>CAMZMU010000081.1:22618116-23292243 GCA_947311845.1 Poa pratensis | reverse complement strand
TTGTCAGCCCAGTAAGAACCAGGGTGTACTGGGCCAGGCCTCTATAACCCTCAACACTCGGCGAGTGAATCTCGCTAAGGACCAGGCCTGCAAGCCTGGGATGCCCGCGGGGCAGAATCGCCTCGCGGAGGCCTGAGGAGGCAGCTAAGGCCTGTGGAGCCTCTACTCCGCTGCCTCCTCTCCAAGGAAGTTTTCCCTGAAGGGAAGTCAACGCAGAATCCTCCACAGGGCGTTCCCGCCCACGCGAGGGTTCCTTCACTGTAAAGCAAGCTCTGCGGAGCGCACATGGCTTCCGCAGTGGCCGCAGAGTGACCGCGCCTCTGCGCAGAGTGACGACGGAGCTGCAGTCCCACTTTGGTGATAAAGGAGTCAACAAAGCAGGGGCAACGGCGCAGACCACCAAGCTTTCCTCTTTGGTGATAAGGGAGCAGGCCGGCGCTACGCGCCGAACGCGACGTCACCGTGGATGGACGGCGGCCTCTCTGCTGCGGCCTCAGCTTTTGTGCCCATGGACCGCGCTCATGGACGCCCAAGCAGCGGTACACCGAGCTCCCGACCGTTGTCGCCATGTGGTAGCCCCTCCGCTGCACAAGGACAGGGAGGAGGCCCGGGGCGCCTATAAAAGGAGCTGGTGCACCACCCTAAGGGGATCGAACACATTTTACTCCTAGTCTAGCTACTTGCGCGCAAGGGAGAAGAAGACAGTAGTTTCCCTCCCCTTGTACGCGCCATTGCCACAACTGTGCCCTCGGCAAGCACGCTGTACTGTAACCTCTACAAGCAGCAATACAGACAGGCAGGACGTAGCGGTTTTACCTCCACAAGAGGGCCGTGAACCTGGGTACGCGCCGTGTCTCTCTCTGCCGTGATGTCCCTCCTCAGGCACGACGAGCAGCGTCGCCGCGCCGGATGAGGGTTGATTGACGTCGTGTTCAGCCCCTTACACGAACTCTCTTCGCGAGTGTGACTGCCCCTGTTTCGTGGGAGTCATTCTCCGACAATTGGCGCGCCAGGTAGGGGGCTGAGGCGCGCATTCAACCTCCATCGACCTCAACGCCATGGCGGACACTCGCGCTGCTCGCGCCAACCGGCGCGCGTCAGGCCGAGCTGAGACCGAGCCCGTCGTCCACGCCGCCAGGCCACGCGGCCGTCCGCGCACCAACCGCGCTTCGGGGCGCACTACTGCGGAGCCACGCGTGGAGCACCCCGAGGATGAGGACGACCGCTACGACGAAGACGTCGACCACGAGCACAGCGAGGACGCTGAGTCCTCGCATCCATCTCGGCGCCAAAGCGCGTCCACGCTTGGACGCCCGGCGCCCAGCCCAAACACTGCGCTGCTCATGGCAGCAGAGCTCTTCCGCTACCGCCCCACCGCCGAGGCGCACGACAACTGGCTTGGCCGTCTCCAGCACCTCGTCGACATCGCGGCTGCGCCGCGCGCGGTTCCAGCACCTTCGCGCTCCCTGGTGCACCACAACTCCGGGCGCGCAGGCACCGCCGCGCATGGAGCGCCTCCGCCTCCGCCAGGACCACCTCCGGCTGCGGCAAACAAAGCCGCCTCTCACGCGTCCTCGCCGCATGATTGTCAAATCGTGCAGCGGACGCCGCCGGACGCGCGGGTGGAGATGGAGCGCCAGCGGGACCTCCAGAAGCGCATCGTCGAGGAAATTGGCCAGGCCGGGCGCCAAAACCGCAGAGCTCTCCAGGGCGGTGTGGCCACGTACGCCACTGGCTGCACGGCCTTCACCCGCAACCTGCGCCGCGTCGTCTGGCCGCAGAAGTTCAGGCCAGACCTCCCCAAGGGCTACGATGGCACGAACAACCCCATCGAGTTCCTGCAGCTCTACACCACCTCCATCCAGCTGCGGGAGGAGACGACAAGGTCATGGCGAACTGGTTCTCGCACGCCCTCAGGGACTCTGCCCTGTCGTGGCTCCTGAACCTCCCTGAGGACTCCATCGACTCCTGGGAGGACCTCTGCAAGCAGTTCGTTGCGAACTTCAAGGGCACGTACGAGCGCGCCCTCACCTACAACGACCTGCGCGCCGTACGCCAGAAGTCTGGCGAGACTCTCCGCAAGTACATCCAGCGCTTCAGCCAAGTCCGCAACAAAATCCCCAACATCCCTGACTCGCACGTCATTGCTGCCTTCAGAGAGGGCGTCACCAACCGCAGGATGCTTGAGAAGCTCGGCATTCACGATACCCTCTCCTCTGTCGTGAAGCTCTTCGACATCGCAGACAAGTGTGCCAAGGCTGAAGAGGGTCTCCTCTTCACCAAGGTGGCCTCTGCAGATGACCCCCCAGAGGGATCCAAGGCCCACAAGAAGCGTGACGAGACCAAGCGCAAGCCTACTGCTGTGCTGGCTGCTGAGCCCGGCGCTAAGCACGCTCGAGAGGACTCTGCAGAGGATGGCGAGAAGAAGATCGACAACCGTCCCTTCTGCATCTACCACAACAGGCGCGGCCACGCGACAGAGAACTGTTACGACCTCAAGCAACTGAGCAAGAAGCGCGAGCAGGAAGAAGGCAGCGGTGGTCGCGGCAGAGGCCGTAACTACCGCAAGGGCGGACGCAAAGGTGGCTACCAGAAGCCTCAAGGGACTCAGGCCAACGCCGCTGAGAAGAACAACAATCTCCCTGACGAGGAGCCTGGGGGCTACCAGGCCCCTAGAGGCGCCATGGCGTGCATCCTCGGCGGGGCTCAGGCGCCCAAGTCCAACAATCAGTTCAAGCAGTTCGCCCGCGAGCTCAACGCAGCGCTGCCCGGGGTGGAGACATCGCGTCCCCTCAAGTGGTCTCAGTACACCATCGCTTCGACGCCAAGGACCACCCCAAGTCCACCAAGACTGTAGGCACCCTCCCGCTGGTGTGCACCCCCACCATCAACAATATCGCCGTCGGCAAAACGCTCATTGATGGGGGTGCAGGCCTGAACGTCATCTCTGTCGAGACCTTTGAGACGCTTCAAGTGCCCTACGAGTGGCTTATGCCCTCCAGGCCCTTCACAGGGGTCACCAGCGGCTCAATCTCGCCTCTGGGGCAAGTGAGGCTTGCAGTCACCTTTGGCACGCAGCAAAACTATCGCACCGAGCTCATCGACTTCGACGTTGCGCACATTGGCCTGCCCTACAACGCCATCCTCGGCTACCCCGCCCTCGCGAAGTTCATGGCCGTCACGCATCACGCCTACAACATGGTCAAGATCCCTGGCAGCGGCGGCACCATCACCATCCATGGTCACGTACAGGACGCTACACGCGCTGTCGAGCTCGCCTACAAAGCTGCTGCCATGGCGTTCCCTGCTGACGAAGACCTGGAGCCCCTCGCGAGGCCCAAGAAGAAGAAGCAGCTGTTCTCTCAGGAGCAGGCTGCTACAAAGAAGGTGTCGCTGAGCACCAGCGATTCGGGGGCTGAGGGCTCGGGGGCTAGCGTCACCATAGGCGCTGGCTTACCTCCCAAATAGGAAAGCGCGCTCGTCGCCTTCCTTCGGGCAAATTCTGACATGTTCGCATGGACTCCGTCAGAAATGTCCGGCGTACCAAGGGAGGTGATCGAGCACCACTTAGCTGTGTGTCCAAACGCACGCCCCGTCAAGCAGAAGGCACGGAAACAAGCCCCTGAGAAGCAAGCCTTCATCATCAAAGAAGTAGAAAAGCTAAAAGCAGCAGACATTATTCGAGAAGTTGCCCACCCCACCTGGGTCTCTAATGGCGTGGTTGTCCCAAAACCCAATGGGGGAGGCCGGCTCTGCATCGATTACACTGATGTAAATAAAGCCTGCCCCAAGGACCCATACCCCATGCCAAGGATTGATCAGATCGTGGACTCCACAGCCGGCTGTGATCTCCTCTGTTTTCTGGACGCCTTCTCAGGCTACCACCAGATCAAAATGGCTAAAGAGGACGAGGAGAAAACAGCGTTCCTCACCCCCTGTGGCGTGTATTGCTACACTTGCATGCCCTTCGGGTTGAAGAACGCCGGCGCCACCTTCCAGAGGCTCATGAGGATCGCCCTGGGGGCTCAGATGGGAAGAAATGCAGAGGCATATGTTGACGACATCGTAGTCAAGTCTCGCGAGGGAGACACTCTCTTGAAGGACCTCGAGGAGACCTTCGCCAGCCTGCGCAAGGTGAACATCAAGCTAAACCCCGCCAAGTGCGTCTTCGGGGTACCTTCAGGCAAACTCCTCGGGTTCCTCGTGTCCCATCGCGGCATAGAAGCAAACCCTGACAAGATCAAGGCCATAGAAGAAATGCAGCCACCCGCCGCCTCAAGGACATGCAGCGCCTAGCTGGGTGCATGGCCAGCTTGGGCCGCTTCATCTCCAAGTTTGGCGAGAGGGCCCTGCCATTTTTCAAGATCATGAAGAAGTCCGGCACCTTCAAGTGGACTCCAGAGGCAGACAAGGCATTTGAGGACTTGAAGAAGTACTTGGCTAGCGCACCAGTTATGGTAGCCCCCAGGACGGGCGAGCATCTAAAGCTGTACCTTGCAGCCACTCCACAAACCGCAAGCGCCGTCCTGGTGGTCGAAAGAGAAGAGCCAGTCCTCCCCAAGAAAAGTGCAGCCACTCCAAGTCCAGAGCCTCCCGACAAGGAAAAAGTCCCTCCAGGCCCAGAGCCAGACCCACAGCCAGCTGTCGAGCCTACTTCAGGCACCCCTGCTGAGACTCCTCCACAAGGAAACCTCGCCAAAGGGCCTGAGGAGTCCCTCGAGGGAGCCAACGCTGCGTCACCCTCCACAACCCTTGTCGAGCATCCAGTTACTATGTCAGTACTGTGCTAAGAGATGCTCGCGAGCGGTACCCTACGCAGCAGAAGCTCCTTCTCGCCCTGCTCATCGCCTCCAGAAAGCTGCGCCACTACTTCCAGGGCCACCCTGTCACGGTGGTCACATCATTCCCTCTGGAGCAAATCCTGCGCAACCCCAACGCCACTGATCGCGTAGCAGGGTGGAACATCGAGCTGCAGCCTTTCAACTTGCGTTTTGACACCACAAGGGTCATCAAAGGAAGAGCACTGGCAGACTTTGTCGCCGAATGGACAGACCCAACTCCTGAAGAGCCTCCTGAAGCAGAAACTATACCGCCTGGAGATACGACGCCAAGCCACTGGACCATGCACTTCGATGGAGCTTTCTCCTGCCGCAACGGAGGCGCTGGCGTTGTCCTGACCTCGCCTAAAGGCGACAAGCTCCACTATGCCGTCCAGTTGTGCTTCACGATGGACAAGATCTCCAACAACATCGCTGAATATGAAGGCCTCCTCGCCGGGCTCAGAGCTGCCATTGCCCTCGGTGTCAAGCACCTACTCATCAAAGGCGACTCCCAGCTCCTGGTCAACTTCTCCAACAAGAGCTACACCCCTAAAGACAGCCATATGGCTGCCTACCTTGAAGAGGTCCGCAAGCTCGAGAAGCACTTCAGGGGCATGGAGCTCATGCACATCCCGCGCAAGGAGAACCAGGAAGCAGATGACATCGCCAAGCGCGCATCGCGAAGGGAGGCCCAGCCCGCAGGTGTCTTTGAAGAGAGGCTCTCCAAGGCATCCATAAAGCAGCCGCTGCAAGCACCAGCTACAAGCACAGACGAAGTACTCCCACCACCTCCCACAGGTGGCGCACCCAACTGTGGCCCATCCTCAGGGGAGCGTCTGATGCTAACCATGGTGCACCAAGAAACAGGCTGGGTTGACGAGCTCAAGGACTACTTGCTAAAAGGAGTCCTTCCCGAGGAAGACGCAGAGGCAGAACGAGTCGCTCGACAAGCGAAATCCTATTACATCCTGAGGGAGACCTATACCGCAAGCGCCCAAATGGCATTGCCCTCAAGTGTGTGCCTCCTGAGGAAGGACGCATGCTCCTCAGGGACATACACAGTGGAGAGTGCGGCCACCATTCCTGCGCGCGCACCCTCGCCGGCAAGGTCTTCAGGAGCGGTTTCTACTGGCCTCAAGTGCTTCAAGATGCCGTCACCATCGTTCAGTCTTGCGATGCATGCCAGTTCCACGCCAAGCAAGTCCATCAGCCTGCACTGGGACTCCAGACCATCCCGCTCTCCTGGCCGTTCGCGGTCTGGGGGCTGGACATCTTGGGACCCTTCCCGAGATCGCAAGGGGGCTACCGTTTCCTCTTCGTGGCTGTTGACAAGTTCACCAAATGGGCAGAGGTTGAAGCGGTGCGCACCATCCCTGCCAGGGCAGCCGTGAAGTTCATCAGAGGCCTGGTCTGCCGCTTTGGTGTGCCAAACCGCATCATCACCGACAATGGCTCACAGTTCACCAGCGGCATCTTCAGGGCTTACTGCGAGAGCCTCGGCACCAAGCTCTGTTTCGCCTCGGTAGCTCACCCACAGAGCAATGGTCAAGCCGAGCGAGCAAATGCTGAGGTCCTCAAGGGCCTCAAGACGAGAAGTTTCAACCGCCTCAAGGGCTACGGCAAGGGCTGGATCGATGAGCTCCCCTCCGTGCTCTGGTCCATCCGCACGAACCCTACAAAACCCACTGGTGAGACGCCATTCGCCCTGGTGTATGGAGCCGAAGCAGTCCTCCCCACAGAGATCAAGCACGGGTCCGCAAGGGTCCTTGCCTTCAATGAGGACAATCAAGAAGACCTCCACAACGACGACCTGCTGTTCCTCGACGGGTTGCGCCGCCGAGCCGCCCTCAGAGCGGCAAAATACCAGCAAGACCTGCGACGCTACCACAGCCGCCACATACGTCCGCGCACTCTCGAGACAGGCGACCTTGTCCTCAGGAGGATCCTCTCCAGGGAAGGTCTCCACAAGCTCTCGCCCATGTGGGAAGGCCCCTACAGGGTCGCGCATGTCGCCAGACCTGGTGCGGTGCGCCTCGAGACGGAGGACGGCATCCCGGTCAAGAACCCTTGGAACATCGCGCATCTACGCAAGTTCTACCCGTGATCTCTATCACACCAGGCATTTTTTGTCTCTAGAGGAAAGCGCACAGCTTCACCTCCAAGCTTCACAAAAGCTTCTCTCTCTGAGGGCCAGTCCCTCTGAGCTCTTCCTGTAACGTGCCGCCGCAGGCCGTGAAGAGTCTCAGCCACTGAATGTGGTCCCCATGCCTCGACATGGAAACTTTATCTTGGCAAGCCCAAGTGTAACGAACCAATTCGTTTCCTAGTGAAACATTGCGCTGCGGCGCCGCTATGTAATATTTTGGGGGTGAGTTTTAGTTCTCGTTACTCTGTGTTTTCATTCGCGCTCATATCTTTCCCCTTGCGCACCTCGCGAGCGGGGGCTGAGTACGGTGACTGTGCCTCGGGAGCATCCCAGCAGCACCGCAAAACCCAAAAGGATCCGAGCTCTAACACGTGAGCACGCTCTCACGCCTGTTACCTCACCAAAGAGCTCTGGCCCAGGGGCTTGCTCCCAAACCTGCCACCTCACCTAAGGACCTTTGGTACTTACTCTCCTCGCGAGGCACCCATGAGGAAACCTATAAGCGCGCATGAGTTTCTCTACCATGTTTGCTTTGGTTCCACCTCTAACCTACACAGGGAACAAGAGTCCCCCCAAGGCTCGTGGAGTCACGCTCCAGACCCAAAGAGGGAAGCACATCTTCAGGGAAATCAACGCCCTCCACGAGGCAGAACCTCGCTAAGCTAAGTCCTGCGCTTACACCTCAGGCGTTGTGTTTTTCCTCTCACGAGCAACTTCCGTCCCTCGGGCGGGTATTTTCTCCTCGCATTTCATGGACTGCTTGAGCGTCAAAGGGGAGCCCTCGAGCATCGCGACTCGAGAGCTCTTACCTCTCTAAGCCTTAAACACCCCCCGGCCTTGCTGAGTCATTGCTCTGGCATACCGTAGTGGCGGAGTCATAGCGCTAAGAGACGGGTCCTGACGACGTAAAGCGAAAAAGGCATGGAATAGGGATAAAATGCCCGTCGAGGGGCACACGCACATTGCAGCACAATAAAGTGTTTTACAGACCATCACAAATGAAACAAAGTCTTTAAACAAAGATAACTTGCGCCTCAGGCGCGACTTGTGGCAGGAGCAGCTTAAGCAGAAGTCTTGGCGGCCTCATCCTCCTCAGCGTCATCTTCCCCGCGCCTTCCTCCTCGACGTCTTCCTCCTCGCCAGAGGCCGGCTCTTCAGCGACCCTCTTGAAGCGGTTGACATAGTCGTTGATCTCCTCCCGCAGCGAGTTGAAGAGGCGCGTCTCGGTCTGAGCATCCCCATGGGCTCGGTCACGGACTCGAAGTCGAAGCATGGATATAGGCGCTTGAGGTTGACGAAGACGCGCTCGACCGCCACCAGCAGGAGCTTGCGGCACTCCTCGTCGACAACATCGTCGAGTTCCGCCACAGGGCCCTCAAGGACGGAGAAGAGCTGGTCGAAGTAGGTCAGATACGTGGCAACGTCGGCGTTCCCGTGGACGGGGACGGCAGGAGCATCCACCCCCAGCTTCGCAGCAAGAGCGTTCCCGCGCGTCACCAAAGATCGGAACATACGCTCCCGCTGCTGCGTCAAGACCCGTGCCGCCACCGCGCTCTGCTCAGCCTCCTCGACCCTCTCCACAACAGGGGCCACCTGCGCATTCAGCTCCTGCATGTCTGCCATCAGGGCTGTGAGGTCCTGCTCCGAGCGCTCGAGGGCCTGCTCCGTGCGGAGATTAGCGTCCTTGGCGCGCTTCAGCGAGGATTTCAAGTTGGCGTTCCACTCCTCCAGCTGGCGAATGCGCTTGCCGAGCTCTCTGCGCTTTTTCTGGAAGCCGTCCTCCTGCTTCTTGAACTTCCCAGCATACTCCCGGGAGACGGCCTGTGTGACAGCAGTGCGGTACTCTTTTTGCTTGGTGAGGGCCTCCGCCTCTGCCTCCTTTTTCTTCTCGGCAAGCTTTTGGTTGGCTTCTCCACAAGCTCCCGGTGCCGCTCCACCTCCTTGTCGTGCTTGCCCATGGCCTCAGCCAAGCTGCTCTCGCGGGACTCCAAGGCCTCACGCTCTCTGTTCATGTCAGTTTCCGCCTGCTCCAGTTTCTCCTCACGCTTGAGCACCTCAGCTTCGCGTGTCGTCATGGCCTGCTCGCGAGCCTCCAGCGACAGACGATGCTGCTCCAGAGACTTCCTCACCACCTCAGCTTCAGAAATTATCTTCTCCTCGCGGCTGGCCAGCTCCTTGCGCTGGTCGGCGAGGGAGGTCTCGATAGCCGCTCGGTCGGAGGCTGCAGCCTGGCGCTCCGCCACAGCCGCCTCCCGATCCTCTGCAGCCGCCTTGCGCTCCGCCTGGACCGGCGCCAAGGCCTCTTGCGCCTCGCGCTCCGCGTTCTCGCGGATCTCCTGGGCCTGCCGCGTCGCCTCGTCGCGCTGCGCCTGAAGAGCTTGGTCGTCAGGGCCACTCCGCCGCCTGACTTCGAAGAAGCGGGCCCAGTCAGCAGCAAGGGCGTCATACCTCCTGCCAAGCTCCGCCTCCTCAAGGGCAAGTTGGGTCTCTAGCCCGTCTAGGGTGCCCCTCACCAAACGGAGGGCAGCTTGGCGGCTCGCGCCGCTCCGGCTCCGGTCGCTCAAGACCAAGGCCCAAGAGCCCTCACGTGGCGCAACGTCCTCCGCCCCAGCGCCAGCCTCTGGTGCAGAAAGCACAGTGCTTGGACCAGGGTCAGCACGGGGCCACAGGAGCGGGCCCCCACCGTCTTGTGCGTCGTTGTTCTCCACGACGACCTCCTCGTGGGCCCGGGGGCTGGCGAGGGAGGCCTAGCCACCAGAGGCTCAACCGCAGCCTCGCCTGCTGCGGCCTCAGAAGAAGTGGCCTCCCCCTCAGGCTCGGAATTTGGAGGGGGCGGCGGAGGAGTTCCCTCCTCCATCTCGACGTCGACGCCTCCCGGCGTCTGTGTGCTGGTCCCCGCCGTTCCACGGCGGGTGTCTCTGGGGGCTCCAGTGGAGCATCAGGGCGCGGCGGCGACGGAGTCTTCGCCGCCTCCTCAAACTGACTCTCGGCAGGAGGTGGCGAGGCAGTTGCTTCTTCAAGGGGCGTCTCCCCACAGGCCTCATGGCCTCGTCAACAGCCGGGCCCGTGGTGACTGTCACCACGGGCTCCTCAGTCTCCTCTCCAAGGGGCGCTGTAGGCCCCTCAACAACGGTCGTAGCGTCGCGCCGCACGTCCGCAGCCTTGCGGAGTCGGCGACGCTTCGCATGAACCAGACCCCTGATAATCAAGACAGTGAGATCCTCGAGAAAGGCAAGAACTCTCGATAAGCAAGAACGAGTCAAGAAGAAGCAGTACTCACCCAGATGACTTGGCGCGGGTGTCCACCCACACCTTGTTGGCGGAGCGCCGCAGGCCTGTTGAGGCTCCAGCGCTGGGCTCCTCAGGGGCCGCCCCAGCTTTCCTCTTGAGAGGAGTGCTCTCCAGGCTTCTGGCGGCCCGGTCGTGGATGGCCTTGGTGCGGGGCTCGCACCGCTTTGCCGCGGCCTCCGGGCCGCTATCGTCCCCGTCTTCGTCTTCTTCTTCTGTGGCCCGTCGTGACGGGGCCACCACAAAATCCTCGTCCACATCGGACGATACCTCCAGGATCTCCTCCTCAGGGGCCGCCTGCTTTGAAGAGCTCGCCTCCCCTAACGAGGGGTTGACTCCTCCGGCGCGGCGTCAGCTTCGGCGTCTGAAGCAGCAGAGGACTCGCCAAACAAGTCTTCCTCCACCACAGGCGCCGCAGCCCCCTTCGCCTCTTCTCCCTCCAAGCCCTCTGGCGTGAACGTCGGCATCATCTCCAGAACTGCGAGGCGCTTCTTTGGAGTGAGCTGGTGGAGGGGCCTCAGGTGCTCAGTGCCCGGAACAGGGATCTCCGGGGCGATGAAGAGCGTGCCTAAGATGGAGGCGACGTCGTCTGGCGCGTGGGCGCTGAGGTGCAAGCGCATTGGATCTGCCGGGCCGGAGTACATCCACACCGGCTTCGTGTGCGCCTGGAGGGGAGCGATGCGCCGCCTCACGAAGTCCTCAGCGACCATCTGCCCCGTGAGGCCAGCCTCGCGGACGAGCTTCATGCGCGAGACCAAGTGGGCAATCTTCTGGTGCTGGAGCTTCTCGCTGGACCAATTTGAGTTCTTCAGCGGCGGCGCCTCAGGCTCATCGAAGAAGGCATTCCGCTCCTTGGCGTCGACGAGGACCCACTTCTGGCGGAAGTCCTCCACCTTCTTCGTCACCCTCGTAACGGCCTTGTCGCCATCCCACGACATGGGGATGTAGACGGCGCCCATCCCGTCTGCGATGCGGAAAGACACGCACCCAGACCGCTCGCCGGGCGCCGTGTTGCGGAGCGCGTAGAAGCTCCGGAAGAAGGCCACGGAGGGCATCACTCCCAGATACGCCTCGCAGAGATAGGCGAAGATGGCGAGAATCAGGATGGAGTTCGGGTGGAGGTGCAGGAGCTGGATCTGATAGAAAGCCAGCACCTCCGCAAGGAAGGGAGAGAACGGCGGCACCAAGCCGCGAACAGCGTGTGGACGAAAATGGGGTACCACCCCGCCGCCAGCTTGCCGAAGCGCGCCGCCTTGACGCCGCTGGCGCCATGCTCGTTATTCCTCCCGGCGACGAGGACCTTCAGCCTATCCAGCGCCTCCGCTGTGGAGACGCGAGTGCCGATGAGAGCCGGCGCAAGCTCCTCCTCCCGCTGCGCTTCAGCGGAGGCCTCCACCATCGCCGCCTTGCCTTTCTTGGGGCCCATGGCTCGCGAAGGAAGGGCGGCGGAAGAGCTCGGAGAAGAACGGAAATCGCCGGAGTAGTGGAGCACCGGAGGTGTATGCAGAAGGAAAAGGCGTAAATGCGGCGGAACTGCTGCCGGCACAGCCGCGGCAGCCTTTATATCACCTCAGAGCGGTTTCCGAGGCGTCGTGGGTCCCACCACGACGCCCACCTCCTCCGGAGAAGCCGAGACGCACCAACCGCTCGCCACGTGTCTCGGGCCGGCCGGACACTTTGGGCCCATGACGCTTCGCCTGCGCCCCCTGGACCGCGTCGTGCCCGTCATGGGCCCGGGGGCTACTGTCAGCCCAGTAAGAACCAGGGTGTACTGGGCCAGGCCTCTATAACCCTCAACACTCGGCGAGTGAATCTCGCTAAGGACCAGGCCTGCAAGCCTGGGATGCCCGCGGGGCAGAATCGCCTCGCGGAGGCCTGAGGAGGCAGCTAGGCCTGTGGAGCCTCTACTCCGCTGCCTCCTCTCCAAGGAAGTTTTCCCTGAAGGGAAGTCAACGCAGAATCCTCCACAGGGCGTTCCCGCCCACGCGAGGGTTCCTTCACTGTAAAGCAAGCTCTGCGGAGCGCACATGGCTTCCGCAGTGGCCGCAGAGTGACCGCGCCTCTGCGCAGAGTGACGACGGAGCTACAGTCCCACTTTGGTGATAAAGGAGTCAACAAAGCAGGGGCAACGGCGCAGACCACCAAGCTTTCCTCTTTGGTGATAAGGGAGCAGGCCGGCGCTACGCGCCGAACGCGACGTCACCGTGGATGGACGGCGGCCTCTCTGCTGCGGCCTCAGCTTTTGTGCCCATGGACCGCGCTCATGGACGCCCAAGCAGCGGTACACCGAGCTCCCGACCGTTGTCGCCATGTGGTAGCCCCTCCGCTGCACAAGGACAGGGAGGAGGCCCGGGGCGCCTATAAAAGGAGCTGGTGCACCACCCTAAGAGGGATCGAACACATTTTACTCCTAGTCTAGCTACTTGCGCGCAAGGGAGAAGAAGACAGTAGTTTCCCTCCCCTTGTACGCGCCATTGCCACAACTGTGCCCTCGGCAAGCACGCTGTACTGTAACCTCTACAAGCAGCAATACAGACAGGCAGGACGTAGCGGTTTTACCTCCACAAGAGGGCCGTGAACCTGGGTACACGCCGTGTCTCTCTCTGCCGTGATGTCCCTCCTCTGGAACGACGAGCAGCGTCGCCGCGCCGGATGAGGGTTGATTGACGTCGTGTTCAGCCCCTTACACGAACTCTCTTCGCGAGTGTGACTGCCCCTGTTTCGTGGGAGTCATTCTCCGACAGTTCTGTGTTGATTATCATCATTTAAATGAGCTGACAGTTAAAAACAAGCATCCTTTGCCAATTATTGACGAGCTTTTGGATGAGTTATCTCGTTCCAAGGTGTTTTCTAAGCTGGACCTTCGCTCGGGTTATCACCAGATTCGATTGGTAGCAGGGGAAGAGCCAAAAACTTCTTTTCACACTTATCAAGGCTTGTATGAATTCCTAATGATGCCTTCCGGCCTGACATCAGTTTCGGCAACATTTCAAAGTACCATGAATCAAATCCTGGCACCACTACTCTGCAAAAGTGTGTTGGTATTCATTGATGACATCTTGGTATACAGTCCATCATTTGAAAAACATGCTCAATACCTGAAGGAAATGTTCCTCTTTATGTTCCTCTTATTGCAACAGAACAACTTATTCATAAAAGAAGCAAGTGTGCATTTGTCCTATCTGAAATATAATATATGGGCCATGTGGCCAAATGGAGTGGCTACTGATGAAGAAAAGGTGAAAGCAGTAGCCTAGTGGCCCAAACCAATTAATCTGAAAAGCCTAAGGGAATTTCTTGGTTTTGCTGGCTACTACAAAAGATATATTCAACACTATGGCATTTTAGCTCAGCCTCTGACTCGATTACTAAAGAAAGGGGTGTTATTTATCTGGGGGGAGCTCAGCAGGAAGCTTTTGCTCTTCTCAAGTAATCCATGATCACTGCACCAGTGTTGGCTTTGCTGAATTTCAAACAAACCTTTGTGCTGGAAAGTGACGCATACAATACTGGTATTGGTGCAATTCTTTTGCAAGGTGGGCATCCCGTGACTTATCTCAGCAAGGCATTGAGTGTGCGCAATCAGGCTGTCTCAACTTATGAAAAGGAGTGTCTTGTGATCCTGTTAGCAATTGAAAAGTGGCGTCCTTATTTGCAACATTGACAGTTGAAATTCACGATGACCATAAAAGTTTGTTGCATATGTTGTATGAGTGGTTGCACACTCCATTGCAACATAAGGCTTTTGTCAGGTTAATTGGCTTGCATTTTAAATTGGTGTATAAAAATGGTAACACTAATGTGGTGGTAGATGGATTATCCAGGCAGTCTCATGACTTGGCACCTGTGCAGGTGTCCTCTGCCACTCCTGCATGGTTGAACAATTTACAAAATGGCTAGGAAGATGATGCTCAAGCTAGAGAGTTGTTGAAAAAGTTGAGTTTGAACCCTACAAATGACAGGGTATATACTTTGCAAGATGGGTTATTAGGTACAAGTCCATAATCTGGTTGGTAATAATACTCTTGCACAACAATATATTATGCAGGCTCTGCACAGTAGTGGCATGTGGGAACACTCGTGAGTTTTAGCAACTTACCAGCGCATTAAGCAGTATTTTGCTTGGCCCGAATTAAAGAAAGTGTGCAAAAGTTTGTGTCCAGCTGCTCCATCTGTCAACAGGCTAAGACAGAACATGTGAAACAACCGGGTTTATTGCAGCCCTTGCCGTTCCACAGGAGGCTTGGTAGGTGATTTGCAAGGATTTCGTTGAAGGTTTACCTCTGTCAAGTAATTACAATGTGATCTTGGTGGTAATTGACAAGTTTTCCAGAGAGCCACTTCATTTCTTTGAAGCATCCATTCACATCTTTTAAAGTTGCTCAAGAATTTATGAATCATGTGTACAGACTGCATGGAATGCTAGGTATGATTGTTTCTGACCGAGAACGAATCTTCACCGATCGTCTGTTGCAAGAACTGTTCAGGCTAGCAGATACAACACTGCACATGAGCTCTGCTCACCACCCTCAGACCGATGGCCAATACGAGAGGCTTAATCAATGCCTGTAAGGGTTCCTGCGTTGTGTGGCTTCTTTTACTTCAGGAACTGATGAACCAGTACAGCCTCTGTTGATTGTGGAGTGAGCTTTCAAACCACATGCTGGAGCATCGACTGCTCGTGTGCGCGTTCGCTGGACATGCTTACCTCTAGAACTTACATCCTGGGAAGATGATGAGGATCTCTGTCGTCAAGTTTCCGCGAGCACCTGCTTGAGGACAAGCAGTTCTTCTAGAGCGGGGGAATGTCAGGACCCATCGATGGTAGGTGGCAAACCGGTATTGGCTTGGAAGCGGAGATCGACGTGATGGCGTAGCTGAGCTGGAAAGGTGTTCCAGGCATGAAGCGAGATAGTTATAAGCAACCTCCTGTATGTGGGAAGGGGTTAACGAATATGAGACAAAACACTGTAAAACTCTATTCATGTACCTGTATTGCTACTGTCTCATCTCAAATCCCTATTTTTCCTCTCCAATCCCCTTGCTTACTGTATCAAAACTTACAAGAGTGTTATACAATGTCGATTGGTCTCAACGTTGCAAACTCTGTGAGCAAGGGTATGTTGACATCTTGCATAAATTTCTTGATGAACAAGAAGCAAGAAGGTTTTGTTTGAGAACTGTACAACTGTGTGAGCAAGGGTATCCTCACATCTTGCATAAATTTCTTGAAAACAAGAAGCAAGAAAGTGTCGTTTGAGAACAAGAAGCAATAAATTTGTTGAGAGTTTTATTGCTTGTCAGCTTTTATAAATGATAATGATTGTAGATTGCAGAGGAAAGGTTCTTTTGTTGTTAACATGCTCTATCGTAGTTGGAATGGCACTAGAGTGTTCCTAATTTCATGCTAACCATTTGACTTGAAGATGATAGAGCTGATGTAATTCATTTGCGCACCTACCAGTTTTGTTATTTAGCTTTGGTGGCTATGAAGCTTCCGCTCTTCTTCAAGATTTTGTAGGCTGGATTTTGTTATCATGATTGCTATATGCATGGACCAATGTGACACTGAGGAACTTTTTTGTTCATATGATGAATTTTACGAAAGTTCTGATAGCAAGAGCCTTGAAAATAATAAATTTAGAAGCAAAGAAATATATGCGTAGCTTTTTAATTAATTGAGAATATATTAGGTATTTGGATTAACTAATGCTTGTGGGAAATCAACCTATTGTAGCATTACCAGTCTAATATGTCGCCATGTACTGGTTTATCTGACTGAAATTGCTCTTTTACTTGTTGTAGACATTCATATATAGTACAAATTTTCTTTTAACATAGATAATAGTTTCACTCTGATAACTCGATGTTTTTATCCATTTGTAATCCATGAGAAAGGGAAAATTTTACATGTTAACTAGCATGTGTACTTTACTCTATAACTAGGGTTTCCTTATATTTATTTCTCTTGCGCTGTAGAAAAATATGATTGGCCTCCACTTCAGTTACTTACAGGGTGATGAACTCTGCAAGTACTCCCTCCGTATCAAAATATAAGACCCTCTACCTAGCTAGTACACACATGTATCTAGACATGTTTAGTGCAAGATTCACATGAATCTTGCACTAAACATGTCTAGATACATGTGTGTACTAGCTAGGTAGAGGGTCTTATATTTTGATACGGAGGGAGTAGTACTTATTACAGCATGTAAGAATTAAGAAATCTGTTCATTGCACCTATCATGTATAGTAGAATATTGAGGTAATCAAGAAGGAATTATGCTTCACTTGGGGCAAGTGATTTTCATCCATGCTCTAGATTCATTGAAGATCGGTATGTTTTGACAATTGCCTCTAGGTTGGTGCTTGATTGCCTTTAACCAGTTTATATACATTTGTTTGTTGTTGGCAGTTAAAGAAGAATGTATGCACTTACCTCACCTTTCCAATTCTAAGGTTTTTCTATAACCATTCCTGGCAGCATGTAAACTTGCACAACCACTCATAACATAAACTAACTTGGATCAGGTGTGATTTTTCCCTTGTTCTACCATAGTAAAACATCCTTGCAACTGAACACACTCTAGACAATGCAACATTTGATTAAACTGAACTCATGTTAAATATTATATTTGAACCGAAAGACCAGCTTCTTAGTCTTCTCGTTAGTGGTTAGTTCGGCGGAGATCATAAAGATTTTTTCCCTCCGTTTTATAACTATTATGACGGATAGGCTAAATATCCATGGTGTGTGTGGGGGGAGGGGCGAAGCCCCCCTGACATACAGTAAGCTCTGCCACTGTTTCAAGTTACATAGATACCATTCGATGTATTATGGTCGGCATCAACTAAAGAGTCTCCATTCCGCCATGGTCCATGGGAATCCGCGTACAGATTTAAGCTAGGACGGCCTTTGCGGATCCACTAGATATATAGTTATTTTACCAACATTGACTTTTAATATCACTATGATCTAGTACTGCTATGTTTCTCATACCATGTTATTTGTAAATAAATATTTGTGTAGTCTTTCATCATTTAAATTAGGTGTGTATAGCTCTGTTCTCATAGTTGTATTTTGTACGCAGGTGGACTTTCCTTCTTGTGACGATTTACTTCGGGATAGGAAAAATAGTTTGTATCTTAACATAATACCTCAAACACAACATTGCATACCAATGAGACTAATTAGTGTAACTTTGCATCTATTTTTCACTGAAAGAAAGTGCAAACTCTGCAACATATTGCACTACTACTGCTCACAGACAACTGCATGAACCTTACTGACTCTGTTTTCTGGCTTATCGTTTCCACGAAGAGATGGTCACCACGTAACCTTCGTAAGTATGCATGGTTCTACCTTTTCCTACTTAACGTCAAACAATGCCAATAAGTTCACTAACTAATTCACTTTCTTCTCTGACTGTGAATGTAATGCCACACTCATTCAATGCAATTTTCCTCCTTGGCGATGCTGCTCTCAATAGCATGGTAAGACGATAGTTGTCGAACTTCAATACCCAACCAATTACGTGTTTTACAGTTTATTCACCACGGTTCAATTTTCATTCGAGTGCTGCCTACGTCTTGCTCCCTTGGACTAATGACAGAGTTTACTGCAAATAAGGAGGGCAATGCCCCCCTCCCCACACAAATTTGGACCACTTTGCGAAGAAAATATTTTAGGAGGGTTTAGATGGAAAAATTAGTTGCACGGATGGCTACGTCGATTGGTCTCAACATTGCAAACTGTGTGAACAAGGGTAAGTATGGCGCTCGATCTCCACGGTCGTACGCGGGGTCTTTGTCATCCACTGAAGCTATAGCGACGATTGATACGTCTCAAACGTATCTAGAATTTTTTATTGTTCCATGCTTGTTATATATCATTGCCATATGTTTTTATAATGTTTTTATATCATTTTGGCATATTTTACGAAACTAACCTATTAACAAGATGCCCAGTGTCATTTCCTGTTTTCTGCTGTCTTTTTGTTTCAGAAAAGCTAGTCGAGAAAGTTTCTTCGAATCGCCTAAAAATTAACGCGAATTATTTTTACATGGAAACAAAGACTACGCCAGGAGGAGACCTGCAGGGGGCCCACAGGCCCTAGACGCCACCCAGGCGAGGTCCAGGGGTGGACCGCGACTAGGCCCCACCTGGGCGCCTCCGGAGCCTTCTCGAGTCACCATTTTGCCTATAAATTGCCTTCGTCCCGAAAACCCTGGAGCCCCAATCACTTTCCAGAAATGCGTCCGAGGCCGCCGTCGTCGCCAACCCTAGATCGGGAGGGTTCTGAAGCTCTTCCCGACACCCTGCCGGAGGGGTAGATCGTCACTGGAGACATCTACACCACCATGCCTGCCTCCAGAGTGATGCTTGAGTAGTTCACCACGGGACTACGGGTTCATGGCAGTAGCTAGATGGTTATCTCTCTTCCTTGTACTCCATTGTTTAGATCTGTGAGCTGCCTAACATGATCAAGATCATCTATTTGTAATGCTACATGTTGTGTTTGCGGGGATCCGATGAATTATGGAGTCATGACGTTATTGTTTAGTTTATTTATGATATATTTTATTTATGATCTTGCATGCCTCTGATGCTTGTGTATGCTTTGGCCGAAGTAATTACTTGTGTCTTTAGAGAGAGTATTAATGCTAGATAGTGGGTTCGTGCCTCTCTTATCTGAGCTCGAGTTGACATAAACGATTAAGACTTGAGATGTGTTGTTTCTACTAGGGGTAAAACAATAGTGTTTATTACTATATGTTGTAACCATTGCTTACATTACGCTCCATGCTTATTGCAATTATATGTTGCTTGCAGCTTAATACTTCCGGGTGACATGCTGGATAGCGATCCCGGGGTGGATTATTAGTCATAGATGTAGTTGGCTAACGGTCCATGTATTTTGATGTAATGTCCATATTAAATGAAACGGTGAACTTTGTGTCATGATAGTATTGTTATACGCCCATGCTTTGTCAATTGCCCCGCTGTAATTTGTTTACCCAACATGTTTATCTTTCAGAGACACCACTAGTGAACTGTGGACCCCGGTCCTATTTTCCTATATTGTTTACCACCGTTTCCATTGCTTTTCCTAGTTATTTGCTCGCTGATCATTTGTGATCTCATATTATTTTACACATACATTTAATTCTTTGTGTTCAGCAAGCCGGAGAGACTGACAACCTCTCTGTTTCGTTGGGGAAAAGTTGTTTGTTTGTGACTGTGTGCAGGTCCACGTCAATAATCGTAAATGGCGTCGTTGACACCAAGCCGAAGCCTTCTCCAAGTCCTACTGGATCAACAAACCTTAGTTTTGTATCAAGGGAAAATTGCCACTACGCTACATCATACCTTCTTCTTCGGGTTCCTAGCGAACGTGTGATCCACGCTATCAAGCTATTTTCTTGCGCCGGTGCCGGGGACTTGGAAGTTTCAGCAAGGGGAGTTTCGCATGTCCTTACACTTTACTTTGTTATTGTCTTGCTTAGTATATTTTTTGTTAGTCTTGTTTTGCAATTTCGTTTGCCTTAAAACTCAAAAATACAAAAAAAAAAAATTCCAGCATTTAGTTTTATTTCGGTTTTGTCTAGTTTTATTCCTTGTTTAAGTCATCATGCTTTTGCCTGAGTTTTCTATGAAAGACATTAGGGTAGGAAGCAATTCCATCATTGGGAAAATTAATATTGAAGAATTTCTTAATCACATTAATAGTCTCTATGATCTTAATGAAAAATCTTTGGTGGAACTAACACATGATTATGAAACTGCTGTAATTTCTTTGGTGGAAAAGTTAGAAGCTAGGTTTGTTAATCTTCATCCTACGATACAACAATTATTTTTTAACTTGAAAGTATAGAGGAAGGGGAAGACAAAGATTTCTTGCTTAAAACCTTGCTTATGGAATTTGCTGATATTGCTAGAGAAGCTAGAAAGATTTTTGCTCATTATAATATGCTTGGATGTAGCCTTAATATTAAGCATACCCTAGAAACTTTTGAAATTAAAAGGAGGAAGTATGAGGGAAAACCGAATGTGAAAGGGAATTAAAAATACCTATACCCTTCAAACTAATAGCAATGCATGAAGCCTTAGAAAAGAATTTTGATTGGATTGTTCCTGAAAACCCTTTTGATGAAAGTAGCAAGCCTAAAAGAAGTAAGAAAGGAGAATCTGAGCCTTGCATAGGAAAGATACAATATATTTATGAAAAAAATTCCAACCTTGATTTGAATGCTAATATTGACAATACTTGATTTTTCCCATTGTGCCTAGCTAAAAGGTGTTAAAGAAAAACACTTATGGGAGACAACCCATTGTTTTTTACTTTCAGTTTGTTTTCTTTTCTTTGTTTTTGTCTTTTTACCTCTGTAGTAACTCCCTTGCATCCTTTTTATTTTCGTTTTTGTGCCAAGAATAGCCTCTAATGAGAGGAAAGTAAAAAAATTGAGTTGCTATCCAGAAACATATTTCTGTCCGTCACCGTACAAAATTCTAAAAATCACAAACGTGATCTGGAGCTAATTTTTTTTGACAGCAAGCATATGGGTTTTGTCTAATTTTCGTTATTTTTAAGTTTTCTGATTTGAGGTGTCCTAGGGTCTCGAAAAAAATCATCTTTATGTTTGTTCTGTTTTTGACAGATTCTGTCTTGTTTTTGCATTGTGTGTTTTACAAGTGTTAGTGAGGTTCTTTTGATCCAATAGCACCACTCAATGCTTAGTGACAGTAGCTAATGTTGAAATAATTTTATGCAATGTGCTAAATGAGAACTGAAGGTGGATTATTTTGTTTGACAACTAACCCCTCTAATGAGTTTGTGAGAAGTTTTGTGTGAAGGAAGTTTTCAAGTGCTGAGAGAACGAGGTGATGAAAGAAGATCAAGAAGGGATTAAAGCTCAAGCTTGGTGAGGCTCCCCTGGACCTCCACCAAATATTCAAGAAGTCTCAAGCGGCTAAGCTTGGGGATGCCCAAGTCATCCCCTTCTTCATCAACAATTAATCAGGTCGATTCCATGAAACTATATTTTTATTCCTTTACATGATATGTGTTGTTCTTGGAGCGTCATTTAAGTTTTGCTTTCAGTTTAGTTTTGTTTTGTTTGCTGGTCTTTGCAATAATTGATCCTAGCATTCTTGTGTGGGAGAGAGACACGCTCCGCTTTTTCGTAAAACACTCTTGTTCTTCACTTATATGTGTAGAGTGTTTTGCTTTTTATTATTTTAGCTTCTAGCTCTTGTTTTTCATGTATCTCTTGTTCAGAGCTATTAGTTTCTTGTAGGTAGGAAGTACTCTTTTGTGTTTCATGCGTACTTGCTTAGAGAGTTTTGTTCAAATAAGTTGATTGGTGTTTGGTTGAAAGGGAAACTATCATGTAGGAAGTGGTAAAAGGAATTTATATAATCTTGTAGATCATTGTCTTGAATAATTTGATACTTGTCAATTGTTTTGAGAGATGAATTAGATTAAATGTTTAAACTTGTGGATCATTTACTTAAGAATGGATTAGTGGAGAAATATCGTAAAGCTTAAATTATGACACTTGTTTTGATTGGTATTTTCTAAAAGTCTAGATATTCTTTTTGCAAAAGCATGTTTGGTTAACAAGAAAGATAGTATGGGGTATAATGGTTATGCTTAATGTATATCTTGTGGTCATTCGTGTATTGGGTTGATGATATATTTTTTACTTGATACCTTGCAAAGCCAAAAACTCTGTATTGAGAGGGAATGCTTCTCGTGCATCCAAATCCTTGAGCCAAATATCCATGCTATTTGTGTCCACCATACTTACCTACATGTGGTATTTCCTTGCCACTCCAATTAAATTTTTCGTGTGCTACCTTTAAATATTCAAAATATTATTACTCCTGTTTTGTGCCACTGCTTCCAAGCTCATGAGGAAGTAGTAGTTGGGTTTGTTATCTTCCATGCCAAATAAGTTTTCCAAGGACTTGTTTGCTTCATCTACTTGTCCATCAATTTTGCAAAAAGAGCTGACAACGGGGTGCCCATCCCCATAAAAGATAAAATACAACTTTTATCAAAAAACTCTCCTCACATTTTGTTCCTGAGAATTTAGTAAAACATCTGCATGTGTAAACAAAGGAGATAGAGGAATGATCTGCTTGCTGCAGAAATAACGTTCCTCATGGGAGCCGCTCTTAAACTACCATTCGTTGACCATAGTATGCACCACTCTAAAAAAAATTATGTCTCTATATGCTTTCAAAAACTAAAAAGCTCTAGCACACGATTAATCTCTGCTTCTCTCTGCAAAGGGCCTTTCTTTTACTTTTATGTTGAGTCAGTTTTCTTTTCCAATCTTTATCTCTCAAGCAAACGCATAGTATCAATTTTGGTACAATTCTACTACATTTTATCTTTACGTTTAATCATGAAAACTTTGTGTTGACATTATCCAGTGATAAATATGTTACAAGTTGAAGCTTTTGCTGAAAACTTAAATCTTCCTTTGTGTTGGTTAAACACCTTTGACGAAAGAATGTTGCTTTGTGAGCTATCAAGCATGGCGAGTTTTATAATTTTCAAGTCTCCAAAGTACTATTCATGAAAAATTCTTGCTTAGATGTTACACATGGTTAATCATTGTTTACTTCATTTCAACTATAGACTATTGTCTTGGATCACTTTCATTCAGTTCATATGCTTTACATTATTATTTGATCAAGATTGTGTTAGAAGCCTGTCACTACAAAAATTATTTTGTTATCATTTACCTACTCGAGGACGAGCAGGAATTAAGCTTGGGATACTGATATGTCTCAAAAGTATCTTGATATGTCTCAAAAGTATCTATAATTTTTTATTATTCCATGCTTGTTATATATCATTACCACATGTTTTTATAATGTTTTATATCATTTTGTCATATTTTATGGAACTAACCTATTAACAAGATGCCCAATGCCAGTTCATATTTTCTCATGTCGTTTTGTTTCAGAAAAACTAGTCGGGAAAGTTTCTCCGAATCGCCCGAAAATTTACATGAATTATTTTTACACGAAAACAAAGACTGCGCTAGGAGGGGACCTGCAGGGGGGCCCACAGGCCCCATACGCCACCCAGGCGAGGTCCAGGGGTGGACCGTGGCTGGGCCCCACCTGGGCGCCTCCGGAGCCTTTTCGAGTCGCCCTTTCGCCTATAAATTGCCTTCGTCCCGAAAACCCAGGAGACCCGATCACTTTCCAGAAATATGCCCGAGGCCGCCGTCGTCGCCAATCCTGGATCGGGAGTGTTCTGAAGTTCTTC
Organism: Poa pratensis; assembly: GCA_947311845.1. Classification (NCBI taxonomy): domain Eukaryota; kingdom Viridiplantae; phylum Streptophyta; class Magnoliopsida; order Poales; family Poaceae; genus Poa; species Poa pratensis. The sequence continues at coordinate 23,268,700 of CAMZMU010000081.1, read as the reverse complement.
CCGGCACCCTGCCGGAGGGGGAGATCGTCACCAGAGGCATCTACACCACCATGCCTGCCTCCGGAGTGATGCGTGAGTAGTCCACCATGGGACTACGGGTCCATGGCAGTAGCTAGATGGTTGTCTCTCTTTGTTGTACTCCATTGTTTCGATCTTGTGAGCTTCCTATGAAAGTGCATGAGCCCTCACGTGTGGTTTTGGTAATTAATGACAATCTCTATGGATTAATGGTTGTATTGAGATATCCTTGTAGGGCTTGTCCATTAGCAATGCTTGAACACCATGTGTTGGTATCAAGATTGAAAGAAGAAGATAAAGTGATGACCAAAATAATATTCAAGTCATCATATATATTAAGAGAAGAAGATGAAGTGCAAGTTCAAGAGAAGCATATCGAAGAAATCCTATGCTTGAAGCTTGTCACCCATTTGGAGATATTGGTCAAGTGAAGATCTGCCTTATAGAGGCTCTCCCATATTGGTGTATGGGGGAGCGATATGTGAGTCTTCACCAAGCAAAGCACAATCAAGAAAGGTGGTCCACTTGAACTGATCAAGATCATCATGATCTAGCTCAAATGGAATGCGCAAGGCAAAGGTATGATCTTGATAGGGTTTTATTTTACCGGTCTCATGGTGTTAGTGGGAGACCTGGTTATAGGATAGACGACATACTATCAAGAGGGGCTCTCAAGTGAGTAACTTGATCGCATCTTTGTGGAGAGCTCAAATCTTTGCATACTTGTCATATCATCTTTCTTGGTTCTTATTTGGTTTTTCTCCTTGTTTGGTTTTGGTGCTTGTAGTGATCTTCATGACAAGCCCAGTTTACCGAAAACGGATTTCGTATGGAAAACTTGTTGCGTTTTCGGTTTTGGAGTTTCTTTCGGTTCGTCGTTTTAAGAGAGGTTTTACCTTTCTACATTTGGTTTCATACTCCTTTGTTGGAATATGATGTTTCTCTGCATGATCTTGTAAAGCTCGTTGTGGTAATTCCAACGAGCCCAAGAACATCGAAAACGGAGTTCGTATGCTCAAGATATGTTCGTTTTCATGTTGGATCTTTTTGTAGTTTTTATAGGGCGGAGTCTTCGGTGTAATCACACCAGAGTCTCCGGTCTAGGTCAGAAATCTGATTATTTCAAGATGTGCCTTTTGGGGTGTGCTCACAACGCACCGGAGTCTCCGGACTCAGGAGTATCGGAGTTTTCGGCCTGCCGGTTTTGGCACTTACACCCCCATGGACGGCGCTCTCGGTATAGAGGCCGGAAGTGGGCCGAAAGTGCCCCGGAGACTTCAGCGTCTCTGGTCAGACCGGAGTCTCCACCCGGGCCTCCCGGACCGGAGTCTCCGGTGATTTTTCCTGCAACGGCTCTTTTCTTCGTGGGACCTATAAAAGGCCCCTTTCTTCCCCAAGGAGATAAGCTCTTCCAAGCACGAAATTTCCCCCTCTCTCACCTCCATTGTTGACCTTGGAAAGCTTTCCCCTCTCCCAATTCCTCCCATGATTCTTGCATATCTTTGAGGGAAAAGATAGAGGAGATATAGATCTACATTTTCACCAATCTATCTCTCCTCTAAGTGAGGGGAACCCTTTGGATCTAGATCTTGGAGTTCCATTTGTTGAGTTCTTCTTTGTTCTTCCTCTCTTCTCCCCCATAAGCATTAGTTGCTTTTGGTGGGATTTGAGAGTGAAGGATTTGAGCACTTGTGCTCTTGCCATTGTATTTGTGTGTCGGTTTGCGCTCTCCACGAGGATTCGTGGAAGTTGAAAGTTTGTGAGCTTATTACTCTTGGGTCATTGGACCCTAGACGCCATTGTGGTGGTTTGAGACCTTTTGTAGTGCTTGAGAGCCCCCAATCTTTTTGTGGGTTGTGCCTCAAGTTGTTGTAAGGGCTCCGGATTCCGCATTGAAGGATTTCGATAGTGTAAGGTGAACCGAGCTTTTGTGCGAGGTTCATCGGAGAATAGGGTGAGGCCATTTGTGGCATTTGAGTTTGAAACTCACACCCCTCCAACGATACGTACTCCCCTAAAAAGGAGGAACTCGGGAATACATCATCGTCTTCGCGTGACTCGGTTATTTCTATACCCGAGCTCTTTTCTTATGCACTTTACATTGTGATAACCTTCGTGCTTGAAGTTCTTTATATTGCTATCACCTTGTTGCTTGTCTTGCTTAGCATAAGTTGTTGGTGCACATAGATGAGCCTAGTTTATTTAGGTTGTTGGCTTGTTAATTTAAACACCTAGTTTTATCCGCAATTATCAAGCCTTAACTGGAAACGTTTTAATCACCTATTCACCCCCCTCTAGGCGACATCCTTGTCCTTTGAGCCTAACATGATCAAGATCATCTATTTGTAATGCTACATGTTGTGTTTGCGGGGATCCGATGAATTATGGAGTCATGACATTATTGTTCAGTTTATTTATGATATGTTTTATTTATGATCTTGCATACTCTCCGATGCTTGTGTATGCTTTGGCCAAAATAATTACTTGTGTCTTAAGAGAGAGTATTTATGCTAGATAGTGGGTTCATGCCTCTCTTGTCTGAGCTCGAGTTGACAGAAACGATTAAAGCTTGAGATGTGTTGTTGCTAGTAGGGGTAAAACAGCGGTGTTTATTGCTATATGTTGTAACCATTGCTTATATTACGTAGCATGCTTATTGCAATTATCTGTTGCTTGCAACATAATACTTCCGGGTGACATGCTGGATAGCGATCCCGGGGTGGATTATTAGTCATAGATGCAGTTGGATAACGGTCTATGTATTTTAACGTAATGCCCATATTAAATGAAACGTGAACTTTGTGTCATGATAGTATTGTTATACACCCATGCTTTGTCAATTGCCCCGTTGTAATTTGTTTACCCAACATGTTTATCTTTCAGAGAGACACCACTAGTGAACTGTGGACCCCGGTCCTATTTTCCTATATTGTTTACCACCGTTTCCATAACTTTTCCTAGTCATTTGCTCGCTAGTCATTGTTGCTCTCATATTATTTTACACACATACATTTAATTCTTTGTGTTCAGCAAGTCAGAGAGATTGACAACCTCTCTGTTTCGTTGGGGCAAAGTAGTTTGTTTCTGACTGTGTGCAGGTCCACGTCAATAGTCGTAAACGGCGTCGTTGACACCAAGCCGAAGCCTTCTCCAAGTCCTATTAGATCGATAAACCTTGGTTTTGTATCAAGGGAAAATTGCCACTACGCTGCATCATACCTTCCTCTTGGGGTTCCCAGCGAACGTGCCATCAACGATTTGCGTCGATCTAATGCTTAGAGAATCTCCACCGACACTCCCAACAGAGCGTCCGACAAGTGTGCCGACACATGCTATTGGGAGCGCCGGTGCAAGTTGTCACGCTATTGGGAGCGGCTCCCCCACCGGCCACTCCCAACAGAAGCTCCCAGTAGAGAATCTAGTGCTTTAAAATTAAAAACGGCGATATTTCATTACTATTTCATATATTTTACAAATCTTGACGGAAATTTAAACTAAATTGACCCAACCCTAAACCTAGAGACCAGTGGGGAACCAGTCCCAGTCGACGTCAAACGCGGCAGCCTCCTCCAACTCCTCCTTGAACTCGGCGTCTCCTCCATGTAGTGGCACGGCGTCCTCCTCCTCCTCGTCGTGTGGAATGACGACGATGACATGTTCCACTACGGACCACCGCTCCACAAACTCCTTTGAGGCCGGTAGGACGGTCTCGAACGACTGCTTCTTGGCTTGGCGAGCTGAAGCTGATAGAGGGCCTCAGCCTCCTCCACCGTCATTTCCCGGTGTGCCGGCGTGGTGGCACGGCGCGCTTCTTGCCGCGAACCGGCGAGGAAGGCTCGGCCTTGACCTTGGTCTGGCCGAAATCCCGGATGATCACGCCGTCTGTCCTTCGCGACGGCAGTGACCTAGGCACCTCCGTCTTATTCTTCACGGGGGGCGGCGGTGGCCTAAACGAATCGCCGGCCTTCTGCTTGGGGACGAGCAGGCACAGCTTCGTCATCGTCGAGCATGCAGTGGAGGAGCCGCGCGAGGACGAGCGCGCCGTGGGCATCTGCGTCGGACCACCAAGGGCACGTTTTGCTTGGGCGGCGGGCCGAACACGTACTGGCCTAGGAAGTCGTAGAGGGGCCAGTCGCCCCACCAGCGACGGCGCCATGCCCAGTTCCACTGTCCAGGTTTGGTTGGACCCTCGTGGTCATCGATTGCCGGCTGGCGCTGCCGCGAGGATCGCCGGCCAGTTGGGGCTGTCCTCGGCGAAGTCGGGGTCGGCATGCTGCTCCGGCGTCAGCTCCCGCCGGCGCACGCGGATGAGCGCACAGGGTTTGTCGCCTTCCGGCAAAGGCGGGACGGAATATCTCAGCGAGATCATCGCCCAACGGCCGGGGAGGCACACCCCCGGCGGCATGGGGATGTGGTGATTGGAGACGAACGTTGCCTCATCTTTCCTGAGGCAGCTCTTGTATCCGCCGCCGCCGCCTCCGGCTTCGTCGTTGTGCGTCATCCCTGCTCTCCTCGCCGGTGGTGGATTGGTGAGAAAGGGGAGAGGAGAGAAAAAGAACGTCGGTGAGGGCACGGGCGCCACACGCGTTTTATAAAGAGGCAGGGAGGCGAAGCGCGGGAACGTGGTACGGGAGCGCGAGTGGTGTCCATTAACGCTGACGCCGGTTCCCGAGACGAAGTAACTCCGATGATGCGCGTCGGAAAGGCGAGGCACGAAACGTGGAAACCGCTGGGCGATTAACTCGGTGCCTACCGTCCCCGGTCGGTGCAATAAATACCGCTGATCGTTGTTGTGTCGCTGACACGTCGGTCTCGTACGTCAGAATCCGACATGGCATGCGTTGTCGTGGTTGACGACACACCCGTTTGACTCACTAAAAACAGGGCACGAAGCGGGGTTGTCAGACACGCTATTGGGCTTGTCCGGCAAAGTTGCCGCTATTGAGAGGGTCAGTGGGGGCGTTTTCGTGCCGACGTGTCCAATAACGTAGCTATATTAGAAGCGCGGGTGTGGAGATGCTCTTAACCCCGTTAATTAGCATCATGCGTCTTGAACTCTTGATCATGTCATCAACCGTTCTGCCTAACCGTCTAGCTAGTGTAATACAAATCCCTGTGTTTCAATTCCCGTTTCCGATTCCTGTGTTTTGAAAATATTGTGAACCAAACAGGCGCTACTACATGCGTCCTTGTTAGTTTCTTCAATCTTGTGCACGTCGTTACTTTTACAATATTCAGATCTTTGCCTACAGAAACATCTCTCTCGATGGGAATTCGACAATGTCAATTCAGAAGGTGAGCCTACTACAAGTTTGGACTACAATTAGAGGCAGCTTGGACCTTTGATGCGTCAGAACAAGTGAACAACCATCTATGGAAGAAGTCAACAGGCTGTATATTTCTCAGTTTTGGCACTATAATGGATTGAGATGGAATCCAATCCTTGGTTTACTCAAGTTCTGCACATCACGCAGAGCCACGAGCGCGAAGATATATACACGTGAGTTTATATATGGAACTCAAGTCTCTAATCACCAACTGCAATATACAGAGTGCCATGGTGGAGACGAGCATTCGGCGTTGGGGATGCCAGCATCAGCATGCCACCAATCACAAGGAGCAAGCGTCGCTGTACACGGCCACTCCGTTCGACACCGCCGCGATAGCAATCATGAATACCGCCAGGAACGTGTCCCTCTTCTTCGCTATGCCGTGACGATCCCTGACAATAAGATCAGAGTAACAGACAAACATTAGCGTCCATGAAGAAACAGTCGAGATAGTTACCAAATTAAGCTCACCTGAGCGCCATGGCGGCGGGGAAGATGTAGGCGACGGAAACGGCGGCGGTGGCCCCCGTGAACTGGAAGGCAGTCCAGATGTTGGGGATGAAGTTGGCGGCGAGGAAGATGACCGCGAGGAGCGCCGCCGTGAGCGCAGCGAACCTCCGGTCGTCACACGCGAGCGGCCGGGCCGAAGGGAAGAGGAGGCCGTCCATGTTGAGGCGCAGCGCGTGGAAGACGATGGGGAAGACGAGCATGAGGTGGAGCGCGTAGCTGACCCTGACGGCGTCGTTGAAGACGGAGCCGTAGGGGATGCCGAGGTCCGAGTCGAAGTTGGCGAGCACGTCGTCCAGCGTGTCCTCGCCGAAGAGGAGGAAGCCGAAGAAGCTGGTGGTGACGTACACGACGGAGCACAGCACCAGTGACGCCCGCACGATCGGCTTGATCTGGGCTGGGTCCTTGAGCTCGTTGTGAATTGGGTGCACTGCAAAAGAAAATGTCAGAGATGTCGATCACATTACACGGTGGCAATGCAGGCAGAACTAGCTCTATGCAGTACCATTGTAGTGGCAAATGTAGGCGGTGACAAGAACTGGAGCGGCCGTGAAGAGTCTGAAGATGGACTCCCAATCGTGGACGTCGGGGAACAGCTTGGGCATGGGGATCTGCCCTCTCGCCAGCTTCATGATGGCGATTCCGGCGGTGATCACGACGAACACGACGGCCAGCGCGACCGACACGGCGGAAGTGTACTTCAGTGAATCTAAATCAAAACAGCAAAATATTCAAATTTTAACCTTTTCTTTTGTTACTAACTGAAACCGAGCACGCACGTACCGACGCGCTTGAAACATGTGAGCGGCGTGATGACGGCGAGGGTGGTGACAGCGAGGATGATGAAGCGGCCGTTCCAGCGGTTGTGCCCGAACCATCCTTCGAACACGCCGTGATGGTGCACGCCGCCCTTAGAAGTAGAAGTTCCCGAGAGCACGTCGCCTTGCACGTTCATATAACATTCACGAGTCAGATCAAACATTTCGATCGAATTGCTTAGATCGATGAGAACAAGGAGAGGACGGCCGAGGTACTACCAATGATGATCATGTAGACAACCATGACGCCGACGTTGTTGACGACGACGCAGAGCTGGAGGAACCCCTTGCCGAGCGCCCCGAAGGCGTCGCCCATGGCCTCGCCGTACGACGCGGCGCCCACGGCGTTGCTGAACCGCATGAGGAGCTCGATGGAGGATTCCGTGAGCACGGCGGCCAGCACCACCAGCGTCAGGCCCGGGACGAGGCCCAGCACGTTCATGGTGGCCGGGAGCGCCATGATGCCGGCGCCGACGATGGTGGTGGACAGGTTGAACACGGCGCCGGTGAATGATGCGTCGTCACCCTGCACGTCTTCGTCATCGCGCTTCCTGGTGAGGAGAGGCCTCCTCGCTTCCGCGTCTTCACCGGCGCTCGCCATCGGCATCACCATGGCGCCAGAATCCGGCGTCTCTCTCCGAGGATGATTGTGCGATTTGCGCGTGCGGAATTCCAGCTTCAAATCGAGTTACTACGCGCAGGCATTGATCGATCTAATTAGAACATTGCGGAATTCCTAATCGGTCTTCGGAGAGTTCGGATTCCGGAATGACATTCGGCGCGCGCACCGACCGCGCAGGTGGGGGAGATAGGTAGTGAAGTGGGGGCGGAACCTCCCTAACTTTGGCCGGAGGAGGAGACGATCGCCGTCTTATTATTAGAGCGCCTCGTCCAGGTTCGAAGAAAAAATTTAGAGCGACTCCCGTTTTAGCAACCACCTGCTAATCACCCGGGGCTGTAACCGAGGTAATTATCCATTGCAGTTACAGTGTCAACGCGTGCAGGATCATGCGGCCATGCCCATCTCTCCTTCCTCTCGCCATCCGGCGTCCGCCCAGTCGCCCACCGTCTTCTGCTCCGGCGGCCGCCATGTCGCTGCAACGCCTTCACTTGCCAACCGTACGCCGCTGCATGCGCGGGTGATTCAACTGTTCGAGCACGGTACAAGACTTGGGCTAAAGAGGAACTTCTAGTGGGCTGCAATGACTGGGTATTTGTTGCTCGTACTGGGCTACACCATCTAAAGCAAATGGGCTGAATGAATCATTTGACTATGGATCCATGCGCTGGCAGGCCAGGTTTTGGACTGCGGACGCAGAATCGGTCTCCAGGTTTGCCTAAAAAAAAAGAATCGGTCTCCAGGTCCGCCCGGGAGGCCGGGACACCGGCTCACTGCGCCGAGGGGTACACACGAGGACGGCGGCGGCGTCGATGGAGAAGGAGGAGCGTCTCGGACGTCCGGCCGGGGAGCGCCACGCGCGAGCCAGGAGCCAATTTCAGCGCTTTAGTTTTCAGTGACGAGATCAACCTACAGTTCAAGCGGGATGAACTCCTCCGCGCCGGCAGCCCCTCGCCGGCGTTGGCGCCCGGGCCGCAGGCCGCAGCCTCCGGTACCTCTCCCTGTCTCCCATTCTTCCCGCGCCCGTGCTCGCATCCGCTCTCAGCACCTCATAGCACATCCCATTGTTGCCGCCTCAGAGACACGACACACACATCACCCTGCGATGCATTTGGTACATGGTAGTTGACTAGTTGTACTGGACTGATGCACGCCATTGACTTGCCACATTGTTAACACCATGAGCTCATCAATTTGGTACTACTAGATGCGTACAAAAAGAATCTGTCCTTTTGTCATACCGCCCCTTAGTTATTCTATGGTTGTTCAACAATCAACATACATTTTGTCCTTTGAGTTTGTCATGCTTATTCACAGCTATAACCTGACTTTCCTGCATCCATTCCTAGTCTATCTATGAATAGCAGTAGTCAGTAAAGGTTTGGTACGGGTCACTCCATCAGTTCCATTTGGAATAATCTTTTATCCAGCAGCTTCGCAAGCCAAAATTCGTGAGAAGTAGCTTATGCAGTTGAACTTGTGTTGACTTCAGTCCAAGAGAATAGTTTAAATCTGCCTAGACTGTATATAATATTATGATAGAGTTTGGTTGTGGCGACAATTTTCAACGTGCCTACATTTTAGCTCAATCTAAATGTTAGTTTGCTATCGCTATGACCTGCGATTACGATCTGCATCTTTTTACTTTAATGATCCATCATCCATGGCTTCATGCTGGTCTGTAGCAATCAAATATTGCGACTTGTTGGGTACTGACGATATCATCTCTGCTATCCTCTATTAATCTAGGGTAATTGGAACCATGCCACTGCAAATTTTGTACTTTTCAAAGGCTGTGGCCCGAGTATGACATCCCAATGCGACATCCAATGACATACTTCAAAATTGCAATTTCTCTTTGCATTGGAATGTCTCTTAATTTCCCATCAATCTATGCTATATAGCTTTAAACGATAAGGATGGCGCTATCATTAGGGTCTCTCGGTAGCTTGCCAACCTACCGCCTAACTTTGTTTCTATTAAGAACTTCATACTTGTTTGCAGGAGTGATGTCATTCTGTCACCAAGATTGACACCCATTTTTCGTGTTCTTCTTTTACGTGGATAACATCATCAGATCTTTCCTGTGATAAATAAGCGCATTATTGGAAGGGGGCATATCAATACCCAACCGGAAGAGCTGTATAAAGTGCATCCATTTTGCTGGGTCTTCTCTATTTGCATTCTTCTATCGTAGATTGTGCTTCAGAGAAGGCATGGCAGGCTCAGTGCTGGAGATAAAGGAGGCAAAAATGCTCATTCTTTAACTCCTCTACAGTGTATACGAAATCGCAGCTTTCAGATCTTGGAGGTTATGGATACAGGTACTGTATTATAGCTGTAATCTTCATTCGTTGTTTGGAAACTTTGTGGAAGAACATTGCAGCAAGTGATTCAGAGAAAAAAAGATGTTATCCTTTTCAAGAATATTTTGTTTGCACAGTAATCACATTATGCTTTGCCAGCCTATGGATTACAGATTTATGGCTCTTAGTTGTCTTTTCTGATATCTATACTGCAAGCAGAAAAGGCTGTTGCATGTACATGTATAATTTAGCTAGTCAGAAAAATCGTTAGTGTAAGAACAGCACCACATTAAAATGTCAAAAACAATGCATGTCTTCTCAGAGTAACCATGTTAGTAGCTTAAGGCTTCATCTGTTCACTTATGATGTTTTCTTTTGCTGAGAAACACTTCAATAATTTTAGGCATCTGCTCTGATGTATCTATATATAGGTTCATTAGATTCCTTATGCGAACAATACTTTTTGAAGAAGGTTCCCTTATCTGAGCAATAACTTGATTTGTTGTTGTCTTTTCTGCTTCTTTATGGATATGCAGTTATGGTGATGGTACCCAGTGCCAATGTTAGCCAAGAGGACTTCATGGAGTCAGGCAAGGCCATAATGGAGCGTCAAACAGCTCGGAGGGCCCCAGCAAATTTGACACAGATGCTAGAATCTCTATTTGTCAGTATCAACCTTGCTAAAGACCTCACTGCAAAGTGCAAAGGAAGAGCGCTGCAACTCACAGATGATGAGATGCAAAAGATAATACAAGACCTGGAGAATGTCATTGGAAACATCTGTGATCATCTTGGTAGTATACCAGCATCAGCACTTGGCAGCAATGCTTACACAGATGTGGCAATAAGATCACACTCAAGGAGGGGTTATTTAGATGTTGATATGTCCATGAATGCAGTGACCGACAGGCCCAATAGGAGGTCTGTGTACGACAGTGACATGCCAAGGCTGGTGGACTTTCTGCGGGGCATGTACCATGAATCACATGAATGTGGTGGGCAAACGTTCAAGTGTCTCCCAGAGGTCGCAGAATATGTTGAACCTCTATATGATGGATTCTTCTGTCCACTGACAAATGAGGTGATGACTGATCCTGTGACAACAGACGGCGGTGTGACATATGACAGGAGAGCCATAGAGGAGCATTTTGAGAAGTCTGCAGACAGTTCTGAACCTGTCTCTTGCCCTGTCACAAAAGTGCCATTGCAAAGTAAGGCAGTGATGAGCAATGCTTCCCTGAAGAGTGTGATTGCAGAATGGAGGAGGAGGAATGAGGCGATGCGGATCAGGATTGCACGCACTGCGCTCGCATTGTCGACTACTGAGGCTATGGTACTTGAGGCCATACATGAGCTGAAGTTGCTGGCCAAGCTGAGGGGGAAGAACAAGGAGCTGATGCATAAGATTGGAGTCACCAAGTTCCTATCACGGCTGTTGGACAACCACAATGCACAGATTCGACGTGACGCTCTGGAGCTTCTGTGCTTGTTAGTTGAGGATGAAGAGGGAAAGGTAAGCAGGAATTCTCCTGCCTAAATTAATTCGTCTATAATTTAGAATAGTATACATGGTCAACACTCAAGACATGTGCTATGTATTATAATAGAAGTTAAAAAACTTGCTTTACGGCATACAGGGAATAATTGGAAAAACCAAGGCCATTGCGAGGACTGTAAAGCTACTTTCAAGTGATAGTACTGATGAAAGGCACGCGGCCATATCTTTCTTGCTAGAGCTTTCAGAGTCACAGTTACTGTTGGAATATTGGGTCAACTGCTGGAAGTATTCTGATTCTCACCACAATGAAGATTAATGATTCTGGTGATCCAATTGCCACCGAGAAATCCAGAGCAGTCCTCAAGAACCTGGAGAAGTGTTCGAAGAACATTAAGTACATGGCTGAAAGTGGCTACCTAGAACCCCTTCTGAGTCATCTTGTTGAAGGTATTGCATCTGAAGAAATTTTGTTTCTTTGTTTGGTTCATTAAAATGTGTCCTGCTAGTTAAGCACAGTAGGAGAGCACATTGTTATTATTTTCTTATACATATCATTGTATTCATGGCTATATTTGAACCACATCACCACCAACTGGTTTGTTTATAACTGGAAATAAACTCAAGCTGTTTAACTACAGCTGCACATGTTAGGATTGTCTCAACTTTAAACACTTCAACATCCCAAACATGGGCTTTGAGACTCGGGATATTTGGCTCGAGTAATTAATTGAACTTTAAGCTAACATTAAGATTCCAAAACAGGTCCGGAAGAGGTACAGATGGAGATGGTCAGCTACCTAAGCGAGCTGGTCCTAGAGCAGGAGCTCACCGTTGATGTCACCAAGAGCATGTCAGACATCCTCATCAAGATGGTGCGCAGCTGCAACACGGTGGTCCATAAGGCAGCACTCAATGTCCTGGTACAGCTTTCTTCGCACCACCCCAACAGCAAGGTACTTGTCGAAGCCGGTGCTGTCCTGGTCATGGTTGAGGAGCTTTTTATACGGAAGGTAGATGATGAACCCATGAGCTACAAGGCCAAGGCTGCCACCATCCTAGCCAACATCGTTGAGTCTGGCATTGATCCAGACACCACCATCGTGAACAATGAAGGCCATGTTTTCTCGTCCAAGTACTGCATCTACAACTTCGTACACATGCTCAAGTGTTTCATGCCTGACGACCTCAACCTCAGCATCATCCTCCTCCTGCTCGCGCTCACCACGTTCGCCAAGCCCCTGGATGTCGTGGTCTCAGTCGTCAGGGAAAACCACCGTGGCCATGCTATTGTCGAGCTCATGAACTCCCCACTGGAAGCGCTTAGCATTGCTGCGACGAAGCTGCTCATCACTCTATCCGCGCACATTGGCCACACCATTGCCGAGAGGCTCTGCAAGACGCAGGGGCAGCCAGGCAGGCTAGTCAAAAGCATCAGCCACACCAGGCACGTCACTGAGGGGCATGCACTGTCGGCGATGCTTCTCTCGAGGCTACCGCACCGAAACATCTCGCTCAACCTTGGGCTCGTGCAGGAGGGTGCCGTGCCGGTGATCCTGGCCGGGATAGAAGAGATGCAGAACGGCGCAACAAGAACGAGCAGGTACGCGCTACCATACATGGAGGGTCTTGTGGGCTCGCTGGTTCGGCTCACCACGACGCTGTACAACCCGACGGTGCTGAAGGCAGCCATGGACCACAGCTTGGCCTCGGTGCTCACCGAACTCCTCACAGGATCTGCTGGGAGTGGTGAGGTGCATCGGCTCGCCGCTGTGGGGCTTGAAAATCTCAGCTATCAGTCCATCAAACTGTCCCAGCTGCCCGAGGAGGACCCACGGCCAAAGAAGAAGACCATACTTAAGCGCCTAATGGACTCAAGGGTGCACAGCAACAAGACCCCCCAACACAACATCTGCCCGGTGCACCGGGGAGTCTGCTCCACGGTGGCAACCTTCTGCCTCCTTGAGGCCGGTGCCGTCGAGGGTCTCCTTGGCTGTCTCGAGAACGACAACTTCCGAGTCGTGGAGGCCGCGCTGGGAGCGCTGTGCACGCTCCTTGACGACCGGGTGAACGTGGAGAGGAGCGTGGCCGCTCTCGCCAAGCTGGACGGCGTGAGGCGCGTGCTCAGGGTGATGAGGCAGCACAGGGAGAACGTGATGTGGCATAAGTGTTTCTGCCTGGTGGAGAAGTTCCTGATGCACGGCGACGACAGGTGCGTGAGGGAGGTGACCAGAGATAGGACGCTGCCCACGGCGTTGGTGAGCGCCTTCCACAAGGGTGACGCCGGCGCCAAGCAGGCGGCAGAGGGCATCCTCACGCGTCTGCACAAGATGCCTGACTACTCGGCAACCTATCTGTCCGTGGAGATTTAGAGCTTGCCATACTGCTGGTGACTAGTATCCGAAGTTTGCTGCTGTGCATATATGTTACAATGTCTAAAGCAGAAGCACTTTGATGCTTAAATCTGTTTGTTTAATTTCCAGCATTGTGATCTGTGAACCTGGCCGTTTGCCCATACGAATCAAAAAGAGTGATTTCTTGTGACGGAAAATGAACACGCTGAATTGCTCGTGTGAGCTTTTTTTGTATGAAAGTCAAACAAATTAGACTAACGAACTTTCTCTGCTGTAAAATTACTAAGCAAAAACTTTGTGCCGCCAGAATGTTTTGTATCCATTCTATGCAAAATGAGCCCTTATCACAGGTTTTTTTTAGATGCTGAAGAGCGGATCAAGAATTGCTTAATTAAGCCCAAAATGATAAGCTCAGCCCATCTATATCTTTCTATTAGATCGGCCCATTTATATCCGAGCACTCGTTTCCACCTCTCCGTCTTGCCGATATGTACCGCAGTCGCGCAGCGACAAACCCTAGGTTCTGCAAACCTTAGAACCCTAGCCGCCAGGGACCGCTTAGCCACCTCCCAGCTCTATTGAATTTGTGCTTATTCTTTCTGCTTGAATTCTTAGCCGCTTTGAGAGCGCTGAATCGTTGATGCTTTAGCGTTACTTGCTATGAGTATATACGTTTCTTTGTTATTTGTTTCGATTTGATGGTTTTGTTACGGTTAACTCGCACCATTAGCCCCCTGCTCTGTTGAGATTTGGAGTAGGGAAAACTTCGGGAAAAAGGTACCTACGGTGCAAGATCAATCTATTGATTGGACATGAGCTCTATACGTCTGTGGAAGCCAGCGAATTTCCTCAGAATCATTTCTTCTGTCCACATCGCAGCACCTTAGTGTGTTATTATAGTTTGTTTCATGTTTAGCCCGCCTTTACATCATTTATTCGAGCAGATTAGGCTCTCACATTTGTTCAGAAGCCAAGTGAGGAGGTGAAATCGTCCAATTGGTGCCTATCTAGGTTAGATCGGCATTATTGTTCTTTCTTTTTGGTTATACTTTTTGAATTGCTTCTTGATGTCGAGTACAAAATGCGTGTTTAAGCTGTTGTGACGCAAAATGAGGAGGTCATATGATCTGAAGTATCCGATGTTGATACATCCATACATGGTCTTCAAAGTTCTCTGATTGCTTACTGTACTTTATACCTTCACCCTCTTACCGATGTGCATCTTGGTATTCTTTTTATAGAGTTTTATATAGCTGAAAAGTAAAATGAGGAGATTATATGATCTGAAGTATCAGATGTTGATACATCCATCCATAGCCTTCAAAGTTCTCTGATTGTTGTACTATAACTGGTACTGACACGGCTACACCTGTGTTGGTATTTGATTCTTGTGACAATATTTGTGTTATTTTCTGACAATTCTGAAGTACAAGATTATAGTGTTTTATGCCCTTGAGAAGCAAAATGAGGAGTTTAGATGATCTGAAGTATCTAATGTTGATACAACCATACATGGTCTTCAAAGTTCTCTGATTGCTCACTGTGCTTTGTACCTACATCCTTTTACTGATGTCCATCTTGGTATTATATTCTTCTTGCTCGAGTAAAAGTTAGTGTTTTATATTGTTTATGAAAAGCAAAATGAGGAGATTATATGATCTGAAGTATCAGATGTTGATACATCATACATAGCCTTCAAAGTTCTCTGATTGTTGTACTGTAGCTTGTACTTGCACCTGTGTTCACATTTGCTTCTTACTTGTCGCTATACATTTATGTTCTTTTCTGACGATTCCCAAGTACAAAATTATTGTGTTTTATACCCTTGAGAAGCAAAATGAGGAGGTTATATGATCTGAAGTATCTAATGCTGATACAGCTATACATGGTCTTCAAAGTTCTCTGATTGTTTTTTATGAACCCTTGTTCGTAACTCTTGTCCTGCTTTCTACTAATAAAACTGTTGCCATGTTTGCAATTTTAGTTAACCTGTCTTTTTGAATAAATTTGTCTAAACGGTTCTGCCGAAGAAGCCAACATCACTATCGTACTTGGTTTCAAATGTCTCAACTACCGAGGGAAGCTGTTGCTGCCATTGCAGATTGGATGTCTCAACTACCGCTGTCCAAGAGATCCTAATGTCAGTTAGGATTATCGATCTGGCACTGAGGTTGAAACCTCAGTGATGATTTACTAAATTGTTGTTGTAATATAATTGATGATTTATTAAATTCATGTTCTAATATGATTTGTGTATTAAATTCATGGAATACTTCTGTCTGTTGTATGAATTATGTTGTGAGTAAGCCATGGGGCTGTATCTAAATATATCTCTTGTTATGTTCAAATTAATGGAGACAAATAAACTAATTTTATCAAGAATGAAACTTAAAAAAGTGATTGAAACTCCACAGGCTTGTAGTGCTTATCTGGAAATGGCCTTATTTCCACAGGAAAGTTTCTGATATGAGTTTGCAAACCATACAAATGAGAAGGGTTAATGTGCAGACTGAAGGTACTATCAATTTACACGACCAAGTACTCAGAACACTTGAACTCTTAAAAATGTTCTTGAAATGCAGATAAAGTGCAATCAGTCTCAGTTCAGCCCATTGTTACAGGGTGTGCACACGCAAATAGATGTGGCTGGATAAGTCTAGCAACACAGAACCTCGATTTTCTTGCTTCCTTAACCAGGGCCGACCTTTGGGATATCATAGTGCTCACTAAGATTGGCCAGGTACTGGTTGAAGTCCTGGATGCGGTCCCTGTGCGACTTGTCAGCCACCTTGGCCAGCTTGTGTACATCAATCTTCTGCTTCTGTTCAATGTAGCGACGCTCAGCTGGAGTGAGATGATCATAATCGGCTTGTGCGTCCCCTTCCTCTCCCATCTTGCCACCTTCACTCAACTCTGGGTCACCTGGTAATTCAGAGCTTCCACCTGAAGAATAACCATCGAATTAGATATTACGTATATTTAGCAGAAAGCAGTTTTAGATTTACAGAGTTTTATCAAAGAGATACATAAAAAACGCAAATAGATACAATCAAGGTGTTGGGCAAATGGGCAAAGCATACCATGAATGAGTGAAACAGGAATCCACCTGAACAATGCGAATACATACAATGAAGTTCAAAAAAGAACTACCCCTAGGTTCAGCCACTCAGCAAATCAGGATTCCTCTCTATCCAATTTAGCCTAATTACCAATAATTGGGACCTCAATTTCACAAAGGCTGGTCCAGAAAGGCAACAGTTTGAACAATATTAGCTCCCGTCATGCAAATCTAACTACCTAAGTCCAAGGATGCAAACATAGTCACTGCAGAATACCGGAACTAACCACAGCAACAAAAGTCACAATACATGTTTCTTTTTTCTTTAGGGAGATAACATGTTTTTTACTTTCTCCAAATTAGCAGTTCGCACAAAACAAACCCCTAATCCCACTTATCAGCTCTAAATAATCAGTCCTGCCAGAAACAACACCAAGATATTTTTACCTATTACTACTGTCATATTCCATAGTTCAAAAAGCGCTAGGTGTTAATTTCTAGTTTTGCTTCTGCCTAGCACATATCTCGCATAAGCGCACACCTAGGCACGTTTTTTTTTTTAAAGGGAAGGGCCCATAAGGCTAGTCATAGTTACATAGAGGACCTTGAAAAGAGCAGAAACTGCAAGAACTCTAGTTTTACAGAAAAGTGTCGTCGCCAGGGACTTCTCCCTTGCATAGAGGACCTTGAAAAGAGCAGAAACTGCAAGAACTCTAGTTTACAGGATTGGGTCCTTCTCCCCCAACCTTGCGCATGATCTTCAGAACATGGGCACCCGCATCCTCGCCAGGGACTTCGCCACTTGGGACGAGGCAGGCTGCGTGCACCATGTAGAAGCAGGAGTGCCTCCAACTTGGGCAACTAGCTTGGAGGTTGAACATGCCGCGACACCGAGGAAGAAGCTTCTAAATTGTAGACGACGCGGATGGAGTGGCAGCCCTATCGGCCAGAATGGTCAACGGCTTGACGGGGCGCCGTTGGGGATGAACTCCAACAAGCAGGATCAGCATCAGCAATCCCCCAAGAAGCTCTAGACCCAAACAGACCTGGAAACGATTCCCCATCTTCCTCCATCCGTCGCTGAGATGACCAGGAAGAACCGAGAGCTCCAGATCTACTGAGCTAGGAGCTTCGCCAAGCTTCGCGCTTGAGCACACACATAACACGGTTAAGCACTAGACATTTTGCTATCGCCTAGCACCTAGGCGCGCTTAAGCGCATGCCTAGGCAGGCCTTTTTTTTTACCATGGTCATATCAGCAAACAAAGGAAGAAAGCTTGCCAGCAAAACAGCGTCAACCAGCAGCACTCACAGAAACTACTCAACCCAAAAACACATACAAGCTTGACACCAACCACCATATAGGGAAACAAAGTTTAGTATTAAGCGAGTCAACATTTATGTACTTTATATCATGGTAAGGATGCAAGTGGCGTGCCCACAAGTGCCGCATCACAGTGTATCATAGTGTTAATTTTTCAGCCATGGTGAACTAGTTACCGAGTTTCACAGGATAAGCGAGTTACCATTTGCATCTCTCCTTACTGGCATGGCCATATGCAGCATCTTCAGACAAAAAGTAAATCATCAATCAACTAACCAGCAGATGAGTCCACTCAATTGCTCAGACTTCAGAGTGCAACAAATCGACCATGGTATCAGCCCTAATGGACACTATAATGCTCAAGGTCACAATCAAATTGTCTAAGCGATCTGAAGAGATGCTAGTAGTTAGAACAGAACAGTGTAGAAAGGAGCAGAACCTTCGTATTGCTGGCCATGCTCGGCTTGAGACGACTCCTCACGGCGGTGCTTCTTCTTTTTCTTCTTGATGATTCCGCCTTCCTTGACATCGAGC
This sequence comes from Poa pratensis, assembly GCA_947311845.1. Classification (NCBI taxonomy): domain Eukaryota; kingdom Viridiplantae; phylum Streptophyta; class Magnoliopsida; order Poales; family Poaceae; genus Poa; species Poa pratensis. The sequence goes on along the minus strand of CAMZMU010000081.1, from coordinate 23,250,337 downwards.
GGTTTCCCCTTCAGCTTGAGCCTACCCCCGACGACGTTCTGGTATTCCGACATCTCGCTGATTACACCAAGACGAAGAAGAGGTTCAGCGAAGCAAAATCACATCCGATATTCCGATGGTCAGCGGGGCGGGGTGGAAGTGAAATTGGAAGAATCACGCCACAAAGATTTGAATCGCAGCAAACGGCAGAACAAACTACAGACGGAAATCGATACCGACACAAGGAAGTTAGGGCTTACGTTGCCTAGCAAGAGGAATCGGTCCGCATGTATCTTCGATCCGCGCGGATCAAACAGAGAGGCGAAAGGAGGAAGTGGGGGCGGCGCGTGCTTCGGTGGGAGGGGCCGCTTGGCGGCGCCGGCGAAGATCGAGGACACGGCGGCGGTCGATTTGGGAGAGGGGATTTACCGATGCGAGACAACCCGGGGGTCGGTTTGGGGCTGTTTGGGGTCCGGGATGCTTTACCGTTGGGTCATTTTGGTACTCGGAACTGGAGTTAGGCCGAGAATATGCACATAGGCCTCATTCTGTTAGGCCCTGTAGGCCCAAATTACTGCACACATTGAATTTATTATCCAGTTCCCAAAAAAAACCTTTATCCTACATGCCCACAGTCCAAGAGAACATTGCATTGATGTAGAATTGATGTAGTATTTTCTCCGTTCACAATTCTAAGTTTTAAAAAAAACGTCTTTCAGTGTGTAAATTCACTTATTTTGGTTCGTATAATCCACATTAAAATTTCTAAAACATAATAGAATTATGAATGGAGGGAGTGCTATTTATTTTCTCTCGGGGAATAAACATTGATGTATATTTTTTCTTTTTTTGAATTAGCATTGTTGTAACACGTTTTGACAAGCTGTTTGACCTTGCCAAAACATCTTATATTGTATCAAGGGGGTAACAAGGAGCTGCACACAATTGTCATGTCACAAAACTAGTCCACTTTGCCGTTACCTTAGTCCACAAGCTCACAACTTTTTCTTTTGATATGGCAAAAATATTAATTAGTGATGCATAACTCGTCGATCATGCTCACTTTCATCCAAATTTTCGTGGAATGAGACCATATTACATTACTTTGCTCACACAGCGTGCTAACTTGATAGGATTTTGCGGGGATCCTAAAGTCCGCTAAGTGAGCTCATGTGAGAATAAACTGTACTAGGCATTTCCTATATTCTCCTCTCACTCCTCCTATCGCCCTACTCTAGACTGGTGATTGGGGATGGCAAAATGGAATATTGATATTAGAACGATGATCTCGTAGTTCCTCCTAACTGTATCGCCATTCTTGGTCCCGCTCAATGTCCTCGCGATGACTTGTTCATGTCGGCATGCTCGTTGCATCGCCATGTCCTTGTGCAGTGTCACCTCTATTCTCTTGAGTGTGTCGGTCATATTTGAGGATTGACAAATGAAATATGAAAAGACCAAGCTCATTTGCACAAAATGTACACTACCCCATGCCATCACGCCTCCCTCACTGAATCTCATGTGACCTTATTTGACGGGACAAAGAGTTTTGCCAAAATCGCATCCCGCCAAAATCCCCTACCAGCCAAACAGGCCACACGAGAATAATCATCTGAACTCCTCACTCTGACAAATTTTAGACAAAAGTCACCACAATGGACAAATTATTATCAATGATAAAAAATTATGGGTTGATGAAATTTACTCAACAATATCCAACTAGGATACACAAGTTTATAGTAAGTTCTGGGCCAAGAAATAATTTAGTTTCACAAATATTTGGCAAAATAATTGAATTTTCTTTCTTTCTAAACACCGATGTGTTTCAATTGCCATCCTCGCGGGTGGGTTATTTCTACATAGCTCATTGTGGTTGTCAACGATGCACAAATCCGCACTCCAGCTATGCACTCTGATGCCACCCCATTTGGTCTCGTATGCAACCATATTTTGCTGGTAATGTTTTCACCCATGTATAATCTGCCTCATGACGCCAACGACTAACCGCCATGATGATGTGCTATTGTTCGCTCCACCGCAAAGGTTTTGAAGAGGTATATCAGCCTCCCACGCCAAACCTAAATGCAACAATATAGCCTTTAAACGTGTTGGGATTAGAGACACCCTCCAAAGGCATGTCATCAACCCACGAATCAATGTTGAAGAACACAAAAAACACAAACAACATACAGATGAGAACTACTAGTCCAAACCTAGCATAATGTCCACGCCATCACAATGGTCTAGATATGGGATACCTTAGTTGCTTATAACAATGATTTTACCATAGAGACACCACACATGGACACACAATACTAAAAACTAAAATACATATCTCCACATCAGAAAGATGTTGATTTGTGTTTTTCCTCGTCTCTAGGTGCTTTGCCTTCTATCGGAAATAAGAAGATTGAAACATGGATTATTCTCTGGTGGCTAAGGTTCACTGATTGTTTCACCGCTCCTTCGTCGCACTTAGGGTTCGGGGTTTGCAAAACGTAACAAATGATCATACTAGGTATTTGATTAAAAAATTACACAATAAGTTTACTCAATATCTACGTGTATGTTTTTTTAATCTACAGAACTTACAAATATGTTTCTGGAAAATGTGTTCACCAAAAACTATGATTTTGACGTTTGAAGAATCAGATTCACATTTATCGCCAACTGGCCTTTGTTCGGCTCAGTACCGAGCACAACCGATCCATTGCTCACCTGCAACTGCATGGGGGACGGGGCTTGCCTGTGCCCCCGCTGTGTGACCATCCGTGCGACTGGACGCGTGGCGAGCATCCAATGAATCCCGTGCCCGGCTGCTTATTCCCTGCCCAAAAAATTTATGAATGGCCCACCTCCATACAAATCGACTTGTATGAGTGGCCCCGTACGAGCGAAGCCGTATCTTCACCTGTCGCAAGAGCAATGGAAGGCCGAGGGGAGAAAATCGCCAGTTCGCCACCATGTCCTCCGCCGCTGTCCCGTTCCTCGGGTCATCTATCTATCTCACGCCCAGATCGCCGCTCCTTCCCCCGTTGGGCCACTTCTTCTCTCGCCGGACGGAAAGCTGGTCTCCTGCCGGCCCGGCGACGGTGGATCCCGGGAGCGCGCATCTGCTTCTACGAGCTCGAGTGCGGCGGCAGATGCCGGCGGCGCAGCCACTTCGACTAGCTCTTTGCGGACGGAACGAACGACGGCGACGCGCTGGGATGTGCGCAGTATGGCGTCGACATAATTGCGCTCGGCGCCGCCCGCTGCGCGTGGACTAGAAGGTGATGGCGGATGGCGGCGTGAGGACATGCGGACGGCGAGAGGAAGGGAAAAGAAGATGATGGCGGATGGCGGCGTGAGAACATGCGAACGGCGAGAGGAAGGGAAAAGAAGGTGATGGCGGATGGCGACATGCGGCCGGCGAGAGGAAGGGGCGCGGCTTCAGGTCGGGTCCATGACTACACCTCGGCGACCTCGCGTTCGGAAGGTAGAAGAAGAAGAAAAGAACGGTTCCGTGTATTTTCTGTAGTTGGATTTTTTTGTTTGCCAAAACTAACCAGCAACCGGTGGAGTCGTTGGATGCTCGCCACGTAGTCTGGCCGCACGGATGGTCGCATGGCTTGGGCGCAGGCAAGCCCCGTCCACTGCATGGGTTGGAGACTTGGAGCGGGACGTGCACGCCCATCCCGTTTCCCCTCGCCGGCGCCGGCGCCGGCGCCGGGCGTCCGGTACACCAACCCAACCCAACCCAACCCAACCCAACCCAACCCAATCCCCGGTTTTAAAGCGCCCACAAAAAGCGGGGGAGAAAAACAAAAACAAATCGAAACAAAGCAGCGACGCGAGTGGACGGAAGCAAACGAGGGAAAAGAGAGCAACAACACGCAGCCGCGCGAACGTCCCCTTCCCCCCACTCCTCTGCCTCCGGACCGGTCGCCACCAATGGCGAATCATTCGCTCTCCCACCACCTCCGCCTCCCCCTCGCCGGCGACTGCTCCGACGACGAAGACCCCGCCTCCTCATTCTCCTCCACCTCCGCCGTCTCCTTCCGCTCCTTCTGGCCCCCCTTCCCGTCCTTCCTCTCCGACTCCGACTCCGACGCCCCCTTCCCTCCCCGCTGCACCGCCGCCCAGCAAGAAACCTCCGCGGCGTTCCTCGGCCTCGATTTCCCCGAGGAGGACGATGAAGTCGGCGCCGAGTGGGCGCCGCCGGACGAGGTGGGCCTGCCGCTCTGCTGGGACTGCCTGCAGCTGGAGGAGCACGAGGGGCACCAGCGGTGGGACGGCCTCGGGCTCAGCGACGCCGACGAGTGGGAGCAGGTCGCCGGCCGGGGCGAGGACGCCACCTCCGTGCACGGCCTCGACTGGGAGGTGCTCCTCGCCGCCAACAGCCTGGGGGGCCTCGTGATCGACGACGACGCCGGCGGCGTCGACACGTTCTTCCTCGACGACGAGGACGTGCTGTTCGGGCACCTCGCCGCGGAGGAGGAGCACGAGCCTCCGGCCAAGGGCGGGCTGGCGGCGGCGAAGGCCGCCGTCGAGGGCTACCGACGGTGGTGGTCGCGGAGGCCGCGCAGTGCGCGGTGTGCAAGGACGGCATCGAGGCCGGGGAAGGGGCCAGGAGGTTGCCGTGCGCGCACCTCTACCACGGCGGATGCATCCTGCCATGGCTCGCCATCCGCAACACGTGCCCGCTGTGCCGCCACGAGCTGCCCACCGACGACGCCGAGTACGAGAAGTGGAAGGCGAGGCAGGCCACCGGTGGGCGATAGCCGATAGGCATGACATCGTTACTCATAAGGGTGAGTTTACGCTGCTGAAACAACAGGGAGAGAGTTATTGGCGTCACGGGTTAGTGCATTTGCAGTAGTCCGGCGTGTTGCGAAAATTCTTTTTGATCAGGATGGAGTGAAATTAAAGGGGCTGAAAGCGTTTTTTTTTTTCTGTACAGAATGATTCGAATAAGGTGCATTTTGATTTGAATAATGGTGTATCCAGATGAGAGTTGATGAGATTGTTTCTTTCCAATGGGATGCAGATGGAATGCAAATAAGTGAACGATTTTCAACATGTTTTTTTATAACATCCCTTTCTATCCATCCAGAGATTCTCTGACTTAGCATTTGCTGGAGAAATCCTCATCAATACTCTTCCTTGATTTATCTGTTTGGAAGGCGGGGATAATTCTCAGCCATAAATTTAGTTTTGACATCTGTACCAAGGATGATCATAGTAATTTGAATAAAAATTATTTTTACACTCTGGTCACAAGCACGGGTCCTTAATCATACCGAACAAAAGGTTTAATACAGAAATGGTTTTGATCAGACACAAAACATCTCATGCACAAGAGCAAAAAAATCTCATCGGCCTTAAATTCAAGTTTTATCATCACACAAAGCATCAGTTTTATTGGACAAAAGGTTTGTCGCCCTACATGCAACTTGGAAGCTTGTTTCGTCGCAATAGAATATATATCCCATATATTCTGCAAGCTTGGCACCCGAGCATGTAAAGGTATACATTGTATTCAGCGGCAACAAAACAGGACGAAAAGAAAAGATGGCAATTTCATCGATAACCACTAAACGATTAAGTAGCGATGTATGCAAAGCTAGACAACGAACATTTCATAATACACTCGTTCTGCATATCTTTAGGATAAAAGAAAAACAACTAAAAAAGAAATCAAAAGATCAATAAATCTATTTTGTATGGTTCTTATTTTGTTGAAAACGCTTCCATGAGACTTTCTTTCATTGAAGAAGTCCATGACTTGTTCTAGGTGATATGAGGTTGAACAGGCTTTAGAAAAAAATGCAAAGAAGGGTACAAGTGACTATCACTTGCAACAATCAGTACAGAACCTAGCAATTATACAACGGAACAAAACACATCAAACTCTACATTATGCTCCAAAACAAATCACATCTCGTTCTAAATGAAAGGAACAACTAATTCTACATTGATAATAGAATAAGCTTATGCAAGTTCAGAATTTTTCAGGGTTGAGTACATCATGGAACAATGTAAGCGCAGAAGAAAAAAAACAGTGTCGTTTGCAACATATTTGCTGCCTGCAGAAACCATATTTGCTGCAAGTTCAGAATACTCTGCAGGCAACATCATGTAACCATGTAACCATGCGGAACAAGCAAAACATCGAGAATCTTTGCAAAAACCAGATGATTTATTTCACTCAAAATCATGAATTCTTGGCCTGAGAGCAAGCATGCATCACGTTAGCTGAGAGCAAGCATACATGCCACTCAGACCATTCATCACTCAAAATTTCACTAAAAAAACAACTAACCGTGCATGCTTATGTACTGTACTGTATCATACAGTCGAACCCTATCCAGTCGAACCCTATGGACACAGGAACTCTATTGATTCCTGCGCTTCTTCTCCCCCTTCTGAAGCATCTCGTCCTCTATGGCGTCGGCTCCTCGAGCAATTCCGTCGAGCGCCTGCTCGACGACTGTACTGCGCTGGAGAGCCTACAGATTGATGGACTCCACGGATTGGACGATTACCTCCACATCGTCTCAGCGACTCTCCGAACTGTCCTGCTGGAGTGACACCAGAGCAGGTTTCCAGCTTCGCGACCTGATCATCAAGGAAGCGCCTGTACTTGAGAGATTGAGTGTATTTAGTCCATATGGTCGGACATCAACCAGGGTCATTAACGCACCAAAATTGACATTGCTGGGCTGCTACTCGAGTCAATACAACTTGTTATTGGATCCATGACATTTCAGGTAAAACTGTCCTCTCAACATAGGCTCGACGTTCTTGATGTTCTCCCAACTTGCCACTCACATTTTCGCTAACATTATTGATGCATGTTCGGCGAGGTGCAGAAAATGATTCCCAATAGCTTGACTTCGACTCTGCGCACATAAAGGTCTTGGCACTCTGTATCGGCCCCAACCTGGATGCAGCTATCGGCTTCCGTAGTTGCTTCCCGTGCACGGAGAAGCTATACATCGAGGTGAACTCTCTTTTTTGATTCAGAGGAATACCATAAACATCCTTTAATTCATAGGGTTGGAAAACTAAAATAATAGGAATTGTATATAATTGAGCTACCCTATCCAGTCGAACCCTATGGACACAGGAACAGGAGGCAATAAAGTTCACCGTTTCATTTTATATGGGCATTACGTCAAAATACATAGACCGTCATCCAACTACATCTATGACTAATAATCCACCCCGGTATCGATATCCAGCATGTCACCCGAAAGTATTAAGTTGCAAGCAACGGGTATAATTGTAATAAGCATGGTGCATAATGTAAGCAATGAAAACAACATAAAGAAGTAAACACCGATGTTTTACCCTAGTAGCAACTGCACAACTCTAGTCTTAATCGTTTATGTGTACTCGAACTCGGATAAAGAGAGGCATGAACCTACTATCTAGCATAAATACTCCATCTAAAGATACTAGCAATTACTTCGGCCAAAGCATACACAAGCATCAGAGAGCATGCAAGATCATAAATAAAACATATCATAGATAAACTGAACAAGGGTGTCATGATTCCACAATTCATCGGATCCCAGCAAACACAACATGTAGCATTACAATAAGATGATCTTGATCATATTAGGTAGCTCACAAGATCTAAACAATGGAGTACAAGGAGAAGAGAGACAACTATCTAGCTACTGCCATGAACCCGTAGTCCCGTGGTGGACTACTCACGCATCACTCCGGAGGCAGGCATGGTGGTGTAGATGCCTCCGGTGATGATCCCCCCTCCGGCAGGGTGCCGGTAAGAGCTTCAGAACCCTCCCAAACTAGGGTTTGCGACGGCGGCAGCCTCAGACGTATTTCTAGAAAAGTGATCGGGTTCCAAGGGTTTTCAGGAGGAGGTGAATTTATAGGCGAAAGGGGGTCTCCGGAAGCGTCTCGAGGAAGCCAGGTGGGCCCCAGGTGTGGCCAAGGCCTGGGCCATGCCTGAGTGGCGTCTGGGGCCCCCCTCCAGTCCCCCTTCTGGCTCCGTCTTCGTTTCTTCATAAAAATAATTCATGTAAATTTTCAGCCAATTCCGAGAAAACTCCCCGACTAGCTTTTCTGAAACAAAAAGACAGCAGAAAACAAGAACTTGCACTGGGCATATTGTTAATAGATTAGTTCCAGAAAAAATGCCAAAATGATATTAAAAAATATAAAAACATGTGGCAATGATATATAACTTGCATGGAACAACCAAAAAGTACTGATACGCTTGAGACGTATCATGGGTTCATGCCTCGTTCATCCGTGGGCTCGAGTTGACAAAAACGACTATGGGTAATGATGTGCTATTGCTACTAAGGGTAAAACATCGGTGCTAGATACGAGCCAAAATATTTTTCCCCTTCGCCTCCCGGGCCGCTCCCGCTCGAGCGGCTCCGGTGGCCGACCAAAATCCTCCATAGCCAGCCTCCCTCGCGCGTCCCCTAGCCGCTGCCACCGCCAGCCGGCGGCGATGGCGGCGCCCCGGCCCGTCAAAGGCGGAGGGGAGTGTGAGCGCGCCGTGGCGGCTCTTCTGCGAGCGGAGCAGAGGTCGCGGCGGCGGGGTTGTACGGGGCGGCTGAGCATGGTGGAGTGGCGGGGCAAGCAAGGAGAGCGAGGTGGTGGAGCCAGCCACGCGGCTGGAGGCAGCAGCCATGGCGCCAGAGATCGATGAGGAGCGGCGGCGCACAGGCCCAATCGGGGCCCAACTCTGGGCCCAACCCTGGGCCCAATCTGAGCCGGAAGGGCCACGACCGTGCCAGGGCTCGGCGTGACGGCGGAGATGGCGACGGTGACACCCAGAAGCTGGATCTCGCGCTGGATGTTGATGGCGGTGCGCCGGCTCACTCTGACCCGGGTCGGGATGATGTTGTAGATGTGCGCGGCTGCTGCTCGGCGGCCGTTGGGCGTGGTTCGGCGGGGCAGGAGGCTATGAGGGACGGCGCCGTTCTTGGCCGTGCGAGGACGGTTACCCCGGGTGGTGTTGGTGGGAGATGAATGGCGCAGCCGTGGACTCGGAGGTGTTGCATCCCCCTGATGGTGGATCGGCAAGCAAGACATGCTGCGGGCGTCGAGCCTGTTGCGCGGGAGAGATGGTGGAACTTGGAGGGAGAGGAATGGCGCCGCTGCGGTTGTTGCGTCCTCCACGGGAGATGAATGGCCAGCAGGCGTTGCATCCTCGAGGAGACGAATGGCGCCGTGCTTGGTTGCATCCTTCCGTTGGGAGAAGAATGGCGCCGCTGCGGGGGTTGCATATCCTCCGTTCAGTGAGGGATGTAGTTGCAAGGTTGAAGCACGTCGAGCTTGCCGGGAAGTGCGGTTCGCCGTGGAGGCAGGGTAGTGGTTTGGTGTGTGTTCGGCTATTTGGATCCTGGGTTCGGGCTATGCAGGTGTGACTGCCGACGAAAGCCGTACTCCGGTTGTTGCCGGAGTCGTCGATGGTGGTGCCTACAGGCGTCGCTCCCTCGTTTGAGGCATCAATGTAGTTGTTCCCGCCTTGCTTTTCTCGACATGCTCCAGGGGAAACCCTTGATCTAGTTCTCTAGATCGGACGACGGCGGCGCTTCCAGGCGTCGCATTCTCTCTTGGGAGCATCGTTTTGGAGTCGGATCCGGCAACCCGTGGCTCGCTAGGTTGTGTGTTGTATGGTTTTTGGGTACAGTTTTCCCTCATAAACTGGACCAACTTTCTATCTATTCAATGAATTTAGCAGTGATCCTGCTAACATTAAAAAAAACATCGATTCTTATTTCTACTTATTGATAATAAATGTTGATAATAAGTATTGCTTACATTATGTATTGAGTTTAATGCAATACATTGTTTTTTACAACTTAATTCTTAGAGAGGCAAGCATAGAAGCACTCTCGAAGTGGAGTATTAGTTATAAATGCGGTGTCGGTGTGCGCTCTATATATGTTTGTCGTGATGGCTACATAAATATTTGCCTTGAACAATCTATCATAATGCCATGATTATAATTCTGTCAATTTCCTAGCTGTAATTTTTTTTACTGAACAATGTTTTCTATTTAAGGAGAGACACCACTAGTGAAACTATGGCCCCGGTCCATTCTTTTAAACGAGATTTAGGGGTGCGCCTTGGCGCACGACCCCCCTAGCCCTATCTTGACGACACGCCATACACGATGCTAATAATCAACGGTTATAAGTAATTATATCCATATGTAAAGCCGAGGACAAAATAAGACAAAAAATAAGCAGAAATCAGATCTGTGCGGGTAAACAGTACCGCGACGCCACATCGTCGGTCAAACACAACATTTATTCCCAACATTAAATCACGGTCTGCTCATGTGCCGCCGAGTCCAACTCGTCTCACACAGAGAGCATAGACACGCAGACCTTGGCAAAGAAACATCGAGAACACCCACACACCACATTAAGACGGCAAAGGATGCTCGAAGCGTCAGATGCATCACCTACCCACGTCTCCGTCTAATAACTACAGCTCCCCGGTCACTCACACAGTCACACACCCACCACCGGCGATAGAGCGGACAAGAGGAACAGACGACGCCATGGCAGATAAGTTGCAGGAGAAGAATGTCGTCGCTGTAGTTGAGGCTACTAATGGCCGTGCGAGTGTTACTCCGGCCGTCGTGACCGCGGTGGTTAATCCCCTCCAGGGGCAGGTGGAGGAAAATAGTTTGATCCCTGCCATCATCGACCACCTGCAGCAGCCGGGCGACAAGGCCTCCCACGACAACGCCGCAGCTCTCATAGAGACAACGGCGTTCGAAGAGGCTTTCGACGGCGAGGAGGAGAAGGTACGTACTAAACCAACCAATAAGCAGCTACGTGCTTACCTAATACGACTTCCTGCAGATATCACCAAACATAAACAATGGACCACATACATACCATTTAGTTTCGTGGTTCTATAATTTTGAGATGTTGTTCTGTATATGCTTTCTGCCTTACAATCTATTACCCTTTTTTAGTCATGTTCGTGTCTTTATCACCATGAGGCTAATCTAAGAATACCTCTCAAGAACGAATACATATCCATCTCATCGTTATTTAAGTTAAGTAGGGTATATAGACCTTTTTCCTAATTTAGGCTAATCACATGCACTATGGGCGATGATTTTTGCGTTATTTTGATGCACAGGAAGATTCTGATGATGATGTTGGAACTAAGAAGAATCGGTGCAAGCAAATAACCGGCACGACACTATCGCGAATATTCCCATTGAGGAATGCCCGAAGAATGACAAGTTCGCTCAATCAATCCAGTGCACTCCATGACCTTTTGTCCAGGTGCTGGAAGAACGAAAAAAAATGGATCCGGCAACGAAAAAGAATGGACCGACAACAGAAGAAGAATGAGTGGGAATGAGTAGAAAAATGAAGATGTAGTTAAAAAAGTAGGTTCTAGGGTTGGTGTTTACTTTAGTGTTTCTTTGATGGTCGAGGAGTAAATGAGTGGGAATGTATGTACCGCGTGTCAAGACATGTGCCCGTTATTTCGTAGGTGTGTGGGAAGACTTCTTCCTTACAATCGGCCATGCCGGCTTAGTCAGTCCGGTTTAATTAATTGACATCCCTTTTTTCCGTGCTAGTCCATGGGTTCGTCATAGTATCGTTTATGTTGAAAACTATAGATTTAGGAGTGCGCCTTGGCGCACGACCCCCCCCCCCCCCCCCCGAGCCATGTATTGACGACACGCCATACACAATGCTCATAATCAACGGGTGGAAACAATTATATCCATATATAAGCTCGACAACCAAGTTAGACAAATATTAGACAAAAAACAATAATTTCTTCCAGCGCGTATGCAAGATCGAGGACGATATTACAAAAACAACAACACACAAACAATTGAGATGTATCATTTAGATCTTATTCCACAAGCAAGACAACCCAATGGTTTGAATACTCACCAAACAAATATAGAGGTTCCTAAATGAACACACTCAAGCTGAAGTGCCTCTAGGACAATAAATTCAGGAGGCAGACACTCAATATCCACACCGCGTACACTGTAGTCGTATCCCTTCCAGCCTTCCTATCCTTTCCACCGTCCCCATCTTCTTCTTGCTGATTATGGAGAGCCGCCGGTTCCAAGGGAGCCAGCGATGTGTATGTGTTTGCAATATAATATCTTGGCGGTTTCTTCGAGTCGGCGACGTCAACGATTTCATCAGCGCAAACACAAACGTCTCGTAACGACGACTTGTACAAATCAAATGAATCCTTTGACTTCATCTTTAAATTACCATCCAAATAATCGACCAGCAGGATCCACTCGTCGATCCATCTGGCTCCGGAAGCCGTCCAGAAGGACATACTACAACCGAGGGGTCACAAAGCTGAATACAAGGAGCCAGCGTACACCTAGGCATCACGTCACTCCCAACGAAGATATGAGATTACTACAGAGTCAGGGAACACATTCAATAACTTCAAGCTGCCAACCTACCACACTTATTACTTCTTCGTTCAACCCCTACCAACCTAGCATTCTCATTACTTGGCTCAACCACTCACTCTACCTCCCCACATCCCATTAATCGGTGTGGCGGAAACGTGCCCGGAAGAACAACAAACGGATTCCATGGATACACGGCACATGTTGACAGAAGCACAGCGGAGCAAGAAAATCGAGGAAGAAGAAAAGGGAGGAAATGAGAGCTGCAGTAACCATCCGATCCAGAAAACAACCTATATACCCCGTTCCCTGAAGCACTGTATTTAGGTCGGTAACCACTCGGAACCAATGGCGAGCCGCCAGCGTGACACGAATTTGGGCCTTCTGACTACCAGCACAGTGCAACGTACCCGCCGACGAATGGAGGGAGGCCACCTTGGATGGAGAAATTGGGCCCGAATTCTCCCTGACATCACGAACAGTGCAACGTCAAGACGATCGTGCGAAATACCCAACGTACCCCGAACTACTGTAGAAAATACGCAGCGGCGACGTATGGAAGGGAACAATGGCGACACAATGTCCCGAGCAACCGACATGTGGGCCTCGGAAAGGAAGGGGCCCATCGTCAGCGAGAGAGAGGGGAAGGAACCACGTACGAAGAATGCTATCCCAGAGGGGAACCGCTAAAACCCAGTACGGTAAACGAACAAAATTGACCAATGGGATGAACGCAGTGTGAATCTGCACCACCCAGGCCCGTCCGCCACACCGATTAAACACGAACGGTGAGGCTGACGGGCGGGCCCTCGGGCTATAGTAGTGATCCACGTAGGATGTCAGCGAGAGTGGGTGCAATAAGGTTGGTACGGTTAGCGACTTTGCGAATCTCTGTTCATTCCGACTCCAGGAGCCGGTAGGGATCGGACGGAGCAGAGGCATGAAGCGGGGAGGATCGGACGACCAGAAAGGCTGGCACACCACGGAACGCCTACCGTTCGGTGCAGCTAAACGTCGTTTCTGTACCGTTCCCACGCGGTGTCCTGCTATTAAGCCGGTACATGTACCTACGCGGCACCCTCCTATTAATGTGACGAGCGTATGTATTGTGCTGAACGGAAACACGCAACGTCCAACCACAATTAATGGTAACATTGGGCCCGTGAAGATCCATCCAACCAAAACTCACTGGTCCAGCTGTATATATTTCAACCGGCAGCAGCCCTACCTTCACACCTCCATCCACAGCCGTCTCCCAGTTTTAGAACCACTCGCTGCTAACCTGGTCGAAGAGAAGGGAAAGCTAGATCTCTCGTTCTGGATCCAAGACAATGCCGGTCTCACATCAACATCGAAGATCAAAACCACCTCCGAGTTCTACGGAGCAACGACACATCCTCGCCTCGACAACATTGCCCCTTATCATCCACATTCCCCCTCCTCCTCGTCCATTTGCTAAATGAAAGGTATCTAACGAAATAACCATCTTTGTAGAAATAGGGACCTGAGATTCGACAAAACCGTGTTATCACCCGTGTGTATATCTCTCTCTAGGTGAAAGTCTTAAGCTTTTCATCATTTTGCTTCACCGCAACACAATCATACATCAGATCAATTATGTTTGATTTCTTCTGAACATATCCATCCATTAGATCTAGAACCACATAAAAGTCAAACCACACGACTCCTATCTATAGTGCTATTGATTTGTTCTCTTACTCCTGCGTTTGTTGATATATTACTACCTTACCATCTATAATAACATGCATAGGAATCTTATTTTGCTGACACTGTACAGAGGGCATCTTTATCTGATAGCATGCAGTAGTGTGCACAACTGTGTAGTGTACAACAATTCTGCGATAAATTTGTAAGTTATTCTATCCATGTTATTTATCCATCATGTCACATGTTATTTATGCCATACGTACACCAAACTAACATCATCTCTATTTCTGTTTCAGTGACCACTTCCAAGATAAGCCAACCTTCCAAAAGAGAACGACATGTACAAACATTTTATGTTGTACACACTAGGGTAGCCCCAAAATCAAATTGCTTCAGTTGAACAAAGTATCCCCAACCCGTTGCTCTTGCGATATTTTGGTGCACTACACAAAATACTTTTTTAGCTAAGAGTGTCTTGTATAGTGTGATCAAAATATCACAACAGTGGCGAGAACGAAGAACTACATCCATGACTATCGAAAACGATGGCCTTCAAATCCGTCCAATCAGGCCGGCTCCCTCGAGTCGGCTTTGACAACGATTCGATGTATTCTGCACCTACGCTGAGTTGCATATGTAATCGAGCTACTGTTCATGATTTAATGTTTGAGTAGTCTCATCTATATTGTGTAGACATAATTAAGTTGGACCGATTAAGCTGACACGGCCGTTGTAGAGATGCTATTTCATCGTGTATCCACCCCGTTAGTTCTTGCAATAAGACCAGCCGACCCCAGGACGTCGAATCCAGGGAGTCGGCAGGCCTGACCTACAACGCCTCACTGCTGGTCGATCCCGCCGACTCCAATATCTTTAAAACATGAATGTGTTGCCAGAACTATGATCTCAGATGCCCTAAAATAAACATACACCGGTATCACAATTTAATGGAACTATCCATGATGTTGTGTCAGAAACCATCAGGAAACACGATTAGAAAGTAAACACGTCATGTCACGGACATGAACTGGACATTAATCTATAACCAGGAATAAATACTGTTTTTGAACATCGATGCGTCATTGCGAAAGAGAAGGCGGCTGAAAAATGAAGGAACAGTGGAGGACAACAAATGCGTCTAGGGAAGGGGTAGCAATTAACATGGACAAGAACGCTGGTCAGGCCGACTCAAGGGAGCTGGCGAGATCGGTAGGTGATGCACCTAAAATGCATCTACTTTTCCAAGCACTTTGCTTCATAATTTGCTCCGGAATCTTCCCATATTTGAATAAAACTGCTGAATCTGACGCTGTTTTTAGCAAAGTCTCTTTTCTGGTTGTTTTTGCAGGAAATTAAATCGAGAAAAATACCACGTCAATTTTTATGGAAAAGAAGGGCATCGTGCAAAAGATGGACACGAGGAAGCGTCCGAGGGCCAAAAGAGTGGGCCCCACGGCCAGATTCCTTGGCCGCGTGGGCCCACCCATCTGGGGCCTCGGGCACCGCCTCTCCTTCGGCTTTCGCGTACCCCCTCATATATACGAAAAAGTGGCTGACCTAGAAGGGGAGGAGCTTTCGCGAAACAGAGCGCCGCCGCCACCACGATCTTCGTTTTCGGAGACAGATTGATCCAGGATTTCTCCCCCGGAGGAGGGATCCGGAGGCCGTCTTCACCGCCATCTTCACCGCCTTCATCTCCATCGACCATGAGCTCCTTCACCATCACCATGTGTGAGTAGTCCACTGTAGGCATATGAGGTGGATGGGGATTGGATGAGATTGATCATGTAATGATACCCGTTGTCCGAGATCTTAGGGGTTTATCTTGAGGATATTTTTGTATTGTGTTGATGCACTTATGCTATGTTTAATGCTTGCTACTAGGGCCCGAGTGGCATGATTTCAGTACTGAACTTATTTTGCCCCATCATATATTTGAGTTTGGTATTTATCTGCAAAGTGTATCACCTGCTATTATGTTGAACCTGCGAACCCTAAAAGTGACATATAGGGAAAACAAGGGGGAGATGTTTTAGTTTGAGGATTCTATGTGTTCATGAAGTGTTAATGCGTTGTTCCGGGCTATTCGAAAGGGTAGACCTTAATTACCTGTAGTTCCAAGTTGGCCCCGGTGAAATGGGCAGGTAGGACAATAGATGTTGTGCAAATTCTCTTGGTTAGTACGCACAACTATTTACGGAACACATACCTACATATATCGGAGTTAGAGATAAGTCCCATTGCTATTTGTATCTTATTATATGATCAATCTTATTCATGCAACACCCCGCTATCACCTCATGCCTACGTTTTAAATCTCTGAGTTACACTTTCACTTTTCCGGTGAAAACTGGGAAACCCTTGTTTACTACTGCTGTTTTATTTTGCTTGCTTGAATCATCCTACTGCCATCACTATCACTGCTGCAAGTTTATTGATATACAGGTGTGGTTGAGAGTGACGCCTCAATTGCTAAAGTCTTATTGGTATTCTTGTGTTCCCCTTGAGTCGAACTATAAATTTGGGTAATACTTCCCAACGAAGATTTCAACGATCCCCTATACTTGTGGGCATCAAGACATTTTCTGGCGCCGTTGCCGGGGAGCCTAGCTTTATTGGTAAGACAACTTGTTATCATTTATTTGCTGCACTTGCTTGTTCCCAACTATGGGAAAGGAAAAGAATACTCCGAAGGAAGTAAGGCCTTCAACTACTCGTAGAGGTACTGATTTGCCAAGTAGGCCAAACTTTTCACCTAATGTTGCTTCTGCTATTATTGCTAAGAAGAAAGAAAAAGCTTTATCTAGTTCACCATTGTCTAAGATGTCTACTAGTATTGAAAATAATTTAATATGTGGTAGCGTAGACAAAGAAGTGACACCTGAAACATCTGAGATAACTGAAACACTGAATTGCCTGAATTACCTGAATCTGCTATTGTTGAAAATGTGGAGTCTGAGTTGGAAGATATTGAATATTGTGATGATGAACATGAAACTTCTTCTGAGGAAGAAGATGCATTTACTATGGCTTTTATGGATTCGAATTATGATAAATTGGATAAACTTGATAGCTATAAAAATTCTCCTCTTGATGATTATTTCCCTGTTACTAAGAAAATGAATGCTCCAGCTATTAAAATTAAAGATAAAGATTATGAGTTTAGTGTTGATCCTGAAATAATTGAAAAAGCTGAGAAGTTTAAGTTTTATGGGAGAGATGATGAGTTTCCTTTTGAACACATTGCTGTTTTGCATGATTTATCTGTGCTATTTGGTAAAGATGAAATCCACCAACGCTATTATTTCTTAAAGTTGTTTCCTTTTACCTTGGGAGGAAATGCTAAAACTTGGTATAATCATTTAGAACCTGGATCTATTACTAGTAAAGAGGAATGCTTGCAGCTATTCTATAATAAATATTTCCCTTCAGATAAGATCCATGGTTTAACTATTGAGATTAGCAACTTTTCACAGAAAGAGAAGGAGGATCTACCCCAAGCTTGGGGGAGGTACAGTAAGATGGTTAGGAAATGTCCTACCCATGGCTTCAAGAGTAATGAAATACTTGATATATTTTACAATGGACTAACTGAAAACACTAGAGGCTATCTTGATAGTATTGCAGGTAATGTTTTCAGGGAAAGGACCGTTGATGAAGCAACTGAGTTATTGGAGACTATCTCTAGAAATTATGAAGATTGGAATATTGAAGAGATAGATGGAAAAGAGATATTTCCAGAGAAGAAAGGAGGCATTCTTAAGTTAAACAAAGAGACAATGAAAGAAGCTTCCAAGGCTATTAAAGAGAAGGGAATTAAAACCTCTCATCTCAAGGAATTATCTGAAATGGGTGTTAAACTTCCTATTGATCAACCATGTTTTCCAATCCAAGTCAATGCTATTAGCTCTATGGAAGGTAATGAAAAGGTAACACCTCCTATTGATGTATCGTACATTAATGATTTTGCTTATTATAACATCCTGAGGAGCATGATATTAGAATGAGTATTATGGAAAACTCTCATAAAATTAAATTTCTTCGTGAAAATTTAAATGCTAGTGTGGGAGAGGTTAGAAGAATTATTAAACATTGTGAGATGATGAATAATCAAGTTGAACAAATGGTTTCTCTTCAAAATCAATTGTATGCAAATCTTATTGAGAAGAAACAGGTTTGTGGAGTTAATACTAGAGGTGGTGCAAGTACTCAGGATCCTGACTATCCTGAAGACCATCCCAAGAGGAAAGAGCAAGAGGCTCTCAAGAAGAAATCTTCTGCAGGAAAATCTCCCAATGAAAACGAAGATATTGATGATTCTCAAGAACAAGATAAGGATATTTCTATTTCTGATGCTGAGACTGAAGATGATAATAATGAAGAAGAGGAATCATCTCCACCTGAAGAAGAACAACATGAAGCTGAAAATATTGAAGAACCTGAACCTCCTGAAAAAGAAGACCCTCAACCATCTATTGAGAAGAATAAAAAGAAGAAGCATCCAAATCAACAAAAAGGTAAAGAGAGGGATCCATGGGTACAAAGACCCATACCATATCCCCAAGAGGTAATGAAATCTTTGGATGATGCTAGGTTTGAGAAATTTCTTGAGTTGATTAAAACTTTATGTTTGCAAATTCCTCTTGTTGATGCTATTAAAATTCCTCCATATTCAAAATATATGAAAGATATTGTCACTAATAAAAGGAAGATACCTACTGATGCAATTACTGCTATGCTTGCTAATTATTCATTTGAGGGGAAATTGCCTGAAAAGCGTGGAGATCCTGGTATTCCAACTATTCCTTGTCATATTAAAGAAACTTATGTGAAATATGCATTATGTGATTTAGGAGCTGGTGTTAGTGTTATGCCTTTTTCTTTATATAAGAAACTTAACCTGAATAAATTGGTTCCAACTGAAGTTTCATTGCAAATGGCTGATAAATCAACTGCTGTGCCTATAGGTATATGTGAGGATGTTCCTATCTCTATAGCTAATGTGTTAATTCCTACAGACTTTGTTATATTAGAAATGCCTGAGGATGATAATCTATCTATTATTCTTGGAAGACCCTTTTTAAACACTGCAGGAGCTGTGATAAATTGCACTGAGAGCAAAGTGACATTTAATGTCAAAGGAAATGAGCATACTATCTATTTTCCCAAGAAGAATCCTGTTACAATGATAAACAAGAGTGTGAATTCTATTCAAAGAAATACTATTATGATTGGAAGCTTTGAATTGCACTACCACCTCCTGCACCAAAGTATGCTACCTTGATGATTGGAACTATTCCAATCAAATATGAGGTATCTTGAATTTCTTCTTTATATATATAAAATAAGAATCATGTATTATATCTTTTACATATTATTAATGAGACTTGATCAACCTCATTACTAATGTGGAAATGATGAAAACTTGATTCCCATAAAAATTTGTATTGCATTTTAATTTTATTTATCCTAGAGTTTTGGAGTATATGCATAATCATAATTATTTCAGAGTTCAGAAATTCCAGAATATGAAGTTTGAAAAATTCTCTTCAGAAAATTTTCTCGAAAAATTCCAGAAAAATTTGGAGGTAAGTTATTTTACCAGAGGGACCAACAGCCAAAAGTGGGACACCAGGAGGCCACCAGGGACCAAAAGAGGGTGTCCCACGCGGCCAGATTCCTTGGCCGCGTGGGACCCACTAACTTTGGCCCCAGGTGGAGTTAGGTGAGTGCCCTGTGCCCATCTCCTTCCCCTCGACAGAAAACCAGCTCCAGGTATTTTTCCCAAATTTTCCCGAGCTCCTTCTTCCTGCTATCCTTGGATCTCCAAGTTTAGGGCAGATTTTTCAAATCTGTTTGGTGGGATTGCTCCTTGGTATGTGACTCCTCCACCCATCCAATTACTTTTTGTTCTTATGCTTTATGTATGAAGTATTTTGCTGCACTAGGTGTCACCTAATATGCTTGAGAAATCCATGGATTTAAGTTTTCTAGTTGATATTGATGCATGATATTGATGTGGAGACTAGTTATGGATGGCTCAATGTTGTTTTAGAGTGTTACATCTTAATTTTTGTTGGATATTATTTTTGGACAAAGGTAAAGGATTGTTTGGGATGACTTCGAGACCAAGGAGAAGATCATCTAGAGTTTCCGAGAATTATGATGACAACCACCTTTGGGAGGATGGTGCGGTATATGCAGGGGAGAGGCTTCGGATTCATGCAACAAAATGGCAAGACCCCGTGGTTCTTGATCATTGGGGGATAAAGGAGGACTTCAACGCCTTCGCCGCTGCAGCTGGCTTACTCGAGTTCTCCCTTCATCCACGGAACACATACGAGGAACTCTCGCGAGAATTCCTCTCCACATTCCGGTTCGAGGGCCCCGAAAACTACAAACACAGTAAGAAAAGTAAGCCACCGTCTCCCACCTTTGTCATTAAATTTACTATGAGGGGGCAGCGCTTGGTTATGTCATTAGATGAGTTCTGCAAAGCTATTCGCGTAGAGAACACGGGTAGTTGGGAGGAGACCCGTGCTGATTCTAACCAAGAACTTGTTGCTTTTTGGCGTAGTATTTCTGTGAACATTCCTGATAGACTTAATAGGGGTAAATTCACTTGCATACAACACCCCGGTTTGAGATACTTTGCCTTGTTCCTTGCAAGAGGATTTATTGCTAGAGATAACACTTCTGCTTGCACTGGACCCATGATTTATTTACTTAAATGTGCAAAAGAGAACATACCGTGTGAGTATAACTTGGGAGTAATTCTTGCTAGGTCCTTGCACTTGGCTGTGAGGAGGAATAATACTGATTACACTCCTATTTATGCTGGTGCCATTGCTACTTTAGTATATGAGCACATTAAGGAAGAGAGAGGTTTTGATAATAACATGGGTAGCCTAGTGAGAGAGTCTAATTTACTTGATTTTACTTTGACTTCTCGCATGGAAATGAGTGAGAGGCATGAGGATCATTATATGTATAGCTATAAGAGTTCTAATGGACAAAATGTGTCCATTAGGCTCCCTCGTGCTGACCTTTTTGACAGGATACCGGGAAGTGGACCGTGGAGGAGTGCAACCTCAAGAGGAGCCCCAATATCCAGGAATGCAAGGCTACCAATATGGTTACTTCCCTGGAGATGGAAGTGGTGGGTACGATTACCATCCGGGATACTAGCTTGATCGCAAGCTTGGGGGAGTACTTCTCTCCCTTTCCATTCGTTGTTTTATATCACTTTTATCTTGTTATGTTTTAGTTTCTTGTTCTGAAAATCACAAAAACACAAAAAGATTTTATTTGTTTCTTTTGCTTATTTACTTCTGGTCATTTACTTTATGCATCTAAAAACTAAAAAGAACAAAAATATTTTCGTTTTCTTGAATCCAAAGTAAAAACGGAGGTGCAGGAATTGCTGAAATCTGCTCACTGTTTTTTTTCTGTAACTCCGAATGAGCTAAAATTTTAACCACTACTGCAACTTTTCATAACCTATGCACCCGTAAAATATGAGATTATTCTGAGGTGTTTAGGTAGGGCAAAAACAGTTCTGTATGCAGTAACGTTTTATGGCAGATTTGAGTTTTTATTGCGCAGTTCAAGTTGGGAGAGGAGAACAACGATGATGAGTTGATGTGCATGAAGTGGATGAAAGGTATGACACCTTTGCCGTGCTTATGTGGACTTTTTAATAACAGCAAGTGCGCACATCATAGTTTCTTTAACATCTAGGGAAGTGGTAGCAAATGTTTATCTTCTCCGTGTTCTAGTATGTTATATGATGATGCAAGTGAGATATTATTTAGTGACAACACTTGGCTGTGGATTGAGTAACTGTGGCTCTAAACAAAGGTCTACGCATCCCATTGTGCTTGCTAAACTTGCCAACCAAAGAGAAAGTAAAAGAGTTTTTCAAATGTTAAACATGAAGTCATATGCTTGACAAGCTTAGGGTTGGGAGTTAACTTATATGTGCTGACACATAGAAAGCTTTCAACATTGCACTAAATTACATTTAGTTGATATCATGTACTTTTGTTTATGGATGCTTATCATGGTGCCAAATAAATGCGGAAACTTAGTAAGTTTGAGGAGTGGGTATAAATGGCTAGAGAGACGCCTGGGCCGCCAACCTAAGCCATGCATCATTCATGGTGGAAATTTACAGCGTACCAAAGTGAACATTCAGTGATGCACTTCATAATAAAAAGCTACACAAATAGTAAATAAAAGAGTGCTGAGATTGTTCATTGTCTGTTTGTCTTGTCGTTTTGACATGGGCTTGTTCCATGTCCTGGGACAAGAGGTACCCCAGTTGACGCTCTTGATGACGCTATTATTACTTGCAATGACTTAGAAACTTAAACTTGCTTTGTGGCCCGAGTTGAGTAACACCGTGGTGTAGGTACTCGTATTCACGGGGCATGAGGCTCTCAACCATTAGTTGGTCAAGCATATGAGTCATAATAGGGAACACCAAATGGATTGATAAAACTGAGAGCAAGGTTGTAAGCACAATGAGTTCACTAGTCAATAAAAGAAAGAATCGAAAGATCTCAAAAATCTTGACATGATTCAATCAAAAGCGATGCAAGAACCTTTGTCTATTTCTACAGTTGGGCAAACTCATCCAAGTGCTGACACTTCATGTTATTTCTCTTGCAACAAATATAAATGCTTTAACACTGATTAGATGCACCTTTGCTAGCATTTTGTTATTTGTTATGGAAGTTATGTTTTGAATACTTGTTGGTATTAAACGGTGTTACATATGCAATGCAAAGTTCTTGTCAAAGTCTTTTTATCGCTTCTGCACTATGTTTGAGTTGTTCGAGGACAAACAACGAGCTAAGCTTGGGGGAGTTGATGCACCTAAAATGCATCTACTTTTCCAAGCACTTTGCTTCATAATTTGCTCCGGAATCTTCCCATATTTGAATAAAACTGCTGAATCTGACGCTGTTTTTAGCAAAGTCTCTTTTCTGGTTGTTTTTGCAGGAAATTAAATCGGAGAAAAATACCACGTCAATTTTTATGGAAAAGAAGGGCATCGTGCAAAAGATGGACACGAGGAAGCGTCCGAGGGCCAAAAGAGTGGGCCCCACGCGGCCAGATTCCTTGGCCGCGTGGGCCCACCCATCTGGGGCCTCGGGCACCGCCTCTCCTTCGGCTTTCGCGTACCCCCTCATATATACGAAAAAGTGGCTGACCTAGAAGGGGAGGAGCTTTCGCGAAACAGAGCGCCGCCGCCACCACGATCTTCGTTTTCGGAGACAGATTGATCCAGGATTTCTCCCCCGGAGGAGGGATCCGGAGGCCGTCTTCACCGCCATCTTCACCGCCTTCATCTCCATCGACCATGAGCTCCTTCACCATCACCATGTGTGAGTAGTCCACTGTAGGCATATGAGGTGGATGGGGATTGGATGAGATTGATCATGTAATGATACCCGTTGTCCGAGATCTTAGGGGTTTATCTTGAGGATATTTTTGTATTGTGTTGATGCACTTATGCTATGTTTAATGCTTGCTACTAGGGCCCGAGTGGCATGATTTCAGTACTGAACTTATTTTGCCCCATCATATATTTGAGTTTGGTATTTATCTGCAAAGTGTATCACCTGCTATTATGTTGAACCTGCGAACCCTAAAAGTGACATATAGGGAAAACAAGGGGGAGATGTTTTAGTTTGAGGATTCTATGTGTTCATGAAGTGTTAATGCGTTGTTCCGGGCTATTCGAAAGGGTAGACCTTAATTACCTGTAGTTCCAAGTTGGCCCCGGTGAAATGGGCAGGTAGGACAATAGATGTTGTGCAAATTCTCTTGGTTAGTACGCACAACTATTTACGGAACACATACCTACATATATCGGAGTTAGAGATAAGTCCCATTGCTATTTGTATCTTATTATATGATCAATCTTATTCATGCAACACCCCGCTATCACCTCATGCCTACGTTTTAAATCTCTGAGTTACACTTTCACTTTTCCGGTGAAAACTGGGAAACCCTTGTTTACTACTGCTGTTTTATTTTGCTTGCTTGAATCATCCTACTGCCATAACTATCACTGCTGCAAGTTTATTGATATACAGGTGTGGTTGAGAGTGACGCCTCAATTGCTAAAGTCTTATTGGTATTCTTGTGTTCCCCTTGAGTCGAACTATAAATTTGGGTAATACTTCCCAACGAAGATTTCAACGATCCCCTATACTTGTGGGCATCAGCAGTCCATCATGTTCCATATCTTGGACAATATGAAGGAAGTGGATCCATTCAAGAAGCAATTCATTATTGAAGAGTGGAAGGAACCGAGTAGGCCTACTCCCAAGGAGCTTAACATCCCAGCAGCATTGCAAAACCCAAAGGATCAGAGCTCTAATTCGTGGCCCTCCTCCCACGCTCGTTATCTCACCAAAGAGCTCTGACTCGTGGGCCTGTTCCCATGCACGTCACCTCACCAAGGACCTTGGTGCTTACTCTCCTCGTGTGATACATATAAGGAAACCTACGAGAGTGCGTGAGTTGTACAACCGTGCATTGCTTGTGGGTATGCCTCTTTGTCCAACACAGAGAACAAGACGCCCTACAAGGCTGCGGAACTCCAAACCAGCCTCAGGCAACCTCGAGAGGGAAAACGCCTCACTAGGGAACACGACGCCCTCTACGAGGCAAATGTCTCGCAAAGCTAAGTCCAGAACTTACGCCTCATGAGTATTCCCCTCGCTGGTTTTTCGCCTCTCGAGCTCTCTTTTCTCTCTTACACCTCATGGACTGCTTGCACGTCAAAGGGGGCTCCTAACCATCATGCCTCAAGAGCCCTTACCTCTCTAAGCCGTACGCACCCCTTGGCCTTGTCGTGCCCTGACTCCGGCATACCGAAGCGGCGGTGCTATTGCGCTGAAAGTAGGGTCCTAACGACGTAGAGCGAAAAGACATGAAGAGGAGATAAAAGGCCTCCCGAGGGCGTTCACACTTGCATACATTAAGGTTTTTTACAAGACATTACAAACGAAATAGTAAATCCTAAGATAAGTTGTGCTCCGAGCACGCCTTGCCACAGGAGTAGCTCAAGCAGTAGGGCTGTCTTTGTCCTCACCGTCGACAGCTTCGTCACCCTCCTCCTCAGCGCCTGCCTCGCCGTCGCCTTCCTGGGTCGGGTCCTCCTCGACTTCGACCCTCTTGAAGCGCTGGACGAACTTCTCCATGTCCTCCCACACCGAGGCATTCTGCTTCGCGGCACGCCTCTGCTCTAGGTGCTCCATCACAGTCATGAAGTCGAAGCCAGGCTGGAGGTGCGTGAGGTAGGCGAAGACGCGACCAACCGCGATGCTAAGGAGCTCGCGGCTTTCAGTGTCGACCAGGTCGTCAAGGCTTGTCACGACCCCTTCAAGGTTGGTGAAGAGCCGATCGAAGAAGCCGAGGTACGTGGCGGCGTCAGCGTTCCCCTCAACGGAGAGCCCGGAGACCTCGGCACCCAGGCGCTCTGCAACGGCCCGCGCACGGGCAACCATAGAGTGGAACATGCGCTCCCGCTGGCGCGTCAAGAGCCGCGTTGTTTGCGCGTCGTCCCGAGCCTCCTCGACAAGCTGCACCACGGGCGCCACCTGCTGATGGACCTCGTTCAGGTCCTCCGCCAGAGAGGCGAGATCCTGCTCCGCGCGGGTCTGGGCATCCTTGGCACCTTGGAGGCGGGAAGCCAACCTCCCCTTCTCCTTCTCGAGCTCCGCGATGCGGGCGTTGAGCTCATTGCACTTTCCCCTGAAGCGCTCCTCCTGGCGCTGGGCTTTTTCCGCGAACTCCTTGGAGTAGCGGTCACGGAAGAGCTTCTCCTTGACGGCGGAATCCTCCGCCATCTTCTTCTCCTTCGCGCGGAGCTTGGTGTTGGCCTTCTCGAGGCGGTCCTTGAAGCTGGACTCGTCCTAAGCCACGCTGTTCTCGCGAGCTTCCAGGCTCTCCCGCTGCGCGATTGGTCCCTCTCGACCTGCTCGACCTGCTCCTCATGTTTGCGCAGCTCAGCCTCGTGGGGAGAGAGGTCTTCCTCGCGTTGCGCCAGCAGTTGC
Organism: Poa pratensis; assembly: GCA_947311845.1. NCBI lineage: Eukaryota > Viridiplantae > Streptophyta > Magnoliopsida > Poales > Poaceae > Poa > Poa pratensis. The sequence continues at coordinate 23,224,219 of CAMZMU010000081.1, read as the reverse complement.
TCACGAGCGCCCAGTTCCATGCGGAGCTTCTCCAGGCCTAACCTCACAGACTCAGAGTCCGCGATGATTTTCTTCTCGCGGGCCGCAAGCTCCTCGTACTTGGTAGCGACCTCCGCCACGAGAGCCTCGCGCTCACCCACGACAGCCTCGCGCTCAGCTTCGATCTTCCCAAGGGTCTCCTCGGCCTCGCGGGCCACGCTGGCACGGACCTCTTCGGCAAAGCGCTTCGCCTCCTCATGCCGTGCCTGGGACGCCGCGTCCTCCTGACGATAATGCTCCACTGTCTCATGAAAGCGAGTCCAAGCCCGCGCAAAGTCGGTGAGCTCCTCCGCAGCGGCAAGCTCCTCCTCGGTTTGCTGGGCCTCGAGCCCGTCAAGAGCCTCCCTCGCCAAGCGAAAGGCGGCGTCGTGGCGAACTGTGCTCTCGCGCCGGCCACGCAGAACCAAGGCCCACGCATCGCTAGGGGGCCCGGAGGCCTCAAGGCTTGCCGAAGTCCCCGAAGCATGGCGCTGTGGGCTTGGGGCAGACTCAAGTCGCGCTTGGGGGCTCTGGCGAGAGTTTTCTCCTTGTTCCACGCCAGGGGCCTCTCGGGGGCTCGCGGTGTCCCCGACAGGAGCCTCGGCGTCCTTCTGCCCGTGGAGCACGTCTGGCTGATCACTAGCGGCAGGATTGGCCTTCTCAGCCGTGGTCGCTCCCGCCGTGGCCTCGGGGGCTGCCGTTGTCGCCTCAGGGCCCGCGCTGGATGGAGGCGGCTGTGCAGCGGTCCTCTCCGCCTCAGCGTCGACGCGCTCCTCCGATGACGTTGCGGCCTTCGCCGCCGCCTCTTCTGCCGTCTTCTCCGGCGTAGGCGACGCGGCCTTCTCTGCCGTCTCTTCCACCACCTTCTCCTGCCACGCAGGGGAAGTGGCGGGCTGCTCAGGCAATGGCACCGTCGCCTCAGTTTCCCCCTCTTCGCGGCGTACGTCCACAGGAGGAGGGGAAGCCACAGCCTCATGCTGTAGCTCCTCTATAGTGGGCGCTGCAGACGCCGCTGCGGCGCTGGAACCCTCTCCAACCTTCCGGAGCCTGCGCCGCTTCGCCTCCGTGGGAAGCCTGGAGAAGAAAATGGTCAGAAATCCCTCAAGAGGGTCACTCAAGGACACATCTTAAAAAGAAAGGAAACCCAAGACTTACTCAGCGGTATCGATCCACCTTTTCGCCGTCCGCCGCACCGGCGGAGCGCTGGGCTCCGCTTTCTGCTGAGCCTCGACAGGCCCGTCCTGGCCCGCCTTAGCGTCGGCCTTCGCCTCCTCCCGAGCTCCGGCATTCCTGTCATGGATCGCCTTGGTGCAGGGCTCGCAGTGGCCTGACGAGGCCTCCTCATCGTCGCTCTCCTCCTCCCCCTCGGTGCGTCGCGAGGGGACGACAAGTTACCGGTCGTCGCTGCCTGAGGAGACCTCGTGGATCGCAGCCTCGGGCGTATGCCCCTCGAGGAACTCGAATTCCCCGCCGAGGAATTGGGACCTCCTGATGCGCCAGCTGCGCCTGCGTCAGACTCCGCAGGCGTCTCCATCGCCTCCTCCTCGCCATCGGCTGGCGCCGCCTGCGACGCCGACTCCGGGTTTTCGCGGGGCCCAACCTGCCCCTCAGGCACCAGGCCCCACTGGTCGAACTCAGGCATCGGGTGCACAAATGTAACGCGAGGTCCGAGCTCAAACCTGTGGAGCGGCTCTGTAGAGCTAGACGTCGGTTGGGGATGGATGGAGAAGTGAAGAGGACCTCTCAAAGTTAGTAGAACGCAGGCACATCTTGTCCTTTGGGCCTATGTACAGTCACATCGGATCTGAGTGCTTCTGGAGCGGAGCGATGCGGAGCCTCACGAAGTCCCTGGCCACCATCTGGCCAGTGAGGCCGGCCTCTCGAAACTCCGCCAGACGATCCACCACGGTGCCAAGGGTTGGGCCCGTGAGAGGCGCGCACGACCAAAATGCCCTCTTCGCCGGGGGCGCATCAGGCATCTCGAAGAAGGGACTCTTGCTCCCGACGTCCACGAGAAACCACCGCTTGCGGAAGTCCTCCACCTTCTTCGACACATTGGTCACAAGATTCTCGCCGGCCCACGCAATGGGGATATAGACGCCGCCCATGCCGTCGGTGATGCAAAAGGAGACGCACCCCATCCGCTCGTTGTTCGCCGTGAACCGGAGCGCGTAGAAGCTGCGGAAGAGGGCCACCGAGGGAAAGATCCCAAAATATGCCTCACAGAGGTAGGCGAAGATGGAGAGGATGAGAATGGAGTTGGGGTGAAGATGGAGAATCTGGATCTGGTAGTGCTCTAGAACCGCCAGGAAGAAGTCGGAGAAGGGAGGCACGAGGCCAGTGAAAAGGGTATGCAAGAAGATGGGATAGAAGCCGCGCCGAGGGTGCTGAGGGCACTCGCCGGTTTGAGCACCGTGGCACCATGCTTGTTGCTCGCAGAGGCCGCCATGTGGCGTATCTTATCCAGCTACGCCTCCGTACTGATGCGGTACCCGACCAGAGCCGGTTTGAGGTCGCCGTCCTACTGCATCGCGGCAGGCTCGCCCGCCTGCACCACTGCCTTCCCCTTCCTGGAGCCGGCAGCTTTCTTGGGCGCCATTGCAGTTGGGATGCGAAGGAGGAGAAGTTTGGGGAAGATGTGTGCTCTGGGAAGGAGGCGAAAGGGGATGAATGAAGCAACGGCTGTCTGCGCCGAGCTCTCAGGCTTTTATCAGCTCATCGACTACCAGGACGTGGTTGGCCCCACCACTATGCCCGTTACTGCCGAGGAGATCGTGGTTCGTGGGCGGCCGCAACTCGACGCGTGTCTCGGGCCAGGCAGGCTTCTTTGGGCCCACGACGTTTCGCCTGCGTCCACTAAACTCCAGCGTGCCTGATGTCTACGCACACTTCTATTCTTGTAGACAGTGTTGGGCCTCCAAGTGCAGAGGTTTGTAGAACAACAGCAAGTTTTCCTCAAGTGAATCACCCAAGGTTTATCGAACTCAGGGATATAGAGGTCAAAGATATCCCTCTCAAGCAACCCTGCAATTAAGATACAAGAAGTCTCTTGTGTCCCCAACACACCCAATACACTTGTCAGGTGTATAGGTGCACTAGTTCGGCGAAGAGATATTAAAATAAAAGTAATATGGATGATTATAAGTGGTAATTGCAATCTGAAATAAAAATGGCAGCAAGCAAACATGTAGCAGAACTGGTTGTAAACGGTGTTTCAATGCTTGGAAATAAGGCCTAGGGATCATACTTTCACTAGTGGACACTCTCAACAATAATAATATAATTGAATACATAGATATTTACTCTTCACTATGCTACTCTGAATTATTCTCTCATTGGATAACGAACACCAATCCACTGCGTAGGGCTATAACAGCACACCTTAAAGTCGCATTCCACATCTAAGGAACCCCACACTGTCAACTTGAGCGCCCTAAATAGTACTAGACAAACACCGCAATTTCATAGAGACATCCAACATAAATAATAACTCATGATAAGTATTCCTGTTATCTTTAGCCTAAGAGGCACACACGGGCGCACACTGTCAACTTCGCACCGTGGGACAAAGGTGACTCCGGAGATTACATTAATAAAACCACTTGAGTAGCATATAAGATAATGAAGAGTAACATCTATGGATTCAACTAGATTACAAAGCTCATGATCACATAAAGATCACACCATGGAGAGAGAGAGATAAACCACATAGCTACCAGTAGAGCCCTCAGCCTCGATGAAGAACTACTCCCTCCTCATCATGGGAGGCAGCGTCGGCGATGAAGATGGCGGTGGCGTCGATGGAGATGGCTCCGGGGGGCAATTCCCCGTCTCGGCAAGGTGCCGAAACAGAGACTTCTGTCCCCCGAATTAGGGTTTTTGGTGGCGGCGGAGCTCAGGAACTTTTCTGGGAAAATCGTCGATTGTTTCGTGAGTTTTAGGTCAGGGGCAATATATAGTCCAAAGGGCGTCGCGAGGCGGTGCACGAGGAGACGACACCACCCTAGGGCGCCTGGAGATTCCTGGCCCATCTCAGCATTCCCTTTTGGCTGACTCCATCTTCTGATAAAATAGGAACTTCTGTCTTCTTGAAAATATTTTTAGAGCTCCAGAAATATAGTGTCTTGACGGTGCTTTTTCCAGCTGAAATCTGACTCCGGCACATGGGGCCCTCGTGGCTCCACTTCGTCTCTCCTTCGGACTCTAGGTGTCTTCTAATAAAATAGGGGCCTCCGTAAATTTTCGTCCAATTCCGAGAATATTTCCAGACTAGCTTTTCTGGAATACAAAAACAGCAGAAAACAGGAACTGGCACTGTGGCATCTTGTTAATAGGTTAGTCCCAGAAAATGTATAATAATGGTATGAAGTGTATGTAAAACATGTAGCAATTGGTATAAAACAAGCATGGAACATCAAAAATTATAGATACGTTTGAGGCGTATCAGCATCCCCAAGCTTAGTTCCTACTCGTCCTCGAGTAGGCAAACGATAAAAGTGAAATAATTTTTGAGGTGACATGCTACCATCATAATCTTGATCATATAATATTGCAAGGCACATGTAAATGAATGAAGTGATCCAAGTCAATGGTCTATAGTTTGCTACCAAATAGATAATGAGTAAACAATGAATCACACAAGCTAAACGTTTTCATGAATAGTACTTTCGAGACAAGCATCAACGAGTTTTGCATAAGAGTTAACTCATAAAGCAATAGTTTCTAATAAAAGGTATTTAATCAACACAAAGGAAGAATTAAGTTTCAGCATTTGCTTCAACTTTCAACATATTTATCTCATGGATATCGTCAACACAAAGTAGTATAACAAGTCCAATACGTAGCATATAACGCATGTTGTAACAAAGTTGACACTAGTGTTTGCTTGTGGAAGACAGAAAGAATAGGAAAACTGACTCAACATAAAAGTAAAAGAAAGGCCCTTCGCAGAGGGAAGCAGGGATTAAGTCATGTGCTAGAGCTTTTAGGTTTTTGAAAGCATATAGAGATTGCATAAAATATTTGATACTCCTCCCAACCCTGCTAACACAAGCCATGGCTAACCGAATCCTCGGGTGCCTTCCATCAATCACATACCATGGAGGAGTATCTATTTTTGAGAGGTGTTTGTTAATTGTCAACGAATGGTAGTGGGTGAGAACAGTATTCTACCTGTCAAACGGACTTTTAAGAGCGGCTCCCATGAAGGACGTTTTTTCTACCAGCAAGGCAGATCATCCCTCTTTCTCTTTGGTTTACACACATGCAGCTATTTCACTGTTTGTCATTGCTTACTGATGAATCAGGGCAAAAGTGTGAAGAGAATTAATGGTTAAAGTTGTAATTAATTGGGACTGGGCACCCCATTGCCAGCTCTTTTTGCAAAATTAGAGGATAAGCGGATGTATATGCCGCTAGCCAGGTGTAAAAGTCCATTTGACAAATAGAATAAAGAATAACCACACTAATTCCTCATGAGCTAGTAAACATTGACACAAAAAGGGAATAATAACATTTTGAATAATTTAAAGGTAGCACATGAAAATTTTACTTGGAGTGGCAAAGAAATACCACATATAGGTAGTTATGGTGGACACAAATGGCATGGATTTTGGCTCAAGGATTTGGATGCACGAGAAGCATTCCCTCTCAGTACAGAGTTTAGGCTAGCAAGGTTTATGTAAGCAAACAAGAATATCAACCCGTACACCAAGTTTTATATGACAAACATATTGCAAACGTTATAGGACTTCATACCATCTTCCTTGTTAACCAAACCCTGTTATTAGAAAATATCTAGACCTTAGAGATACCACCGATGCAAACCAAATTTTCAACAAGCTTTACGGTAGTTCTTCACTAATAGGCTTAACTCATGTGATGCACAAATTTAATCATGATCTACTTGTTAACTCAAAACAATTGACAAGCATCAAGTTATCCAAACTAGTGATCTACAAGATTAAGCAAGTTTTTTCTTATACCAATTACCACATGCAACATTTTCTGAACCAACCAAACACCAATCAATTTCTTTAATTCAATTCTCCAAACAAATATAAGTGAAGCAAGAGAGTACTTTCTACAAAAGAAAGCTAATAGTTCTGACAAGAGATACATGAAAACAAGAGCTAAAAGCTGAACATCGCTAGATATGAATTCTCAACAAATATAAGTGAAGAATAGGAGTATTCTCATGAAAAAGCGGAGCGTGTCTCTCTCCCAATCAAGAATGGTAGGGTCCAGTCAAGCTTTATTGAAAATAAAAGTGCAATACTGAAATAAAAGCACACAGACGCTCCAAGAAAAGCACATATGATGTGAAAGAATTAAAATATAGTTTCACTAGAGATGACCTGATAATTTTGCCGATGAAGAAGGGGATGCCTTGGGCATCCCCAAGCTTAGACGCTTGAGTCTTCTTGGAATATGCTGGGGAGATCCATGGGAGCCTCCCCAAGCTTAAGCTCTTCACTCTTCTTGATCCTATTATATCATCCTTCTCTCTTGACCCTTGAAAACTTCCGTCACACCAAACTCAAAGTAAATCTCATTAGAGGGTTAGTACATAATAAAAAATTCACATGTTCTATAAAGACGCAATATGACTTGTTACTTTAAACATTAGCTACTGCCACTGATGTTATGTGAAGCTCTTCCACCCAAAAAAGAATTTCACTCAACACTAGTAAAAGAGAGAATGCAAAATAAAAGGCATAATCTGTCTAAAACAGAACAGTCCGCAAAGACGAATTGTTTCGAGGCACTTACAACGCTCAGATCGAAAAACTTTGAACTAACGAAAGATTCAGACATTCATAAAGACTACGCACAAAAAATTTCAGATTTAATTAACAATCTGGTGATTTTAGGAATTTCGTACAGTGAACAGCAAAAATCTGTTTCTGCGCAGCAATCAAAACTTAGCATCATCTTAACACTAGAGGCTACTCTTGGCACAACAATGCAAGAAAATAAAGATACAAAGGAGTTACTACAGAAGTAACCAAGCTCCTTGACTCAAATAAAAGAAAAATTGCAGAAATAAAAATAATGGTTGTCTCCCATAAGCGCTTTTCTTTAACGCCTTTTAGCTAGGCATAGTGATTTTTATGATGCTCACATAAAGATGAGAGTTGAAACATAAAAGAGAGCATCAAGAAGCATATATAAAACATGTTTAAATCTAACACTCTTCCTATGCAAAGGAATCTTGTAAGAAAATAAATCAATAAAGCACAAAGTGACTAGCATAGGAAGGCAAAACAAATGGAACTTCAAAAATTTCAACATAAAGAGAGAAGACTTAATATTTTTGAGATATATGAAGTCATGTCTCCTTCTCTCATAAAAACTTTCAGTAGCATCATTGATAAAATCCACAATATAACCATCACATGAAACATTCTTACCATGATCCATATGCATAAAAGTATCAATATTTTCCACATAAGAAAAGTTCTTCTTATTAATAACAATGGGAGTAGGATCATCATAAAGAACTCGAACATGATAGACAAGTTGTATATTAGAGGGATGGTTTTGGGAAATCCCTCTATAATTATGACAAGTTTCATGGGGATGATTGTAATTATAGCCTATGTCATAGTTATCTTTATAATAATTATCAAAGACTGGAGGCATAGTATCATCATAAGCAATAGAATAGTTATCTTCCCAAGTGTGTTCATTTGTAAACATATCATCATCATTTTTACTAGAAGAAGAGGTCTCAAATATATAATCGTCAGTATTAAAAGGATTTTCAAACACCTCATCCCCAAGATTGGAGCTTTCCATATCATAATTGGATGGAACATGGATAGTACTAATAGTATAGACATTATTAACATCATCATTTTCAGAATTGGTACCCCAAAGATTTTCAATATCAAAAGTAGTTTCATTTTTCCAATCATGATCACTACAAGAAGTAACATACATATAATCATCTTCAATAGTGCCTATAGATTTAGTGTCGAGATAATAATGACCCCAAGTACGTGAATCTTCTTCAATCTCTACTATATAATATGCCTACAGGTGATGGTTGGTACGTTTTTTAGTTTTCCGGTTATACCCCTGCTTAAGCGAAAAGGGATCGAGCCTTGACCGTGGTAAGTCGCATCCAGCCACCACACGTTTCCGATCGGTAAAAAAATCGGCCTCGCAAGCATGATCCGCTCGCTAGAAAAGCCGGAGAAAAAACGGGAGTCACGCACGCACGATTCCGATCGGTACAAAAACTGGAGCCTCGCACCGGAGAAAAAACCGTCTACGCCTTCGGCCTGCTTCGTCCCTGCTCATGCACAAAGCTAGACTCTTCACCTCCCAGATTCTCGTGACCTCTCTGAATACGGACACCAAGGCAATGGTGGAAGCGAAGAAAGGGTACCCTCACAGCAGCGGAGGCATGAAGATCCGGCGCGCTACAGCTATCGGGAACGACAAGCCGAGACAGGTGATCATGTCCCAGAGAGCCCGCACGCGATCGAGAACAAGGCCGAGCTGGTGAGCGAGGCGACGAGGGATGGGTTCCGCGTGCAGTTGCTGCAACCGCGCTCGGACACGGAGCTTGCGCAAATGTACCACGTCCTGGACGGGTCGGACGTGATGGTTTGCGTGCACGGCGCCGCCATGACACAGTAACTGTGTTACAGTTCCTCTTCATGCGCCCGGGCTCCGTGTTCATCCAGGTGGTGTCGCTCGACACCTACTTGGCCGCCGAGAACTACTACGGCGAGCGTGCACTACATCCCATACAAAATTCTTACATCAGAGAGCTCGCTGTACAAGCACAATTCCACATCGACGACCCGGTGCTCACTGACCCGTTCACCGTGAATGCAAAGGGGTGGCAGGTCACCAAGAAAGTATACCTGGAGGGGCAGAATGTGCGGCTGTACATGGCGCGGTTCCGGCGCCGGCTGCGCAAGGCGTACGATTACTGAGTTCGCCACTCGGTGCTGCTCGTTCCAGTGCAGTGGGAAACGAATCCAAATACATGTGGGCAGTCCAATTCTACGTTGGTTCTGGATAGATTTCCCCCTGAATTTTTTCGCTTTTTCCCCAATTGATGCTCACCAAAGTTGGACAGAGCATTGAAAAGTGCAAGAAATTTTATATGGGGGACATCAGATCCTGTCCAACAGCCTGAATACGAGCTCATGTGAATAACCAAGGAACTCCACGAGGCCTCTTGCAGGAGAAAGTATTATGTACGCAGACTCAGGGTTGATGGCAGGAAAAAATTTGAGGAATGATTCGGGCCAGCTTTCTGATTCAGATATTTTTGGAAAAGGAGATTTAGTGAACCTAGCCACATTCTCTTTTTTTTTCGAAGAAGACGGGGGAATTGCTCCCCACCGGACCTAGCCACATTCTTAATACAAACTGAAAATTATCTCACATGTTGACTAGGGTGTGTCAGAAGATTAAATGCAAGTTTATGACCAAACTATCAGGTGCGGCATATAGAGAAACAGATGACTACACAAAGGTAGTGAGGCTCCAGTTTCATAAGGAGTTACTTTTTTCAAGAACACGCGCGAGAATCATGTGTCTTTTTTATTAAGATAGAGAAGAATTGTTACAGCGCTTTGTCAATCTCGAGCCGCTGCCACAAGCGGCATGGCTTGGCCACTCCTTGTTCATCAGTTCCATTCAGCTTGTTGGTAGAATTAAATTTGTTAACGATGATGGTCGCATCGTGAGAGAAAGAAACTTGGTTGTTAATTTAGTTATAAAAAAACTCGGTTGTTAATTTTTTCATCTTTGTAATGGAATAAGTTGTTATGGAAAAATGATATATAAACTAATCCTATAGCGCCAGTTATATTGCAAACAAAATTGTTGCCCGTTGCAACGCACGGGCATTTTACTAGTAAGTTTAGAATCATTAGAAACAATCATGAAAGGAGCAACATGCTTAGGAGAGGATACCTTTTCCTCTCTCTTTTTACTCCTCTTCTTGTTCTTCTTCTTCTTCTTCTTCTTCTTCTTCTTCTTCTTTCCCCACTTCTTTTTATCTTTAGGAGGGAGAGGTTTGAAAGGAAGCTTCTCCACATGCCCTGGTTCATTGTTAGAAACAATAGACGAAACTTGGGAGGATTCCTCCCTTCCATTAATTAGAGTAAAACAAGTATAAGTCCTTTCATATTTTGGCAAAGGTGCATCTTTTATAATTTTTTCTATATAAGGATTACTGTGGCTCTTATCAACACAATGGAGACGGCATCCCCGCAAAATACTATTCATATCAAAAGAACTCATATCTAACAAAGAAGTTTTCCTTGATAACTCTTCACACCCCAAAAATAATTCAAGTTCATCATAAAGATCAGGATGGATCATGCTATCATCAAACAAACTCGAAATTGTATCATTAAACTTTGAGCATTGGAATTCGAAATGACCTTCTTCATAGCAGAGTTCACAAATAAAAGGATATAGGGCACAAACCTTTTCAGCAAGATCATTTAGAGCCCTACTCCATATTCTAGTTTTCTCATGCTTATGAAGTTTACAATATTCTTCTTCATTATTAGTCTTTTCACAAGGTCTAAGTACTCCACAAAAATTAACATCCTTATAAGAAATAGCATTTTCAGAAGTTTGAGCATGTTTATTGCAATCATTAACAACAATTTCATTTTCCATGCAAGTGTCTTTAAAAGGTTCATGATACATGTCCCAGCTTTCTTTAGGAACATTAATATGAGAGGCAAAGGTTCTACAACAATCAACAATAATTTGAGAATCAAGACCATAATTAGCACTAAGCTTTTGAAAAGCAGCAGTTTCAACGAAAGACTTAATGCATTCATATTCATAGTTTATACCTGAGCCTTTACCTTTGTCGTTCTCCCAATCTTCAGTATTGCTTTGAATTCTTTCAAGAAGATCCCATCTAGCTTCAACCTTCTTACTTGTGAAAGAACCCTCTGAACAGACATCTAGATAATCCTTGTAATGACCTGAAAGTCTTGCATAAAAATTAGTAACAATTATTTTCTCAGGAAGCTCATGGTTAGGACATTTGAGTATTAATGTTTTCAGCCTTCCCCAAGCTTGAGCAATGCTTTCTCCATCACGAGGCCAAAAATTAAAATGTAATTCCTATCTAAATACAATTCATAAGGAAGATAAAATTTAGAGTAAATGAGATATTCAAGCTCCTTCCACTCCGAATGATGAGGATCATCTAGTAGCTCATACCACTCCCTTGCTTTGTCCTTAAGTGACAATGGAAATAATTTCTTCATGGCATTTTCTCTTGATAAACCTGCAACCTTAAACAACTCACAAAGTTCTTTAAGTTTCAACAAGTGATCACTTGGATGGACTGTTCCATCCCCTGCATAACGTTCATCCATAACATTTTCAACAATTTCCATAGGTATTTCAAAAGGAATACTTTCAGTAGGTGGATTTAAAATATCACAAGCATCACTAGAATTATCACATGTGGGAGACACAGTATTATCAGAGCAAATTTTCTCCTCTAAAGCTGGGGAACTAAAAAGATCATTTTCATAAAAACTGGCTTCCCCAAGCTTAGACTTTTCTGTAGCATTAGCAATAATGGTGTTCAAGGAATTCATGCTAATAACATTACTACCACTATTATGCAGACAAACTTCCATCGGTTTCTTAATTTTCTCTTCAAAAGCATCATGTCCTAATTCAATATAAAGTTCATAAAGATCTCTAATTTTTTTTGTTGTTTTCCATTAAGCCTAACTAGTGAAAACAAGAAACAAAAAGAAATAATTGCAGAATCTAAAGGAGATACCTTCCAACACTTACCTCCCGGCAACGGCGCCAGAAAATAGCTTGATGTCTACGCACGCTTCTATTCTTGTAGACAGTGTTGGGCCTCCTAGTGCATAGGTTTGTAGAACAGCATCAAGTTTCCCTCAAGTGAATCACCCAAGGTTTATCGAACTCAGGGAGGTAGAGGTCAAAGATATCCCTCTCAAGCAACCCTGCAATTAAGATACAAGAAGTCTCTTGTGTCCCCAACACACCCAATACACTTGTCAGGTGTATAGGTGCACTAGTTCGGCGAAGAGATATTAAAATACAAGTAATATGGATGATTATAAGTGGTAATTGCAATCTGAAATAAAAATGGCAGCAAGCAAACATGTAGCAGAACTGGTTGTAAACGGTGTTTCAATGCTTAGAAATAAGGCCTAGGGATCATACTTTCACTAGTGGACACTCTCAACAATAAAAATATAATTGAATACATAGATATTTCCTCTTCACTATGCTACTCTGAATTATTCTCTCGTTGGATAACGAACACCAATCCACTGCGTAGGGCTATAACAGCACACCTTAAAGTCGCATTCCACATCTAAGGAACCCCACACTGTCAACTTGAGCGCCCTAAATAGTACTAGACAAACACCGCAATTTCATAGAGACATCCAACACAAATAATAACTCATGATAAGTATTCCTGTTATCTTTAGCCTAAGAGCCACACACGGGACGCACACTGTCAACTTCGCACCGTGGGACAAAGGTGACTCCGGAGATTACATTAATAAAACCACTTGAGTAGCATATAAGATAATGAAGAGTAACATCTATGGATTCAACTAGATTACAAAGCTCATGATCACATAAAGATCACACCATGGGAGAGAGAGATAAACCACATAGCTACCAGTAGAGCCCTCAGCCCCGATGAAGAACTACTCCCTCCTCATCATGGGAGGCAGCGACGGCGATGAAGATGGCGGTGGCGTCGATGGAGATGGCTCCGGGGGCAATTCCCCGTCCCGGCAAGGTGCCGAAACAGAGACTTCTGTCCCCCGAATTAGGGTTTTTGGTGGCGGCGGAGCTCTGGAACTTTTCTGGGGAAATCGTCGATTGTTTCGTGAGTTTTAGGTCAGGGGCAATATATAGTCCAAAGGGCGTCGCGAGGCGGTGCACGAGGAGACGACACCACCCTAGGGCACCTGGAGATTCTTGGCCGCGCCCAGGGGTGGTGTGGGCCCCTCCTGGCCCATCTCAGCATCCCCTTTTGGCTGACTCCATCTTCTGATAAAATAGGAACTTCTGTCTTCTTGAAAATATTTTTAGAGCTCCAGAAATATAGTGTATTGACGGTGCTTTTTCCAGCTGAAATCTGACTCTGGCACATGGGGCCCTCGTGGCTCCACTTCGTCTCTCCTTCGGACTCCAGGTGTCTTCTAATAAAATAGGGGCCTCCGTAAATTTTCGTCCAATTCCGAGAATATTTCCAGACTAGCTTTTCTGGAATACAAAAACAGCAGAAAACAGGAACTGGCACTGTGGCATCTTGTTAATAGGTTAGTCCCAGAAAATGTATAATAATGGTATGAAGTGTATGTAAAACATGTAGCAATTGGTATAAAACAAGCATGGAACATCAAAAATTATAGATACGTTTGAGACGTATCAGTGCCCATCGCGGGCCCGGGGGCTACTGTCGGCCCAGTGGAAACCAGGGTACCATGGGCCGGCCTGCCACAACCCTCAACACTCTACTGAGCATTTCTTCTAAGGACCAGGCGTCCAGCCTGACGAGCCTCTCGAGGGATCTTTCCCTCGGGAGGCCTCCCTTGTCTGGAATATCGCAAAGTCCTGGCGCACGTCTGCGCCTCCCTCGCGAGGCCCTCCTCGCGAGGTGTCAAGTACTACAGAATCTCGGCGAGGCTAACTAGCCCTCGCGGGTTCCTTCAAGGGAAAGCAAGCTCTGTCTCCGCTGAAGAGCGCACATGGCCACTGCGCCTGCTGCAGAGTGATGCGCGTGCCTACGCGTGGTGACGACGCCGCCGCAGTTTCCTCTTTGGTGATTAAAGGCGGTCAACAAAGCTGCCCCAAGCAAAGCGGACTACAAGGATTGCCATTCTGGTGATAAGGGGACCGTTGGCCGCTACGCTCCAAGTCAACGTCACCGTGGGACATCCCACGGGCCTCTGCAGCGCCAGCTTATCGTCCTGGATGGACGGTGGCTTTATCTGCCTTGGAGATGCTGCTTTCTGCCATGGACCGTGTCCATGGACAGCCCCGACGCCGTGCACTGCGCTCCACCTCGCCGCCATGTGGTATCCCTTCCCGCCTTGTGTTTTCGGGGAAGAGGACCGAGGCAGGTATAAAAGGAGGGGATCCAATTCATTCGAGCCATTCGCCACTGGCTAGCTGAAGCTCATCCACACAGAGCAAAGGAGAACAGAGCTTCCACCATAGTTCTTCCTTAGCAAACCTTGAGCTTCGGCCAACTCTTGTACTGTAACCTCCACAAGCAGTGCAATACAACAAAGCAGGAATAGGGCCTTTACACCACACAGGTGTGCCTGAACCTGGGTAGCGGCTGGTGTTTACTCTCTGTCGTGATGTCCCTCACCGAGCTCGATGAGCACCGTCGCCGAGGTAGTTGAGGGTTGTTTGATTGCGTGTTCAGCCCCTTACTCGATTCCTAGCATCAGTGAGACACACCCCTAGTTCCTGGGACTAGTCTCCGACGGGTGAGGAGGGTGAGGGTGAGGAGGAGCAGGACGACGAGGAGGGTGAGGGTGAGGACACAGTGGGTCCGGTGTGGTTGCGTGGAGAATCAGATCTCCCTGAAAAGCGACCAGCTACCAAGGAGGAGAAGATCTTCATTGAGCCTAATCAACATGAGTAAATGGCCTAATACTAACATCTTGATCATGTTAACTTGTTGATGTTCTCAGCCTAATACTAACATCTTGATCTTTGTGTAGCAATTGGAAATTTGTTGATGGTGTGAAGCGCCGCCAGTCTCCAAACGGTATTGTTGGAGTGTTGATTAAGACATATTGGCCAGGCTTGGTGAAAATCAAGGACCAAGATGAGTTAGCACTCAAGTGGCACCACTATGAAGCCAAGCAAGATGCTGACTACGGGACTAAGGCGAATGCCGTGATCACTCGTTTTTGGGTAAGTTTCTTTAAAAGTAGATAAGTCATTTAACTCACTGCTTCTTCCATTCTAGAGTTGTAACTTTACTATAGCATTGGCACCATTATTTAACTCACTGCTTCTACCATTTTGGTTTTATGCATCATTGTAGCATTACTATAGAGTTGCACCAGAGAAGCAGGCCAAGGCAGACAAGAACTTGTTGGCAGCAGCGAAGAAGCGTCTCCAACAGATGCCATATGAGGTGCGCTTCATGGCCATATCGCACTTCTACGGGGAGAAGCTCGGCAAAAGTATCTCGAAAAAACAAATGAAGGAAGAAAAACCTGTATTGACAAGGCTGATACGTCTCAAACGTATCTATAATTTTTGATGTTCCATGCTTGTTTTATACCAATTGCTACATGTTTTGCATCTACTTTATATCACTTTTATACATTTTTTGGGACTAACCTATTAACAAGATGCCGAAGTGCCAGTTCCTGTTTTCTGCTGTTTTTGTATTCCAGAAAAGCTAGTCTGGAAATATTCTCGGAATTGGACGAAACTTCACGGGGATTCCTATTTTACCAGAACTCACCTGACGGACCAAAGGAGCAGCAGAGGAGGGCCACCAGGGCCCCACACGCCACTAGGGCGCGGGACCCCCCTCTGCCGCGCCCTAGGGTGGTGTGGGCCCCTCGGGGGTCGTCAGCCGCCGCCCTTTCGCCTACTTATTCCCCCCGACGTGAAAACCCTAAGTGGCTGAGCAAATATCCACGAAAAGTTCCAGAGACGCCGCCGCCGTCAACC
The DNA here is from genome assembly GCA_947311845.1 of Poa pratensis. Taxonomy (NCBI): domain Eukaryota; kingdom Viridiplantae; phylum Streptophyta; class Magnoliopsida; order Poales; family Poaceae; genus Poa; species Poa pratensis. The sequence continues at coordinate 23,208,487 of CAMZMU010000081.1, read as the reverse complement.
CTAACTCGGGAGGGTCCAGAACCTCTTCCCGGCACCCTGCCGGAGAGGGGAATCATCACCGGAGGCTTCTACATCGCCATGCCTGCCTCCGGAGTGATGCGTGAGTAGTTCATCCTTGGACTACGGGTCCATAGCAGTAGCTAGATGGTTGTCTCTCCACTTTGTGCCATCATGTTTAGATCTTGTGAGCTGCCCTACATGATCAAGATCATATTATTGTAATGCTACATGTTGTGTTTGCTGGGATCCGATGAATATTGAATACTATGTCAAGTTGATTATCAATCTATCTTATATGTTATTTAAGATCTTGCATGCTTTCCGTTACTCGTAGATGCTTTGGCCAAGTAGATGCTTGTAACTCCAAGAGAGAGTATTTATGCTAGATAGTGGGTTCATGCCTCCATTTAATCTGGGACAGTGACAGAAAGTTGTAAGGTTGTGGATGTGCTGTTGCCACTAGGGGTAACCTAACGATGCTATGTCCACGGGCATATGTGTTTGTTTACATTACGCGCTTTACTTAATGCAATTATCCGTTGCTTGCAACTTAATACCAACGGGAGACTCGGATGACAACCCGGCGGTGGATTATTAGTCATAGATGTTGTTGGATAACGGTCTATGTATCTTGTCGTAATGCCCAATTAAATATCATAGTAATCATCATGTCATGTATATGCATTGTCATGCGCTCACTATTTGTCAATTGCCCAGCTGTAATTTGTTCACCCAACATGTTAGTTATCTTTTATGGAGAGACACCTCTAGTGAACTGTGGACCCCGGTCCATTCTTTTACACTGATTAAACCACCACAAACTGCAAACCGTTCCTTTTTCATTCTCTGCAATTTAATACTCATTTTCCACACCATACGTTTAATCCTTTGTTTTCAGCAAGCCGGTGAGATTGACAACCTCACTGTTTCGTTGGGGTAAAGTAGTTTGATTGTGTTGCGTGCAGATTCCACGTTGGTGCGCCGTGCGAGCCACCAACAACCTTCTGAAGAGTTGCTGCTCCTACTGGTTCGATAACCTTGGTTTCTTTCTGAGGGAAAACTTGCTGCTGAACTGCATCATACCTTCCTCTTGGGGTCTCCCAACGAGCGTGTGATTCACGCCATCAAAGGCAGAATTACCTAGATGTAAGTAATATTTTATTTCTTGTGTGTGCTTCATTTTCTTATGTTTTATTCAAATGCAATGTTTTGCTGGCTTGAAATGCTATGTTTGTTTATGTAGGTGGTTCCTGGTTGGTGCTCCGGACGGGCGGACGGATGGGCGGCGTTGCTGGATAGGTGGTTCAACCCTCAGTTCAAAGCTAAGAGCAATGTCTGTGCAGTGAATCGCGGCAATGCCGGTACACACTGCCAAGGCAGCCTGAGCGATGGTCGTTTCAAGGACAAACTGGTATATACTTGGTTTAGCTTTCCCATCATGCACTTGGTTTAGCTTTCCCATCATTTAGCTTATGCATTGGTTTAACTGATTCCTGACATATTTTGTGTTGCAGGAGCGTGAGCGGGGAGGACCAGTCTCACAACTTACATCGTGGTCACTTGGCTGTAAGCCAAAGGACAACCCTGAGATCTTCTTCGACGGAGTTGCGACCAAGTTGACCAAGTACAGCACAGAGTTTAAGAAGAGAAAGAGTGAGAATGCTGATCCCTATGAAGATGCTATTGATAAGGTTGCGGTAGTAATAGCAGGACATGGCAAGAAACATGGCCATTACATGATGTTGGATGGCGAGCTCGAGGATGCCCCCTCTCTCTCGCAAGTCCAAACCTGCACAAGCGGATCTCCTAGTATCGACACTCGTGGACAGCCTAGATCGAGTATGGCCATTCTCGAGGTTTCCTCATTTTCTCCTTTTTCATCCTACACTGGTTTTATGTTCTTTCATGGCTTGCTTTTCTGACATCAACTACATGATATTGTAGGCACAGGTGTTCAGGCAGCGTGATGCCTATGATGCTCTGAAAGAGGCCTACGAGACGAACATGAAGCAGCAGGCAGTGTACCAGGAGTACAACAATAATTATCAGATGGTTAGTTCTTCACTACATTGATTCTTACCCATTTCTAACCATGAGAAAACTCTTCACTACTGAAAACTATTCACTACTTAACACTTGTCTTGGCAAATTTGCAGGCCATGCACTCCCATTTTAGTAATGGCACTCCGATGCCAGTGTGGGCGCCGCCACCGCTAACGCCACCGCCGGTGCTTCCACAGCCTCAACTGATGGGACATGCTTCAAGCAGCAGCCCGGTTAGTCCTTTGTCCAACTTCTACAGGCTCAATTGTGAAGTTGCCCAAATTCAACACATGATCTGTTACTTACTACCTCTTGCTAAAAAATGTAGGGTTCAGCTGCATCTAATCAGCAGTTCCTTGACGGCTCTACTCCTGCTTCACGGAGCCCTATTACCCCTCGCACCCCAGCCTCGACCAATGCTCCTCCTGCCCCGCCGAACATGTAGGGTTCAACTGCAATTTGGTGTTAGTGTTCTTGGTCTTGTGAACCTGTTGTGAACTTGGTCAGTGTGTGGCTGAATCATTTTGTGTTTTATTCTACTGAACCTATTGTGCTTGATGTGTGAACCTCTTGTCCACATAGAACCATTTGTGGTTTGTGTGTTATTTGTGGATTTGATGAGATGGATGTATCTGACTATGTATTTGATGTAAACCATTTGTGGTTTGTATGTTGTTCTATGTCAAATGCGTGTGAAATTATCAAATTTGTCAAATATATGCTGCTGTGCTATTTTTAAATATGCAGGGATGCAATAAATAAAATTATATAAAAAAATTATCCTTATGATATGCCGAGCGTGAACGCTCGGCATACGGAATAGGCCAGGTGCACCAGAAGATGCCACGTGCGACTTGTGCCGACCGTTCACTATGCCGACGGTGTACGCTCGGCGTACAACGTACACTATGCCGACAGTGTCCGCTCGGCATAGGTATCACGAGCCCCTGGCGCATTGTATGCCGTGTGTACCGTACGCTCGGCATACAGTGTACACGCTCGGCATACGTATGACGCGTGGCAGACGCTGGGCGGCCCTGGCGCGATGTATGCCGTGTGTACCATACGCTCGGCATACAGTGCTGACTTGTGCCGACCATGTACGCTCGGCATACAACACACTTCATGGCAGCTGCTGGTGCTCGCTAGGAAATATTTGCCGAGCGTGCGTAGGTTGTATGCCGAGCGTGTATACGCTCGGCAGACACGGGACGCGCCGTCAGACGGAAGTCTCCGTGAAGTCGTTTGCCGAGCGTTTGTCTGCCGACGGCCTGCTCTGATGCTCGGCATATGAGAATTTGCCGAGCATATTGGTATGCCGAGCGTATGGGCGGTATATGCCGAGGAGATGTACGCCGAGCGTTTTTTGCCGAGCGTTACGCTCGGCATACATGCATAATTTTCCAGTCCTGTAGTGATGTTTTTTTAGATAAAAAGTCACAGAGATGTCACGGATCGGAAGCGTCAATCTGCACGTGTATTATCCTCTAACGATCGACGTAGGGTTGGACTCGGCAGTTCCGCAAAAACTGCCTTCACTGAAGCGTCAATCTGCACTCTAAAGTCTCAAGTCGTATATATGACCGACCTTTGAATCCTTCTTTTTAGGTAGCCCAGCATCGCCAAGAAGCTGCGCTGACGCTGCACTCAGCTGCGCACCACACACTCTCAATAATATGCCCTGTCATACATCACCTTTGCTCTACCTTGACCGAACAGCAGTCTCCGAAACCAATCGAAAAATCTCGCACGTTGCTACTTCATCCCCAAGCAAGTCGCCCAGCACACATGTCCCCAGCCCCAGGTAACACCGCTCTATAAGATGGGTAGGCAACCAAGTGTAACAGAAGCACAACAGTCAACCAAATTAAGCTTCGTCCCCAGGCCTTTTGCACAGAGCAAACCAAGTGTGTCTCTCCAACTCTAAAGATTTCTGGGAGGTGTGGAGGATCATGGAGTACGAATCACAGAGCTTCTCCTGGCCGGCGGCGCTGGCGTCGTGGCTAGCGCGCTTCTGCTCAGGCTCTAGCCACGAAGAGCCGGTCGTGGGCGACGACGACGCTAGCAACGGCCCGGCGGGGCAGATGGCCTCTGCTGTCAAACACTTGTGCAGCGCTCATAAGATCAAGTTCTCCTAGTTCCAGTTTAGCTTCTATCTTTGATCTGCTCCCACCTTAGCTAGTACTGTATAATTCCTGAAGTGAGTCTCTCTTACCATATGTGATGTGAGGTGAAATGTAACGTGGCCATATGAGGATCATGGAGTACGAAATATTTAAAATAAATATAAATAATTTTTTTATTATTTATTTATATTTTTTTATTGAGCTGCCATGTGGGATCCAGGTTGACCAGTAAACAAAAATACAAAATATATATAATTTTTTTATTTATATTTATTTTAAATATTTCTATATTTATTTTTTATTAATATTTTGTTTTTAATATTTATTTTTGAGATATTTATTTTTATTGATATTTTATTTTTCATTTTTTGAGATTTTTATTTTTCTATTAGTATGACAGGTGGGCCCACGGCCACGTGTGCTGCCACGTCAGCAAAGAGTCCACGCGTGCTGCCACCTCAGCCCTGATCGGTGGGTCCCACCTGTCAGCACGAGTGTCAATTTCGGTTTAGACAACAATGTGCGCACATTGCAACAAAATTAGCGAAGAGTGGTAGTTCTGTGCGATTGAAACGTAAAGTGGTAGTTTTTCGGAATTTAGCGTGTAAAGTGGTAGTTCTATGCTATCATCTCCTACCACCACCACTGGATCGATCATCAAGAAACCAATTAGCCTGGCGGTGGCAACGGATGGATGGATGGATGGGTGCATTGGCCACGTGATGCCCGAAAGCTAAACTAGGCTCAGATCTGGCCGAGGAGGATATCTGTGGGGACCCCGGACTAGCTGTCCGAAATACCCTTATGCCTACATATCAGCGATCCCATGATCAGTGCGTCGCTGAAGCACAATCAACCTGGTAATCAAAGAACATCCATACGTACCGAATTTATTTACTAACTTGATTGAAGTGATCAACTTCATCAGGTACTTGCAGCGGAAATCACCAATCAACGTGGAGCCCAAGTCAATTGCCATAACCCTACAGGCAGCAATTGACTGGGAAGCGCCCTAGTTCGCATTGACGTCATCGAAGCCGTCTTCCTTAATCTGCTCTTCTTTAAAATCTGGCTAAGACAATAGCCAGGGACGAAACCAATATGAGTACATTTGATTGTACTCGCAAACTACCCCAACTTGAGTATGCACAGTTTTAGTTTTATTTCATAAGACTTTTATTTATTGGAAACATCTCTAAAACTTTGTTGAAAAACATCTCTATATCTTTATTGAAAAACATATCTATATCTTTATTAAAAGGTAAGAAGAAGTGTATAACTATCCTTTAAGAAACCATTATTTTAGTTATTTCTCCAAAACTCCTCCTTATTCCCGACCATAACTCATTATGGTCCAATTAACTTCAACAACCTCATACTAACTCATTAGTATAAGTATGTAACACCATTCTCCGCTTCAATTTCATTTTTAAACTTAAACACTTTCCAAAACTTACAAAACTTGCACATGGTCTTAGCAGTTCTTCCCAACTGTCCATATCCGAGGACTCGGCTATTCGAATAGTTTTACCCTCTGCAGAGGTAGTACGCTTTTCCCACACCCATCCGGTTACTCATCGTGTCAGCCACGTCCCGCCATACCAGGGGTATGCGAAGTTGAGTTCCCGGCCATAGCCTGTCCTTTGCTCATGCTAGTATAGGACCCTGCCTCTACGACACTTTCCATCGACACTTAAATCCTCAGAAACTAAGTGTGAGGACTCGTAGTTCTGTCCGGCGGACCCAAGGGAGCCCTTCAATCCTCTTTCTCCAATACACTCATACCGGCTTCCGGTAGACTTCACTTAAGAGGACCCAGGTCAGGGGGTAGGTCCTCAGACCATCCCCTCATGGAACGAGGTTATCCTCGTTATTGAGGCATCCAGTACTAACACGAGCAAATTATATGACTACGCCCTTTCCATAGGTGGGTAAATGTGGTCGCACAGATTTTTCGGCTGGGGATGTAAGTACAAGGACACAATGTGCATTTTTCTTTCCAAAAACAACACCATTCTCTGTTTCTCCATCTTCATACCGACCTTTCGGCACTTCATCTCCATTCAAGTACTTTCAAAGGAGTTTTGAATAATTATTCTTTTTCCCATCCTATAGTTTTAAATAACTACCTTATATTTCTACATAGAGTGGCAAAATTTTCAGTTTTTTTTTGTAAAAAGGTTTTTTTCCAGAAACAAACAGTGATACTTTTGAACAACTTCTGAGATTAAAATAGATGTATATAAATGCAAGCTCAGTGAAGTAGCTTGCCTGATTTCGGCATAATGCTCCTGGACTTCTTCTCACTGATCAAGGAAATAAACTTCGATTCTTCCAAAGAAATAAACTTCTATTCTTCTCTCATAAATCCTTTCCAACGATCAATCCGGTAGCGTTTATATCTAGCGTCGCAAAAAGAAAGGAACACAATCAACACGCAGTAGGACACTCCAACAACAACATCAAGCAAAACTGACAAACAACAATCAAGAGGGAGGACTATCATTTAACAAACAAGTTGGGCAATCACCACACTGCTTATGTTTATAAAGATATGGTTAAAGTTGTGATTAAGCATCTTTATTAAAATAGGAAATACTTCAGACAAAAGTTCTCTGTAATTCAAAATGTGTTACCAAACTAAAGTAGAGGCGTTAACCAGATACTCACACTCGCACTTAACTTAAAGGCAACCACGTTCAACAAGCAAGGCAATTATATTACTCACGCAAAATAATCTAACATCAATATGAACAAGCAATACCTGCAATTACTAAACTACTTAATCAAGCATCACAACAACTCTCAAGCATCACACACAGCTACTGCACACACAAAGCAACACAATTTGATTTCAAATAATTGAATTAACTATTATTTAATTAGGTCTTAAATATGGCAGAATCTAGTGGTGCATGTTTAATTGCATAACTTGGGTTCTGTTGGCCCAAAAATATGAACTAAAATTCTACAGAAAGCCACTGATGTGTAGAAGACAACCCAATTGGATTCAATTTAAGGAGTTATTAAACTCCCTACACAATTGTTTTATTACAGAAACTAATTAATCAAGTTTTTGCTACAACTCAAGTTAATGTTATTCAAAAATTAAGTCCTTTCAGGGGTAACTAACCCTGATTAAATGTGACCTAACAAAATTGGTCCTAACTCATTTGGATTAACCATTATTTTTCTATAATTGTTCTAGTCCAGAAAGGGTTTCTAAACTTTACTTTAATGGTAATTAATTAATACTGACTAATTAATTCTACCAAAATTAGGGGAGCTAAGTGATGTCAATACTAAGCTAAAAAAAATTGGTTTCAAGTCATTTGGACTAATATAACTCCAGAAACAAATCATATGGTGTTTTAAACCTTCGGTGGCATTTTAAATACCATATTTTAATTAATAATCTAAATGAGATGAAACCACTTTGGTGAGTTAAAATTTTCATAAGCTTTCCAGAACATTTGAGTTTGATTTATTTGGATTCCTACCTCTCGAGATATTGAATTTGGTTTACTTAAATTCTCAAGCACACAAGCAAGATTGATTATTAGTTGGAAACTTCATATTCATCTTTAACCACACATGTTTAACTCAAACAAGATTATCTCCAACCACTAACAGTACTAACATATTTTAACATGTTTAAAGATTAGTAACACACAAGTGACAGTACCAAAACAATCAACAATCAACACAAACCACAAATTCATAACTAAAAGCAATTATCTAATTCTTTTTATTAGTGGCAGAACAACACTTTTACTAAAAATTGCACCTAGAGAGTTCTGTAAATCAAACAACCATGCCAAGCTAGGAATATGTTCTCCTACACATACAGAAGACAATCCAATTGGATTCACTCCAAAATTCATTTCACAAAAATCTACAAAAATCACTAAAGTGCTACTGGTGTGTTTACAAGAATGAATAGAACTTTTGTTTTAGGATTCATTTGCATACAAGACCAACAGATCTAGAAAGGTATCACTTCAGGCTATCCAGGGAATTTTAGTTTGCAATATTTGGAGTTATAAAACTCTAGATATTGATTATTTAGTGAAAACTACTCTTTCTACAAGATTTAATCTACACAACAATTAAAAATGTATTTTGGCAAGCAACCAGTTCTGCATGTCTAAGAAAACTCATAGGAACACAACAAAATTCGAAACAATCAATTATCTAGCACAGGGATTAAATGGTGGATTTATTCCTACCATAGATCTAGCAGGAAAAATTAAAACAGGAAATAGATATAACAGGAAAAAGGGGATTGGGCCAGATCTGGGCCAGATCCGCTCGAGCAGTGAGGAGAGCGGCCCAGCCAGTGGCCCATGCGCGAACGAAGGGGTACGCGGCCCTCTTCGTCTTCCTCGCGTCACACGATGTCGACGAAGCACGGCAGGGGACGGCGAGGACGGTGCGGCGGCTCCGGTGGTTCCTGGACAACGAGAGAAGGCGCATGAGAGGGAGCAGAGCAAGGGGAGCACATGGACACAGAAATGGCGAAGAATGGTGGTCCGTGGCACTCGCGAGCTTGCTCGACACCACGGCTGTCGGAGCGGATGGGGATGAAGACGGCACGGTGGATTCGAGGGTTCGTTCCTCGATTCCTCGGGCTAAGATGGAGAGGACGACGAGGCGGTGCTGCTGGTGGTCTTGTATTTGGTCGGGGAGCTCTCATTTGCCGGCGATGCGCGACGGAAGCTTCGGCTGCGGTTCGGTTCGTGGAAGAAAATGAGGGAGCGAGAGAGAGAGAGAGAGCGAGTAGTGAGGGCAACAGAGGAGTGCCGTGGAGTGCTTATCTCCTCCGCTGCAAGGAGGGAGGGGGGCCACGGTGGTGTCGACATGGCGCAAGGAGCACGGCAACAACGGCGAGAGAAGCACGGCAAGGGAGCACGGTGGCAGAGGAGTGGCATGGAGGAGTCTTTTCTCCTCCGCAGCAAGGAGGAAGGGGGCCACGGTGGAGTGCTCGATCGGCGACCACGGCGTGAGGAGCACGGCGTCCATGCCGTGCGGCATTGGAGCTACAGGAGGTCAACGAAGCTTTTGCAAAGAGGCCCCTGCAATTCTTTTTGCAATCACAACTAGGTCCTTTTCTCTTTCTTTTATTTCCTTTTCAAAACCAGTGGAGTTTTAAGGATTTATTTGGGGTATTAAAACATTTTACAAAATTCCGAGAAAATTCAGGTAGCCTCCCATATACATGTGGAAGCTCCACAAAAATTGGTTTTTGAAAAGAAAATGTTTTGAGCAATATTTGTTCATAGAGTTTAAATATGTCATTTTTGGCAAAAACTGAATTAACATCTTTAGTATTTTAAAACCAGTGATAAAATATTGTGTCGAACTTTTGGAACTTCCTTGACAAATAAGGTAGCTTCAAAATAATTTATATTTTCATAGAGGGAATACTGGTTTGGAGGAAATAGAGAATTTAGGAGGGAATTTATTTATGAAGATCATTTTTAACTCATGACCTTCATTTCCTTTTTTGATAAATGAATTGAGGGGTTTGTTTTAAATCGAAAAGTAGGTTTACTTGAGGAGGGGGTGATATGAAGTGGGGATGATTATTAGTTCATCTCACTCCTAGAATTTTGATAAAGAAAACATAATTGTTTTCATGGAAGGGAGGAATAGACAGAGAGGGAATTTTAACAAAGTTATTTCCCTAACTTAGGACTTTAACTTAGGTGTGGATAATTCTAAAGGGTTTGTGTTTATTCAAGTCACATTCCAATATTGTTGTAAAGGGTGTTTTATCTTAGTGTTAAGCACAATTGAGGAATCTATCCTCACAAGCAAACAACACAACAATATCAACAACACCACAATCTTAAGATCACAAACATGACCACACAAATCAAACCACAAGAATTTATCATACTATAGTTTCCTTATTTAACAATACTACCATATAATGATCACACTTAATCATGGCAAGATGATGTTTAGGAAATATCTCAACTTCTAACTTAGTAGTTTTCAAAAAGGTTTGATAAAGAGAAATATGTGGAGTAATATATTTCCCACTAGTGTTATTTTCAATTGGAGTGGAAACTTAGGAGTTTATAAAATGGGAGTTGTAAAATATCAGGGTGGAAGAATAGGTAGGAGACAACATATGAATCTCCATATTTTTGAAAACACATAACTTTGGAAATACTTTTACTGTCTCAATTAAAGGGTATTTTATTTGTTGCTAAAACCAAATCATTGAAATGGACCTTGGCGAAAATAAGAATGGAAAAGATATATGGAATATATTCTTGTCATAACATGATCACCAGAGTTTTAAATATATTTTTACTTAGGTTGATTTCTTGGGTTGACATTTACTAGTCAAACAATCATAAACATCAAGTTACACAAGGTTAAACAGAACAATTTAAAGGAAAACACAATCATTTGTGAAATAATTCAAAAAGTTTTTGTTGGTTCTGAATTTTGGGTCTTATTTATTCTTATTATAAATTTGGGATGTTACAATATCGTTAACTAATCCTCAGCAATTAATTAGCTCGGTAGCAACCAGATGGGGATAAGTTGTTTACTGATCCCTAAACGGATTCCTCAGATTGGCAGTGAGAGTTTGCTGAGGGAATGTTCCGCTCAGAGGCCCATGGCTCTCTCGCACTGACGACCACCTGTCAATGATGGGATCGGATTACTCACATGCATGTCCTGAGAGGAAACGGGCGGGAAGCTTCGTGGGGTTATGCGCGGCACATGCATTCACGCGCCTAGTAGCTCCTAGTTTTAACCTGTCGTTTATTGAGGAATGTAGCTTGTCGTTTTGGGGGAAACGACTTTTGGGGCCTCTGCTTTGAGCTCCAAATTTTAACTCCTGGCTGTGTGTGCTATATATGCTAGGGTTCATGAACGTACCCGAGCTTGATTTTGAGCTAGTATTTAGAAAGGTCGTCGTCGTCGGATTTGTTGAAGAGGCGATCGATCGATGTGATGCTCGCGAGACGTCCGTGATCTGAACTCTCTTCTTCACGCGTCGATCCGCACACCTAGTGGCTAGTGGTGCCGTGGTTGAGGCAAGCACGAGACACGACCGATCCATCGGGTTCATGCATCGCGCGCGGCATGAATGATGGAGACCTTCTTCTCCCTCCCTGATGACTCCATGAGAGAGCCCACTGCTTGCCCCACTGTTGGCACGTCACTGATGTAGTGTAGGCGCAAGGCACGGGTGACAAGGACAGGACAGGGGCCGGATCGGTGACGCGTCGAGTGCACACTACACGTAGTACACAAGCTCGATCTCCCGGGCCGGCCGGCAGGTTGAACGTGAAGCGCCATGGATCTCGCGGTGCATGCAATGGCATGCTTCACAGCGTTTGCAATGTCGACGAGATTGATCGAGGTTGTAAAGGCCACGCCAGCTGAGACGCAGGCTGCATCATGGCGCGGCGTGGATCGTGCGTGCCGCCATTGTATGATTGGTGAGATCGGTCGGCACATGACATGGGAGATGGATCGATCGGGCAGCACGCGCCGGCCGGGTGTCGCATGTGCGTGCGCGCAACGGACGACGGGGTGCGAACACAAGGAAAGGGCGTCCCTTCCACGGAGGGATCGGCCCACCACCTCCACTCGTCTCGTGGGCGGAGCACGTGAGGTGCCCATAGCCAGCTACAACAACCCCCTCCTTTTCTTCTACGTATTTTCTTTTCGTTCGTTCATCCAGCTATGCGACGGACGAGCACGGCATCATAGGCAACCGACGTCCTTCCTCGTGTCCATGCACCTACTGTTCTCGTCCAAGGCTGCCAAAGTCTGATAAATATGCTCAAAGCTATGCTCAAAGCTTCAAACCTAACGGACATGGCTACCGACGTGCCATGTAATTCTGCCTTGTCCGGACTTCTTTGATGTTTATGTTGCGAGACGGGGAGGAGAGAGAGAGAGAGAGTTTGTCGTGCGTATAAACTTTTCAAGATATACAGCACAACCGGACAGGCATGTTTCCTACCTCCAACTTAGTCGTAAAACCATTGTCAATCTCCTCGCCTCCCCTCTCTGCTCCCCCGCCCCGAGTATAATAAGCTCTGCCACACCCCAACTCGCTCAACATTCCACCCGTACCCAAGTACTACTGGCAGCAGCAGCAGCAGCAGCAAGATCCAGGCACCGTCATTCTTCTGCTTCTGCTGCTTCTTCGGCAGGAAGCTCCGACACATCTCCTGAGGCCCTCTGTCCCCAGCGATGGAGCTGTTCCAAGGTAAACATATTATCAAGAAGAAACTCCGCCGTGCTCGCCTCGTGCCTCTCGGCTGCATGCCTCATCTCCCTTCCGTTTATGCTCATCATTGTGCGTCATGGCTCGGCCGTGCATGCGTAATTCGGCAGGAGAGGAGCCGGCCCATGACTTCCTCTCGCTCCGCGCCGGAGGCTCGTCGCCGTTCCCGCTCGGGCTGCACTCCAACAAACAAGGTATCGTCGCCCCTCTCTTTGACTCTCCACCTGCAACTGCTGGCCGGGCCTTGGTGCTAGCTAAGCTAGGTGTTTCAGATGTGCTTCTTTCCTCGCCTTTGCTGGAGTATCTTCGTTCAGGCTGCTCCGCCGTTCTTCACCTCCTCTGTTCTGCTAACCCGTGAGGACGTTTCATTTGGTTGCAGTCCTCAAGTCTCTTGAGCCAACCAAGCAGCTTAGTAGCGGCGACGGATTGGAAGTTGCCGGAGTTGTAGCTGCCAGTACGTCGGCGGATTTGGAGGAGCATGTGCTGCCCGGTGGCGTTGGAACTTTCAGCATCAGGCAGGTGCCTGACGCTCAGCTGAGGGAAGAATTTGTTGCCGTCTCCAGGGTTCCACACGCAGCAGGATCCGGAGCTGTGGTTCATAGTGCTCCGTCTACAATGTGGCAAGATTCTGACATTGATAAGAGATCTAGAGGTAATACAAGTGGTAAACATGTATTTGCACTTTGTAGCAAACTACACGGTATTTTTTTACCAGGTTCAGACAATTGTTATTATGAACGTTCAGGGTCCAGAGCACGGCCGCCCCCCCAGCCCAGCAGAATTTTTTTTATTAGTACTTAGTACTTTGTTAGTATATTGGAATAATAGAACCATTGGCCCCCCAGCTAGCTTACGAAACCACACAGAAATCCTGCGTTCATGCGTCCTGGAAAAAACAAAGAGCACCGCTGACCGCTCTCCTCTGTCTCGCACACCACTAGTCCACTACAACTGCACAAGCGAGGCAGCGCATACGGCGAGCCGCGAGCGCAGCCACAGCGGCTGCCGCCCCGCCTCCGACCGACTGCGGTCTGCCGCGCCTCCTACCGACTGCCCCCCCCCCGCGGCCCCGCCTCCGACCGCTCTTCTCATCTCCCCCGATCTGGCGGCCAGCGACCAGCACGCAGCACAGCAGCACTGCAGCAGCGATGGAGGGAGCCGACGGCGAGCGACCAACGGCGCTAGAGCGGCAGCTAATTCAGCTTCAAAATTTCTACTGGTACAACTTACAAGCTTTCCTCTTTGATTACTAGCAATTTATTCTTCCTATGCGATAAATTGTAATCTAGTTAGGGTTTCAATCCTGATCTTGCAAATTTTAATTGGGGATTCTTGTTTTCGTTGGAACCACGGATTATTTCAGTTATCTGGTTGAGTAATTGATCAGATTGGGAGAAAGAGAGAGAGAGATCAGTGGTGTTATCACTTGGAAATTGGACTGAAAATGGGTAAAAAAGGCAACATCGAGTCATACTTCAAGAGACAAAGAACAGAGGCTGTTGAGGAAGATCACGCGCCACCACCAGAAGAGTCTTTACCTCTGCTTCTTGAACTGGAACCGAGACAGGAAAATCAAGATGAAGAGCCTCGAGAAAATGAAGCATTTCCGGGTCCTGTTGTATTTCGAGGAGTTGAATACTTGGAGCTAGACCCTGCTTTGCGACCACAAATTTGGCGATATCCACCTAATCAAAGAGATAGTGTGCGAAGAGCTTATTTGATGCTAGGTCCTATGCAACCTTCTCTGAATCATTATGAAGCTTCTGGTAAAATAGGCCAGCAACGCCGCTTCCGATACAATTGGTTTAGCCTTTTCCCTTCATGGTTAGAGTACTCACAACACAGCCATCGTGCCTATTGCCTATTCTGCTTTGTTTCTAGCAAAAATATCTTAGCCAAGGGTGGTTCTGATGTATTCTCGGTGCACGGATTTAACAAGCGGAAGAAGGTGAATGATGGAAGATCTTGTGCATTCTTAGGCCATGTAGGTTCTGGACCTTGCTCACCGCATAATAATGCGGTCACAGAATGTCAAGCTTTGATGAATCAACCAGGCCATCTAGAAAATGTTGTGGCAGCAAAGGACATGGAAAAGGTAGAAAGAAATCGGTTAAGGTTAAAAGCTTCAGTTGCAGCTGTCCGATGGCTCACATTTCAGGCTTGTGCATTTAGAGGGCATGATGAGAAAGCTGACTCAAAAAATAAAGGAAACTTTCTTGAATTGTTGGATCTGCTCGCAGAGTTCAATCCTGATCTTGCCAAAGTCATTTTGGGAAATTCTCCATACAACTCGAAATACACATGTCCAGATATTCAAAAGGAAATCTTGTCCATATATGCATCTAAAGTTAGGAGTCATATCCGTGAAGAAATTGGGGATTCAAAATTCTCTATTCTAGTGGATGAGACATGTGATGTAGCAAAAAGAGAACAGATGGCATTGGTTTTTAGATTTGTTGATAAAGAAGGTTATTCACAAGAGAGGTTCTTTGATTTGATACATGTGGCCAACACTAAGTCTGTGACACTGAAAGATGAGCTGTGCTCAGTATTATCCAGGTATGGTTTTGATATTCAGAACCTTAGGGGACAGGGATACGACGGGGCTAGCAACATGAGAGGAGAGTTGAACGGATTGCAGTCGCTATTTCTTAAGGAATGCCCATATGCATACTATGTTCATTGTTATGCTCACAGATTGCAACTTGCACTAGTAGATGCATCTAAAGAGGTGGTTCCTGTTTCCCAGTTTTTTCAGAAGCTAATCTTTATTATAAACACTGCCGACTCATCATCAAAACGCCATGATGAACTCCATGATGCACAGGTGGCAGAACTAATGCGTCTGATAGACAGCGGACGGCTTCAAACAGGTCAAGGGGAAAATCAGATACAGGCACTTAAACGGCCTGGGGACACTAGATGGGGTTCTCACTTTGGTTCTATTCTCAGCCTTATGGAATTATTTAATGCAGTAAATTTTGTGATTCAAGAAATGGCTGCTGATAGATCAGTTGTTGGACCAATACGCGCTGATGCAGACACTTCTTTCGGCTATATGTCCTCTTTTGAGTTCGTCTTTGTCTTATGTATGATGAAGGAAATACTAGAGATAACAGAAGCTCTTGGCCAAGCTTTACAACTGAGATCACAAGACATTGTAAATGCTGTTCGTCTAGTGTTTGCTACAAAAGAATGTCTTCGAAAGCTGAGATCAGATGATGGCTGGGAAGAATTCTATTACAGAGTTATTGAATTTTGTGTAAATCATGGAACTGAAATTCCAAACATGGAGGAACCTTATATCTTGCGTGGTGGTCGTGCACGACATCAACCTGATAAGTTCACTAAGGAGCGGTATTTCCGTGTGGAGGTATTCCGTGCAACTATTGATTGCCAACTACAAGAGTTGGATCACAGGTTCAGTGAGAAGATAATGGATCTTCTATCTACCAGTGCCACATTGATTCCTAAAAATAGATTTAAATCTTTTAAAGCTGGTCATATATGTGAATTAGTGAAAAAGTATTACCCAGCTGATTTTACTCAACAAGACCGGTATGGATTAGAACAACAGCTGAGATTGTTTGTAGTTGATGCTTCTAACGATGGAGAGTTGAAAAAGATCTCAACCTTGACTGACCTTTGTCGTTGCCTTGTTGAGACAGGAAGAGATGCTATATACAATTTGATTGTCAGGTTACTCCAACTACTTGTCACCCTTCCAGTTTCTACCGCAACTGCAGAACGTGCATTTTCTACTTTGAAGATCGTCAAGACAAGGTTGCGTAACAAGATGGAAGATGAGCATCTTGCCAATAATTTGGTTGTTAACATAGAACGTGAAATTGCTGAAAAGTATGACTTCGCAACTATTTTAGAAGAGTTTAAGAGCAGGAAGGATCGAAAAGCTGATCTGTAATTTGGTAGATCAAGTAGTATATTTTGGTAGCTATTCTGTTATGAAATAGTTATTTTGGATAACATCATACATGTATTTTGCAACCGGTGTAATCAATATTAATATAAATTTCTAGTTTGTTGTGGCTTGACTTTTTCTTGTCTTTCGCCCCCCCAAACATTTCCGTCAAGCTCCGCCACTGGTCCAGAGCAGAGGGGAGAAGCAGTGGCAGCAGTGCCGACCAGGAGCCCAACAGTCCGAGATCAAAGCATTCCGCTACCGAGCAGCGGCGGAGGACCAAGATAAATGACAGGCAAGCTAACTGAGATCAAAATTTCATTGTGAATTGCAGTGTGAAGAATGCAGATCAGATAGGACCTAGTAGCACATTAGCAATGGAAAATAGTGAGCGCTCAACATGCTATAAGCACCTCTCATATAAGTCCTAAGTACACGTGCTGCATACTGTTCCAGAGCAAGTTCTTAGGATGTGATCGTAACGTTCTAAGATGCATCTATCGGTGCTCCTTTTCAGGCTCGACGTACTTCGGGAACTCCTGCCAAACTGCAATCAGAAGAGGGATAAAGCTTCTTTCCTTCTGGAGGTTCACACCAAATTTTGTAAATTGACACGAGTCGGCAGGTTATACATGCAAATTTTCACCTCACAAGACATTTTAATTGCAGGTTATCGAATACATAAGGCACTTGCAGGAGAAATGCCAAAAATATGAGTCGGCCATTCCGGAAAATAATCACGTGGACGCCAAATCAATGCCATGGGTATGGCCATTCTACCGTGTTATAACAGAGCTATACAATAACCATGTGACATTTTTTTTACCAAAAACATAGAAAAGATTAATTCTAACCTTACTACCTTACTATCTCCATCGACCTTTTCTTCCATGGCAGGACAAAGTGTACTACAGATCACGATGGATGAATGCACAGGTAATTCCTTAAAGAAGTAATGGAATCGCAAATGACACAGAACACACAATTATATTTTACTTGTGATGAGTTCCTTCTTGAAGCGAACTCATCATATATCAAAGACAAGTACGTTAATTTGTTCTTTTATCATGATTCCACAGAACATCAGTCAAGTCCAAGGTGGAGGTCTATCAACTACTGGAGAACACATGAACAAAGAACAGTACAGTTCCAAGGGCATTACAGTTGCAGCTGCTTCTCTCTTCAGCACACAAAGTGTAATAGAAACTAGCAAAACTGCCAGTTCCTCCCATAAACTAGCAGGTATGATTTTTGTTTTGTTTTGCAAATTAGTTATGTGCTTTTATGTTCCCATTCTACCTGTTCAATTACATTTCAGTAGTCAGGTTCTTTGCAAATGGTGAGAGCTAGATTTACCAGGCCTGGTGTCTTTAAATGCAGAGAACAGTATGCCTAGCAATAAGCCACCGTGGCTGAGTATGTCGACAATGAACCAGAACTGTGATGCAAGCAACATAACGCTAAGCAAACACGAGACACAAAGTGATCACGATAACAGTCATAGTCTTTCTAGTGCTTACTCCCAAGGGTATGCCCCTAAACTACTTTTCCTTTCAAGGCTATAATTAGAGATGTTTAAAGTGTAACTAACCGAGCACTGTTGATTTGTGGCAGGTTGTTACATAAACTTAAAGAAGCTCTACAGAAGTCAGGAGTAGATCCATCTCAAGCTAATATATCTGTAGAGATCAATATGGACAGACAGGCACAAACCAATGCTCATATACATGATAGTTCAAAGGTAATACTATGTGCTGATGTACCTAAGTTTATTGATCAACATGGAGAAGTTTATCTTCAGAAAGTTTCTAAATCATGTTATGACTTCTTCATAATTCTCAAACATAAGAAAACAATCATTTGCCCAGTCTTTGACTCTTTTCGCCTGATTACATAGGCTAACGAAGGCAAAGAACCTATCCACATAGCCAAGAGGCTCCGGTGCGACTGAAGCTAGATCCTTGTCCCAAACTAGATAACTCATTCATCGTGAAGTTCAGAAAAAGGACTTTGCAGCGGCAAACCAAAACTGATGCAATTTTTTTTTATATTGCAGTTACATTTTTACTAACCTAAGCTTCATTTGTGTACAAAGGAAGCTGTTTTTGGGAAGCATTCAGAATTCTCCTCGATTTTTTCATTGCTGATTTTGTAAATGCAGTTCAAATTCTACAATGTGTCTGTATCTCTTCCTCACTCAACCCATTCTTTTTATATAAGAAGTCTTTGGATCTCGCTTGTATCGAAAGATAGAATGAGAATTCAGTCAATTCAACCCATTTAATCATTCACTGGAGTGAATTGTAATGCCATTGTATCAACCTTCCATGATTCCATCCATTAAATTGATAACCAAAACCGTAAACAAACAGTGTACTATATATACTAAACTTGTGAATTACGATTCATCAGAAACATAACAAACCATGGATCGAGATGTTGGCGTATATGGCTTTTCCGTGGGTAATAAGACACTACTAAGACCGGAGCATTGTCACATCACCTGGCGCTCGGCTGCATCTGCAACGATTGGCAGGCGTGGTACCATCCCGAGCAGGCAGGATCCTCCGCCGTAGACGAGGGAGACGAGCAGGAAGAGGAAGACGGTGTTCTCCGCGCTCTGGAAGATGTCAAGCCCGATCCCGGCACCCGATGGCGCAAATGACTGTGCGAGGAGGTCGGGGACGATGAGCAGGACGTCGAGCGTGACGGCCTGCATGGCGTTGAAGCGGACGAAGCGGGAGAAGGCCTGCTGGTTGCGCACGACGGCGAAGTAGAGGGTGATGAAGAGGAGGAAGGGCGTGAGCGGGGAGGAGTGGAAGAGGCGCGCGGCGGGCGCGAGCGGGGCGAGCACGGCGTTGAAGATGGGGTACTGCGCGACGATGAAGCGGCCGTGGTGCGCGCCGTCGAGGAACGGGTAGAGGTAGGCGACGGCAGCTACGAGGCGGTCGGGCGGCGACACCGCATCGCTGTTGTCGTTGTTGGCGCGCGGCGAGGGGCGAGGAGTCGGCGGTGGCGCGGGCGCGGTCGTGGCGGTGAGGGGGAGGCGGGAGCGGGGGGCGGGGGACCTGAGGAGGGACGGGGCCGCGCGGTGGAGGGGCGCGGGGACGAGACGAGGAGGAGCGATGCGGCGGAGGCCATGGCGGATTGGAGATTTTTGCGGGGTGTTTTGAGGGATACAGCGGTGCGGCGGGCGGACGTTTGGTATTGCCGGCGTGGCGCAGCGGCAGCGCGGCGTGGGCGGCTGCTGGCTGCGAGCGGAGCCGGGTTTGGGACCGGGAGTGTGGAGATTTTTGTGGAGTTTTGGGGATGTGGCCGACTAGGAGACGGGAGGATATTGGTTGGTGCTGTGCGTGGTGGGGAGGGAGGCCGCCGGCGCCGGCGTGGCTCGCCGGGCTTCCCCGCGGGCCGGTGTCGGGACCCAGACTAGCTGTCCAAAATTTCTTGTGCCTAAAACATCGGCGATTCCATGATCAGTGTGTCGCTGAGCACAATCAAACTGGTATCAAAAGAACATCCATGAATACTGAATAAATATACTTACTTGATGGAAGTCATAAGTCTCAACAGATACTTGCAGCGGAATCATCAAACAACGTGGAGGCCAAGTCATTTGCCATAACCCTAAAGGCAACTGACTGGGAGACCGCCTAGCTCGCAAAGACGTCGTCGAACTTCTCATCTTTCAGAACCTCCT
Organism: Poa pratensis; assembly: GCA_947311845.1. Lineage (NCBI taxonomy): Eukaryota > Viridiplantae > Streptophyta > Magnoliopsida > Poales > Poaceae > Poa > Poa pratensis. The sequence continues at coordinate 23,188,436 of CAMZMU010000081.1, read as the reverse complement.
CTTCATATTTCTGCTCGAGATCTGGCTAAGACAACAGTCAGGGACGAAACTAATATGAATACATTTGATTGTACTCGCAAGCTACCCCCAACTAGATCATGCACTCCTAAATTTATTTTTTTGTAAAATCTTTGTTTTTGAAAAATAAGATATCTCTATATCTTTATTGAAAAAGAGAAGAGTAGATTTATATTTTTGTTGAAAACAAATTATTTTGGAAAATAGTCTTCCTCTTGTGGATATAGCATCTCTATATCTTTATTGAAAACAAAATATTGGGAAGATAGTTTTTCCCTATATCTCTGTTGAAAATAAAACATTTTGGAAAATAGTTTTTCTCTATATCTTTGTTGAAAACAAAACATTTTGGAAAGTAGTTTTTCTCAAAAATATCAAAACATATTCTTTCTCAAACCACTGCCTCATCGACCATAGCCCTTCATGGTCTAGTCATTTCTCCAGCACCCCATACCGACCCTTTGGTATGGTTGCTTCCAAAACATCTCCATTTTCTTTTAGAAACATTCGAAAACTTGCACATAGGTCAAAAGTAGCGCCTTCCAACTGTTCATGACCGAGAACTCGGCTATTCGAATAGTTTTACACTCTGCAGAGGTAGCACGCTTTCCCCACATCCATCCGGCAACTCATCGTGTCAGCCACGTCCCGCCATACAAGGTGTATGCGAAGTTGAGTTACCGGCCATAGCCTCTCATTTGCTCATCCTAGTATAGGGCCCTTCCCTTATGACACTTTCCGTCGACACCTAGTCCAGTCACCCGTCGATGACCCTAAGTGTGAGGACTCATAGTTTTGTCCGGTGGTGTATAGGGGACAGCCTTATATCCTCCTCTTTGTAGGAGCAAGGACCCAGGTCAGGGGGGTCACCAAACCAGCCCCTCATGAAACGGAGCATCTCCGCTGTTGAGGTATCTCATACTAATACGAGCAAACTACATGACTACGCCATGTCCCATATGGGGGTAAATGTGGTCGCACAGGGTATGGTTGGTCGACGTAAATACTTAGGACGCAATGTGCCTTTCATAAAACCTCCATCCTTTATCACCATCTCCACTTTTCATTTAAAAAATACTTTTAACCATACCTCGGGATAAAACTTAGTTTCACCCGAGGGTTTTGTAAGACGAGTTTGAGTAGAACAGGTGTGTTCCCACCTAAAACTTAGTAGACACCACTAACTCATCTATATAGGGTGTCACAATATATTTACACTCATTTCTTTAGAAAATAATTTTGAAGTGGTGGTCTAGCGGTACACACCACTAAAACCACTGAAGCATTTTTCATAGAAAAACATGTAACTCAAAATAGCAGGATATAAATGCATGATCAAGAAGGTAGCTCGCCTTGCTCAACAAAATAGCCTTGGTCTTGTGCTTCTTGTTCAATAAATCCCCCTTCCTCGCTAACTCCGGCAACACTCTCGTCTAATCGTCAAAATAAGCAAATACAAACAATCACCACACTATTCAATCAAGCATCACAACAATACAATCTTAAATCCTACAGATGGCTACTGTGATACACAAGGCAAAACAATTGGATTCAATTTAATTTGTTTATCCGTTATTTATATGTGATTTTAACATGGCAGAAACTAGTCACACAAGCTTTAATGCATATCTCATGCTCTGTTGATCACAAAATTTATGCCAATTTAGCTGTAACTAACATTGATTATTACAAGTTCAACAAAATTGGTCTAGGTCCATTTGGATTAATATTTATTCCTTTATAAATCTTTTACTACAGAAAAGGATATATTACTATTTGATTTACTACTGTTTTTGTGTTGCTTCAAAAATTCTACCATTTTAAGGGAAGCTAACATTTCACAATAATAAGCTAACAAAATTGGATTCATGCCATTTGGATTAATAGAGTATCAGAAACAACCAAGTTTAATTTAAACCCTCTGTGGCAAATTAAATACTACTCTTTTATTACTAATCTAAACAGGGTGAGGACAGTGTGGTTGGATAAACAATTTTATAAGCTTTCCAGATAATTTTGATTCATCATTTTTGGACTTATAAATCTCGAGTTATTAATCTTCTAACATGGTTCCAGATTTGAATATTTTCAGGATTTTCAAAAATGGAAAAAGGCCAGGGAGGAAATCTGGCCCAACTGGGCCGGCCCACTATTTTTCCCGTGCGAGGGAAAAGATGTAAATCCTGACGGGTGGGGCCTGCCCGTCAGTGCGTTAATTAAACCGAACCGGTAAGCTGTCGTTGGATTTAGATCCAACGGCCGAGACGCAGGCGCACCGGCGGCGACCCAAAAACTGGCGGCGCCGCCGTGGCCGCGACGGTGGCGAGGGGCTGCGCTCACCTAGGGGCTCCTGGGGACGGCGGGGATGACGGCGAGCGTGTGCAGAGGCTTGGGGACGTGGCAGGGAGAAGTTGTTCGGCTCGGGGTCGTCCAATTTGTCGACGGCGAGCTCCACGGTGCTCCTGGACATGGCGGCTCGTCGGTGTGCTACTGGAGGCTCCCCTGTGCACAGAAAGGGAAAGAGAGGGATGTCGTGAGCAATTGGGCGTGCAACGGAGAGGGTGCAGGGTAGAGAGAGCAGGGGGAGAGGGTGGACGGCACGGCCGTGTCGTCTTCAACCTTGAGATGGCCGAGCGTGAGCGAGCTCGGCGCCACGGCAACGACACGGCGGTGGCAAACTTGCCCTCCTAGCGGTGCAGAGAGTGAGAGGAGAGCAGAGGGAGAGAGTAGGGAGCGGTGTGGCGAGACGAGAGGCTCGGGGCGGCTTATATAGAGGCGGAGGTGGTGCACGGTGGTCTCAGCCCATGGAGGAGCTAGGGGTCGAACTGGCACGGCATTGGTGGCCTGGAGTGGTGCAGCAACGGCGTGGAGACGGCTATTAGGGCCATGGACCGGAGGCGTGCCCGGGAAGACTCGCGTTCAAGCTCTAGACTCGGTGTCTCCCGCAGGTGTTCGACAGTGGCTGTCGCAAGCGTGGGCCAGAGGGGGTGACTTAGGGTTGTCCGTGGGGTCGAGGCGAGCACGGCGACTGGCTGAGCGGCGCGGTGTCGGCAGGGGTGCAGGAAACGGCGTGGAACGCCGTCGGTGTGCACGGCACGGCGAGCAGCGACTGGGCGAGGGAGATTTGGGACAGAGAGGGAGTATCTGTGCGCATGGGCTGTGCCCAATGGAGAAAGGAGAGGGTAGTGAGCACAGTGGCGTGGCCTCGGGCAGCTGCACGGCCGCCTCCTCCTTGCCCACATGCGACCGAGAAGAGAGGGGAGAGGGAGATGGTGCCAGCAGGGAAAGTACAGAGGAACCATCCAAATAGCTGTCACTCAAGTGCTTCCTCTCTGCAGGGGTGAGAGAGAGAGTGCAAGAAATTTGAAAGAAATTTGGTTGAATTCGAGTTAGGTTTTGAAAACTAGGGTTTCTGCCCTCCAGGTGTTCGACAGAATGTGTGAACCAACTTAAAATTTGAAACTTGGTGAATTTTGTTTGTGGTTGGTTTTATAAAGGTATAAGAATGCTAGGGTATTTTCCCTGGATTTTTTGTGTGAAAGAAAATAGGGTTTTTAATATACCCTAGAGGTTAAAGAAAGAAATAGGTTTTTATAAATTAAAATAATTTTAATTAGAAATTATGTATTTTTGAGGAGAGAGTAATATGAGAGTGAGATGGATATTATCTCACCTTGTTCCTGAAATTTTTGTTAAAGAAAATATTTGTTTTCATAAAATGGAGAAATAAGTAAAGAGGGAAAATTTTAATAAGATCAATCCTTTAATTTTAGGATTTTATTTCAAGTTGTTGAATAATTTTAGAGGTTTTGCTTTTATTTAGGCCACGTTCCAAATTGTTGTGTAGTGGCTTTTATTTTAGGGTTTAAGCACAAATGAGTAATCAATCACACACAAGCAATCAACAATCACAAGGATATAAAATCCTGACAAGATTGCACCTATTCAACAAGATCAATAAAACAGACAAGACAAACATAAGTCAAACAAGCAACAATATAAGTTTTCAACAAATTTCAAACACTCAGGTAGGTGGTGGGATGGTGATCAAGTATCATCATGACAAGAATAATGTTGAAACAAGCTTAACTTCAATAATGTGATATTTTTCAAAAAGGGTTGCTAAAATATATGGGTAGTATATTTCCTACTGTTATTTTTTCCAAAAAGAGTGAAAATAGGAGTTTACAAAATAGGAGTTGTAAATACATTCAAAATATCAAGGTTGAAAAATAGGTAGGAGATAGCATATAGGTCTCCATATTTTTGGAAACACATCATTTTAGGAATTACTTTTACTTTCTCAAATAAATGGGTGTTTTGGTTGTTGCTAAAACCAAAGCATCATTGAAATGGGATTTAGCCAAAATAAGATTGGAAAAGATATATGGATTATTTATTTTGTCATGACATGATCACCAAGGTTAAATATAATTCTATCTGGGTTGAGTTCTTAGGTTGATATTTAGTGGTCAGACAACTCAAACAACAAGTCACACAAGGTCAAACAGAGCAATAGGAAGAAAAACACAACCATTAGAGAAATATTTCAAAAAGTTTTTGTTGGCTCTGAATTTTGGGTCTTTTACAACTAGGTTTTTCTTAGTTTCAAAATTTGGGGTGTTACAGCTGGGCTTCACGTTCTGAGTTTTTTCTTTTTGACAAATGGAATTTCTGAGGAACCTGAGAAAAGCTGGCCTTAGACCTGGGCATATCCTGGGCGGGCCGGGTTTCGGGCCGGGCTTGGTAAAGCCCGAGATGCAAAATTCAAGCCCGGACCCGGCCCGGCCCGAGGCATGTATAAAATGTCTATTTTGTATTAAAATATACTAAATAATTCACCTTTTGGAGTATAATACTACTTTTCTGGAAACTGCTAAAAATCATCAATTTCCGGGCTTTGTCGGGCTTCCGGGCTAGGCTTATTGCACAAAAAATGAAACCCAGGCCCGGCCCGACGCCAGGCTTTCAGGCCGGGCTTCTCGAGTCGGGCTGCCCATGCTCAGGTTTAGCACTGAACGAAAAATGGCCCTAGACAGGGCCCAAGAGCGTGGCGACCTGCACATTTTTTAAACATGGCAAAATCTTTGCCAGCAAACATAGAAGAGCTAAGCTAAGTAAACTGAAAAGGACAATATCCTAGTCTTCGGCAAGCGCCAACAACTTTTTCACCCTAGCAAGAATCCAGCTCTTACCATCGTCTTTGATCTAGGACCATTGGCATGGTTGATTTGTTTTTAGATAAAGGGAGTTTTTATTACTTAAAATGTTTAAGCATTACACCCAGCCTCTGCATAACAAAGATGCACACAGCCGAAACAAGTCTGAAGTACGAAGTACGAACAAAAATAAAAGGCGAGTTACATATCAATATGAGAAATTGTAAAAACGCCTATGGTGGTGGAGGGCCGATCCGCAAATTATGCTGCCATCCATGTAGGGATAAAAAGTATCTCACCGTATCCTCCAGTCTTGTACACACCTCCATAAACAGGTCTTGATGCCCCACACGTTGCAACAGAGACCACGAACGGAGTGTAGCAGTAGTCCGGTAGATAACATGCATAAGAGAACAATTTTTATCATTAAAAACCTTGTCATTTCTACATAGCCAAAGCGACCATATTACGGCAAGCGCTGCCACCCTAATAAGTTGCTTGAACCTATTATCCACCCCATTCAGTCAGTTGCCAAAAATATTAGCAATGCTTGTAGGTGGATAAATAGTAGAATCTATCTGGATGATGGACCATATAGAACTAGCAAATTTGCACTCGAAAAACAGGTGTTTGATTGTCTCGTCTTTGTGACAGAAGACACACTATTTACTCCCATGCCAATTGCGTTTAGCAAGGTTGTCTTTTGTAAGAATTACCCCTCGACGAAGATACCACGCAAAAACTTTGTTTTTAAGTGGAATCTTCATCTTCCAGATTTTCTTATTATTAATTACTGGCACATCCGGCAGAACGAGTGTTGTATACATGGAGTCCATGGAGAATTTACCGCAATTGCGTAGATTCCACCGAAACTCATCGGTCCCTTGAGTCAAATTGACAGTAGCGAGTAGCAGGAGCAACTCATGCCAAGATGCCAGCCTGGGTCCAAGAAGGTCTCTACGGAACGTCACATTGGGTTGATTATTAACCAATACCTGAGCAAGTGCATCGCTCTTGTGACGTCCTTGGACTATACCATATAACGCTGGATATTGTTCTCGGAGTGGGGTAGTACCCAACCATGTATCCTCCCAGAACCTTATCTCAGACCCATCCTTAATAGAGAAGGAGCCATATGGGAAGAAGAATTTCTTCGTCGCCATTAGACCCGCCCAAAAGTGGGAATCAACTGATTTCCAAGAAACCTGCGATAACGCACTTGAGCCTATGTACTTCTTCCTAAGGAGGGTCTGCCACACCCCCTCTTCCGTCAGCAGCTTAAATAGCCACTTAACAAGAAGAGCTCGATTCTTGACCTGTAGATCATGAATCCCAAGACCACCATGGTCCTTAGGGCGGCACACTACATCCCATTTTGCCAGCCGGTATTTCTTTTTCTCACTATCCCCTTGCCAAAAGAATCTTGATCGAAAGTAATCCAATCGATGCAAAACTCGCTTTGGTAGTTGAAAGAAAGATATCATATACAGCACCATGTTAGTGATGACTGAATTTATGAGTACCAATCTCCCTCCTAGGGATAATAATTTTCCGTTCCAGCTACTTAGCCTCTTTTGTAGTCTTTCCTCAACATGTTTCCATTGAGCTATCGTTAGCCTCCTAAAATGAATTGGAATGCCTAGATAGTTAATTGGAAATTGGCCAAGCCCATAGCCGAATAGCTCGGCATATTGGGTAGCCTCCTCTTGGGCGTCGCCAAAACAAAACACTTCACTTTTATAGAAATTAATTTTTAGACCGGATAGTTGCTCGAACGCTGATAATATTAATTTCAGGTTTCTTGCCTTCTCCATATCATGCTCCATAAAAAGAATTGTATCGTCAGCGTATTGCAGGATGGATAATCCGCCATCCACTAGATGCAGTACCACGCCAACAATTTGCCCATCGGATTTTGCCCGCTCAATGATTATGGCTAACATATCAGCAACTATATTAAACAATATAGGTGATAATGGATCGCCTTGCCGTAATCCCTTTTTCGTCTGGAAGTTTCTACCAACATCGTCATTGACTTTGATGGCTACACTTCCTCCGGAAACGAAATTATGAATCATTGCGCGCCACTCAGCTGAAAAACCTTTCATTCTGAGTGTTTGTTGCAAGAAAGACCACTTGACTTTATCATACGCCTTTTCAAAGTCAATTTTAGGATGACTCCATTGAGTTTTTTCCGATGCATCTCATGAACTATTTCATGTAAAATCACAACTCCATCAAGAATATTGCGACCAGTGGCGGACCTAGCGTCCCTGCTCCCCGGCGCTCGCCCGGGCTTCCGGCCGGCCAGGCAATGTATTTGTACTGTATTTGTACAGTGAATTTACTAAAAAAAATCATGTTATGCCCTTAATTTTACTGTTTGCCCGGGCTTCCAGTTTGCCCTGGGTCCGCCACTGATTGCGACCTTGCATAAACGCTGTCTGAGTGGGATCAGCCACCGAGTTAAGCCTAATAGTAGCGGTTTTAGTGAAAATCTTGAAGCTAACGTTAAGAAGACAGTTAGGTCGATATTGCTGAATCCTTTCTGCTCCATTAACCTTTGGCAACAAAATTATCTCACCGAAATTTAGGCGAAACAACTCAAGATGTCCAGCATGTAAATCCTGAAACATTTCGAGCAAGTCCGATTGGATTATATCCCAGAAAGTCTGATAAAACTCTGCGGGAAAACCATCCGGACCCGGTGCTTTGTTGTGTTCCATTTGGAATACCGCCTTCTTCACCTCCTCCATAGAGAAAGGAGCAGTCAGATGGCATGGTTGATTTGTTAGTGAAGACCCTCGCGTTTCTCCATCCAAATTTCTCAAGTGATAAGCATCCAGGCAAACTACCGATATTTGAGGTGTCTGTGTGGTGTGGGGGCTGGGTGCGGGGAGGGGGAGTCTTCCAGATGATATTTTGAAGAAGCAAGCAATGGATCCGAGAAACTGCGCATGATAAGCAGAACCCGCACAAAGTAAGGCTTGATCGTGCTGTGGGTCAACCAGAGTGGAGTAAACTATTCCCGGATGCAACTGTGGAACACTTAGTTTCATTGAGATCAGAGCAGTGCCCTTTGTTGATTAGGCTGAAAAAAAAGTAGAGAGGGTCCAAGTGATGGGGTCCTCAATTCCCGGGGACAGGATCAACGCATCGACATATCGGATTCATTCTCTTTGACACCTCATGTTCCAATCTGTTGTAGTCCTTAGGGGAAAAAACCTAGCCTTGCAAATTTGTCATCATGATTTGCACATGCAATGGCCGCGTGCTTTGTGTGTTAACATGGGTTTATGCATATTATTTATTATGATAAGTACCAAACATATAATACAATAAAAGAAGAAAAATGACAGGTATGGCAAAACTAACCAACAACGACAGATTTATCTATTGCCCGGCATGTCGGCGTGCCGAACTTTCTAGTTGAAACAAATATTGTACAATCTTGTAGATGGTCACAGTGAGAGCATATCTAGTGACCAAATAAGTAACAAAGATTGCGATATTGGAGCCAAATTAAGCTTGTGTAAAAGCTGATGCTTCGATTGGTTCCTGTTAGTTCGTCAGAGACTTGGAGGCATCAATATTCTCTACCATTAAAATAACCATGGAAGAACTTCTTTCTTTGGTAATGCGCAGCAGTTTGAAAGTATGGCCGGTTGTGTAACAGTGACCCCTGCGACCTAGAATTCTTGCTTTTTCTAGGGAATCTCGAAATATATATACACAAAAATGAACGCAAGCAAAGGGTGTAATGGACAGGTGCCGAAATTTCAGAAACATTACTTACTGTGCGCCACAAAAAATGACAGAATCTGTTACGATCACTTTGCTTGCGGAAAAGAAAGACTCGGACGTAAATTCCGAAAGCTGACATGAAGCAATTCTCATCCACAGCTACATACGACTTGAGGATGCGGCGGTGGAAGAATCTGCTTTGACTGGCTATATAAACCCCATTGGGCCGTTTCGTTGTAAAGCCAGGAGTAACAAACTGAAGGAGTAGAGGTAGAACTGTAGAAGAGACGTCAAGTCGTCAAAGAACAAAACAGGCGCATCCGTCCCCCTTTCCTGCAAGGTTCAAAACAGAGCCATCAATCAAGGAATGGGAGAAGTAAGTATTCGTTAATGTAAACAGATTAGTTCTCAGCGATGATAAGAAAATTCATTAAACTTTACACTAGTTTTTAGGGGATAACTTACATTGTTTTCATCGTAAAGGTTAAACATACACTTGAACTGAACCTTATTTACCATAGTGAGCATTAGCATTTCTTCTCCTAGCTTTGTCTCTACGGAAGATTTTTTTTAACTTATTATACTAATCTCTACTATATAATATGCATAGACGACATGGTACGCGTACGTACCGATCGGTAAAAGATCCGGAACAGAGCTACGCACGCATAATCCTGATCGGTAAAAAAACCAGACCCAAATAACTGTCCTGATAGCTAAAAAAAGCAGAGCCCAAAAACGAAGCCACCCACGCACGATTTGTGGCCCATAATATCATAGCCCATCAGGCGCGCCGTTTTTGCGTTTTAGCCCATCAGGCAGGCTTCTACTGTACCGTGCACAATACAATCAGATTAATACAGCTAAAAACGTGTACATGTATCTTGCAAAAAAAAAACGTGTACATGTAAAAAAAGAACGCGTACGTGCATGGATACCAATTAAATTTTCTATATAATCGAATAAGAAAGACATTGGTAAATCAAAATCTGGTACCCAAATAATAATAATGAGAAATTAAATATTTGTGATTTTGCCGATAATCCATCGAAAAAAGAACATCCCAAATACTATGCTCATGAATAACAAATAGACAAATACCTTCATCCAAGTCCAAGCACATCAGAGACTTTTGTATAGAGTAAGATTGAGATGATTGCCATGAAATAATAAATATATATAGAGAGCCACACTGCGGTTGTGGGGCTTTGGGGTCCATCGATGCACGACGCCCTCTCTCTGGCTAGGGTCCATGAGGCGCATGCCGGTATAAAACATAACGGCGACACTGCTAATTTCATGAAGAAACCCTCATGAATTGGAGCAACGAGTCAGGTGCAGGCGTGCGAGTCAAGGAAACAAAACATATACATGTGAGGAAATCTGATGGTGGGGGTGGATAAGTGGCGACAAATGGTAGATGGTACGGACAGGAGGAGGCATACACATGGACACTAGGACATGGGTTAAGATTTATCTAGAAATCATGGAGCCATATGAATCACACAATCAACTTTTAGCACGTCCGCATCCAAAATAGTTGTGTCCCACCTTCATATCTCTTTGCAAGTCAGATAAATCGAGATAGTCAAAATCTCATTTCAACATCGGTCTCACCCGAGAGAGAGGGAGATACAAAAGACCTCACTTCCATGTGCAACTTATTATTAGGAAAATGGAAGCCTCTAGAAATTTTTGACCAAAGGACATTTGTTGTTTATTTTAATTTTCGTAAGAATTGTTTAACTTCACCCGTTGCAACGCACGGGTATTGTGCTAGTTGCTAAATAATACCCACTGAGATGTGTTTGTTGGTTGGTTCCAAAGGAACAAAAAGAGCCGGAGAAGAAAGAGGAGCCAGTAGAGTTGAAGCCGGCAGAGGAACCTCAAGACATCGTGCTGAAAGTAGAGATGCACTGCCAAGGTTGTGCGAAGAAGGTCGAGAAATCCCTCCTAAAATTTGAAGGTTTGCAACATTTCATACCAGTACGTGTATTCCAATGTTCAGAGATGCATAAAACATCCTGAGATACCATGTTGCAAACAGGAATCGATAACGTGACGGCCGACAGCCTATCTAAGACGGTGGTGGTGAAGAGTAGGACCGTGGATCCTGCCAAGATCTGTGAGAGAGTTCAGAGGAAGACGAACAGAAGGGTTACCTGATCTCCCCACTCCCGCCGCCACCTCAAGAGGAGGAGAAGAAAGAGGAGACTCCGCCACCACCTCCCGATGAGGAGAAAAAAGAAGAGGTAATCTGGTTGTGATGAGGTAAAATTTCATGTCGGCAGAACCAGTAAAATAAAAAAATATGTGGACATGATCAAATCAAATTTTGCAGCCACCGAAAGCAATCACAATCATCCTGAAGGTGCAAATACACTGCAACACATGCGCTAAGCAAGATCGAAGGCGTTGAGTCAGTCGTGACGGATCTACCCAACGACCAGGTTATCGTGAAAGGCATCATGGACCAGGCCGTGCTCCTCGACAACGTCTAGAGGAAGATGAGGAGGGCGCCAGTATTTATCGTCGAGGGGGAGGAGGAGAAACATGAGGAAGAGAAGAAGCCAGAGCAGGATGAGAAGAAGGTCGATGAGACGAAAGCCGGTGATGGCGGTGCCGGCGAACACCAGAAGTATGAGTTCTGGCCTCCTGTCCGGTACTACGTCGATTACGTGCACTCCTACCCTCCGGCGCCGCTGGCCCCTTTGAGGGATGAGTTCAGCGAAGAGAATCCAAACGCTTGCACCATCGTGTGATGCCATCGCAAGCTTCTCATGTGCTCAACTTGCTTTGTTGTGTCTGAAACTCTGAACCTTTGTGATACGGCACCACATATGTTGTTCATGTTAGTAGACAGATGATTTCATCCAAGGAGGTACCAAAATATACTATGTCATGGCTATAAGCATGCCTTGGCCCACGACAGATTGTTTCTAAAGAAATGAACGATTCGGTTTTACCAACAAGATATACGGGCAGAGGCCTCGAACTGCGCATTAACGGTGAGGTTTGGTATGCGGTTTATTGACGCATAAACTGGAACCGGAAGCCGGCCTGACCTAGGAGAGACTGTGACAGTTTATTTTTGTTCGTACCACGGCATGACAATATCCGACTTAAGTTTTATGTTTCCGAAATGTCAATATAAACAGTGAGAAACCGCGAATATTTCTTAATGACGCACCACCAAGCCAAACACGGCACGCAAGAATACCGGCTTAAGAATAAGAGAAAACAGGGCAACATAGCATAACCTGAGGACGAAAGACCAATAAGCCGGCGACCTGAAAACAACCAAAGGAACCAACGAAAGAAACATGTACCAAAACCGAAAATACAGAAAAACTAAGACGAAATAAAATACGGTTAATGGTGAGGCTCAGTCTGCGGTTAATTGATGCATAAACTTCGACCTGAAGCCGGACTGGCCCAGGGCAGACTGTGACGGTATTTTTGAGTTTTTTCCTTCTGAAATGTCAATATAAACAGTGAGAAACCGCGAATATTTCGTAATGATGCGTCGCGCCGCCAAACGCGTCAAGAGACACGCGGGAACACGACTTAAGAACAAAGAGAAAACACGGCAACATAATCCGACATGAGGAAGGCTGAACATCGACCTAGAAACAACCAACCGAAGAAACATGCAAGAAAACGGGAAAACAAAATCAAAAACTAAGACGAATAAAATAACATCTCCACGAAAGACAGGAAACCCGTGCATATACAAACAAAATAACAAAAGAAATTGTGGACGGAACAAAAAATGAATACGTAGGCGACAGGAAAACGATGCCGCGTCAAAATCAAGGGAAAGAAGGATCGAATAAGAACGACTGCACGTGTACTACGCAAAAGCAACGAATAACTAAAGAACACAGATCCAACACACGGCTAGCGAGATGAACAAAGAGTAAACATGACAACAGAGCCTAACCTGATTTGAATGACAGCAGACGAGTAAGCGGACGAACTGCAAAACATCTAAATGAACCAATGGAAGAAATGTGTAAGTAAAACGAGAAAACAAAGAACTAAGACGAAATAAAATAGCAGCTCCCACGAGCGAAGTAAACCCGCAAATATACAAATAAAATAACAAAACAAATCGCGAAGATGGAAACAAAAATAAAACACTGAAGCTACAGGAAAAACGATGCCGCCTCAAAAAATCAAGGAAGTAAGGACATAAAAATGAGACGACCACACGAGACCACCGCAAAAGCACCTAACACGGTCTCAGCACACGGGCAGGAAGATGATAAAGAACGAAGAACATAGAGGAAAAACACAGCAACAAAGACCAACCTAATTTGAACATGATTGGCTTTAACCAGAAGAACGACATACCAGTAAGTTGGCGACCTGTGAACAAATAAAGCAACAAACAGGAAAAAAAATATAAGAAACCCAGAAAACAAAGCAACAAACAGGAAAAAATGTAAGAAACCCGGAAGATGAGCAGAGAAAGAAGAACAAAAAGAAAAACGCGACAACAAAGCCCAACCTGATCTGAACAAAACCGACCATAATCGGAAGCACGACAAACCAATAAACCGGCGACTTGTGGACAAACAAAGCAACAAACATGAAACAATGTAAGAAACCTAGCAAACAAAAAAGAACAAACCGCAAAAGCAACAACAACCAAAGAACACAGATCCAGCACACGATCAAGAATATGAACAAAGAACGAAGAACAAAGTGAAAGACACGATAAAAAACCAACCTGATATGAACATAACTGACCTTGACCGGAGGCAAACCAGTAAGCGGCAATCTGCGAACAAATAAAAGCAACAAATAGAAAAAAATAAGAAACTCGGAAAATAAAAAGAACAAACCGCAATGAACAACCAAAGGACACGGATCCAGCACGATCAACAACATGAACAAAGACGAAGAACATAGAGTAAAACACGGTAAGAAAACCCGATGTGATCTCAGCGGAACCAACCTTGACCAGAAGGACATCAAACAGAGTTCATGAAAGCTCGACAAACGAATGACGGAGCAAGAACATAGAAGAACAAACATGGTAAAATGGAGGTTGCGGTGACCATCAAATCGATGACGCGAGGTAGAACACCCCCCCCCCCCCCCGCGCCGCCGCACTCTAGCACACTTACGTGGTGACAACCACTTAATAGATTACATCAAGATCGGGTCGAACCATCGACCAATGGCGAGACACGAGCAACACGAAATCCCGATCGTCCCCCGAAAGTACTATAGAAGCACTACCAAAAATCCAGCGATCCACGACTTTCTGTCTTGACGTTATTGGTGTTTCCGTCGAGGACGACCGGAAAGTCGATACTGCTCTCGACGTTTTGGTTTTCCCAGTAATGGGCCGGCTGCGCGCGACGTTTCGCATATTTTACGTCGTGGATTATCGTCCCCGGCCCATCAACCCAGCTTGAACACATATTCCTTCGACGAAACGCAGATTTTCGTCGCGCTGCCACATCCTGTGCAGTTTGACTCGTTTGACTGCAAGGACCGGCGCGCCCCACCTTGGTGCCATGTGCACCGTTATGAAATCACCAGGGATGAAGAATGTATGTGCGCTTAAAAGATGGCCATGTGGATTTCTTGGAGCGACGTAATCAAGGCCAGAATGAGTGTAAAGAAAAGATGGTAAGATTAAAGATGTCTAGCAGTTGAGTAATGGAATATTAGCAATTAATGAAAGATAACTGGGTAATATTAGCAATGTACGAAATATCACACAGACACACCAAAAAAAACATCAGTTCGACACAAAGCATGCACACAGGGCATGCCCATCAGTTTCACATATGTGCCTGCACACAAAGCATGCAGATCAGTTCAACACAAGCATGCAAACATACATGCACTTGAGTTCTACAAAAGCATGCACACAGAGCATGCACATCAGTTCGACACAAGCATGCACACAGACATGCAACACTAGTCTGCATCAGAATCATCTGCTGGTAAATCCATGTCACTGTCATAGTACTCCCTATTGTCTCGTCCGGTGGTTCAACCTCAGTTTCTTCTTATTCATCTCCATTCTCCTATACATCAGCCTTTTCTTTCGATTCTTGATATGATCCCAAAGTTCCTTAATCTCGGCTGCAGTCATGTGACGGGGACTGGTGTCATGTCGGTCCAGAGTAAGCGAGGCGGAGGAAAATCTATCAGGTCAGCAGATTCATCCTCATTGTCTGTGGCATCTTGATGTGCTGCAGCACTAGGCTCGTCCTCAATATTAAGGTCATGCTCCATATTAAGGTCATGTTCCTTATTGACGTCCATCTTACCATGTTCGGACACGTTGAAGGTCCGCCTATGCTCAAATTTTTGAACTATCCGCCACTTTGGTCCCAGCAATTGGTCTGCCACATAAAACACTTTTTTTGCCTGGGTTGACAAGATATACTGATCATCCTCGTACCATAAACTGGAAACGTTGATGCTTCTGAAGCGTCCATCATACTTTTGCAGCTTAATCCTGAGGTCATCTTCATGTTCAAGACGATACCAGTCACAGGAAAACAGAACAACTGTCCGTTTATGTTTCTCGTCAGAGTTATAAGTGAGCTCTTTGATTCCCTTGAGGACACCATAAAATTGTGTATCAACCAGTTCGTGATCTCCACCAGTTGAGACTCCGTTGTTTTGCGTTTTCTTGCCACTTTCACGGTCAATGGTGACAAACCGAACCAAGTTCACTGCACACATTGAATATATGTTAACTTTGCTGTGTGGGCCACATGCCAACGCAAAGAGCTCTGCTTCAAAATCTTCTCCTCCCTCCCGTGCCTTGCTCATCATCTGTGTACCACAGCAAAAAAGAAAAACAACATGGTTAAAATCATGCAATGAAAATGCTATATATATAGGACATAGACAAATGCAAAAGGAAACTTGCATGCTCCTTGAACCATCTTGGAAATTCCTGCTGAACCCTAACATCGACATCGGGCATCCCATCTTCTTTCAGCTCTGCTCTGAACGACCTACAAACCAGAGTTTAATTGTGACACACAGCTACAATGTTATCTGTAACATAGAAATCAGTACTAGGGAAGTGAGAACATACTCGATGTATGGCTTGACCTCATCGCAATTGTTTAGGACGTACCAAGCCATTCTCTGAAGGTCTGTTTTCAGGGCCTCACTGCCTTCATGATGGATCGTTTTAAATGCTCCCATTAAACTCACATTATGGCCAAACACACCACAAGCTGACTCATGCTCTTCAACTTCATATCTCCGTGGCCGGTTTTGCCTTGTCTCAATATCATGAAGGTATCTAGAGCAAAATGTCAGGCACTCGGAGGCAATGTAGGCCTCTGCAACTGAACCTTCTGGCTGTGCCATGTTCCTCACAAATCTCTTCAAAGTACACAACAGCCTCTCAATTGGATACATCCACCCATAGTTCACAGGGCCTCGGAGCAACGCCTCGTCAGGTAAATGCACAGCCAGGTGGAGCATAACATCAAAGAACGATGGCGGGAAGATGTTTTCAAGCCTCATCAGAATTATTGGGATTTCCGTTCTCAACCGATCCAGAACAGCGACCTCCAAAGTTGTACTGCACAATTCCTTGAAATTTTTTCCTAGGTCAGCAACAGCCTGATAGATATCAGTAGCCACAAGTCCTCGCATGCCAGCAGGAAATGTTCTCTGCAACAGGATGTGGCAGTCATGGGTTTTTAGTCCCGAGACCTTCCGTGCCTCTACGTTGACACATTTGGACATGCTGGAACAAAAACCATCTGGATATTTACAGTCAGCTAGATATTGACATAACTTTGTCTTGGCCGATTTTGGCAAACAATACCGTGCATGTTTCCACCAGTTTTGCCCTTCTTGTCAGGCTTCAGGTGCAAAGTGCTTCTAATACCTAGTTTTTCCAAAAAAGCCTGCCATTGACGGTATCTTTATTCCTCCCTTCGAGTTCAAGGAGTGTGCCGTAGATGTTGTCAAAGATGTTCTTTTCGATGTGCATCACGTCGAGATTATGCCGAACTTTCAACGATGGCCAGTATAAGTTCCAGAAACCAATGCGAAGCTTCCAGATCACTCGCGGTCATCTCGCTTCCTCTTTGGTGGAAGCGAATCCAATCCAATTCCTGGTTTTACACATCTAACCTTCTCCAGCTCAGCTTCCAACTCAGCTGCAGTAAATGATTCTGGCTTGCGCGTACTTTTATGAACTCCGCCAAGGTCTGTCTTTAGACGCAAGGGGTCGTCATCTTCAAGGAAATGATGATGCCCAATGAAGCAATTTTCCCTTCATGGAATAGGATAGAGGATCTTTGTCACAATGCAGGCATGCAGCATAGCCTGCAGTGACGCCCAGACATAGTGCTACAAGCTGGGTAGTCATGTATGCACCAAAGTACAGCAGCATAAAGATTAAACGATCTATTTTGAAATGAATCAAAAGTCGAAACGCCCTTCCAAAGCTCTTGCAAATCATCAATCAACGACTCAATGAAAATTAAAGTCTTTTCCAGGACTGATTTGCCAGGGATTATCAAGCAAAGCATGTAGTATGATGGATCAATGCACTCCTGTGGTGAATGGTTGTACGGCACGGCAAACACAGGCCACATACTGTAGCTTTGGCACATGGCTCCATAGGGATTGAAGCCATCAGAGGCAAGGCCGAGCCTTAAGTTTCTAGGGTCAGCTGCAAAATCTGGCCAAGTTTTGTCGAAATCCTTACATGCCTCACCATCAGCCGGATGACTCAATACGCCCTCTTTGGGCACTCTCTTTAACTGGTGCCACCTCATGTTCTCCGCTGTTTTCCTCGAAGAGAACAATCTTGCAGCCTCGGTATCAAAGGAAAATGCCGCAACACTTTCACAGGACATGCCTTTCTGTCCGGATACTTCCACCTCGAGGCATCACAGTTGGGGCAGTTGTCTTTCTTGGCATGCTCTTTTCTGAAAAGTATGCAGTTGTTTGGGCACACATGTATGGAGTCATATGAAAGACCTAGCTCCTTCAGAAAAGCTTTTGCTTCTCTATATGATCTGGGCAGTGTATTGCCGTCCGGAAGTGCTTTTGCAAATAACAGCATCCAAGCATCGAAAGCTCTGTTGCTGATCCGGTAATATGATTTGTGATGAAGTAGCTTCAACACTAAATGAAACCTTCCGACATGTTTATTTCCCGGGTAAAGCGGGCGCTTTGACTCTTCCAACAAACGTTCAAATGCTTTACGACCCCACCTTCGCCCTGATCAGCCTCTGTTCCTCTATGGCCACTTCCCGCGAGGTCTGTCAACAGTGCTTCAAGTTCGTCAGCCTCTCCAACTGCCTCACCTTCATCATCTATATCCATATGACCACCATTGCCATCATTATGATCCTCATGACCACCATTGCCATCATCATCAGCACCATTTTGGTCATTTACAATAATCATGGCATCCGCTGGCTCTCCATGATTGTCCACAAAAGGTAAGTACTGGAAAATTTGTTCAACAATAAGTGCCGCTTCAATTTGAAATATGTAGCAGTTTCTGATTCAGGCAAGTGTGCATGGGCAGAGAACTAACGAATCAACCGTGTTTCTCTCTGTGACAAAGCGTAAGAACCCATTGATTCCATTCAGATATGACTCGGTAAACGGTGCATATGTTTGAATCCAACGCCTATCCATCTGTGAACAAACAAACAAACAAACAAACAAACAAGGTAATGAAATTTCTGAAGGAGATAACTATTTTTTCAGAACAAGCTACTCCCTACGTTTATGTATACAAGGCCACTATCCCAAATTTCAGATACCAAGAAAAGCAAGCCAACTAATAAATATCATAATTAATTATGTGAAAACCTCTCGTGTTCTGAGCAAATTAGCAGAAGGATAGAACAGTTTTTGTTATTCTTAGCAATTAGCAGAAGGATGGAAATATTCATACCCTTGGCTTGCACCGCCTCGGCTAGGGGAGTCGTGGAGGGCTTGCGGGGAGGTAGAGGACGGAAGGGGAGAGCTCCGTGGAGGGGTCTCGGGGAGAAAGAGGACGCCACAGCCCCCGCCACCGCCGTCACGGGCGGAGAGAGACCTAGATCTAGTCTTGAAATGATATTTTCTGAACTTGGAGCGCAATGGCGGGCGATTTTGGGCAGAGCTCGCGCCTCTATCTCTATACCAAATATTGGTGTGGGAGGGGGGGTGCTCCTGGGGCCCACATGTCAGCCCCTATAGCCCATATTGCCGATGAGTTGATTTTTTAATAAATTTTGGGACTCTCCTCTCAATTCGTGGTTCTCCACGTGTTTCCTACGCCCCACGGTTGATTTTAGTTGGACTTTTTTCTCCACTTCAGTTAAGTGTTCAAATAGACGCGGAGAGAGAGAGAGGATTGGAGCTCTTTCCCCCTTCTAGTCCGAAACTTCTGTTGTTCACGTAGTATACCAAAACTGATGTATTTTGCGTTGTCGTACCAACTATCTAATGCCAAAAATGTTGTTCCAAACTGACTCATGCACTGATTGTTCAGAGTATTTTTACCATGCAGAAACAAATTATTGACAGAACTATATATCAGTCAACAAAAACTTACGAATTTGAGTGGCTTATAGTTCGAGACAGTGCACGCATAGTGTTGATGAACAGAAAGAAAAGTATATACCTGGTAACCTAGCCCCAATTAGCTACCCCATTCGACACCGGTCAAAGGGGACCACGCGATCATCTGCTTAACTCCCACTTCTGGTTCACCGGTTGGAATCTTGTGATATAACATGCGATCAATTTTGGTTATAAATGTTCCAACGAGCCACCCTAACACAACAAAGGAGAAAAGTCCATTGGGCTACCCCATTTCGAAGTAGGTCATAGACGGCATGTTTAACCACGGGGACAAACCGCTTATAGGGTTTGGACAAAAATGGAGCGCCGCCGGAGCATCGGAATCTCAACATACCCTAGGCAGGGCCCTAATATATATGTATAAGAGTGTGGTTGTACATTGGAAGAGCCAACATCAAACTCCTAGGTGCGACCCGCGGGTTCGTAGACGACACTAATTATCCCACACTATACAGAACTCAACTCCCACTTCTGGTGCATCGGATGGAATCATGTGATAACATGGGCTCAAAGTTTGTTTTAAAATGTTGCTATAAGATACCCTGACACGAACAAAAGAGAAAATTCCATTGGGCCACCCATTTCGACGCTGGTCAAAGGGGTAGACGATAGGGTATGATCATAGGGTCAACTTCTTAATCAGGGTTTCGATGAAATGAAGCGTCGAAGCGTCGGAGTCCCACCAAACCCTAGCTAGGTAGGGACTTAATATATTTACAATATATAGTGTAATGGTACATCCGAAGAGCCAACGTAAAACTCCTATTTCTGACCCACTTCACATACGGCGATCGACACTTATTCCGCACACAAGGTTCTGCATATATATATATATATATATATATATATATATATATATATATATATATATATATATACCCCTGCTATTCTAGACTCCCTTGTAGAATAAGTATTCTGGTCAACTTTTGGAACTTCCGTTTAAATAATATCTGAACTTCCGGTCGGAACACTTAGATTCGGTGAGTTTTTCTATCGGAGTTTTCAAACCGTTTGTCGGATTGAAGCAAATGATACGCCATTGAAAGGTATGAAAAATGCGCACCTTTTTCACTTCTACAAGATTTTGAAATTAGTTACGGTTTTAAAACAAATTTAAATATACGAAACACTGTTTTTCACGTATTTTTCTCGTTTTCGTACTGTTTTGGACGCCATTTTCAAACCGTTTGTCGGATTGAAGCAAATGATACGCCGTTGGAAAGATATGAAAAATGCGCACCTTTTTCACTTCTACAAGATTTTGAAATTAGTTACGGTTGTAAAGTAATTTTGAATATACGAAACACTGATTTTCGCGTATTTTTTTCGTTTTCGTACTGTTTTGGACGCCATTTTCAAACCGTTTGTCGGATTGAAGCAAATGATACACCGTTGGAAAGATATGGAAAAACCGCATCTTGACTATCTCAGGTCAATTTTCGTAATTCATCACGGAATAAGAGCAGTTTGAAAAATAAACAATTCTGATTCTGAATTTTTATGTCCAGCGGACAGTATTTTTAAAATTACTTTCAAACCGCTTATCGAAACGTAACAAATGATATTGCGTTGGAAAGATATTGACTAGACGCAACTTTTTCGTATAGAATTTTTTTCGAAATTCTTTACGGTTTGTGATTAATTTTGAAAATACGAAAAACGGAGAAAGAAGAGACATGGGAATCGATTTGAAATTAGCACGTTTGCCGTGCTCGGATTGGGAAAATCAGTACGTGTGAGTCAAATTAGACTAATATCTTTACCAATAGCTGTGGCGCCGGTCGATTTGGACAAACAGAGCTTGTATCGATGATTTCATGCTTAAAATTTCCGCTCTGAGAAACAGAGTATAATGAACTTCCTCTGTATACGGTTGTGAACTTCTGTTTAGTCTGTTGGTGAACTTCCGTTTAGTCTGTTAGTTAACTTCCGATCGCGATTTATTTTCACGGGGATAAGATGAGAGTTTTTTGCTGAAAAAAATGGACTCCACGCCCCCACAAGAATTGAACTTTCTGCAAACAAAAAAGTGAACTTCACGGCCATGCAACAAAAAATTGTTGGGTTAATTAACTTCTACGTTAATGACCTCCCTAACTTGCCAAACTTTCGTTTTAATAATAAGTGAACTTCGCGGGATAAACATCCGTTTAATACGAAGCAAACTCCGTGTGGTGAACTTCGCTGCTGAACTTCCGTTTTAATATGATATGACTTCACGGATGAACTTCTTTTTAATACGATGCGAACAAATGCGACTTGGTTTTTTTATATGAACTCCCGACTTGGTTTTTGGATAAAAAGTAAACCTTTTAGATGGACGATATGAACTCCCGAATTGAACTTCTGCGAGTTAAAAGGTTAACTTCGTTTTTTTTACGTAAAAACAGTGAAGTTCTGTAGTTGAAAGGGTGAACTTCGGGAATTCAGAAGTGAATATTTTCTATACAGTGAACTTCTAAAATTAATAATGATTTATGTGAGAAAAATAAACTTCCGAAATGGACGAACTGAACTCCCGATCTTAGAATAGCGAACCTCCAATATGGAAGATCTGAACTCCCGATTTAATATAGTGAACATCCGAGATAAAAAAGATTTAAAACTATTGGCCATCTTGTTCACGTACAAATTATCATCCCCGCCATAAACAATAAGGAATCTACACAATAGTCACACCACACCGTTTAGGAGCGGTATTGTTTGTCAAACACACAACACATATAGATGATAAATCAAACTCCTTGGTTAAAAGAATTAATCTTCCATCTTGCCATTTTCTGCATCCCTACAAACAAAAATTAGAAAATTAGAAAAGGGAAAACTTTGCTCTCACCTAATGCTTCACTTTCTTTATTATTTTTTCTTACATAGGGGCAGCATCAGACTACTGCTTCCATTGCTCGTGCTCTAAGAACCATCCACACAAAGTACTCATTTCTTCCAGCACTGTAGCAGTTCCGAAAGCAGTTTGCAATAGCATCAAGCAATCAGCACTAGAAGAAAATCTAGTAATGAATTTGCTAGTCGTCGTGCTATCGCAGATTCTCCCCTGTCTTCTAGAACAACTATTCCGATCTCAACTCCACGCATACCTGAAAATAAACTTCGTAAAACATAAAGGTGAACTCCCACTGACAAATTAATTTCACGACCAAAGGTAAATATTACCCACAAACAGGATTTTCAAAGACGTCAAAGTGGACTTTCAGAAAACAAATAGTTGACTTTCAGAGAAAGAATGGTGAACTTCTTCTAATGAAAAAGGAAATTCTTCAAAACCAATGTCTGTAACCAATCTGCAAACAAATGACACGGTAATTGAAAGCCAATATCCAAAATAAATCGCATACTTATTTTTGCGAACTTGTATGAATACTGCTGGCCACCTGCAGATAGGCAGCAACATCTGAATCTGCAGATAGGCAGCAACGTCTGAACTCTGAACCTGCAGATAAGATGGGCAAGACGTGGGTCGCGCTACAGAGAGAAGAGGGCCAGCTGCTCGAGTGGACTCGGCCATTATCTGGCGCTGCTTGATGAAGCTAGCGAACGGATGGTAATACACGCCCCATGGGCCGTGCCGGAAGGTGCTGCCGCGGGAAGATGCATCGGGGGCGAAGTCTCGCGCGCTGCCGGCACATAGCCGCCATGGCCATGGAAGGAGAAGGCCTAGAGGGAGCTCACTGTGGCGTCGTGCCCACCCGACAACGGTGGGCTTTGGGTCGCTGGCCCTGAGTAAGAAGAGGGAACGCGGTGTGGACTCCCGGGATCGGCGGCCTGAACTCCGAGGCTCCAAGGCGTCGCCGGAGCGCAGGTGGTGAGGACGATGGGCATGGAAGCGGCCCTCGCCCTCGAGGACGGCGTGCGGAGAAACCCATCTCAGTGGTTGTGCGGTAGTAGGTGGAATACGGGAGGTTCAGAGGCTGGACGGCGCGAGGTTCAGATAAGATAAACACGGGAGTTAAAAGCTACAGAAGGTGCAGTTGTAGTGCCATGGACGAGGTAGGCTCGAGAGGCTCCGGGAGGGTACTATGCGCGGCGGCGGAGGCTGGCTGAGAAACTAGTCGGTGAAGTCCCAGCCATGGACGAAAATCAAATGACATGGAGGTCGGACCAGGGTCGTCTCGCCCGGAAATCAAGGTGTGGGGGCGTGGACGAGCAGGGATTCATCCAGGGACGCGCAGCGTGTGGTGGATTGGGACGCCGTCAAGTGTAGCTTCCACATCCACGGAGTGAGTGGCGAGGGAGCAGCTCTCCCGGCGCCGGGTGCCATGACCGCTGGACACCGGAGGGGGCTCGATGGGATGGAGGCAGAGGTGAATCAGAAGTCAGTAAAGGGGACGGGCCGGAGGCCGAGATGTAGAAGAAGGGAGAGGGCGCGCTGCAGATGGATGTGGGACGGCGCTGGGTGGAAACGAGGCGGCGCCGGCGGACGTTCGGGTGGCGCGGATGGAGAGGGGCACCGTGGGTGTGACGCGTGGTCAGGGAGCACCTCTATCGGCGGCCGACGATGGGAACAGGCCGGAGCGCGCCGGCGACCGGAGATGCCAGCTGCCAACGGCGACCGGAGTTCCCGTCGCAGCCGGCTGCCAGTGGGGAAGGAGGCGTCGGTGGTGCCATGGCTACATGCGGGAAGGAGGCGGGGCGGATGGGGATCGGGAGGAAGAAGGTGAATGGACTGGGTTGACCGGTTCCCCGCGGGTCGGGCCGGGATCGGGTTCAGAAGGTCTTTAAAACTTAGAAGTTGACTAGAATAGTTATTCTAGAAACACTATAGAGGGTTGTGTAGAATAGTCCTGGCCTATATATATATATATATATATATATATATATATATATATATATATATATATACATTGTTGAACTCTCACTTTGGTGCACCTTATGGAATCATGTGATAACTCATGGGGTCAAATTCTATAGCCATAAAACACAACAAAGGAGAAAAGTGCAGTGGGCTACCCCCTTTTTGACACCGGTCAAAGGGGACGCAGTCATGTGATTAAGGTTTTGATTCTTGAATGGAGCGATGGAGTGTCGTAATCCTACCAAACCATGTGTAGGGCCTTAATACATGTATAAGAGGGTCATGGTACATTAAAGGACAACATCAAACTATACAACACTTTTCTCACAGTCTTTACACAACTCAACTCCCACTTATGGTGCACCAGATGGAATCATGTGATAACATGTGATCAAAGTTGGTTTTAAATGTTCATATGAACACCTTAACACAACAAAAGGAGCAAAGTCCACTGGGCTCTACCCCCTTTCGACGCCGGTCAAAGGTGTAGGCGACATGCTGATTAACCACGGGGACAACTGCTTAATTAGAGTTTCGATGAAAATGGAGCGTCAGAGCGTCGGAATCTCACCAAATCGTAGGTAGGGCCCTAATATATATACTCGCTCCGTTCCACAATACATGATGTTTTAGGTGGTACACATATTGTCTAGATTCAGACTAAAAAAGGTGCACCTATATATACATTTAAATGTGTCTAAATACATATGTATACATGTGCATATAGTAAATGGCTAAAACATCTTATATCGTGGAACGGATGGAGTATATGCCCAAGAGTGTCCTGGTGCATTAGAAGAGCCATCATATATAAAACTCCTAGGTGCGACCCCCGGTTCGTACATGACACTAATTATCCCACACTATATACATCTCTCAACTCACCACTTATGGTGCATCGGATGGAATCATTTGATAACATGGGCTCAAAGTTAGTTTTAAATGTTGCTATAAGATACCCAGACACAAACAAAGGATAAAATTCCACTGGGCCACCCCCTTTCGACGCCGGTCAAATGGGTAGACGACATGGTTCACCACGTGGACGATCAACTGTTTAGGGTTTCGATGAAAATGGAGCACCATAGCGTCGGAGTCCCACCAAGCCCTAACTATATAGGGCCTTAATATATTTACAATATATAGTGTCCTGGTACATACGAAGAGCCAGCATAAACTTTCTATTTGTGACCCACTTCACAGTGTCCTTTAATAACTAATTTCATAAATGGTCAGTTTGTTTAAGCCATCCATCATGCATCCGACGGCCAGCAACGTTTCCTCCCCACCTACCAAAAACTCGCGCGCGCAGACAATTTGGTGCTGCCCCCAAATTATCGTTCAAACTCTGGCGCCTCCCGCACAAAATTTTGGACCTTTCTCTACACCTACCCATATGGACATTTCCCCTCCTATCGTCCCAAATTCCCCTCCTTCCTAACCCTTCCCGGTCTTCCACCTCGCCTTGTAGCTCCACCCCGTTCTAGCAGCTCGCCGTCCCGGTCTAGCACCTAGCCGTCCCGGTCTAACACCCGACGTGTAGCTCGCCGCCCGGTCTTCCACCTCGCCGTGTAGCTCGCCTTCCCGGTCTTCCACCTCGCCATCGAGGTCGCATTCCAGATCTGCCACCTCGCCATCCAGATCTGTCACCTCGCCGTCCTGATCTGCCACCTCGCCGTCCAGATCTACCACATCGTCGTCCAGGACGCCGACCAGCTCGCATGTGTCCGGCTCTTCACCAATCTCGCCCTACGTCTAGTTCTGCCACACCGCCCCACTAACCTCGCGGCAACTTGTCGTGAAGGTCTGCCAGCTCGTCACTAACCTCGCGGCAACTATGTCATCAAGGTCTGCTACCTCTATTCCCCGAGAGATGGTTTCCGCTATGACGAGAAGTAAGAAAAAAGACACTAAATCCCCGATTCAATGTTGAGAGAGTTATTTTAGTCTGATCGATGCTTGTTTCCTGCACGTGTTTTTTTAATTGCCTGTTTGGCCTTCTTTATGTTTGATAAGTTCCTATGGTCAAAGTTTGCTTTTTCCAACTTATATTAGGCTTAAGATCACTTTTATTGCGATCCTATCAGTCTTAGGTTAACAAATGAAATTGCTCATATCGTGCTGTTACATCGTTAGTAGTACAGAACAATAAATACCGGCACTATATGTTAGAACAACACCACATGGAAGAAACCCAGAAGTTAGTAGCTAACTTTAATAGGTTCTTATCAAGTGCTATGATTGTAGCTTATGTTGACCTCTTTATTCATGTTAGAACCACAAACAAAACCCATGGACGATACACGGCTAAAAAATATCATGAGAAACCATCCACGACTGGGTAGGTCTGTAGCATCTCTTGTTTCATTGCCAACCATACGCTCCCCTAAAAAGATCAAGAAAGAACTTTACAATGAAGGAGACATGCCAATGGAATCACTTGACAGTGATCTGCAGGCTGAACCCTTACCTGCTAGCTCAACACCCTTACATGATAGCTCAACAATGAAGGTGTTGATTACTTATCTTGTGTAGAACTGCTAGCTTAATTACTGTTGTCCCATATACTTTGTAGCTTTCTGCTACTATCCCAAATGATTGGTGCATATGAACTGTGCAGTTTAGGAGCTGGAAAGTCAAGGTGACATCCGGTAGGGGACAAATGACTCCTGGTAAGCGCGTCAGCGCAGATGCAGTTGACAGCACACAAAAATCTGAGACTAGGGGATCCAGTAAAAGGGCCAAACTGAATTTGGAAGTAACAACTACACCCACACCACCACGGCGTACAAGACATAGTGGTGCCAAGCCTGGAAGCAATGAGACACCTATCAAGCCCAATAAGCCATTTGACAAAATCAAGGGGTCAGCTGAAAAGCACAAGAAGGCAGCCTCCCCACGCGAGCTGACAGCTCCCCAAGGCCAGCAGGAAGCTGCCCAACGCGAGAAGGAAGTTACCCGGACCACCTGGAAGCTACCCAAGGCGAGAAGGCAGTTGCCCAGGACCACCCGGAAGCTACCCAAGGCCTGCCCACTGCGAGGAGCACTACTAGATATCACATTATAGCCGAGGGTCAGTTTACCGTCGGCTATTTGAGTTTACGGTCGAATATGTCTATAAGCGACAGTGCACCGTCGGCTATCTCCCATCGGCGATGCTCGGTCGGCCATTACACTTACAGCCGACGGTACGGTCAGGTAACATATTACCCCACGGTCATTAACTGACGGGAAGCGGTCGGTCATGTTCTTTTTTTTTTGACACAAAAGCCCAGATCTATTAAGAAATTACACCGGTACAGACACCCCTGAAAAACAAGAAATTACAACAAAGTCCACGGTCATGTTCTGGCCATTGGCAGTCCAGTGGACACTCGGCAACACTTGTAGTTGACAGTGTACGGTCAGGTATAACGGTTCCGACAGTAATTTTGCCCCGTCGGATATTGTGATCAGCGACAGTTTGTTGACCCATCGGTATTAGTTATAGCTGAAGAGAGAACCAACCAGTCAGTTAGAATAATTACCGACGGTGCATACAATCCATTAGAATTCGTACAAATGAGAGCAAAATGTAATTCAGAACCTCAATATTTCAGAATAATAGCATTTCAGAAACAACGCGACCACACATGACTCAATAACATATAATATATTTCGAGTGACCACATATAATATTTTTCAAGTGACCTCACAAACAGTATGATTCATGTAGAAAATGTCAAATGCAAACTGAACAGTAAATCAAGATCATAATGGTTCAAACATTCGGCATACGCTAAATCCGAAAAACTTCAGAACGTCGCTCTGTTGACACCAATAATCTTCACCATCATCACCATAGTTATCATAACGCCCACCGCCATCTTGATCATAATCCTCATTGACGTGCTCTTAGCCATAGCCATAGGCATCATCATCACCCTTAAAAGTGAACAACACATGATATATTTTTTCTTCCTGGGCCACCAATAACTTCTATTTTAATATTCTTGCCGCCTCACAAGCATATAGTTAGCATATACCGATCTTTGGTGTTATATTGTGATCCAAATTCAATTGAGGAGGCTATCTTCTGACGAGCGGAGCGAGGCCCGCCGCCGGAGGCTTGGGCCGAAGCGGACTATAAATACCTCTTGTAAGCCGCCGCTAGGGTTTATCGCGTCTTTACGATAACCCACGGCGTTTGTAAACACCCACCGATATAGTGAAGTTGTTGCTGGCTGGCGCCCGTGGTTTTTTCCCTTGTCTGTATACAAGGGTTTTCCACGTTAAATCTCGTGTCCTCTGCAGTGTTTATTTTTCATTCTTCGTTATTGTTCATCTCGTATTATAACATTTGGAATAGTTTACAAGCTAGAGAATTTGCATCAAACTAACCTTTTCAGATTCATGTTGACTATCAGAATCTCTTCTCGTTTCACATCCGACTTCAGAATCCGATGTGGCCTGTATATAACACAAAACACACCAAACCGACTTCAGAATCAGCATATTGTGATGATAACAGGTTTTCTTGGGACAGATTCAAGCACAAACACACCAAACCGACCAAATGATGGAACATATTTGGCTTACGAGAAGTAGCTTGCCATCAGACTAGAAGCACTAGTTACTTGATGGAAAAACACAGAAAGGTACTGGTGTATATGTTCAAATAGATCACAATACTGAGAACGTACTAAATTATCATGCACCTAAATTACTCCATGAATAGCGTATTCACAACTTCAAGATATCAATAGTACCAGTTCTACTGCACTTCTTCATTTCAGTGTACATAAATGTGAAAAAGTCAATACAGCAAACACAAATACAGAAACCATGCTTTAATAAACCCCGGTACGTGGCAATAATAGTTTCAGTGTTTTGCTTTGCTGGTAATTTAGTTAAAATCCATGTATCATCAACTGCGGTTTGGGGTTCGACTATGATCTAATGTATTAATTGGAAGAGAAATCACAGTAGTCTGTTCTGACTCTCTAAAATAGCCAATTCAGACATGGACCTTTTCTGTATAGTATTCGTTAAATAGAGATTTATGTAATTATGTAACCGTATTGCTCTCTTGCAGGGTTTTCAACGTGTATGTTTCATTCGAGGGCCAGGTACGTACATTTTATGAACCTTCTTACCTGCTCTTGCATTGGATTGTAGTACCATCAATCGCTCCTGGAATGGAACCAACTAGGCGTAGGAGGCCCTGTTGTTGGACCAACTCCTGTAATGATGAAAAACACAATTTGTTCATTGTTTTTGCTCAGGACAAAAGTATTGCATATGTTAAACTAAAGCATGCTGATGCAAGCATACACAGAGGTCCTATGTGCGCCATCTCCGACCACTCCGGCTCCAACGACCCGACGCATGTCAAAGTAATCCACGGCAGCGAGCGTGGATACACTCTTGGACCTACGCCGCCGCCATGCCAAAGAGCTCGACCTTGGCATGGAAGGAGTTGGCAATAGACGAGTCTCTTGGCGTAGAGATAGGCGAGTGAAAAGAGAATAGGGCATTTGTGCCGCTGCTTGCAGCTTGCCAGTTAGAGTTAAGTGCTGCTGTTTGCTACTGACAACCTGACACTGAGAAGAATTTGAGAGATTGAGAGGAATGAGAGGTTGGGGGATGGAGTTCTGCTAGCTGATGTGTGCTACTTGTCTGAAGCATTCCTGATGTAAGAGTATTGAGGACAACTGTATTACACATACACAGTTGCATTTGATCGGTTATCTACAATTCAGAGCTTATTGATGGTACCTTTTATTGCTATAGTGAGGGAGCAGCAAGTTTCATCTTATCTTTGATTTTTCAGAGTATTATAGACGGATGCAGCGTTGTGTGTGTAAACTGTAATCTGAAATGTTAATGTCCTGTTAGCCTGAAAAGATTTATAAAGCCAAGTTGTAGCGGGGCATCAGTCTGTTTTTGTTTTTGCTATAAATGCTCTCCAGCCATTAGTAGGCTTATGTTACGACCCGGCCCACCACCACTATGCTACAGGCCCATCAGAAGCCCAAGGCCACCAAGACGGCGTCGGCATCATCTTCTTAAGCTGCACGCCACGCCTGCCTTCCCTGAACAGATTAGACTATTGTTCCCCTTTCCTCTCAAGGAAACCCAGGATCGATCCGATCCTTGTAACAACTAGTGTGTAATCGAGTGATTGAGAGATGAACCCTACTGGGTACGTAACAGCTTATTTTGTGGAACTCATTCTTGCAATGTAGTAAAAAAAAAACCCAAGGGGCTTGAGGCATGAATTTTAGCCTCTGTACAGTACGGTTTCTTTTGCCCCGTGTAGTAAACTACTAGGGGACTAAGTGCGGGATTCGCCGCGCCTGTGGATTTGGAAGATTTTGAGTTTTTTTTGGAGGGATTTGATCTGAAATTTGGTGAATTTATTCGGATTTGAATTTTTTTTTAACAATCGCAAAAATGGGTGAAGTTGAAAAGAATTTGAAAATTTAAAATATTCTAATTTAAATTTTGATCGTGTGGCGTAATTGGCGAAGCTATTCAGATTTGAATTCTTCAATCGATCGCAAAAATGGTCGAATTTGGAGGGAATTTGAAAATTTAAAATATTCGATTTGATCTGCAATTTGGCGAAGTTATTCGGATTTGAATTTTTTAAACAGTCGCAAAAATGGGTGAATTTGAAAAGAATTTGAAAATTTAAAATATTCAAATTTAAATTTTGATCGTGTGGCGGAATTGGCGAAGCTGTTCAGATTTGAATTCTTCGAGCGATCGCAAAAATGGGCGAATTTGGAGGGAATTTGAAAATTTAAAATATTCGAATTTAAATTTTGATCGTATGGCGTATTTAGCTAGTATTTATTTTTGTGATCGTTTTGACATATTTTTAATATTTTTTGATGAATATATTTGAAGTTGTTGAATTTGCAATTTTTAGGTTTTTTTTAGAATTGTTTGAATAATCTAGATGGGGAAAAAACGGAAAAGAAAAAAAAACTGACAATCCGGGCCCACTGTGACGTCGTGCCGACGTGACAGCGGCCGGATCTGCAGCGGTGACAACGGCGACACCGGCGGCGCGCCACCGCGAGGCGGGACGCGCGCGCGTGCGCGTTCGACGCGCCTCGGCGCGGGGATGGCGGAGGTGGCGGCGCCGCCGCGCGTAGGTTGCCGGAGAGCGGACGGCAACGGCGGAAAGTGCCGGCGAACGGGGAGATCGGGCGCGGTGATTCCGGCGGCCGCCGGGCCTCCCGGCACGCCGTCCACGGCGAGAGTGGAGAAGGCGCCGCGGCGGAGCGCCTGGTGTGCGGCAATTTGGCCGGGAAGGGCCGCAGCGGCGGCGGCGGCGGCGGCGCGCACGGCGGCGCGCGGGGGAGAGGAGAGCCCGCGGACGGTTTTGCAGAAAAAACCCCGAGGTTTCCGGAAATTAAGTTTAGGTCCATCCTCAGAGGGAAAAGTGAAACGCGTGCGAATTGGCGAAAGTGGTAGGGCTTTTGTGCAAAATGAAGCGGCGACCGGGTGGGCGACCGTCTGGCAGCCGGGTGACCGGTGGGTGACCGGGCCACGTGTCACAACCTGATTGGATAAAAATAGCTGCTACAGTGCGCGCACAGGAATGGGGACGACGTGGCTTGATCCAGGCCGTCCGTCGCGCCGATCGGATGGCCAGGGATTGCCGGCGACGTGGACGAATGAGGGGGCAGCGATTCTACGCCCTTTTATATATAGTAGAATGTGTACATGTAATTATTGTACATGGAATTATGGATATGCCAAACTATATCCTAACCAGTACATTATTTGTGATGCAGTTATGGTCTGTTCATGATCTAATATGGAAGAGAGAATACATGATGCATGTCTTTGTAGGCTGATGTGGCCTTCTAGAAAACTAACTTTTGATGATATGTTCTCTTTTTTTACAGTTCTAATCAGAAGGTTGGTTTATTTTTTAGGCATATACTACTTCCTAAATAATTTATAATTTGGCTATAATTTGGCTTCAATTTCGCATAACCGAAGTTTGTTCGAGTAGTAGAAGAGATGGGTGGATGAGTTTTTTCCATAATTTTTCCAGTTGAGTCAGTTACGGTAAGCTCACAAATAAAGTGACTTCGTGTATCGAGCGAAAACGAGAGAAGTGAATAAGGGAGCTAGCTAGAAGACTAGGTGCTCTGTTGTGTACCGAGAGTGAATAAAATGAGCAGACACGATCCGCCCGTTTCGCTTTCCCCTTCCCCTCTTCAGTGCTGAGAGGCGACCAGGGCGGTGAAAAAGTCTCCTCTCTTTCTCGCCGGAGCCGGAGCGGATCTCCGCCGTCTCTCGCCACCTCGGCGGTGGGGGGGGTGGGGATCTTGCTCCCGGTTCTCCGGTGTGTAGATAGAGTAGGTTTTGGTTCCCTCGGTGGCGAATCTGAGAGGGATTCGGTGTCGATAGGGAGTGGTAGGTTCGGCCCCCTTCCTCTTCCTCGCCGGAGACGGCGAGTGGGGGCTGACGTTAGGTGCTCGCCGATCTGCGGATCTGGCGGGTATTGGTGCCCTAGCCGAGGTCGTGGTGGCGGAGGTGACGACCTCGGTTTGGGATTTTGTCCCATGTCTCCGGCTCCGCGGCGGTGTGGTGTGCTCTGGCCTCATCGTGGAGGTTCTAGGGGTGGATCTGGAGCAGTTGCTGCATGCGTGTGCTTCTGGCTCCTCTGGCCGGCCGTGGTGGTGGGGGGTGGAGCTGCGGTGGCGTGCTTGCTAAAGGGGATGTCTCTGGTGCTCCTTTTCTTGGTGGTTCCTCTGGCCGGCCGTGGAGGCGAGGGGTGGAGTCACTTCGAGCTAGAGTTCCAGAGCGGAGAGGTTTGGTGTTCGACTCAGGCTCTGGGTTCGGTGGTGCGGTGGTGGTGGTTCTGGCACGGCCTGGCTGTCCCGGCGGCGGGTGGTGCTGGTGCTGGGCGTGGGGGCGGCTTGGCCGTGCTTGTTCATCGTCAAGATCTCGCCGCTTGCGGCGAGTGGTTTCTGTGGTCTTCTTCAATATTGGAGGTCCTCCCTTTTCCCGGCGGCAGGAGGTATGGTCTCTTCTTCTCCGGCGGTCGTCGGCGACGAGGAGCTTTGGTGGATCAGCAGGTCTTCGCTGCTGTAGTGTCTTCTGTCGAGCACTTCTTGTATGAACTTGCGTCTGTTCTTTCTTTCTGTTTCCTTTGATCTACGCAGGTTTGTACTCCTCTCTTTCAAAAAAAAAATGAGCAGACACGGCTCCGCTATGTCCAAAATTTACAAGACCCGCTGATACACCGGCATGCCAGGCTGTGCGGCAACGTGGGACAGGCGGGCGTGGCGAAGCGCGCCTGTCCTTCTAGTACTCTTTCTTCTGGGTCTCAAAGGGACACATGGATCAGTACACGTATAAATTTGCCCATCCGCCTTTTTATTAGACTAACCAAGTGTCCATTTATCAAACATGAGTTTGACTGACCAAAACCGACTAAAATGACACACCAGAACGTGTCTAGATACATTTATAAACATGTGAATATGGATAAATTCTAAAACATCTTAAATTAAAAAACAGAGTGAGTACAAGTAGCCAGAGGGACCAAACTGCAAAGAATTCAAACACTCGTCACTAAGATGCGTCGTCGTCGCTAGGCCGCCGAATAGGGACGATGAGACATCGTCGCTCCCCAAAACGACAACGCGCCATCGTAGACAAAGCTGGTTTCTTAGCCGAAGAATTGCTCTGTCAAAGGACTTAATATGGCGCATATGTATTTTATCTTTCCTGCGAACAATAAACCTCCGTAACGTCGATTAGTCCGACCAAGTCATACAAGCCCACCGCAGTCACCTGCCATTGTCCTCCTCCCTTTCACTGTTCTTCCGATCATCGATCTGAACCAATCCACGATAGAACTGCATTTGGAATAATAGCTCAAAATATCACTTCAAAATTCAAGTTCTCCAATGACGAATGTGATGGGAGTATATTTTGTCTTTTTATAATTTTCTCTTCGAAAAACAACGAATAAAACTCAAATCTGATATCCAGCCTGAGAATTCAAAATGGCACTACTAGGAAAACCATTATAGGTAGGTTGTATTCTGTGGCGCACCCTTAATTGGTGCGCCACAAAAATATATTTTTGTGGCGCACCAGGCTTGGTGCGCCACAGAAAGTCACATTTCTGTGGCGCACGTGGCCAGGTGCGCCACAGAAAGTTATCCGGGGGCGGGTTAAAATTTGAAAAAACTAATTCTGTGGCGCACCTGGCACGTGCGCCACAGAAAGTTGACATTCTGTGGCGCACCTGCCAGGTGCGCCACAGAAAGGTGACATTCTGTGGCTCACCAACCTTGGTGCGCCACAGAATTATTATTTTCAAATCCCACCCCCCCGTGGATCGCCTTTTTTGTCTTGCAGGAAGTAAAAGAAAATTCAAAAAATAAAATCCTTTGACATGTAGTTAGGTATGAGTGTCTAGTAGGTATAGGAATTTTAAAATATGAATTTTGACCTTTTCTGCAACAAACAGGAAAAAAAACTTGTAACGGTCATAACTTTTGCATACGACGTCGAAATAACGCAAATAATATGTCAAAAAAATCGTGAGAAAAATCCGAACTCGATTGCACCGGGATTACCCGGTCAGCAATTCACAGATTCCTCAAATTTCAAAAGAAAAAAAAGTTATTTCAAACAGACGATTTTTCGCAGCAAAATCAAAAAAATTCAAAAAATTCAAAAAAAATCAAAAATTAAAAAATTTCAAAAAAAACACAGAAATGTATAACAAAGAAGATTGTTGACTTTTCTTGACTTTTTTTATTTTTTTGGATTTTTTAGATTTTTTGAATTTTTTTGGATTTTTTGGATTTTTTTTGAATTTTTTGAATTTTTTTGATTTTTTTTTGGATCTTTTGAAACTTTTGAATCTCCTTTTGAAAGTTTAGAAGTTTTTGAAAAATCTGAAATTTAAAAACACACGTTTATAACATATACATAACATATACACATACAAGACTTAAGAGGATTCATATGATATATATATCAATAAGAACTTGAGTAGCATAAGGGTAGGTGAAGTGGGTGGAACTTAGAAGTTAAGCGTGCGTTGGAGCAATTTGAGGATGGGTGACCTAGCGGGAAGGTATCAGTTCAAAAAATTCAAAAAATCTGAAAAAAATACCAATAATTAGGATTTTTCATAATATTATTTCATATTTTGATTTTTCTGATTTTTTTTGAAACTTTTTAATTTTTTTGCAGTTTTTGAATTTTTTGAATTTTTTCAGTCTGTGGCGCACGCCCATGGTGCACCACAGAAAAAAAAATTAGTGGCGACGATTCTGTGACGCACCCAGCAATTCTGGGGGTGCGTCACAGAATTCTGATTTGGTGCGCCACTGATGACCCTTTTCCTAGTAGTGTGGATATCCCGGTCATAATCCCAAACACACACTTCATAAGCCTCATCGGCAAATGAATAAAAAACCGAGGGCCAACTTATACCGTCGGCTATATTATTCACCCTCGGGTATTGTCTCATATGACCGACGGTTAGTATTTCACCGTCGGTAATTTTAACTTATAGCCGAGAGTTCTGTTTCAACCGTCGGCTATTTTAAAAAATACCCGACCGTGGTAGATGTACCGTCGGATATTACTACGAACCGTAGGCTATTACTCGTTAATGCCCGAGTGATGTTTCATCCCCTTCGACTATCTGAAACACCGTCGGCTATACTTGATAATATCCGGCAGTTCGGCTTAAACCGTCGGTAATCTGCGGCACTGTCGGTCATTAGGGTAATAGCCGACCGTCCGTCGGTTATTAAATTTCACCGTAGAAAATAAGGGGATTTCTAGTAGTGGAGGCACCCACCCCAAACAAGCAGGTAGCTGATCACCATGAGGAGGCGCCCACCCCACACAAAGAGGCAACTGGCTGCCACGAGAAAACACCCGCCCAACGTGAGCCGTCACCTACCTAGGGCCAGCTGATAACACTCCAAGGCCAAGGACTAGGTCCCCAAGTCCAGTCGCAAGGTGCTGACAACGAGAATCTTCCCCAATGGAGAGATAGTCATGCTGACTTTAGCTTGCATGGAGATGGAGGTAACATGTTACATAGATTGAATGCTCTAACTCTACACTATTTATTTACGGAATCAAATCCAAAATGCAGAACACTAACTCTAGCAGGGCCACGATTTTGTAGATGGGTGAGGGCTGACTCTAGCTATCGGGGCGGAAAGGGGAATAAACATTGGAAAGGAGCTGGATAGGAACTCCAAAGGACAGAGGTTTAGAATTGTTATTCCTCCGGGGAAGTTAAGGCCAACTGACGGAAAGATTGTTAGCATGTATGCCACTGCATGTTCAATAGCTGTCAAGGAGGTTGTCCCTCTCTTAACCCATTACAAATTGTACAAGGACAGGGAGGACATATATCAAGCCTCCTCCGGCCACGTTAGTGTACGTTTTGTATCTCTTGCTTCCAGTTCTTAACTCTTGCTTCTAGTTCTTTCCATTGTTGGTCATAAAACTAAATAATGCTCTTTCTTTTGTATCAGTCAAGGTTTATTATGAACGTCAACGACCCTGTGATTAAAGATTCTCTTTTGAGAAATCTCAGGGACCGTACAAAACAAAAACGCTATGATCTGAAGCACAAGTATTGGGACAAAATTGAGGACAAGTCTAGTATTTCACGGACACCTCCTAAAGTCTTGAAAAACATGCACGCCGATCAATGGTGTGTGTTACTCGATTCCTGGTCCACAACCGCCAAGCAGGTCCTTGTCTTTGTTCACTCAAGCTTGCCATTGTTTCAATTCTATAATCTGGACTGTTGCTAATGTGTTCGTACTTTGTTTGTGTAGACGGCTTGTATGAAAGCTAAAGATAGCAGAAAAAGATCATGTACCCTGGTCTCACCGGTTCTCGGAGCTACGAGCATGCCTCCAATGGTTCGCTAAATGCCCTCGAATTGTTCAAAAATCTGCAAAAAGGCAAGAAGGGGGGATACACTTCACCTGTGAAAAGAGCAATTGTAAGCCCCCTTGAATTCTTTTCATCTCTTTAATCTCTCTTTGTGAATTCTGCTGCAAACTCCTATCGTCAGCTATTTCACACATGCTTATCATCTACTAGTTTGTGTACACATCATGCTTACTTGATCTGTACATCCTTGCCTTTTGCCTTTTTCATCTATGTTCCTTACATGCCTGTCATCATCTATTTTCCTTACAAGCTAGTTCAGCAGTTGTTGCATCTATCCTTGTACATTCAGATCTCTTGTCATTTCACCACCACCAAATAAAACTGTTAAAATCTGCACTTGGGCATGGTGTTATTTCAGCATGGTTTCGAACTATGTTTTGTAGACGCTTGTCATCTGTTATTTTTCATCCATGTTCGTTACATGCTTGTCATGTGTTATTTCATATTAATGTGCCATACAAGCTAGTTCAGATGCTGTTACATCTTATGCTTTTACATGCTTTTTTAGGCTGAAATGGAATTGAAGATGGTGGTATCAACCTTATCAGATGGCACTGTGACCCAACCTCTTTCTGCTACCGAAGCTGTTGCTGAAGTGCTCTGTAAAGGCACAAGGAAACCAACATTCTTCAATGTAGGTTTGATTTCAAGCCGTACAAAAGCAACAAAATCTCAGCTGCAGCTTCAGCTTGATGCTAAGAGAGCAGGGAAGCACGAACTGCAGACAATAGTTCACGATTTTCAGCAGTCGAAGGAGCAAAGCGATGCAGACATGAACACCATTCAACAACAGATCCAGGAGATGCGGATGGACCAAGCAGCGTCAAAGAAGTCTCTAGAAGAAACCAATGCCCTTATTCAGAAGCTAGTGACTACAATAGCATTGAAAGATGGAACTGGGTAGCTGATCCGGAACTGGTTCCCTTCATCTGTGGTATTTTGGTGGCGTTTTGGTAAGTGCCCTTGGTGAGGATTTTTGGTGCCCCTTCGGGAGGCTGAAACTCTATATTCCTGGTGGCCTTTGTAAGGCTGTGAAGTATACCAGATGGCGTTTGATGCCAGTGCTGGTGATCAAGGCTGTGAAGTATACCAGATGGCGTTCGATGCATGCGCTGGTGATGAAGCCTGTGACCACTTATTATAAATGTATGTATTAAAGTATCGCTAGCTTTGCTGTGAAAACTAGTATTGCTAGCTTGTTATATCCGCTCGGACCGCCTAAATAGACATTCGAAGCATAACGAAACTTAAAACGTCGCCAGAATATCCATGCGACGGATACATTATGTCACGGACGGAAGACCACGTGGGCACATATCGCTGGTACACGTGAAGACAATTGATTGGTTATTATAATCCCGAGCCTAAAATAAAATCGCGACACGTGCCACGTGGAACCTTATGGATGAGACACGTGGCACCTTCTGATTTGCGCCGTGATGACGAAAGTAAAACGTTGTGGAATCGGGTGACGTCGGCAACATGAATGACGACGAAGCGGATCTGTCACGGATATGGCTCACGTGGAACCTTGTGAACCGTACACGTGTGGATCTCTGGTTGCGTAGAGCCGCAACGAAACGTAAACGTCACAAGGGGGTGATGTCATAAACAAATGTCGCAACGGGATGGATGGCGACGTAACTAAAACGTCGTGGCACTATGACGTCAGCAGTGGCCAACAGAATGTCGATGCCACGTGGCATACCTTGCGACGGAAAATAACGTCGCGCCTTGTTGGGCCTGATAACGGGCCGGTCCAGTTGCTCACGACGAATGACGAAACGTCGAGGATTTCCCGCGACGATTGACGGTGCACCGAATCGTCGTAGAATCGTCTATGACAGTCAATCCCTGACTTTTCCAGAACGTCGCGTGAAACATCGAGGATACCACCTCCCGACGTTTTGAAGCACGATCACCACGTTATGGAATCGTCCCGGATCGCCGGATTTTTTGTAGTGAAGTTAACTAATAGCGAGACGACACAAAGAGAAATAAAGAAGGGCCTGATATATTTACTTATCGTGCCGCTGAAATACTGTATTCAGGTCGAAATGCAGTCGACCAATTGAGAGAGACGTTAGCTAGGACAGGGAAGAAGGGCCCGAAGTTCTTCTCACTACCCGAACAGTGAAACGTACCCAACGACTATGCGAAATCCCAAGTGTATCACCAGCAACTGTAGAAAATACGCAGCGGCAACAAATGTAGGGGAAATATTGGCAACACAACGTTCGGGGCAACCGACATGTGGATTGCATGACATACGGGCCCATCGACATGAAGAGAGAGGAGCGAGGAAATCTGCCACTCGTGCTAATAGGTACAGTTCCGATGACTGATACATTCGAGGGTAGAAAATAAGAGTTGAGCTTAGCCATATCCCTCTCCCTCATCGTTGGTTAAATGAAATCTGCCACCCGATGAGGAGGTTCTTGCTTCAGGCACGCACTCGGTCCCATTGATCCCTCTCTCGGGATCCAATTGTCGTTCCATGCCTCCATATGTACACCCGTTCCGATACGTTGGATGAGTCCCTGTGCAAGGACTTCTCTTCCTTCGAAAATAGTACGTCATATTGTGACGGATGAGATCCTAGTTCGGCCTTCTAGAAAATCGGTGCTTGGGAAGTTGCCTTCAAAACTCTAGCATTTAGGGTATCTGGGTGTTGTAGTAGACGCCAACCTTGA
Organism: Poa pratensis; assembly: GCA_947311845.1. Taxonomy (NCBI): domain Eukaryota; kingdom Viridiplantae; phylum Streptophyta; class Magnoliopsida; order Poales; family Poaceae; genus Poa; species Poa pratensis. Next base: position 23,148,453 of record CAMZMU010000081.1, on the reverse strand, counting down.
CGAGCAAGCAATTCCAGATTGAACAGCTCAATGTTACGAAGCCCCAAATCTCCAAGGAATTTTAGTTGCATCATATCTTCCCACGAGACCCAGCATGGCTTCCTCTTTCCCTCTTTAGTTCACCACCAAAAATTTATAATGTGAAAACTTATATATTTGCACAATCCACGTGGTAATCTGAAGTCGGATAGAAAACATAGGGATTGCTTGCGCAACCGACTTGATTGAAACATCCTTCCATCCAGCAGACAGACATTGCTCCATCAAACCTTGGACCCTCTTCCAAACCCGGTCTTCAAATATTTGAAAGCCCCGTTAGCTGATCTTCCCACATCGGAGGGCATCCCCAAGTATTTCTCGCTAAGCGATTCACTATGAACATTTAGAATCACCTTCAGTTCATCTTAACAGCCACCTGACACCGCTTCGTGAAGAAAGTAGACGACTTGTCCAAATTAATACACCGACCAGAGGCTCGGAAATAAGAATCCAATATATCACACACATCTCTAGCACTCTCCAATTTGCTTTGAAAAACAGCAGGCTATCATCAGCAAAAGAAGATGGTTAACTGCCAGGGCAGTGTTCGTCACCTTTAATCTCTATAGTGTGGATGATTCACTTCGATCTTTTAAAAGGCACAAGAGGTCCTCTGCTACTAACAAAGACAATTACGGAGATATCGGCTCACCGTGACGAATGCCCCGTTAAGGCTAGATTTCCTCGAGGCGCTCACCATTAATAAGAACTGAGAAAGAAAAACCATCCTCATAATCGTCTGCACCGACTCTCGATGAAAGCCCAACTATAGCATGATTGCTTGTACAAAGGTCCATTCTACCATGTCTTACGCTTTCCACATGTCCTACTTGAGTGCACAAAAATTTGTGTTTCACCGCATTATTTCTCTTCATGAAATGCAGGCATTCATAGGCACTAATAATATTCTCCATGATTAGCCGCCCCGGTACAAACGCATACTGCTTTTCTAAAATGATCTCTAGAAGAATTTGTTTTAGTCAGTCTGCTAGGACTTTTGAAGCTATCTTATATGGCACATCACATGGCTAATGGGGTGGAATTGCCCTAACTCTTCCGGTTTTGGAATCTTAAGTATGAGCACTAACAGTGTTTTGTTAACAGCTCTTGGGTCATCCTCCCTTCGTAGAATGCATATCACTATCTCGGTTACCTCCTGTCCGCATAGATCCCGATGGCGTTGAAAGGAATGTGCCGAGAAGCCGTCAGGTCCCGGCGCTTTAGTCGGGAACATCTGGAACAAAGCGTCCTTAACTTCCTTAGCACTAACATGCTTAGAAGTCCTTCATTCATTCTTTCCGTCATCCGGACATGCACTTTATATAGTACCACTTCCATATTTTTTATCCCTTCTAACCTATACAAATCGCGATAAAACTAGTTACTCTCCGTTCAACTTTTGGATGCTAGTAATCTTCTTTTTGTTCTCCATTTGGATAGCCCTCAAGTGAAAAAAAGCGGGTGTTATTGTCACCCTCGGCCAACCAGTGTACCCTGGAGCGTTGGCGCCCCATCGTCTCCTCTCTATGGTCAAGCTACCCCAGCCGATCAATTATCTTGGCTTCTGCATGAGAGGGTCCCACCCAGAAAGGATCCTCCCTGAGTCTCGTCAGCTCCTTACGCAGCTGATGGGCGAAGGCTGCGTGACAACTGACAAGCAGAGAGCAGGAGGTAAACTTGGGCCGTGGGCCGGTGTGAGTGTGGTACTCTGTAAGTATTTGTCCTTAAAAAAAACTCTGCAAGGCTATGAGAGATTCAGGGGGGTGGTGTTTGACTCTTGGGAATGCTCCTATTTTTTTATTTAAAAAGATGATTTTTAAACGCAGTTCAAAATGTCAAAAAATCTGAATAAAACTCCAATGTGCACATCTTGACATTCTATTTTCTCACACAGTCGTTTCACGCAAAACCGATTTTATATGTCGTCTGTAAAATAGACAAAGTTCGGTGCTAAAAAAGGATTTTCACAAGACGGTATTTTCTCTTTTTAAAACAGGCAGCAAAAATATCATTTTTCACGACAATTGGCACGCGCACATAAAGTGTCGAGATGTTCATGCAAATTTTATTTGAATATTTTTAAATTTCAAAAAAAAATCTGGTGGGAGGAGCATACACCCCCATGTGCCAAAGTAAGTTTCTGTATCGTTTGTACATGAAACAAGGTAATACATTCTTGAGGCTCACAACTTAGCCCAAGCATCTACCTCTCTCGTTCGGTGGTGCCAGTTGTAAACTTGTAATTGTTAAATCCGCCAGAAATTGTACCGATCCTTATGTTAGTTTTGAACATTAATTAATAAAGTGAATGGTTTATCTAAAAAAAACTTTGTGAGGCTATCGATGAAATGAGCGATTGAAATGCATCTCACCTTTTTCCTCTGTTGCCCACCTACTGCTTGCTATCCTGACCTATTCTAGTTCTCCTCTAGTGCAATCTCTATCTCCCTCCCGATCGGGTCATCACAAATTTGGTATCAGAGGCAATAATCTTTTTTGTTTCTCCATATTGCTGCGCTCAGCGATCCCTCGACATTGATCTGTAATTCCAATCGACATGTGTGAATTTACTCCCGTGAATTCGCCCAAAATCCTTAGCTCGGTCGGATATGTTTGGAGTGAGCGCGCGCGACGACGCCCGTCAAGCCTAAGATTTTGTTACGCCTCAGTCGACCGGCGACCGGAAGGCACACTACGTTATGCTCTTTTACTGCTGATTTTTTTTTTAGATTTATTACTGCTGATTATTTGTGTTAGTTTCTCATGAGCCCAAAATTCGGTGGGCTTTGTCTTTTTTCTGAACATGGTCTTTGTGTTTGTGTTTGGGCTTTATGGATCGACTGAGAAGAAACTTACTTCTGAGTCCGATTCGAACAGTAGACTATTTTTTCAGAAACGCAGTTGGTTGTTCGTTGCAACAAGAGAAGAAGAAAGAAACTAGCCACGATGCTCATTGCAGGGATGAGAAGGCTATGGCTTGAACGAAATGCACGAGTCTTTGAAAGGAGAAGTAGCACGTTGTCTGAAACTGTTAAGAGAGCTTTAGATGAGTTGGGATTGTGGGAAATGGCTAGAAAGAGTGCAGACCTTAGGGAGGAGTAGTCCGGTGGAGTTGATTTGAGTGCGGGCATTGGCTTGAAAAAGGTGCTAGCAGGTTGACACGCGATTGAACGTCTTAGATCTGTCGTTTTACAACTAATGCACCGTCACATATATTGATCAACTAACTTCTTCGGGACTTGTTGAATTTTAATGTACATATTTTCTTTCCTGTTTGATACATGTACTAGCGTCTATCTTGTTCCGAGGTGGATTCCTGTTGCTTGGAGCCATTGCTTTCTCTGTATTTACACACCATTATCCCTGAAATTCAGCCCTCTTGCTATCTTGCCTTGCCACTTTTTAGCATACTTAAAATAACTAGGTTAGTGCATATCCAACTCACAAAAGACTACATATCGATATATTTATCTTTCGGGTAAAACATTGTCAAAGCTCTTCACCCGGTGTCAAGGAAATTCTCAGAAAAATTGTTGCATTCATCAGGAGCTGGAAGGTGCTCTGCCTGGACAAAAACTCCAGCCTGTTGGACTTAAACCTGCAGAGACTCTTTTTCTCCTTTTTATGTTTCCAAACCCTATTTCGAGAAAAAGAAATCGATCAACCTCAGATGACTAACTGGATATCCAAAACGCAATTTTTTTTTGTGTTGAACGCGCATCTTTAAAGCACAGAGAGCTACCCGTCTGTCTTCAACCACGTACGAAGCCAATCTCAGGCACCTACTAACCTCCGTCGTAGCACTCCGATCACATTGGATTACATCAGCAGCTCTGCATACAAGTAGTAGGTGAGGTCTGCTGATCATTTTGCCCACACAATAGAAGTTCAGCCCATCCCGCCGCAGCTCTGAACCCAGGTTTCTAACTTCCAGTTTATTCGTTTATGCATGTGTGAATTTTGCTGCCCTTCTGCTGATTCTTCTGATCATTTTGCCCACACAACATGGCATCATCTATTTACTGTGTTTAATGTGCATGCAGAGCAGAACCATGCTTCACTGGCAGTGGCAGATGGTCCCGTGCGTTCTCGCACTGCTTGCATGCGTCGCAGCAGCAGGCGTGCTGATTTGGCGCTACGAGCGCACCTCTGGTGTGGCCGGAGGCGAGGAGAAGAAGAAGTGCAGCTCTGGTGTGGTTTATACCGAAGACCTTTGGATGTCATGTATCCGGAACCTCGACCCGAAGCATCTGCTCATGTACAGGATGATATGCGCGACGCTATTCACAACAATGGCAGCCATCGCCATAGCTCGCGATTCTCAGCTGCGCTTCTACTATACGGAGTGAGTGTGCTTTTTTCTTACGCTCTTCGCCATAGCTCGTAGCACTCCGATCACCGTGGATTATAATTAAAAATCAGGTCTTCACCGAGCCGCGGTGATAGTCATACTTCAGCAGGCATAGTCAAAACGATTGCACAAAATTTGGAGGGAGCGGTTGGTTTCACGGGGTATCAACTCAGGTTCACAAACCCGGCCGATCCACGCTCAGGATGCAGGCGGACGGGCCGCCGGCACATCCGCTCTGTCCGCCTTGTCCTTTGAGCTGACTAGCGGCTTCCGTGTCCGCTGGTTCAGCTGGCCGCTTCCAACGGACTCGAGCGGACATGTTGCTGCTAGCTGAAACCATACGCTACCGGCTAGCTGGTCTGGTGCTACTAGCTAAAACAATGAAAACTAAGCACAAAGATTAAGAAAATGACCATGCTAGATTCAGCAACACAGTGCACACACAAGTATCAGGTTCAGAAACACAGTGCACACGCAAGTATCAGGTTCAGCAACACAGTGCAAACGCAAGATTCAGTTCAAAATGACCATGCTAGATTCAGCAACACAGTGCACATGCAAATATCAGGTTATGCACAAACGAATAAATAGTTACAAGTGCAAGCAGAAATACACACAGTGCACATGTTATCACCTTTATGTATCAAGTAACACCACATCTCTCATTATTACAGAAACTGAACAGTAAAGTAGCTGTCAAGCAAGTGGTACATGCTGAAAATTAGCTGATGCAAGTAGTAGATGCTGAAAACTGTACATCAACTCATGATCGATATTAGCTTGTGTGGATCGCCGGCTTGATGATGTAGCGTACTAGCGTCCAAGAACATTAAGGTTGTTGTACTCCCTCCTGCAAGTGTAAAACACAACTGTTTGAGTTCTGTAAGCTAGTGATGTGCTGGTGCAGTTTGGAGAACTCCTACTTTTGATATATGGTCTACTTGAATATAACTACAACATGTTATTTGTGCAAACCTGAAAGTACTGGCTAAACAAATCCTCGTACCCCTCATAGCAGTTCATACAGTCCCAGTTTACAAGAGCTTTTTTTATAGAAGAGTTACCTTATAGGCCTGCACCTTTCTCTATAGATCCTTTATTCTCCTGTCTTTTCTGAAGTAGTATCTGGGTTCACTACAAAAGCAACTAAAATCAGTAGTAGAACAGCAATAAGCCAAAACATGTGAGCTATAAAGCAACTTGATCGTAGATATGGAAATCTGTACTAGGTACTGCATGACACCTGCTAATTCTATATTTGCTCGAGAAAAATAGCTACTGTGATATTTTCTACTACTTTGATTATATGGTTTTTGAATCTACGGTTTGTTTCAACTTATAATCAGAGTCAAGCACGGGTTTTGCAGCTAATAAAAAGCGATCCACCAAAATTGTTCTCTGGACAGATACTTACTGACAATAGGGACTAAATAATTTGGAATTGACAATAGGGACTAAATATAGACAGATTTTGTTTTCAAGAACACGTGCGAGAATCGCGTGTTTTTGTATTAAGATAGAGAAGAAATTTGGTTACAAGCGAACACCCGAGCCACTGCCACAAGTGGCATGGCTCGCCCACGCGCACACAGATTACTCGATCTCTCGTACTCTCCCACCTAGGCCTGCCAGCCTCCACAAGCTGAAGTCATGCTTGATGCGATCGCAGACTACCATTGGAAGCGAGGCGACATTGTCGAACACCCTGCTATTCTGTTCCAGCCAGAAATATTCAGGCTAACAGAAAAAGAGCAAACATATTACTCCTGTACAGTATATTCAGTTCACCTAACAAAGACACAACATAACTATCACCTTTATCTATCAAATTGTGCATGCACCTATCCTGTACAGTATTCAGCCTAGCAAATGTGAAACCTGCTTGCTCTTGAGATCTAATTTTGATGAATTACTTATGCTAAAATATATTAAGCCTAGCCAATGTGAAACTTGCTTGCTCTTGAGGTCTTGTAAACAGAATTGCCCTGTTTATCCGAAATCAGTTTTTTTTTCAATAATTACTGCTTTCTCATATAATATCCCATGAGCAGTTGCAGCTGTATAGCATCGATTGGTCACTGCCATAGAAATTCTCGAAATGATTTTCTATTGCTACTGTGTGGTGTGTTACAGGAAAACATGAATAACTTAGGCTAAACTGGAGCGTGGATTGCAAAAAAACTTGGTTCTAAAGATAGTGAAATAACCTGCACAAAGTCGAGTCGGTTTAAAGTAGTTACCTGTAGAGAACCAACAAGGTTATTCTTCAGTTCTGCATAGTGGTACTGTGCAAGAATAACCATTCAAAACCAGCCTTAAACTGGATACTCATTCATCATGAAACCCTGACTCTGAAAACCAATTTGCATATATAATTCATAAGGAGTATATCGACAGAACTGATGGCGCAGAAGTTTCAGAACCAGAATCAATGCAAAAATAAATGACTGAATATACCAGAAAAAATATTTATGCGGTCTTACATCATCTAAAGTAAGTACTTGTAGCTCTGCTCTCACACTTGCATTTTTTATGCAGGTGGACGTTTCTACTTGTGACTGTTTACTTCTGGGTAAGGAAATGTAGTTTCTGTCGTCAGTGAATATGTACCTTAAACACAATAGTACAAGCCAACGACTGTGAATTTTGCAGCTTGCCACAGGAATGTCCGTCTACGGTTGCAGAAATTTTGACCCAGAGAATTTGGACGGGCAAGGAGACACAAGAGAGGTTGCCGGATTCTGGGGTTACTTACTCCAGGTGATTTACCAGGTAATTAGTGTAAACTCATCATCTACTTTTTTTCATGAAGTAAAGGCAACCTATGCAACATATGACCGACTACTTATTAATTACTGTACTCACAGACAACTGCAGGCGCTGTGATGATGACCGACTTTATTTACTGGCTTATTCTTTTCCCTAATATTCCCAAGAAAGACGGTCACCACATAACCTTCGTAAGTAGCTTCTGAATTTTCCTACTTTTTTCGCGAAATAAATTAATTGTGGGAGTGCCACACGATTAACAAAACAAATTCTCGGGTAGGCTAGCTTCTCGTTACCACATCACTTTGTACTGTCTTCTGCAAGGTCGATGCACCTGCTGCTCATCCTTCTAATAAAACAAAACGATTGGGCTATGATCTGAACATGGTGAAACCTTCTGCACTACCCTCGCCTCCAAGAAAATATTCCTCCATCCATTATCTTTCATCGCTCTGTCCAAAGTCCAAACTGACACGCACATTCCTCCTCCCTCTTCGCTTCTTATTGTAAGTGAATGAAAGCCCAGAGAGGTCCACCAGCTCGCAAAGTCTCCAGGGCATCACGGAAGGAAATCACCTGCACCTCAGAGCGAGCACTCGCAGAAAAATGCTCAAAGGACCACATGGCCTCATTGAAATCTCCTATTACAGACCATGGCAAATCGCTTTCAGTTTTGAGATTTTGCATTACTGACTACTGTTATATACTTATATCCCGCAAGTCCGACCAGTAGCCTCCATTGCTCTTGTTATCATCATGTGGAAGACTGCAACAAGAATCCGCGGGACACCAGGATCCCATTGCTTGTACTGAAGATGGTTCGCCAGAGAGATCAACAAACAGAAAGTCTGACCTCTGTATAGCACATGAAGAACAGCAAGAAGCTTCACATGATCATATACAACCTTGCTTTTGTTTGTCATCCCAATTTCTAGTCCTGATGTGAAGCAGTAATGGAGGACTTGTAGGCTGTAGCTGCCACACGTGCAAACCACACTGAATTAAGCATTGTATTGTACTCATTTTAGTGGTTCGGCTGAAACATTGATAAGGTCATCCTGAAATAGAACAAATGCAGCAATAATCTCGGTTTCCCACAGATCATCTGTCCTTTCAGCTAGAGCAACCATGAGAACCCCACTGACCATAAGAATATCCTGTTTCAGAAAGTTGCTTGTTCTGTCCCTAGGCTGAACGGAAATACTTTAAAAAATTGCATAGGACATCTGGCATGAGACCTTTGATGTGAAGTTTCTGAATGGTGCAAACATCCCAAGCGCATAATTTCTTGTCAAGGATCATTTTGCTGCACTTGTGTATCAACTGAATTGTCATAGTATGATTGTAGCCACAAAATTGACCAATGCCATAGGACACACTCGTGTACACAAACTGCAAGATACCTGGATCCCATTGTCTAGTACAACAACCACCAGCATCTACATACGAATGGACAAAAATCTCATTGCGCCTGAACCATATAACCTTTCCAACGTACCATCATGTGTCCAGCAGCTCATATGCAATTGTGTATAGCTGGGAGCTGTCAACATATCTGTGCTCTCCAAGGTCCCATGAGAAGGTTAAGCATATACCATCAGTAACAGATTTAAACAAGAGCACTGGTTGAAACAGACCACTTCCCATCGAATAAGAGTCAAACAATTACAAATTTCCCAGTGAATGCACATCAAGTATTTCAGGAGAAACTCCCGGATCCCAATGGTGTGTAGCAGAATAAGTTACCTTCCAAACAGATGTGTCCCTGAGCATAAGGTGCGGCACTGTAGGATCAACAGGTACAGAGAGAGGGTTCCTTGAAGAACCATACAACAGGGGTTCAGATTTGGCAATTGTGCTTCCAGGGCTAAAACCATGACACTGCAATGCTGACGATAGCTCGAACACCCAACATTTTACCAATACAGTAACTATGCCAAGATCACTCGTGGAGACGAACGAGGGCGAAGGTGCCGAGGCCCCTCGTGGGATTGTGACACGTCACAGTATTGCACCAATCTTAAAGACCTCCGTCTCCTACCCAGTTCCCCTCGTGGCCTCGTACCCTCGTACCTGTTCTGTTCGTAGCAGGCGCACCGGCCGTCTACCTCTGCCGACGAGGAGAATTCTATCGATCTCCGCCGCCTTAGGTAGCCACCCCCTGCGCCGGTGGCCAGAGTCAACAATCCATATCCCGTCGCGCTTCTCCTCCGTCTGCTTACTGCTAGGAGTTCCTCGCGGCTTCGCCGTTCTTCGTGGAAGCGGTGGCGGCGACATGGCACGCCGCCGGGATCCACACCGCCGCCTCCCGTGGTTCATTAAGGACGAGGTAGAACACATAGGTAGCAGGTTTCCCTCCTGTGGTTAATCGATTCATGTTCCTATGAAACCTCATTAGCAATCTGAATTTCTTGTGTTCGTTTCAGAGAACAGTTCAGACATGTAGCTGCGGTTTTGGCAGTACGTCTGCGGCTGTGATACATACCTTCACGACGGGTGGGAATTGGCAGTACGTCTGCGGCTGCGTCAGTTTGCCTTACGGCGGAGGCGGCTCCCGGCGACGGGTATTCTCCCGACGCCATGATCCCTCCTTCAACAACACGCAGCCACGATCGTTCCCTCAATATCCGGTTTGCCAGTTCTGAACCTGAACCTACCTTAGATTAGGTGACGTGTCGCAATCCCACGAGGGGCCTCAGGAGAGGAAGGGTGAGGCCCGTTCCCAGATAATTTTTTGCCCGACACAATCTCACTGAAAACCAAATCGAAACGGGTAAAAAAAAACATTGGGAATTTTTTGGTGGAGTAGCGGCCCAGAGACGTTTGTTTGTGGATAGGACGACTGTAGAGCCCAGATCGCTGTGAACAGGCCTAGCTAAAAAAAAAGCTAGGTCGTGCAGATTTACTGTTTCTTATTCATTAATAAGTACTGTATATAATTATCGATACTTAACTAACTATTCACTTTTTTTTTCTGGCAGTGGAGCGCAATGCCGCACACATTCAACGCATTTTTTTTGCTTGGCGACTGTGCTCTCAACAGAATGGTAAGAAGAGTTTCCGGATTTGAAAACTAGTATGTATTTTATGCCTTTACGGTTTGCTCACAGCAGTTTAATTTCATTCGAATTACAGGGCTACCCATGGTTCCGCATAGCTTACCTATTCCTCTGGACTTCTACCTACGTCCTGTTCCAATGGACTGTCCACACATTCTCGGGAATAAATTGGTAAGTAATATCTACAGCTTCCTTTCCTTCCTAAAGTAGGTAAATAATATTTATACTAATCGAAAGAAATAAAATAAAATCACTAACGGTGATGTCAAAATTCCCAGGTGGCCGTACCCGTTTCTCGATTTATCGGCTCACTTGGCCCCACTCTGGTATATTATTCACATCTTTCTCTTACATTTTTGTTCAGTGGAAAGAAGTCGAAAATGACCTTAGCGTAATACTATGCAGGTACGTTGTCGCAGGTTTACTTCAGGTGCCTTGCTATTTTGCTTTCATGCTGGCAATGCTACTGAAGCGCCGCCTCTTCGCCAAGTGGTTTCCTACCAGGTTTATACAGGCGTAGGAGCTGGGGAGTGATGATTCTCGCTACTGTTTAGATGTTGCACTGTGTATACCTCTCGTTGGTGGAACGTGACTAGTCGGTTGAGTGTACGTGGAGTGTAGTGTGAACTTTGAACAACTAGTTGAATGCCCGTACGTGACACGGTTATTATTTATTTTCATCCTTATAAGGATCTTAAATCCAGCTGAGGGAGGCATCGAGACGCTCTGGGGGAGGACGGCACCGGCGGCGGCCACTGCGCCATATCTTTCCCGACGCTGCCGGCGGGTGGTCTTCCGGTTCTCACGGCGGCTTTTCCCTTTTTTATGGGCTTTTCTCCATTTTCAGGTGGTTGGATGGAGTTGGGGGAGAGATAGGAACACAAGGGGTTATCTGCAAATGTGTAACGTGGGTGTTTCGATCCGTTAGATATAAATCGAACGATCCTAAATGAAAGATGGCAGACACACCATCATCACCAACTGTGGTTTTTATAGGAGTAGTAGAGATGAGTGCTAGCGTGGCTGAAGTCTATATGAACAATGAGTGCCAGCGTGGCTGAAGTCTAATCTAAATAAATTGCTAAAGAACCAAAAGAGTATGATTTGTACACCCTGCAAGAGAGGGGGAGAAACGGAATGACAGCTTTCGAGCCTCGGGCCACCGGGGAATGCAACATCCGCCATGGGCTTCGATGCATAGAGTTGCAATCTCGCACGGCCATATAGACATATACGTACATGGCATGGGGCCGATCGTCCGGTTGGGCCCGTGAGCGAACATACCAGCCCAGTAGCCCAGTAGGTACGCTGCTTTCTATGTGCTTCGCGGGCGGTCCTATTCAATGCTTTTAGCAGGAAATCATATACTAATCTCCGCATACCCCTAGTGGGCCTGCCCACCATCACGAACAGCGGGAGAAAGACGATGATGTCAGCTAGGGGAGCACCACGGGACCGAGCACCTCACCGACGACGGGGTCGACGCGGCTGTCCACGGCGTCGCCAGCAGAGGCGAGGACGAAACTTAATGAGGGGGTGCGGGTGGGAGCTCGTCGGTGACCGGAGAGAGGTGCGAGTGCCGGCGACCAGACTTAGGGTTTGGGGGGCTTAGAGGGATGGCCGGCCGGGAGGCGGCGGACCAGCAGAGACGGCAGCTCGAGCAGGGCGGGGCGCAGAGGTGGCGCGGTAGCGGCGCCGATCGCAGGGGGCGGGAGCAGGCTGTTAGGCCGGCGGTGGCGGGCTGGTCGGGGAAGAAGGTGGAGGAGGAAGAAGAAGAAAGGGGAGGTGGGACGCGTCCATGTCGAGGATGGCAGCAGTAGGCGGGTACGCAAAGCTTCGCTCCCTCCGCGTACCGCGTGGTACAGGATTTCCCGCTCTTAGCACTGTTTGGGGAGCTCCTATTCAGCGTGTTTAGCTTCTGTTACGGAGCGTGCGCGTACCCCCAACGATGTAGTGTTCGTTGTTGGGCTCGGCCCATGTATTGTTTAACAACCTCCGAGCGAACGACGGTTTCCATGCCAACGACGAGCCTACTCGTACCACCACCTACACTGTAGCTAGCTTCCACGCTTAGTACTCCCTCCGTTTCACAATATAAAATGTTTTAGCTATTTTTCACATTCACATATACATACATGTATCTAGACACATTTTATTATACATGTACACTCTTTTTAGCCTGAATCTAAACAACATGTAGAACACCTAAAACATCTTATATTGTGAAACTGAGTGAGTATATACTACGAGCACTACTAGTAGCTCCAGTTTTTTCACTGAGGCAGTATATACTATGAGCACTACTAGTAGCTCTAGTTTTTCACGTGTTTCGGACATAACTTTCTTCGTTCACGAATCCGTGCCTATAAAACATGGTTCATGAATTTGAAAATTGTTCATAAATTTAAAATGCCTCACAAAAAATGTTCATGAATTTGAAAATGATTCATGAATTTAAAAATGGTTCACAAAAAAATGTTCATGAATTTGAAAATGGTTTGGTTCACGAAAATATATTCATGAACTTGAAAATGGATCATGAATTTAAAAATGGTTCATGATAAAAATGTTTATGAATTTAAAATTTGTATTTGATGTGTCGTTTTGTACTAGTGACGACCGCGACATCCAGCGCGAATGGTGCCGAGGGTCCCAATTCCTGCATTGCTTAACTTCCACCACGACAACGCACCAGATCTTCCTCCATCTGCACCAGAATAGAATAAGAAGAGAGAGAGAGAGAGAGGCGATGAAGGAGGTCGACATCCCACTTCCGTTGGTGACTGCGAGGGAGAGGTCGCAGAGGGAGGGGTGGCGGCGGAAGGACCCCCTAGTCCCCAAGTAGCCCAAGCAAGGACGATGTGACGTTAAGGGAGCGGTCTTATGTTTGATTTCTTCTCCGATATTAGACTCCTGGTTGGCCTAGCGATGTTTCCCGGTAGATATGTCGCACCCGCCGATGATGTTTCCATGCTTCTACGATATTATGGATTGGAAATACCCGTGGCGAAATCGAGTTGTCCTGCCAGCTGTTTGTACCACTGCTTGTTGCGATCGAGCCATCCGACTGCTTCGAATTGCACCGCCCTTTTAATCGACAACTTAACAAATCTTCAGCTCCACGGGGCTCTAGGTCAACCTCTAAGGGGTACCCAAATCTCTCTATGATGCCAATTGTTATCGACGGAGGCGCATAACAAATCATACAAGTACCACCAATCACAACAACGACACCAAGATTTTTAACACGGTTCGGCGATCAACTACTACATCCGAGGGGCATGCTTAACGGGCGCTCCTCCCTGTGTACTAAGCGAAGTACTACCAACGACAAGCCCGTTGAGGTCAACGATACATCACCATCACCATGCCACGCTGGTCTGGCATCCCTGCCACGTGTGCATAGCGTTCTCCAAAGTAATCTCATGTCTAACCTACCGTCTTGCATCTAGCTTGTTTGGGCTACCCATAGTATCTTTACATATTCGGTTATTCTAGTTAAGAGACGTGCCCTACCAGCAGCATCCCTTCGACGCTTGAGAAGTTAGAATTCTGCCCTTTTAAGATAACAGGGGCCGACGCATGCATGCATACAAGAAATCTTTTCTGTAATAAAATATCTAAAGTTAATTATCTTTTAAACCGGTAATCCAATTGATGATATGTTTGCACCGTTGGCTTTGTTTCGTGAGTATTTTAAAACAAGATCTCATCCTAATATGTTTTGACGAAAAAAAATCTTCGTCAGTTGTCAGGTTATAATGGCCATTGCTGCTAACAAGGGCCGGATTCAAGAAGTGTCAGTTGCGTACCACGATAAAAAAAAAGGCCCGTTCACCAATTCCCTACATGACGAGGTGATATCGCAAGACGTGACGGCACCGGCATCTCCGTGGGTTCATCTTGCCGTGGACTATGGAGGCATGAAGCCATAAGCCATGGATGAACTAGCGACACGAGGTGAGGAAGGGTGACGGGGCCTTCGCTAAACATGAGTGGCTGCGGGAGCATACACGTTGCATCACAGTTATTCATTTGAGAATAGAAATTTTTGAATTCACACCAAAATAGCGTTAACGATACGCTGACTCGTTTATTTATGAGATACCTGACAACCATCCCTTACAGTGGAACTACTCAAGTTCGAGTAGAATCCGCTAATGGCACATCTGCAGAATGGTGGCCATGTGATTGCATTGTGCAAAAATCTACACACATGCAAGAACCTGCATCGCAGTATCCTTTTTTGTAGTCGAACAGACGACACCACTCAAAACATTTCACCGAGTCCTGACAAGACATCTTTATGCGTCGCTCAGGGCACCCTCCATGCACCTCATCTATATGAAAGAAAGAAACGTTTATTATGAGATATAAATATGCAAAATCCTAATACATGTATGAACTAATTCATGCTCTTTCTTACCGGTACACGCAAAGAGCATCAGTATGAAGATGGATGCCACAACGGAGGTGATCTTGCAAGCCATGGAAAATACTTGGATAGGACCAGTCTAGTCACCTATTTATATTGGAAAGTTCCACCTACCTTTGTTACACCTACATTTATTACTCAAGATATGTATCTTCGTAGATTTCGGTGCGGGCAATATATAGGCCATTAATTGTTGAAGATTGTTGAAGATTTCGGTACGGGCAACATTTATTTCTCCAATTTCCTTGTACTTTTTTATCAAGAATCGGTGGTCTCTAAGCGGCCTGCTGATAATTTTGTGAAGAAAGCAAAATGCCCTTCATAAGAGCTGGTTATTTATAAAGTCAAATCACATGTCTTTTGTTCTCTTGATAGTGTGGTTGCTCACGTTTTTGCTAATGCTGAAGATAAAATTCTAAACTTTTGTAAGTACAACTTAGGTTTTTGCATCTGTCTTATTTGCATATGTAGATGTAAAATCACCCAATCCGAATCCAGATCTGAATGAGAAGAAATTTTTCGTTCATATTGTGAAACTAGATGATGACATCGAGTAGAGACACACCACACATCCTACCATTGGCAATTGCTGATGAACTCGAGTAGAGATCACGTGTGTATGTACAACGTACATTAGTAGTGTAACACTACAGGAAAAAAATGGGTGAGGCCTTAGAGGATCTCCGCTTGCAGCGATAGGCATACGCAACTTAAGTAACTTGCCATTTTGGTATCAAATGTTGGTGCCGCATCTCGCAGCGCCGCTCTTCTTACTCTTAACCTCTCTTGTTCACTCAGACAACAACACATGAACACCCAAATACACTAAGGAATAAAGCTTAACAACTAAGAGCATCTCCACTCGCGCCCCCCAAAACCTCTCCCAAAGGTATTTGGGGCGCGCCTAGCGAAAAAGGGCTTTCACTCGTGCCCTCCAAAGGCCCATTTCGTCCGGGCACGCCCCAAATTTCGTCCGGCGCTACCGGCCCAACCCCCTTCTCTGGGGCCGTGGTGGTAGCGCCGGATGATACGTCTCAAACGTATCTATAATTTCTGATGTTCCATGTTGATATTATACCAATTGTTACATGTTTTATATACACTTCATAGCATTTTTATGCATTTTCTGGGACTAACCTATTAACAAGATGCCACAGTGTCAGTTCCTGTTTTCTGCTGTTTTTGTATTCCAGAAAAGCTAGTCTGGAAATATTCTCGGAATTGGACAAAACATGGACATAACCTCCTATTTTTCCAACACGAAGACGGAGTCCAGAGGAGACACGGAGGGGAGCCACGTGGCGCCCACACCATGGGGCCGCGCGGGCCCCCCTGCCGCTCCGTGGGGTGGTGTGGGGCCCTCGTGGCTCCGCAGCCGCTGCCCTTTCGTCTATTTATTCCTCCCGATGCGAAAACCCTAAATACCCGAGCCATTATCCATGAAAAGTTCCAGAGACGCCGCCGCCGTCAAGCCTAGCTCGGGAGGGTTCAGAATCTCTTCCCGGCACGTTGCCGGAGAGGGGAATCATCACCGGAGGGCTCTAAATCACCATGCCTGCCTCCGGAGTGATGCGTGAGTAGTTCATCCATGTACTACGGGTCCATAGCAGTAGCTAGATGGTTGTCTCTCCACTTTATGCTATCGTGTTTAGATCTTGTGAGCTGCCTATCATGATCAAGATCATCTTATTGTAATGCTACATGTTGTGTTTGCTGGGATCCGATGAATATTGAATACTATGTCAGGTTGATTATCAATCTATCTTATATGTTATTTATGATCTTGCATGCTTTCTGTTACTAGTAGATGCTTATGCCAAGTAGATGCTTGTAACTCCAAGAATGAGTATTTATGCTAGATAGTAGGTTCATGCCTCCGGTAATCGGGAGAGTGACAACAACTTCTAAGATTGTGGATGTGCTATTGCCACTAGGGATAAAATAACCGATGCTTAGCTTAAGGGTGCGCCGTTAGGTCTAATGCATTTGTTTACATTACGTACATTACTTAATGCGATTATCTGTTGCTTGCAACTTAATACCAACATGGAACTCGGATGACAACCTGGAGGTGAATTATTAGTCATAGACGTTGTTGGATAACGGTCTATATATTTTGTCGTAATGCCCACATGAATATCATAGTAATCATCATGTCATATATATGTATTGTCATGCGCTCAATATTTTGTCAATTACCCAGCTGTAATTTGTTCACCCAGCATGTTGGTTATCTTTTATGGAGAGACACCACTAGTGAACTGTGGACCCCGGTCCATTCTTTTACACTGATAATACAACCAACTGCAAACATTGTTCCTTTTCATTCTCTGCAATTTACTACTGTTTTCCACACCATATGTTTAATCATTTGTTTTCAGCAAGCCGGTGAGATTGACAACCTCACTGTTTCGTTGGGACAAAGTAGTTTGATTGTGTTGTGTGCAGATTCCACGTTGGTGATCGAGTAACGGCGCCACCAACAACTTTCAGAAGTGATTTCTTGCTCCTACTGGTACGATTAAACCTTGGCTTCATACTGAGGGAAACTGCTGCTACACTGCTTCATACCTTCCTCTTGGGTCTCCCAACGAACGTGCGATCCACGTCATCACCGGACGAAATGAAATGCGCCGTGGGGTCGCTCTGTCAGCGTCACGGTGCCTCAAATTAATTCATCATCGGCGGCCCCGCAGTTCTTTTGCCCACCTCGCTTCACCACCATCTGGGTCGTCGATCCCACCCCCGGCTCCGACCGGCGAGAAACCCACCCCACGCCCGACACTCCTCCATCCTCCTCCGCCCACCCGCCGCTTCGAAGCTCGTCGCCGCGCCTAGGGATTCGTCGGCGACCTCGCGCGCCCACCTTGCACCAAAGGTGTTCGACCAAAGGTAGGCGTCGACTTTTATGTAATTTTCACCGGAGCCTATGACCGGACATTGATTGCGTTCCTATTTCCATTCCTGCAGATGGACAACGACGACGAATTGATGGCGCAGATGATCATGGAAGAGGAGGCAGACATCGACGCCGAAGAGGATGAGCATTTGGCCATTCTTGCTTGTCTTGTCCAGCTCCAAGAAGATGAGGCCGCCTGTGCCCAACCCAAATGAGGAGGATCACATCCAGGGAGGAGGAAGAGCAAGCAAAGAATTAGGACGGAGGGCCATTGCATGCTATATGCGGACTACTTTGCCGACGATCCAAGGTTTGGTGCAAAGGATTTTCGCCGCCGCTTTCGGATGAGGAGGGAGCTGTTCAAGACGTTGGTGCAAACAGTCCGAGAGTATGACCCTTGGTTCAAGTTGAAGAAAGACGCTGTGGGCATACTCGGCTACACATCTATCCAGAAGTGTACCGCCGCCATGAGAATGCTTGCGTATGGAGCTCCTGCAGATGGTCAAGACGATTGTTTGCGCATGTCAGAGTCTAGAGCTCTCAAGTCAATGTACAGATTCTGTAGAGCGGTGGTTGTTGTGTTTGGTCCACACTATCTGAGAGGACCAAATGAGCAAGAAACAACTCGCATCTTGGCAACAATTGAAGAAAGAGGGTTCCCTGAGATGTTTGAAAGCATTGACTGTATGCACTGGAGCTGAAAGAACTGTCATTTTGGTTGGCAAGGATTGTACAAGAGTGGCCATCATGGGATCTGAAGCGTGATCCTTGAAGCCGTGGCTGACCATGAGACTTGGATTTGGCACGCTTTCTTTGGGATGGCAGGATCTCACAATGATATCAATGTGTTGCAGTGCTCTCCGGTGCTTGCCAAGCTTGTTGAAGGTCATGCTCCACCTATCAACTATGAGATCAATGGCCACCAGTACACCAAAGTCTACTACCTAGCGGATGGCATCTATCCCAAGTAGTCTATACTTGTGAAGACAATCTCGGCACCAAGTGGCAACAAGAAATCTTGGTTTGCCTCACAACAAGAGAGCAAAAGAAAGGATGTTGAGCATGCATTTGGTGTTCTCTAGCAGAGGTTTTGCTATTGTCCGGTACCCTGCTCTCACTTGGTCGACCGAGCAGATGTCAGAGGTCATGAATGCATGTGTGATCATGCATAAACATGATCATCGAGGATGAGCGTGAGAATCCAATGCATGATCCGCTTCCGTTCGACTTCCAGGGTCCTCTGGCCGATGTTGATCATGAAGTGCCAGCAGATTGGACTGACTACATCGTCGCATAGATGGAGATCAGAGATGAAGGTGTTTATCAACAACTTCAAAAGCGTTTGTAGGTGCGCAAAGGATTGACCGCAAATTAGATGTATGAATAATATTTGTGCTAGTATTGTGGAACTATATTTATGGAACTTCATTTGTATAATTATATTTGTGCTAGTATTGTGGAACTATATTTGTGAAACTTTATTTTTTGATGTTAAAATTGATTTGGAGCGTCTGTTTGGGAGCGGCGAATGGGAAGAGGGCCTGCCTTTTGTCCGGATGCCCCCCAAATCGCCCGCGCCGGCTCAAATCCGGACACTATTTGGAGAGCACGAGTGGAGATGCTCTAGCTAATGCCTGAGCTAACACGGCCTTTTCTCCGGGCACCAACTAACTCCACGACTTGGCCAATCTTGCATGCAGTAGCGACTCGCTGCATGCGGCAACCAACTTGCTAACTTGCCTAATGAATTAACGTTAATACTCATGCACATGTCAAGATTAATCCTAACATCAAAGGCCTCCTTTGATTCACCGGATTTCTGAAGATTTTTTTGTAGGATTTGAACCTTGTGGAATTCTTTCTTTCCAAGGTGTTTGATTCAAAGGATTGTAATCTGCAGGAAATATTCCTATAAGAACTGTGTAGTGTATTTTCAAAGAAAAACTAACATGAGCATATACCTTATGGAAAAATCCTGCGCCTTGATCCTATGTTCATAGGATTCCAGTGTAGAGGGCAAGTCAATCCTACAGAATGAATTCCTATTCCTTCATATTTCCTACCATGTGAATCAAATAAGGCCTTAAGTCTGCGTGAGAGGTCCTAGAAGAACTGAACAATACCAAGATCTTTTTCTAGAATACCAAACGGCCAAGATTTGAACTGAGTAGTGTTGTTACTTTCTCTAATTTAAAGTTTAGAACAGAGTGCGGCCGAGGGCGTCGATACAGAAGCTGAAAAAGAAAACAGCACAGGGAGCGTGGCCAGTTGCTATTTTCTCTAATTCGACGACCAGGGACTGCAGCCACGACGGCGAGCGGCCTTGCTCTCCGGCCGGAGCATTGCAGGGTCATTCCGACTGGCGGGTATGGATGCTAGGGCGGGCGGGGAATTGTTTAGATACGCTTTGTTTGGAAAGAGATTGAGGAGACGACGTGAGATTGTTTTCCTCTCCGTTCCGTGCTCAGTCTGTGTGGTTCTGATTGGTTGGACCACCTCGTTCTATAATATACTCTCTTCGTATTAAAATATAAGACATTCTACTTACTTTTCACACACATGTATCTACTATCTCTGAACCTTGCACTAAAACATGTCTAGATTCATGTGTTTGGAAAGTAGCTATGAAGTCTTATATTTTGATATGGAATGAGTAGTGGTGATGATGATGGTGATTAAAGGAACCATTTTGGTTTCTACGTAGCTTCTTTTAAATTTTCGAACAAATGTTACATGTAAAAGGTACTGATAGAATTTCAACCTATACACATCTATAGAGAATTGGTTAGCTCATGCCGATGCAGGGTTGACGACCTAATAAAAAAATTACTTACAACCATGGTAAAAAAAATTACATTGTCCTAGGTCTTAAACAACTTACTAAGGGAAATCATAATCAACAAACGGCTTTATTTATGAGATAACGGGCAACACGGCCCTTACAATAGAACTACTCAAGTTCGAGTAGAATCCACTCGTGGCACCTCCTGTCCATTCGATTGATTTACGTTGCATTCAACACAAACGCATGAGCCAGCATTGCAATACCCTTTAATGGCGCCGAAGAGACGACACCACTAGAAACATTTTTTTTTTTACGTGACCACTAGAAACATTTCACCGAATCTTGACAGGACATCTTTATGGGTATGTCATGGCACCCTCCAACTATATAAATAAAAAGAAATGTTTGTTATGTGTGATATAAAAAATGCAAAATCGCGATGCATGTATGAACTAATACAATACCCTTCTTACCATGAGACGCAAAGAGCATCAGTATGAAAATAGATACCACAGCCACGTTAATCTGGCAAGCCATGTAAAACACCTGGATAGTTACCACTTACCAGTCTTGTCACCTATTTATATTGGAAGGTTCGACCTATCTTAATTACTCAAAGATCTTATTATCTCTGTAGATTTGCGTACCTTCGACAATAAATTCATCCCCACTATCTTGGCCATTAATTGTTCAAGATTGTTGATTACCTGGACTTGGCCCTCTACCAAATATTTGTATAATAGTGTGGTATTATAGGTTAAAGTACTGATGCGGTTGCATAGTTAATGCGAAAAAGTAAGGTTGTAGCTTTGGTGACGTAAATTTTGCACATGTTCATAGCAAAACAAGTTACCATAAATCTATTAATTAAATAGTACAATCTATATTAGAGAACACTTAAAAAGCAATGCATTGGTTTAACTGTTTATTGCTTTTATATAACTCTTATGATAACATGCTAAGACTAGCCACAATGGGAGTATCATATGTAGTATCATGCATGCCATGTTGGCAAAAAGCTGACGTGGCACTGCAATTAATGATGAGAGAGGTGATAGTAGTATCATAGGTAGATACCGTAACATAACGGATTCCAATGCAAAATGAGTCTACGGCCTAATAAATATAGTATTGTATGATACCACAAATATGTTACTACCCATTGTGGAGGTAGTAACATAGACTAGTATCATATGCATGATACTAGTATATGATACTCCCCATTGTGACTAGTCTAAGAGATGGTGCATTGGGCGATAGCTTAGGAGTAATTTTCAAAATCACAAAAGGTGAAAAATAAAAAAATAAAAAAAAGGATAAAGGAAAACAGAAAAAGAAATGTGTTTTTCTTATTGGGCCGCTTCACAGCGGCCCATGAGGCTTCGTTCGGTTAATCCCGAACTCGCCGGGATCCGCGACAAAACCCCGTGGATCGGAGGGGATTGGTACGGTCGGGAATGTTTCCCCGCACCCGCTCTGCAGTGCATTCGGTTACACCCGGCCGGGATCTGACCTCGCCCTAATCCCTGCCAAACCCGCCTAAATCGACCGGGTTAGAAACATCTCCTCCCAACCCGTGGAATCAATCCCGAAACGGTACACACTCCTCTCCCCTGAAATCTCTTGCGACACTGCCGGCGGTGGCGGCGCAGCGCAATGGCCACGGAGAAGACGGTGGCAGCGTGCTCCCCCTGTCCTCTCTCCCTATAGAGCGAGCTCGTGTAAGATCGAGGACAAAACCGCGGGTGGGGGTGAGCTGGGCAGCGATGAAGGCACGACGCACGAAGCCACGAACCTAGGTGCAGGGTGGCGATGGAGGCTCGGTGCTGTTGTTGATGTCCGAGATGGAGCGGCGGCCGGCCCGTGGAGGTGGAGACCGTGCAAGTCGGCACGAGAGGGATGCAGCGGACGGAATTTTGCAGGGAGGGCGGCGGGATTTTTGCAGCTGCTTCCCGCTGCAGGGATTAACCGAATGGCACCAAATCGCAGTGATTAGTAGGGAACACGGGGTGGGAGGGTAGCGGGGATTGTGGTGATGATTGGGGTTCCCCCAATCCCTGCAGTGGTCAGATCCACTAGGGGATCTAAACCACATCAACCGAACGAAGCCTGAAGCGGGTTGCTACAGGCGTCCGGCGGGGAACGCGCCACCTGCGGGGGCGACATAGCACCTCCCCCGCCACACGTGTCGCCCACGCGCTTTCCTCCTCTTTGATTGCTCGCTTGGGCCCGTGAACGAGCATACCCACCCAATAGGTACGTTGTGTGCGGTCGGAACTTTCCCTCAAAAAAATGTGTGCAGTCGGAACTTGGAAGCGAGGTGGGACAAAACTTGAACAAATCGACTACAAGAGTTCCTAGAACGCGTGTTTTTTTAGAAACAATCCTAAGTTTTACCGTAGTGTCTGGCTTTTTTTTCCTATAGTGTATGTTGTGTATATACAGACGTGATTTGTACTCGAGTTCATCAGCAAGTGCTAGTGGTAGGGTGTGTGGTGTATCTCTACTCGATGTCATCAGCTAGTTCCACAATATGAATTAATTTCTTCTCATAAAGATTTGGTGATTTTGTGGTAAATACGGGTGACATACCAGAAAAAATGATCAGATGGTGTTGGCCGGTCAGACAATGAGTGGAGAGTTGGAGAGCTCATTTGACGGCCATGTTGATTCAAATAATGAGCGTTCAGTGTTTTGGAGGTGACCAAACATAACAAATTCCCATTTAATAGTAAAGATTTACAAATGATAGCATCTATCCTTCAACACCTACTTACAAATTTGAAAATGTTCTACTTTCATATATCATTATTATTATTTTGAAACGGAAGGCAAATTATTGATTAAATAAGAAGGAGAATAACAGTAGTTTTACAGCTACACATGAAAGAGCAAGAACGCTCATTCTATAAACCCATACGAGCGAGAGAGAGAAACGCTCACAGAACATGCAAAAAAGCTACTCTCCCGGCATGATGGATCCCAAGTGCTTAGCCCCGCGGCGCTCCACAAGGCCGACTCGGATTTGATCCGCGCAAAAATCACCGTTGGCATGGTGGAAATATGGCGGAAAACGCGCGCATTCCTTTCGGTCCAAACCTCCCAACATACGAGCATGATGAGGGAAGCCAAGGATTTTCGCCGAGTGCCGTTGGTGTAGATGACGAAGTTCCACCAATCTTGCATAGAACTAAAAATGTGCCATTGACTAGTCTTGATCGTCGAGAGCCCGAGCCAAGCGATCACCATGTTCCAAACGCGGATGGTGAAGCGGCATTTGAAAACAAAGTGTGTGGCGGATTCGGCCTCCCTCTTACAAAGTTGGCAAAGACCGCAGTTTGGCCAACCACGGCGCTGGAGCCGGTCGGCCGTCCACACCCGGTTTTGGAGAACAAGCCAAGCGAAGAGCTTGCACTTGGGAGGTGCCCAGTTCTTCCAAACCATCTCCGGCATAGTGGATCTCATCAAACCCTCAAATTGTGCTTCGTAGGCGGAGGACGCTGTGTGTACAAACCGGAGGTGGTGAACTTCTAGGTGATGTCATCGGTCGTTCCCACAATGAGATGGAACTCGCTCACTTTCGTCCAAAGATTGACGAACTCGGTGATGTGTTGAGTGGTGATGCCTTCGGCCATGTTGATGTTGGTGATCCAAAACTCGTCTGTGATTCCCTTATTGACGGTGAATTTTTTCCTAGTGGATATGGCAAAGATGGAAGGGGCCACCGAGTTCGGTTTCAGCCCATGAAGCCACGGGGATTGCCAAAAATTTGCGGTGTGTCCGTCACCAATGGTGATGACGGTGTCCGCATAGAAGAAATTCATGTCCTCCTTATTGCAAGGGTTTTCTTTGCCAACCCACGCCTTGGTGGGGTCCTTCCATTGGAGCCACGGCCAATGAAGGCGAAGCGCCCTAGTGAACTTGTCGAGGCCCATAATGCCCAGCCCGCCTTTGTCTTTAGGCCTACAAACTATTTTCCAATTGACCTTGCATTTACCTCCGGACACTTTTTCCACCAGTGCCCAAAAGAAGGCCCTTTCTAACTTGTTCACCGAGTGTAAAATGCCCGGGGGGATCACAAGAGGAGTCAAGTGGTAGATGGCTTGCGAGGTGATCACCGACTTGATAAGGGTGCCTCTCCCGGTCATTACCATGTTCTTGCCATGCCATGGAACAAGCTTGGAGGCTACTTTGTCAACAAGGGGCTGCACATCTATGGCCTTGAGGCGCCTATAGGATAAAGGGAGGCCCAAGTATTTTATGGGGAAGGTGCAGCGCTGAACCGGGAAGGGTTGCATGACGTCGTCAAGATCCAAAAGGGAGCACCGAATTGGTACCGCTTGGTTTTTGAGCACATTGGTAACCGCGACATTGCAGTCGGTGTAGGTCTTAGAGAGAGGTGCCAAGATTTTAAAGTCCTCCTTGAAAGGGGCATGAAAATAGCCGCATCATCGGCATAGAGAGAGGTGCGGATGATGGGACCGCGACCTTGCAGCCGGTGTAGGTCTCCATTAGTCGTGGCCAAGTCAAGAAGTTGTTGCAAGGGGTCGATGACAAGGTCGAAGAGGAGCGGCGAAAGAGGGTCTCCTTGCCTAAGACCTCTCCCATGCGATAATGGCATACCTGGAACTCCATTAAGCATGACGCGGGAGGATACGGTGACAAGGAGGGCTGCCACCCAATTTCGATACTTTGCAGGGAAACCACGCATTTGCAAAAGGTCAAGCAAAAAAGACCACCGCACGGAGTCAAAAGCCTTCTTGATGTCCAGCTTGAGGAGGATGGTTGGCGTGTTGGTGCGGTGCATTCTTCTCACATAGTTTCTCACACACATGAAGTTGTCATGAATACTTCTCCCCTTGATGAAGGCGCTTTGACACTTGGAAACGAAGTTGTTCATGAGAGGTGCGAGGCGTGAGGACATCATCTTGGCAATGGCATGGATGAGACTAATGGGACGGTAGTCGGAAGCCGCCTCAACTCCCTCCTTTTTTGGCAAGAGCACTAGGTTCGTCGAGTTGAGCCAATGGAAACTTCCGGTGCGAAGGTCGGAGAATTGTTGGATACCACGCATCACATCACTTTTAATAGTAGACCAACAAGCTTTAAAAAAAGCCCCGGTGAAGCCATCCGGGCCCGGCGCTTTGTCACTTGGCATAGATTTGATGGCCAAAAGGACTTCCTCCTCCGAAAAATCATCACCAAGGCTAGCAAGGTCACAATTTGGAAATTACAACGCCTCCCACTTGAAGTCTTTGGAGCTTGGAGGGCCACAGCCCAACACATTGGAGAAGTGGTTTTTGATCAAATCTTCCTTGCCATCATGATCGGTGACCCAACCATGACCATTGGAGAGCTTATGTATGTAGTTTTTGCGTCTTCGCCCATTCACCTTGGTGTGAAAAAACTTGGTGTTAGCATCCCCTTCTTTCAAGTTTTTTATGCGGGCGCATTGTTGCTTTCTAGACCTCTCAAGGACCGCCAAGCTAACGACCCTCCACTTGAGAATCTTTTTTTTTTACCAGCAAAACCGTAGGGGAAACCCCCACGGTTAATTTTCCATTTTCAAATGCCACAAAGGCATCACACTGACATCCATCAAAAGGATGACAGTCCAAGTACACCGATTACATGATTATGTACAAAGGTTGAGAGGATCAACCCAAAGGAAACCGAAGAAAGACAAAAATAGGAAAACTAGCAAGAGGCGATCCAAGTTAAGAGAATAGCATGTTTGGAGGGTTTAACCCTATGAGCTGTTAGAATAATGTCCTTCTTAAATCTTGCCTTCCACCTAGCAAAACTGGGCCTCTGATTCTCGAAAATAAAGTCATTGCGCTCCTTCCATATATTCCAAGCCGCAGTCACTGCCACTTACATGAAACAGGGGCCAGGGAAAGAACTCTTTGCTGAAGCAAACGCCTCCGATACAGTGGCAGTCCACAGCCATACAATGTTCAGATAGTTCTAGCATCTAGTGGCAAAAGAGCATTGGAAAAATAGGTGATCTCTAGTTTCTAGGGTGGCTGCCGTGCAAAGGACACAATTAGGGCTTGAATTTAGATGCCAATGCCTCCTCATCATCATATCACGTGTATTGATTCTGTCGATGATCATCAACCAAGCAAATACTCTAAGTTTAGGTATACATCTGCTTTTCCAAAGCCACCGAAACACAGGTTCAGACGTGGTGCCTTGGAAAAAGAATTTGTAGTAGCTGGCTGGCGAGTAAACACCTTTGTTCAGAGAATAATTCCATTTGTCAACTGCATCTCTGTTTGAATTTTTCAAAAGCTCAAATCTGTCCTGAAATGGACCGAACTCCTGGTATGCTAGTTCCGACATTGGAAGAAAGAATAGCTCAGCGGTGTTTTCCACTTCGAGTGCTTTCTTGACTGAGATGTCCTTGTCTAAAGCAAAGGGGAACAACCTTTCAAATTTAATTGCCAGCAATTCATTTCCTTCCAATTTATCTTTCCAAAGAAGAATTGAGTTTCCAGGACCAGGCACACAAGAGGTGATTCCTCTGTATTGGAAAGAGAGAGCACATATTTCCTTCCACCAAAAGGATCCAGTTTTCGGAGCAGCATGAGGCACTTTATCAGTATAATAAGTGTGCCATACTAAATCTACCCAAGGTATATCAGCTTTGTTCATGAATTTGTGCATATGCTTTAACAGGAGGGCATCGTTATGTAATTCCAAATTAATAACCCCAAGGCCACCTTTATCTTTGGGCATACACACCCTTTCCTAAGCCACCAATGCTTGAGATTGCTGCTCCCAATCTCCCTTAGCCCACAAACAATGTCTTCTAGCTCTGTCAAAAGACTTGATCGATGTTTTTTGTATTTTCAGAGTGCACATATAGAAAGTGGGCAGAGCCGACAATACTGAATCCACATATGTCAGACGACCAGCATATGTCAATAAACGTGAGCAAGCATTTAGTCTTCTTTCTGCAGTATCGATGAGGGGAGATAGGTCATGAATTGTAGGCTTGGTAGTACCAACCGGAAGCCCAAGATAAGTGAAAGGCATTTCTACAATTTGACACTCAAGAATCACGGCCAACTGATTTGCCAAATCATCAGTACAATTGAGAGGTATCATATTGGACTTATGAAAATTTACCACCAGCCCCGTGGCCTCAGCAAATTCATTAACTAAACTTTTGAGGAAAGCAACCTGTAACGGGCAAGCCTCCATTACCACTATCGTGTCATCAGCGTATTGGATCACCGGGAATTTGTGGTTTGGAATTGATAAAGGTGCAGTCAAGTTTCCAAGCTGAAACTGGTTGTTGATCATGGTCTGAAATAAATCTGCAGTCCCCACATATAACAGAGGTGATAAAGGATCCCCTTGGCGAACCCCTCTACGACATTCAAAAAAAATTCCAGCCACACCATTTAGCAGAACCGAAGAAGTGCTAGATTTTAGAATATCATCAATCCACTGTATCCATCTGCTATCATACCCTTTGAGCCGAAGGATTTTCGAAATTGCTGCATGCTCCATCATATCAAAAGCCTTGGAAAAATCTATCTTGAAAATTATGATGGGCTTTCTAGTTTGCTTACACTGAAAAATATACTCCAAAGCCCATGCAAGGCAGTCCTGAATTGTTCTCGACTTAAGAAAGCCGTACTGATTTTTGTGCACTGTTTGCAAAATCTTAGACTGCAGCCTATTTGCCAAAAGTTTAGTGATGATCTTTAGGCTAATATTGAGGAGAGAAATAGGCCAAAAATCATTTGGACCTAAAGGAGCATTCACCTTTTGAATCAGAGTTATCAAGGACTCATTGATGTTCTGTAAACTTACCAAACCATTTTGGAAATCCCAGCATAACTTGTAAAAATCATACTTGATTATATTCCAACAAGTTTTAATAAATTTCCCGTTGAACCCATCAGGTCCTGGTGCCTTATCTATTGGTAAATTGGCAATTACATCATCAATCTCCTTTTGAGAGAAATCCACCGAAAGCTCATGCAAATTTTCCACCGGACTGATTAAGTCTTCCAAATCAGAGGGAAAGATGATTGGCTTACTCTGACCCAATCTTTCTTTGTAAGAAGAAAACAGTATAGCAGCCTTTTCATTGTGCTCCACCACCTCTCTCCCATCCGTAGAATGAATCTTGCAATGTTATTTTTTCTGTACCGAATAGTGGCCATGGAGTGAAAAAGGAGGTATTTTCATCACCCAATTTGGCCCATCTAATCGTGCATCTGTTTTCCGCTTGAGAATCTTGTGTAAATCAACTTCCTCGGGAGAGAGAGCTCTATGGTCCTGCGCAACATTGATACTATTTTCGTTAGCGTCTTGACGGGAGCTTATTTGAGGATGAAGATTTATAGTCCCCGGCAACGGCGCCAGAAAATAGTCTTGATAACCCACAAGTATAGGGGATCGCAACAGTCTTCGAGGGAAGTAAAACCCAAATTTATTGATTCGACACAAGGGGAGACAAAGAATACTTATAAGCCTTAACAGCGGAGTTGTCAATTCAGCTGCACCTAGAAAAGCACTAGTAACAGGGGTGATGTGAAAGCAGCAGTAATATGAGAGCAGTAGTAGCAGTAGCACAGAATCAATGGCACCAGAAAATAGTTGCTTGCGTGGAGTTGACGGAAAAGCAATGATGATTACAGATGGACCGGGGTTCCCAGCTATCTACACTAGTGGTAACTCTCCAATAACAAGTGTTGGGTGAACAAATTACAGTTGGGCAATTGACAGAATATTGAGCGCATGACAATGCATATATATGACATGATGACTACTATGATATTTAATTGGGCATTACGACAAAATACATAAACCGTTATCCAACAGCGTCTATGACTAATAATCCACCGCCGGGTTGTCATCCGAGTTCCCCGTTGGTATTAAGTTGCAAGCAACAGATAATTGCATTAAGTAAAGTGCGTAATGTAAACAAATACATATGACCGTGGACATAGCATTGTTAGGTTATCCCTAGTGGCAACAACACATCCTCAACCTTAGAACTTTCTGTCACTGTCCCAGGTTAAATGGAGGCATGAACCCACTATCTAGCATAAATACTCTCTCTTGGAGATACAGGCAACTACTTGATCAAGGCAACCACAAGTACCGGAGAGCATGCAAGATCTTAAATAACATATAAGATAGATTGATAATCAACTTGACATAGTATTCAATATTCATCGGATCCCAACAAACACAACACCGATTACATCATATGGATCTCAATCATGTAAGGCAGCTCATGAGATCATTGTATTGAAGTACATGGGGAGAGAGTACCAACTAGCTACAGCTAGAACCCGTAGTCCATGGGGGAACTACTCACGGAGCATGATGGAGGCGGCGGCATCGATGGAGAAGGCTCCGGGGGTCAATCCCCGTCCCGGCAGGGTGCCGGAACATGACCTTCTGACCCCCGAAACGAAGTTTCGTGGCAGCGGAGCACGGAGATGTATTCGGGAGTTTCGTCAATTGTTCTGTGAGTTTTAGGTCAGGGGCTATATATAGTCCAAAGGGCGTCGCGAGGAGGTGACCGAGGAGACGACACCACCCCAGGGCGCCGGGCAAGGCCCAACTGCGCCCTGCCCACTTGTGGGGCCCTCGGCCTCCCCCGGACTTGTCCTTATGGCCCATGGAGTCTTCTGGTAAAATAGGGGCCTCTGTAAATTTTCGTCGAATTCCGAGAATATTTCCAGACTAGCTTTTCTGGAATACAAAAACAGCAGAAAACAGGAACTGGCACTGTGGCATCTTGTTAATAGGTTAGTCCCAAAAAATGTATAAAAGTGATATAAAGTAGATGCAAAACATGTAGCAATTGGTATAAAACAAGCATGGAACATCAAAAATTATAGATACGTTTGAGACATATCAAACATCAAGGCGGAGAATGATCTCGAGGGCCATGTGAAGGTGAAGCTTGGCGTGGGAGGTGAAAGAGGAGCTCCATTGCGCAAACGGAAGCCAAGTTTCTTAAGCTTGTGGAAAAGCACATGACACGGGTCGGAGTGCGGGATAGGTTCGGACCAAGCTTCATTCACCACTTCTTGGAAACCCGGCATCTTGACCCAAAAATTCTCGAACTTGAAGGCTCTAGGTCTATGGGGGCCAACCTCCCCGGCAAGAAGGAGAGGGAAATGGTCCGAGAGCAAAGACGAGAGGGCGTGGAGGATGTGGTTGCCGCAGTCAACGTCCCATTCATAGTTGCAAAACACGTAGTCAAGCTTGCTCAAGGTTGGGTTTGCCCGCCCATTGCTCCAAGTGAACCGGCAGTTTTGAAGGTGAATCTCATGGAGCTCAGAAAGGTGAAGGGTTTATCGAAAGCGGATGATTCGGCTGCGACTCGAAGGTCTCTTGTTCTTGTCTCTTGCCCGGTAAATTTGATTAAAATCCCCATTGGCGACCCAGCGAGTATTGTGTTGCATAGCTCTCTTTCTCACACTTACGTTGTATACCTTGCTTCAAAAAAATACCTCTGCCCATCTTCTATTCACTTGGATTGTTCTCATTCTAGAAGTATGACGATGATGTGTACTTTTGCTTACTCTGTCCACGAAAAGTTACTGGTCTTAAATAATACCTCTGCCCTGAAAATTGTAATGCATCAATTAATTGATATAGTGGAACGGAGCTGTTACTTTCCCTAATTCGATCAGCAGGGACTATGGGGTCGTCGGCGAGCGGAAGTTCTGGCCTCGGTGTCGCGCGGGCTCGAGGACAACTCGATCGGCCTCGTGTCTCCGGCCGGAGGCTTGTTGGGTTGTCAGGCTGGCGGAAATGGACGCTGGCGCATCCGGCGGGCGGCAATATTTTTATATGCGCTTGATACGTCTCCAACGTATCTATAATTTCTTATGATCCATGCTAATATTATACCAATTGTCACATGTTTTATATACACTTTATATCATATTATGATATTTATTGGACTAACCTATTAACAAGATGCCACAGTGCCAGTTTCTGTTTATTATGTCTGTGTATTGCAGAAAAGGCCCAAAAACCAAAGTGCTCGGAAAAATCCAGAAAAATTACAGAAATTCTATTTCGCCAGAAGACCCACGGAGCCAGAAGGGCAAGTCCAGCGGAGGCCCACGGCCTCCTCACCATGCCGTCGCGCGGCCTGGAGGGGGTGGCGCCGCCACGTGGTGAGGCCGCCTCGTGCACGCCCTCGTGTTGCCCTTTGGCCTATATATTGCTCCTGCCCCGAAAACCCTAGAAGAATCGACGATTTCTCCAGAAGAGTTCCGTAGCTCCGCCGCCACCAAAAACCCTAATTCGGGGGACAGAAGTCTCTGTTTCGGCACCCTGCCGGGACGGGGAATTGCCCCCGGAGCCATCTCCATCGACTCCACCGCCATCTTCATCGCCGTTGCTGCCTCCCATGATGAGGAGGGAGTAGTTCTCCCCCGAGGCTGAGGGCTCTACCGGTAGCTATGTGGTTTACCTCTCTCTCCCATGGTGTGATCTTTATGTGATCATGAGCATTGCTAGTATCGCTGAATTCATATGTAATGTTTATGCTACTCAAGTGATTTTATCTAGTTTCCGGAGTCATTGTGACAACACGGTATCAAGGTGACAGTGTGGGTACTTGTGTGTGACTCTATAAATAATTTAGATATTATCATGGCTTATTCTTTGTGGAATTGTGGTGTTTGTTTACTCAGACTTTGAGGTGTGCTTTTGTAGCCCTACGCATAGTACTCTTGTTTCACCAAGAAGGAGAATAATCCCGAGTAGCACTTACTTGCGTTCAGTTGTGCTAAAATGTTGAGAGATACCACTAGTGAAAGTATGATCCCTAGGCCTTGTTTCTAAGCATTGAAACACCGTTTACAACAAGTTCTGCTACATGTTTGCTTGCTGCCATTTTTATTTCAGATTGCAATTACTACTTATAATCATCCATATTACTTGTATTTCACTATCTCTTCGCCGAACTAGTGCACCTATACATCTGACAAGTGTATTAGGTGTGTTGGGGACACAAGAGACTTCTTGTATCTTAATTGCAGGGTTGCTTGAGAGGGATATCTTTGACCTCTACCTCCCTGAGTTCGATAAACCTTGGGTGATTCACTTAAGGGAAACTTGCTGCTGTTCTACAAACCTCTGCACTTGGAGGCCCAACACTGTCTACAAGAATAGAAGCGTGCGTAGACATCAAGCTATTTTCTGGCGCCGTTGCCGGGGAGGTAAGTGTTGGAAGGTATCTCCTTTAGATTCTGCAATTATTTCTTTTTGTTTCTTGTTTTTATTTTCACTAGTTAGGCTTAATGGAAAACAACAAAAAATTAGAGATCTTTATGAACTTTATATTGAATTAGGACATGATGCTTTTGAAGAGAAAATTAAGAAACCGATGGAAGTTTGTCTGCATAATAGTGGTAGTAATGTTATTAGCATGAATTCCTTGAACACCATTATTGCTAATGCTATGGAAAAGTCTAAGCTTGGGGAAGCTAGTTTTTATGAAAATGATCTTTTTAGTTCCCCAGCTTTAGAGGAGAAAATTTGCTCTGATAATACTGTGTCTCCCATATGTGATAATTCTAATGATGCTTGTGATATTTTAAATCCACCTACTGAAAGTATTCCTTTTGAAATACCTATGGAAATTGTTGAAAAGGTTATGGATGAACGTTATGCAGGGGATGGAACAGTCCATCCAAGTGATCACTTGTTGAAACTTAAAGAACTTTGTGAGTTGTTTAAGGTTGCAGGTTTATCAAGAGAAAATGCCATGAAGAAATTATTTCCATTGTCACTTAAGGACAAAGCAAGGGAGTGGTATGAGCTACTGGATGATCCTCATCATTCGGAGTGGAAGGAGCTTGAATATCTCTTTTACTCTAAATTTTATCCTCCTTATGAATTGTATTTAGATAGGAATTACATTTTTAATTTTTGGCCTCGTGATGGAGAAAGCATTGCTCAAGCTTGGGGAAGGCTGAAAACATTAATACTCAAATGTCCTAACCATGAGCTTCCTGAGAAAATAATTGTTACTAATTTTTATGCAAGGCTTTCAGGTCATTACAAGGATTATCTAGATGCCTGTTCAGAGGGTTCTTTCACAAGTAAGAAGGTTGAAGCTAGATGGGATCTTCTTGAAAGAATTCAAAGCAATACTGAAGATTGGGAGAACGACAAAGGTAAAGGATCAGGTATAAACTATGAATATGAATGCATTAAGTCTTTCGTTGAAACTGCTGGTTTTCAAAAGCTTAGTGCTAATTATGGTCTTGATTCTCAAATTATTGTTGATTGTTGTAGAACCTTTGCCTCTCATATTAATGTTCCTAAAGAAAGCTGGGACATGTATCATGAACCTTTTAAAGACACTTGCATGGAAAATGAAATTGTTGTTAATGATTGCAATAAACATGCTCAAACTTCTGAAAATGCTATTTCTTATAAGGATGTTAATTTTTGTGGAGTGCTTAGACCTTGTGAAAAGACTAATAATGAAGAAGAATATTGTAAACTTCATAAGCATGAGAAAACTAGAATATGGAGTAGGGCTCTAAATGATCTTGCTGAAAAGGTTTGTGCCCTATATCCTTTTATTTGTGAACTCTGCTATGAAGAAGGTCATTTCGAATTCCAATGCTCAAAGTTTAATGATACAATTTCGAGTTTGTTTGATGATAGCATGATCCATCCCGATCTTTATGATGAACTTGAATTATTTTTGGGGTGTGAAGAGTTATCAAGGAAAACTTCTTTGTTAGATATGAGTTCTTTTGATATGAATAGTATTTTGCGGGGATGCCGTCTCCATTGTGTTGATAAGAGCCACAGTAATCCTTATATAGAAAAAATTATAAAAGATGTACCTTTGCCAAAATATGAAAGGACTTATACTTGTTTTACTCTAATTAATGAAAGGGAGGAATCCTCCCAAGTTTCTTCTATTGTTTCTAACAATGAACCAGGGCATGTGGAGAAGCTTCCTTTCAAACCTCTCCCTCCTAAAGATAAAAAGAAGAGGGGAAAGAAGAAGAAGAAGAAGAAGAAGAAGAAGAGGAGTAAAAAGAGAGAGGAAAAGGTATCCTCTCCTAAGCATGTTGCTCCTTTCATGATTGTTTCTAATGAGTCTAAACTTATTGAAGAAGATTCACGTACTTGGGGTCATTATTATCTCGACACTAAATCTATAGGCACTATTGAAGATGATTATATGTCTGTTACTTCTTGTAGTGATCATGATTGGGAAAATGAAACTACTTTTGATATTGAAAATCTTTGGGGTACCAATTCTGAAAATGATGATGTTAATAATGTCTATACTATTAGTACTATCCATGTTCCATCCAATTATGATATGGAAAGCTCCAATCTTGGGGATGAGGTGTTTGAAAATCCTTTTGCTACTGACGATTATATATTTAAGACATCTCCTTCTAGTAAAATTAATGAAGATATGTTTACAAATGAACACACTTTGGAAGATAACTATTCTGTTGTTTATGATGATACTATGCCTCCAATCTTTGATAATTATCATAATGACAACTATGACATATGTTATAATTACAATCATCCTCATGAAACTTGTCATAGTTATGGAGGGATTACCCAAAACCATCTCTCTAATATACAACTTGTCTATCATGTTCAAGTTCTTTATGATGATCCTACTCCCATTGTTATTAATAAGAAGAACTTTGCTTATGTGGAAAATATTGATACTTTTATGCATATGAATCATGATAAGAATGTTTCATGTGATGGTTATATTGTGGATTTTATAAATGATGCTACTGAAAGTTTTTATGAGAGAGGGAGACATGGCTTCATATATCACAATAATATTGAATCTCCTCTCTTTTTGTTGAAATTTTTGAAGTTGCACTTGTTTTGTCTTTCTATGCTAGATGCTTCATGCTTCAATAATTTGTTTTCTTACAAGATTCCTTTGCATAGGAAGGTGGTTAGACTTAAATGTGTTTAATATTTGCTTCTTGATGCTCTCTTATATTCAACTCTTATACATATGAGAGCATTATCAAAAATTTCATGCCTAGCTAAAAGGCTTTAAAGAAAAGCGCTTGTGGGAGACAACCCATGTTATTTTATTTTCTGTATTTTATTTTATTTGAGTCAAGGAGTGTGCTTACTTCTGTAACAACTCCTTTGTATCTTTATTTTATTGCATTGTTGTGCCAAGTAAAGTCTCTAGTAGAAAGTTGATGCTAGATTTGGATTTCTGCACAGGGACAGATTTTTGCTGTCCACGGTTTTGAGCTTTATTCACTCCAGAAAAATTGAAAATTCTGAAAAAATTCGTGCGTGATCCTCAACTTTCATTAGTTTTGAGTTTCTCAATCTGAGCAACTTAAGTGCCTCGAAAAAATTCGTCTTTACGGACTGTTCTGTTTTGACAGATTCTGCCATTTATTTTGCATTGCCTCTTTTACTATGTTTGATTGGATTTCTTTGCTCCATAAAACATCAGTGGCTGTAGCTAATGTCCAGAAGTATTGGTGATGATTGTGTCACTGTAGAATATGTGAATTTTTGATTATGCACTAACCCTCTAATGAGAATTACTTTGAGTTTGGTGTGGCGGAAGTTTTCAAGGATCAAGCGAGAAGGATGATATGATGTGATCAAGAAGAGTGAAAAGCCTAAGCTTGGGGATGCCCCCGTGGGTCACCCAAGCATATTTCAAGAAGACTCAAGCGTCTAAGCTTGGGGATGCCCAAGGCATCCCCTTCTTCATCAACAACTTATCAGGTCATCTCTAGTGAAACTATATTTTAATTCTTCCACATCTTATGTGCTTTACTTGGAGCGTCTGTGTGCTTTTATTTTCGCATTGTTATTTTTATTTTCTGAATAAATTGGATCCTAGCATTCTTGTGTGGGAGAGAGACACGCTCCGCTTTTTCATGTGAATACTCGTATTCTTCACTTATATTTGTTGAGTATTCTTATCTAGCTACTGCTATGCTTTTAGCTCCTGTTTTTCATGCATCTCTTATTCAGAGCTGTTAGTTCTTGTAGAGTAATACTCTCTTGTTTCATTTGTAATTATTTGGAGAGTTTTTGTTGAAATAAGTTGATTGGTGTTTGGTTGGAAACAGAAAATGCAACATGTGGTAGATGGTATATCGAAAAGACACACATATAGATCATTGTCTTGGATAATTTGACACTTGGCAATTGTTTTGAGCTCTCAAGTATTTCATGTTTAAGCTCTTGCATCATGTAGTTAAAAACCTATTAGTGAAGAACTACCGTAGAGCTTGTTGAAATTTGGTTTGCATGTTTGCTATCTCTAAGGTCTAGATATTTTCTGGTAAAAGTGTTTGAGCAACAAGGAAGACAGTGTAGAGTCTTATAATGCTTGCAATATGTTTTCATGTAAGTCTTGCTGTACCGGTTGATATCTTGTGTTTGCTTCAAACAACCTTGCTAGCCTAAACTCTGTACTGAGAGGGAATGCTTCTCGTGCATCCAAAACCTTGAGCCAAAACCCATGCCATTTGTGTCCACCATAACTACCTATTATGTGGTATTTTCTGCCATTCCAAGTAAATACTTCATGTGCTACCTTTAAACTATTCAAAAGCTATTATCCCTTATTTGTGTCAATGTTTTATAGCTCATGAGGAAGTATGTGGTGTTTTATCTTTCAACCTTGTCATTTACTCCTGACAGACTTTCACCAATGGACTAGTGGCATATACATCCGCTTATCCAATAATTTTGCAAAAAGAGCTGGCAAATGGGGTGCCCAGTCCCAATTAATTACAACTTTCACCTTTAATTCTCTTCACATGTTTTGCCCTGATTTATCAGTAAGCAATTTAAAAAGTTAATCATTCAAAATAGACACTCCTCCATGGTATGTGATTGTTGGAAGGCACCCGAGGATTCGGTTAGCCATGGCTTGTGTAAGCAAAGGTTGGGAGGAGTGTCACCCAAATTAAAGTACATGTGTAAACAAAAGAGAAGAGGGATGATCTGCCTTTGGGTAGAAATAACGTCCTTCATGGGAGCCGCTCTTGAAAGTCTGGTTGACAAGGGGGTTAGAGTGCCCACTACCATTCGTTGACAACAACAAACACCTCTCAAAACTTTATTTTTATGCTCTCTATATGATTTCAAAACTTAAAAAGCTCTAGCACATGATTTAATCCCTGCTTCCCTCTGCGAAGGGCCTTTCTTTTACTTTATGTTGAGTCAGTTTACCTACTCCTTTCTATCTCAGAAGCAAACACTTGTGTCAACTTTGTGTGCAACAATTTTTATATGCTTACTTATTGCACTTATTATATTGCTTTGTGTTGACAATTATCCATGAGATATACAAGTTGAAAGTTGAAAGCAATTGCTGAAACTTAAATCTTCCTTTGTGTTGCTTCAATGCCTTTTATTTAGAATCTATTGCTTTATGAGTTAACTCTTATGCAAAACTTTTTGATGCTTGTCTTGAAAGTACTATTTGTGAAAAGTTTTTGCTTATATGATTCAGTGTTTACTCATTATCTATTTGTTAGCAAACTATAGACCATTGCCTTGAGTCACTTCA
Source organism: Poa pratensis (assembly GCA_947311845.1). Lineage (NCBI taxonomy): Eukaryota > Viridiplantae > Streptophyta > Magnoliopsida > Poales > Poaceae > Poa > Poa pratensis. The sequence goes on along the minus strand of CAMZMU010000081.1, from coordinate 23,110,550 downwards.
TTCATGACATATGCTTTACAATATTATTTGATCAAGATTATGTGGTAGCATGTCACCTAAGAAATTATTTGTTGTTATCGTTTTACCTACTCGAGGACGAGTAGAACTAAGCTTGGGGATGCTTGATACGTCTCCAACGTATCTATAATTTCTTATGATCCATGCTAATATTATACCAATTGTCACATGTTTTATATACACTTTATATCATATTATGACATTTATTGGACTAACCTATTAACAAGATGCCACAGTGCCAGTTTTGTTTATTATGTCTGTGTATTGCAGAAAAGGCCCGAAAACCAAAGTGCTCGGAAAAATCCAGAAAAATTACAGAAATTCTATTTCGCCAGAAGACCCACGGAGCCAGAAGGGCAAGTCCAGCGGAGGCCCACGGCCTCCTCACCATGCCGTCGCGCGGCCTGGAGGGGGGTGGGCCGCCACGTGGTGAGGCCGCCTCGTGCACGCCCTCGCGTTGCCCTTTGGCCTATATATTGCTCCTGCCCCGAAAACCCTAGAAGAATCGACGATTTCTCCAGAAGAGTTCCGTAGCTCCGCCGCCACCAAAAACCCTAATTCGGGGGACAGAAGTCTCTGTTTCGGCACCCTGCCGGGACGGGGAATTGCCCCCGGAGCCATCTCCATCGACTCCACCGCCATCTTCATCGCCGTTGCTGCCTCCCATGATGAGGAGGGAGTAGTTCTCCCCGAGGCTGAGGGCTCTACCGGTAGCTATGTGGTTTACCTCTCTCTCCCATGGTGTGATCTTTATGTGATCATGAGCATTGCTAGTATCGCTGAATTCATATGTAATGTTTATGCTACTCAAGTGATTTTATCTAGTTTCCGGAGTCATTGTGACAACACGGTATCAAGGTGACAGTGTGGGTACTTGTGTGTGACTCTATAAATAATTTAGATATTATCATGGCTTATTCTTTGTGGAATTGTGGTGTTTGTTTACTCAGACTTTGAGGTGTGCTTTTGTAGCCCTACGCATAGTACTCTTGTTTCACCAAGAAGGAGAATAATCCCGAGTAGCACTTACTTGCGTTCAGTTGTGCTAAAATGTTGAGAGATACCACTAGTGAAAGTATGATCCCTAGGCCTTGTTTCTAAGCATTGAAACACCGTTTACAACAAGTTCTGCTACATGTTTGCTTGCTGCCATTTTATTTCAGATTGCAATTACTACTTATAATCATCCATATTACTTGTATTTCACTATCTCTTCGCCGAACTAGTGCACCTATACATCTGACAAGTGTATTAGGTGTGTTGGGGACACAAGAGACTTCTTGTATCTTAATTGCAGGGTTGCTTGAGAGGGATATCTTTGACCTCTACCTCCCTGAGTTCGATAAACCTTGGGTGATTCACTTAAGGGAAACTTGCTGCTGTTCGACAAACCTCTACACTTGGAGGCCCAACACTGTCTACAAGAATTGAAGCGTGCGTAGACATCAGCGCTTTGTTTGGAAGGAGGTTGAGGAGATGACCTGCGATTGTTTTCCGCTCCATTCTGTGCTCAGTTAATCTTGGAATAGCCTCTAAATGTTTGATGAATCGATGTGTGGTTCTGATTGGTTGGATCACCCCATTCTCTAATGTAGCGGTGATGATGGTCGTCATGAATGGAGTCATTTCAGGTTTCAACGGTAGCATTTTTAAAATGTTTGAACAAACTAGCTAATTGCCCATGCGTTGCAACGGGAGAGAATAAAATATTCCCAAGAAGTCGCGTAAAGTAGGTTCTCATTGGTATAGGAGGAGACAAAAATGACCAAACCAAAAATTATGGTTGATAATTGCTACAAAAATCTGATTTCAGTATCACAATTTGTTCCTTTCGTTTTCCTCCAAAACTGAGATCACGGATGACTTTGGATAACTATTACTGATATTTTGTCAGATCGACCCAGTCCACACGCAATCAAACATGTTCACAATCGGAAGTGAAATCATGTTTGTAACTTTGTATCAACACTCAAAGCAAAAGATAAGATCTAGTTAGCTAAATGCCAGTTCAGATGGGAAGTTCCTACCTCGTGAAACTGAATAGTGTATCAAGCATTGTATGCATCAGTCCAGACTCCTGAGGAAAAATGAATAACGTTCTATTAAAGATAAGATTCCCCCATAAAATGTAATATTCTAGATTGCATTATATTCATGCAAGACAACTGTTGGTTGAAAGCCTGAAAGTGTAAAATCTCTAAAAATCACACAGATGAACAGATCACCTAACTAACCTCCCTCGTGGCCACCACTAACAAACTACCACGACGACCTCTAATGTCGGTGGCACCAGCTAGTTATACCTCTGCCCTAGTGATGACCCACATGTATAGGGGGTCGCAACAGTCTTCGAGGGAAGTAAAACCCAAATTTATTGATTCGACACGAGGGGAGCCAAAGAATATTTATAAGCCTTAACAGATGAATTGTCAGTTCAGCTGCACCTGGAAATTGACTTGCTCGACACAGTTTATCAGTAGCAACAGTTTTATAGCAGTAGCAGTAGTGAAATAATAGCAGCAGTAATAATTGAAGTAGACAGCAGGATTAAAATACTGTAGGCATAGGGATGGATGAACGGGCGTTGCATGGATAAGATAATTCATATAATAGTCAAGCGTAGGGCATTTGCAATAGATAATAATAAAGTATCCAGGTAATAATCAATCATAGGCATGTGTTCCGTATTTAGTCGTACGTGCTCGCAATGAGAAACTTGCACAACATCTTCTGTCCTACCAGCCCGTTTGCAGCGGGGCCTCAAGGGAAACTACTGGTAATTAAGGTGCTCCTTTTAATAAAGCATCGGAGCAAAGCATTAACACTCCGTGAACACATGTGATCCTCACATTACAGCCATCCCCTCCGGTTATCCCAATTGTTGTCACTTTGGGGCCTCGGGTTCCGGACAATTATATGTGTAAACAACTTGCAGATATGATCTAAAACAATAATTATCCTCATGATTCAATAACATGTTCAGATCTGAAATCATGGCACTCGGGCCCTAAGTGTCAAGCATTAAGCATAACAAGTTGCAACAATGACATAAAGTACTAACAACGGATACTAGGCACCATGCCCTAACAATCTGATATCTATTACATGAATGATCTCATCCAATCCCTACCATCCCCTTCAGCCTACAGCGGGGATTACTCACACATGGATGGGGAAATCATGGATGGTTGATGGAGAGGCGTCGGTGATGATGATGGCGATGATCTCCTCCAATTCCCCGTCCCGGCAGGGTGCCAGAACGGAGTTTCTGATCCCCGAAATAGGGTTTTCGGTGGCGGCGGAGCTCTGGAGTGTTTCTGGAAAAAGCGTCGATCCTCCTCGGGTTTTTAGGTCAAGGGGATTAAGTAGTCGAAAGGGGGACACGAGGTGGTGACCCAGGCGGCCACACCACCCCCCGGCGCGGCCCACCTCTGCCGCGCGGGCCCATGGTGTGGGGCCCCTGTGGCCCGCCTCCGTCTCGTCTTCTGGCTCCGTGTGTCTTCTGGAAAAATAGGAACTCCAGGATATTTTTCGGGAATTTTCCCGAAACTTGACTTTCTGCACAAAAACAAGACACCAGGGCAATTCTGCTGAAAACAGCGTTAGTCCGTGTTAGTTGCATTCAAAACACACAAATTAGAGGTAAAACAACAGCAAAAGTGTTCGGGAAAGTATATACGTTTTAGACGTATCAACTCCCCCCAAGCTTAGCTTATTGCTTGTCCTCAAGCAATTCAGTTAACAACTGAGTGCGATAAAAGAAACTTTTACGAACACATTTGCTTCATATGATGTAAATATTCTCACTATATGATCAAGTACTTAGGCAATTCATAATAAGGAATGTAGATAATGCCACCTAGTAGCTATGTGAACTATGAAAAGATACCAACACACTAAGAATAAATAACATGAAATAAGTCTATCTGCAGGATTGCAATGTTCATAATAAGATATGATAAAGTGGTATCTCGCTTGCCTTTATTTGTAGAGCAAAACATAAATGCCAAGGCACCTCTGAAGTTCAAGTCAAGACTAGAAGTAAAAATATCAAAGATAAGAGCATCAAAGTTATACCACAGTTAACCGTATTCTGGGACAAGCACATTACACTAAGAATGACAGTTATGCTCTCGAGAGGGTGCTCAAACAAAGGATGGTGACTCAACACAAAAATAAAAGATTGGCCCTTCGCAGAGGGAAGCAGGGATTAACATGTGCTAGAGCTTTTTATTTATAAAACAGAGGTAAAAATATGTTTTGGGAGGTGGTTGTTCCTGTCAACGAATCGGAAAATGGAAAGTACAATATGACCCCTGCCAACCAGACTTTTAAGAGCGGCTCCCATGAAGGACATTATTTCTACCAGCAAGGCAGATCATCCCTCTTTTCTCTTTTGTTTACACATGCAGATATTTCACTGGTATCATTGCTTGTCTGATAAATCAGGGCAAAAATGTGAAGAGAATTAAGCGGTTAAAGTTGTAATTAATTGGGACTGGGCACCCCATTTGCCAGCTCTTTTTGCAAAATTAATGGATAAGCGGATGTATATGCCGCTAGTCCGGTGGTAAAGTCTGTTTGACGGTGACATAAAGACATCCACCCCGTCCTCATGAGCTAAAAACAGTGTCACAAAATGAGAAGTGTTTTGAAGGTTTTAAAGGTAGCACATGAAAATTTACTTGGAATGGTTCGAAATACCATGCATAGGAATTTTTGGTGGACTCTTTGGAATAACTTGGTTTTTAAGGATTTGGAAGCATGAGCAGCATTCCCGCTCAGTACAAGTGAAGGCTAGCAATAGACTGGGAAGCGACAATCAAGAGAGCATTAACCGTCATAATCATGCTTGCGACAGAATAAAATTAACGGAGGCATAAAAGTGATACTAGAACTCTGAGGCAAAATAAATCATCAAGGCTTAATTGACTTTTTGTTTTTCAGTCATGAGCATGCGTGAGCATGTGCCAAGTCAATTCAAGTGAATCATTCAGAGGAGGATACCACCATGTCATACCCTTTTATGAATAGAACAATGCAAGCAAATATCTATATGACATGTTATATACTATTAGTGAATTGGAACTGATCATATGAAAAACATGAACTACTAAGCATCCATTAAATAACATTGCCCCTCATACGAATCAGCTAAGCATGTCCACATGAGCGAGTATATGTACAAAAATGAAAACAAATAGAGTTCATACCAGCCTCTCACCACAACTCGAGTTGTCATAATCGTCATTATTGCTTTTCACTTGTGTGGCTTGAATGATATGAAATGATAACCAAGCTCCAATGGAGTCACAGAAGACTGTTGAACTCTGCAACAACTATACAAAACCGAAGAAGAACAACAAATATTTTTGGGTTTTCGATTTGAAACGAACAAAGAAAGGAACAAACAAATAAAGCAAAATCTTTTTGGATTTTTGAATACTAAACCGAAGCTAAAAGATAAAGCAAACCAGTACTAAAAGTACTCAAGAGGTAAACAAAGAGAAATAACAGAAATATTTTTGGTCTTTTTGGGTTTTGGAAAATAAAATCAAAACAAGAAACAACAACGAAAAAGAAAGAAACTGAAACATGGATATACAAAGTACCGACCGAATATGATATAAAAGTGAGTGAGATGTCGGTATACCTCCCCCCAAGCTTAGGCTTTTGGCCTAAGTGGAGATCAATCATCGGCGTGGGTGTACGCTCCACCCCGGTGAATCATCCCTAGCATGATCGTAATCAGGCTCCCGTGAAGAAGAAGGGGCAGAAGTCCCATAATCAAAGTGCTGGTACGGGAAACCCGCGATGTCGGAAGGCTGAGTGAAACCCCATCGGGCTCCTCTCCATCATCCTCTGGGCGAGGGCCGTGCTCCTCTAAGTATGCCTCAAGATCATCCTCAGATAGTGACCACCTTTCCCTGGCATCAAGGTTAAACAAAAGAGGTGCAGGCAAACAAACTAATCGTTCGGACTTAATTAATCTCCACCTGCGTTTCTGGAAAAAGGTTATTTCGTAGACTAAGTTATTCAAGGTAGCCCAGTTAGAAACAAATTTATGACTTATCATGGAATTAATATCAAGCCTTTCTATAGGAAACTGAATGTCTAAATGATGCGGCCCTACACCATGCATAGCTAATAAACGAGAAGCAATAAGACCTCCACAGATTCCCCCTTTCTCGCGGTTAGCTGAAAGACGGAAAGCTATCAAAGCACCTAGATTATAAGTCCTATCACACCTCAAAGCAGCTGAAATGAAAGCCAAATCATAAACAGATAATTTGCTTGCAGTTTTCCTAGCTAGAACACACTTGCCAATGTAATAGGCAAAATATCGAATAGATGGGAGTTGAATGCTTCGAATTTTACCACTCTCCTCTTCTAAACTTCTCCCTTGACAGATTTCCTTATACAGTCCATTAGAGGCTTAGGTTGCCCTCTAATCTTCTCGCGTGATCCCCAATGCGGTACCTTAATAGCTGTGCAAAAATCATCAAAGGGCAAATCCACAGCTATATTGTAGATGTTATAGTGAACCATGGGGTTAGGTGAAGACCAACTGAATCTAAAGTTTTGCACTACCGACATAGTCAGTTTTGCATATTGATATGGTTCATCCACAACAAAATCTTCCAACCCTGCATTAGAGATTAGAGTGTTGAAATCTTGCAAGATTCCTGCAGCAGTCATGAAGTTAGAGCATGGATAGATTGAGGGGAACACGGCATCTTCGCGGTTGACCCCCATGACTTCATGCACCTCCAATTCATTGTAATCAAGTTGATGTTCATTCATCCTTCTTTTCTGAAATTTTAACAAAACCTCATAAAAATGATTTTGGAGCAACTAAATCAAAGAAACTACTATAGAACTTGTAAGAGGGCTAGACATGCATCAAAACTAATTAATCTAAGCATAGAACAAGCATGCAAACACATCTAACATGTCACCTACAATACCAAAATACTCAAGACATACACAACTAAACAAAATTCTACTTGGATAAACGGAGGAGTCACATACCGGAGAGCAAATGGTCCAAATCTCAGCAACAAAGATGGGCTGAGCAAGGAGATCGAAAAACTCGAGCAAGAGCAGCAAGAACACGGGTTTGAGCAATGGTGGTGTGTGTGTCGGGTGAGAGAAAGAAATGAGAGGAAGATGAGTGAGTGGAGGGCCAGGTGGGACCCACACCATGCCACGGCGCGGCCACACCCCTGTCGCGCCATGGGGTGGTGCGGAGGCATGGTGGGTCCCCCTGGTCAGCCCCAGGCACTGATACGTCTCAAACGTATCTATAATTTTTGATGTTCCATGCTTGTTTTATACCAATTGCTACATGTTTTGCATCTACTTTATATCACTTTTATACATTTTTTGAGACTAACCTATTAACAAGATGCCACAGTGCCAGTTCCTGTTTTCTGCTGTTTTTGTATTCCAGAAAAGCTAGTCTGGAAATATTCTCGGAATTGGACGAAAATTTACGGAGGCCCCTATTTTACCAGAAGACTCCATGGGCCAGAAGGACAAGTCCGGGGGAGTCCCGAGGGCCCACACATGGGCAGGGCGCGGTTGGGCCTTGCCCGGCGCCCTGGGGTGGTGTCGTCTCCTCGGTCACCTCCTCGCGATGCCCTTTGGACTATATATTGCCCCTGACCTAAAACTCACAGAACAATTGACGAAACTCCCGAATACATCTCCGTGCTCCGCCGCCACGAAACTTCGTTTCGGGGGTCAGAAGGTCCTGTTCCGGCACCCTGCCGGGACGGGGATTGACCCCCAGAGCCTTCTCCATCGACGCCGCCGCCTCCATCATGCTCCGTGAGTAGTTCCCCCATGGACTACGGGTTCTAGCTGTAGCTAGTTGGTACTCTCTCTCCCATGTACTTCAATACAATGATCTCATGAGCTGCCTTACATGATTGAGATCCATATGATGTAATCGGTGTTGTGTTTGTTGGGATCCGATGAATATTGAATACTATGTCAAGTTGATTATCAATCTATCTTATATGTTATTTAAGATCTTGCATGCTCTCCGGTACTTGTGGTTGCCTTGATCAAGTAGTTGCCTGTATCTCCAAGAGAGAGTATTTATGCTAGATAGTGGGTTCATGCCTCCATTTAACCTGGGACAGTGACAGAAAGTTCTAAGGTTGCGGATGTGCTGTTGCCACTAGGGATAACCTAACAATGCTATGTCCACGGTCATATGTATTTGTTTACATTACGCACTTTACTTAATGCAATTATCCGTTGCTTGCAACTTAATACCAACGGGGAACTCGGATGACAACCCGGCGGTGGATTATTAGTCATAGACGCTGTTGGATAACGGTCTATGTATTTTGTCGTAATGCCCAATTAAATATCATAGTAGTCATCATGTCATATATATGCATTGTCATGCGCTCAATATTCTGTCAATTGCCCAACTGTAATTTGTTCACCCAACACTTGTTATTGGAGAGTTACCACTAGTGTAGATAGCTGGGAACCCCGGTCCATCTGTAATCATCATTGCTTTTCCGTCAACTCCACGCAAGCAACTATTTTCTGGTGCCATTGTTCTGTGCTACTGCTACTACTGCTCTCATATTACTGCTGCTTTCACATCACCCCTGTTACTAGTGCTTTTCCAGGTGCAGCTGAATTGACAACTCCGCTGTTAAGGCTTATAAGTATTCTTTGTCTCCCCTTGTGTCGAATCAATAAATTTGGGTTTTACTTCCCTCGAAGACTGTTGCGATCCCCTATACTTGTGGGTTATCAAGACTATTTTCTGGCGCCGTTGCCGGGGACTACAAATCTTCATCCTCAAATAAGCTCCCGTCAAGACGCTAACGAAAATAGTATCAACTATTTTCTGGCGCCGTTGCCGGGGAGCATAGCTCTACTCATAAGTTCACCTGGGGAGTACTCTCCACCTCTCTCTCTGTTTTTATTTTATTTTGTTTTGTCTAGTTTACTTTTGTCTAGTTTTATTTTGCTTAGTTTATTTTGTTTAGTTGTGTTTTGTTTAGTTTACTTTTGTTTAGTTTATTTTTGTCTAGTTTTATTTTTCTTATATACCCGAAAATCCATAAAAATTTAAAAACCGAAAATCTAAAAAAACTGTTGCTATGGAAGAACATGCTAGAACCTCTATGTTTATGGAAGCTAAAGAATTATATATAAAGTATAGAGAATCAAGAGAGGGTAAAATCATGAGAGGCATGTTAAAAAAGTTAAATCAAATTGCTGAAATTTTGCTGGAACGCCATGATATAAATTGTTGCTCTGAACAAGATACTAAACATCTTAAATTCCAATGTGGCTTTAGTGAAGAAGTTTTAATTATGAACTATCATTGGAATAACTATATTCATTTGGAGCTGAACAAGTAGAACAATTTGTTTACTTATGGGAGCTTCTGAAATAGACTCCTTCATGGCTAAAAATTATGAAACTGTGTTGCTTGTAATAAACTTAAAGAAACGGTCTCTTTTATTCTTGATTATTGCCTAGAAAATTTCAGCAATAATTGTTATATCATTGATTATAAAGAGAGACTCATTAATGCACAAGAATGCACTCACAATTTGCAGGAACCTGTAGAAGAAGAAACTATGCTGAAACTGAAAGCTCATTGGATGAAAAAGAGGAGGAGAGTGATGAACAAAAGGAGGAAGAATGGAGTAGCTACCCATGCCTACCTTCTAATGAGAGTAACTCTTTATCTCTTACACTATTTGATTGCCCTCCATGCTTACCAAAGGAGGATGAATGTTATGTTCCTGTGGATTCTCTTGAAATATTCCCTATGAGTAAAACTTGTGGAATAATTATGCTACTGTATTTATGATAATCCATGCTATTTTGATAAATCTTATGATAATCCTTTATTTGTGCCTAATTTCGAAATGCATGGTAATGAGAAAGTTTGCTTAGAAAATGTTTATGATAAAGCTCTAGATGATGGTCCTATATTGGTTGATAATATTAATTGTACTACTAATGAAAATGGGATTGGAGAGGTCTTGACTTTATCTAGATGGAGTCCCATACCATCTGTTATAAAATTGTTAAAAGTGGGTTTGAAAGTTTTAATCCCACTATTTTTGAGCTTGATAAGAATTATGTGTTTGTAGATCATGAAAAGCATGCTTTATGTGATAGTTATATTGTTGAGTTTGTTCATGATGCTACTGAAAATTATTATGAGAGAGGAAAATATGGTTGTAGAAATTTTCATGGTACTAAAGCACCTCTCTATATGCTGAAAGTTCTGAAGTTACTCTTGTTTTATCTTCCTATGCTTGTCACTTTGTTCTTTATGAATTTATTTGTGTACAAGATTCCTATGCATAGGAAGTGGGTTAGACTTAAATGTGTTTCGAATTTGCTTCTTGATGCTCCTTTTGCTTCATTTTCTATTTTTATGTGAGCATCTTTAAAACTATCAAGCCTAGCTAAAAGGCATTAAAGAAAAGCGCTTATGGGAGGCAACCCATTTTATTTTTCTGCAATTTTTCTTTTATTGAGTCAAGGAGTTTGTTTACTTCTGTAGCAACTCCTTTGTATCTTTATTTTCTCGCATTGTTGTGCCAAGAGTAGCCTCTAATGATAAGATGATGCTTAATTTTGATTGCTGCGCAGAAACAGATTTTTGCTGTTCACTGTACGAAATTCCTAAAATCACCAGATTGTTAATTAAATCTGAAATTTTTGTGCGTAATCTTTATGAATGTCTGAAACTTTCATTAGTTCAGAGTTTCTCGATCTGAGCGTCGTAAGTGCCTCGAAAAAATTCGTCTTTGCGGACTGTTCTGTTTTAGACAGATTATGCCTTTTTATTTTTCGCATTCTCTCTTTTACTAGTGTTGAGTGAAATTCTTTTTTGGGTGGAAGAGCTTCACATAACATCAGTGGCTGTAGCTAATGTTTAAAGTAACAAATCATATTGCGTCTTTACAGAACATGTGAATTTTTGATTATGCACTAACCCTCTAATGAGATCTACTTTGAGTTTGGTGTGACGGAAGTTTTCAAGGGTCAAGAGAGAAGGATGATATAATAGGATCAAGAAGAGTGAAGAGCTTAAGCTTGGGGAGGCTCCCATGGATCTCCCCAGCATATTTCAAGAAGACTCAAGCGTCTAAGCTTGGGGATGCCCAAGGCATCCCCTTCTTCATCGTCAAAATTATCAGGTCATCTCTAGTGAAACTATATTTTAATTCTTTCACATCATATGTGCTTTTCTTGGAGCGTCTGTGTGCTTTTATTTTCAGTATTGCACTTTTATTTTCAATAAAGCTTGACTGGACCCTAGCATTCTTGATTGGGAGAGAGACACGCTCCGCTTTTTCATGAGAATACTCCTATTCTTCACTTATATTTGTTGAGTATTCATATCTAGCGTGTTCAGCTTTTAGCTCTTGTTTTCATGTATCTCTTGTCAGAGCTATTAGCTTTCTTTTGTAGAAAGTACTCTCTTGCTTCACTTATATTTGTTTGGAGAGTTGATGTAAATTATTGGTTGGTTCAGAAAATGTTGCATGTGGTAATTGGTATAAGGAAAAACTTGCTTAATCTTGTAGATCACTAATGGATAACTTGATGCTTGTCAATTGTTTTGAGTTAACAAGTAGATCATGATTAAATTGTGCATCACATGAGTTAAGCCTATTAGTGAAGAACTACCGTAAAGCTTGTTGAAAATTTGGTTTGCATCGGTGGTATCTCTAAGGTCTAGATATTTTCTAATAACAGGGTTTGGTTAACAAGGAAGACGGTATGAAGTCTTATAACGTTTGCAATATGTTTGTCATATAAAACTTGGTGTACGGGTTGATATTCTTGTTTGCTTACATAACCTTGCTAGCCTAAACTCTGTACTGAGAGGGAATGCTTCTCGTGCATCCAAATCCTTGAGCCAAAATCCATGCCATTTGTGTCCACCATAACTACCTATATGTGGTATTTCCTTGCCACTCCAAGTAAATTTTTCATGTGCTACCTTTAAATTATTCAAAATGTTATTATTCCCTTTTTGTGTCAATGTTTACTAGCTCATGAGGAATTAGTGTGGTTATTCTTTATTCTATTTGTCAAGTGGACTTTTACACCTGGACTAGTGGCATATACATCCGCTTATCCAATAACTTGCAAAAAGAGCTGGCAACGGGGTGCCCAGTCCCAATTAATTACAACTTTAACCAATTAATTCTCTTCACACTTTTGCCCTGATTCATCAGTAAGCAATGACAAACAGTGAAATACCTGAATGTGTGTAAACCAAAGAGAAAGAGGGATGATCTGCCTTGCTGGTAGAAATAACGTCCTTCATGGGAGCCGCTCTTAAAAGTCCGTTCGACAGGTAGAATACTGTTCTCACCCGCTACCATTCGTTGACAATTAACAAACACCTCTCAAAAATAGATACTCCTCCATGGTATGTGATTGATGGAAGGCACCCGAGGATTCGGTTAGCCATGGCTTGTGTTAGCAAGGTTGGGAGGAGTATCAAATATTTTATGCAATCTCTATATGCTTTCAAAAACTTAAAAGCTCTAGCACATGATTTAATCCCTGCTTCCCTCTGCGAAGGGCCTTTCTTTTACTTTTATGTTGAGTCAGTTTTCCTATTCTTTCTGTCTTCCACAAGCAAACACTAGTGTCAACTTTGTTACAACATGCGTTATATGCAATGTATTGGACTTGTTATACTACTTTGTGTTGACAATATCCATGAGATAAATATGTTGAAAGTTGAAGCAAATGCTGAAACTAAATTCTTCCTTTGTGTTGATTAAATACCTTTTGTTAGAAACTATTGCTTTATGAGTTAACACTTATGCAAAACTGTTTGATGCTTGTCTCGAAAGTACTATTCATGAAAACGTTTAGCTTGTGTGATTCATTGTTTACTCATTATCTATTTGGTAGCAAATTATAGACCATTGACTTGGATCACTTCATTCATTTACATGTGCCTTGCAATATTATATGATCAAGATTATGATAGTAGCATGTCACCTCAAAAATTATTTTGTTTTTATCGTTTACCTACTCGAGGACGAGTAGGAACTAAGCTTGGGGATGCTGATACGTCTCAAACGTATCTATAATTTTTGATGTTCCATGCTTGTTTTATACCAATTGCTACATGTTTTGCATCTACTTTATATCACTTTTATACATTTTTGGGACTAACCTATTAACAAGATGCCACAGTGCCAGTTCCTGTTTTCTGCTGTTTTTGTATTCCAGAAAAGCTAGTCTGGAAATATTCTCGGAATTGGACGAAAATTTACGGAGGCCCCTATTTTACCAGAAGACTCCATGGGCCAGAAGGACAAGTCCGGGGAGGCCCGAGGGCCCCACACGTGGGCAGGGCGCGGTTGGGCCTTGCCCGGCGCCCTGGGGTGGTGTCGTCTCCTCGGTCACCTCCTCGCGACGCCCTTTGGACTATATATTGCCCCTGACCTAAAACTCACAGAACAATTGACGAAACTCCCGAATACATCTCCGTGCTCCGCCGCCACGAAACTTCGTTTCGGGGGTCAGAAGGTCCTGTTCCGGCACCCTGCCGGGACGGGGATTGACCCCCGGAGCCTTCTCCATCGACGCCGCCGCCTCCATCATGCTCCGTGAGTAGTTCCCCCATGGACTACGGGTTCTAGCTGTAGCTAGTTGGTACTCTCTCTCCCATGTACTTCAATACAATGATCTCATGAGCTGCCTTACATGATTGAGATCCATATGATGTAATCGGTGTTGTGTTTGTTGGGATCCGATGAATATTGAATACTATGTCAAGTTGATTATCAATCTATCTTATATGTTATTTAAGATCTTGCATGCTCTCCGGTACTTGTGGTTGCCTTGATCAAGTAGTTGCCTGTATCTCCAAGAGAGAGTATTTATGCTAGATAGTGGGTTCATGCCTCCATTTAACCTGGGACAGTGACAGAAAGTTCTAAGGTTGCGGATGTGCTGTTGCCACTAGGGATAACCTAACAATGCTATGTCCACGGTCATATGTATTTGTTTACATTACGCACTTTACTTAATGCAATTATCCGTTGCTTGCAACTTAATACCAACGGGGAACTCGGATGACAACCCGGCGGTGGATTATTAGTCATAGACGCTGTTGGATAACGGTCTATGTATTTTGTCGTAATGCCCAATTAAATATCATAGTAGTCATCATGTCATATATATGCATTGTCATGCGCTCAATATTCTGTCAATTGCCCAACTGTAATTTGTTCACCCAACACTTGTTATTGGAGAGTTACCACTAGTGTAGATAGTTGGGAACCCCGGTCCATCTGTAATCATCATTGCTTTTCCGTCAACTCCACGCAATCAACTATTTTCTGGTGCCATTACTTCTATGTTACTACTACTGTTGCTCTCATATTACTGCTGCTTTCACATCACGTTTGTTACTAGTGCTTTCTCAGGTGTGGTGGAATTGACAACTCCGCTGCTAAGGCTTATAAGTATTCTTTGTCTCCCCTTGTGTCGAATCAATAAATTTGGGTTTTATTTCCCTCGAAGACTGTTACGATCCCCTATACTTGTGGGTTATCAAGACTATTTTCTGGCGCCGTTGCCGGGGACTACAAATCTTCATCCTCAAATAAGCTCCCGTCAAGACGCTAACGAAAATAGTATCAGGCACTCTCACATTCCTCTTTAAAAACTAAGATTTATGGTATAATTTTCAGAAATCTTTGAAAACTTTCATTTTGCACATTTTCTGGGTATTTAAATAATAAACTTTAAGACAGAAATAAAATTTTATAAAGACCAATTTCAACAAAAACTTTGCAAATTCAGTAACACAACAGTAGGTAAAACAAGGTTGAGAAATAAAATGTTGTTTAGTGCTTCTATGCATTTAAAACATATTTGTTAACAAGGTTGATCAAGTCTTCTCACCAAATAAATTTTATATAATAAAAGAATTAAACCACATGAGACAATCATGTTACCTTGAATTGTATAGCAATAGATCCAATCATAATACTTTGAAATCCTTCTTGAGGTTCATAAATAGGGCAATCAATACTTCCCACCTTGATAGTTCTAAGATTTGCTATTGTATTTACTCCATATATCTTGTCCAGCTTTTTGGGAAAATAAACAGTATGCTCTTTGTCATTCACATTGAAGGTTACTTTTCCTTTGTTGCAATCAATAACAGCCCCTGCAGTGTTAAGAAAAGGTCTCCCAAGAATAATAGACATATTATCATCTTCAGTCATTTCCAACACAACAAAGTCAGTTAATATTAAACAATTATTAGCCACTTGAACAGGAACATCCTCACATATGCCAACAGGAACAGCGGTAGATTTATCAGCCATTTGCAAAGATATATCAGTTGGTATTAATTTTTCTAAATAGAGCCTCTTATAAAGAGAGAAAGGCATAACACTAAATCCTGCTCCTAAATCACATAGAGCAGTTCTAACATAATTATTCTTAATAGAGCATGGGATAGTTGGTATACCTGGATCTCCAAGTTTCTTTGGAACCTTACCATTGAAAGAGTAATTAGCAAGCATAGTAGAAATTTCCTCATTAGGAATTTTCCTTTTGTTAGAGACAATATCTTTCATATATTTTGAATAAGTAGGCAATTTAATAGCACCAGTCAAAGGAATTTGCAAAAACAAGGGTTTCATCCAATCACAAAATTTATTATAGTGTTCCTCTTGCTTTGATTTATGTTTCTTATTAGGAAAAGGCATTTGCTTTTGTACCCAAGGTTCTCTCTCATTACCATGCTTTCTAGCAATGAAATCTTCTTTAGTGTACTTTTTATTCTTAGTATGCTTTTCAGGTTCATCTTCACTCTCCTCTTTATCAGAGGCATCATTTTTATCCTTATCATTGTTATGTCCATTACCACTTTCAGTTTCAGCATCAGAGATAGATATACTATTTGGATCATTAACATGCTCATTTTCTTTAATTGATTCAGGAGATTCTTCAACATGTTTATGTTTCTTCTTCTTCTTTTTCTTAGAAGGAGTACTAGTTTCATTAGCTAGTTGAGATTCTTGCTCAATTCTTTTAGGATGTCCTTCAGGATACAAGGGATCCTGAGTAGAAGCACCTTCTCTAGTTCCTACTCCATAAGCATGTTTTTCATTTTCTCTAGAGGCATTAACTAGCATATCTTTTTGTACCTTAGTGAGTTGATCTATTTGAGTTTGAACCATATGGAAATGTTTAATAAGCATTTTAACATCATTAGAAGTTCTTTCCACAATATCATGCAATTTACTCATAGCTCTAGAATTTTCCATCAGATGATTCTGCACTCTCATATTAAAGTTATCCTGCTTAACAATATAATTATCAAATTCATCTAAGCATTGATCAGGAGTTTTAGAATAAGGAATATCTCTATCATCAAAATGTTGGAGAGAGTGTACCTCAACTACTGATGGGTGAGGAATTGGCTTACATAATTCTTCTATTGGTGGTAGATTCTTCACATCTTCAGATTTAATACCCTTCTCTTTAAGAGATTTCTTGGCTTCTCTCATTTCTTCATCACTTAGTTCAAGAATTCCTCTCTTCTTTGGTGTGGGTATCGGGGTCGGGGAAGGTATAATCCAATCATCATGATTTTGGCTTATTTTATCCATTAATTCCTCAGCTTCATCTGGAGTTCTTTTCCTGAAAACACAACCAGCACAACTATCTAGGTAAGTCCTAGATTCAACAGTTAGTCCATTATAGAATATATCAAGAAGTTCATTTTTAGCTAATTGATGTCCAGGCCGAGCTCTGAGTAAAGAACAAAACCTTGCCCAAGATTTAGTCAATTTCTCGGCTTCCAATTGTTTAAATTAAAGATTCTCTGTAAAGCAGCATGCTGAGCACTAGCAGGAAAATATTTCTGTAAGAAAGCATTAACCAAATTCATAGGACTTTTAATGGATCAGGAGATAAACTATTAAACCAAGTTTTAGCTTCATCTTTTAATGAGAAAGGAAATATTTTAGTAACGAAATAACTGTGTTTCTTAGTGTCATCAGAAAACATACTACTTAAAGTAGAAAAAGTGTTCATATGTTCTACATCACTTTCATTTTCAGTTCCTCGAAAAGGTTCTTTCTCAATAGTAGATATATGCGACAAGTTCATAGAGAAATCATAATCTTTATCTTTTATATCAATGGGAGATGTAGCAAACTTAGCATCAGGAGACAGTTTGTAATTAACAACACGTCTTGCAAGAAGATTTTCAATAGCACTAGCATCTTTAGAAGCATTGCATTCTTCAATAAATTCATCATCAAGTTCAACATAGGTTTCCTCGAAATCATCATTAGTATGATCTCTTAATTCAGGTGAACTAACAGGTGTAATGGGACTTTCATTAGGTGTTTCAGCATTTTCAGTTTGTTTTGACTTAGCAATTGTAGCATCTAGAAAAGGACCTAATGAACCACTCTCATCAAGCACAGTAGAAGTATCATCAAAACTTTCAGAAGTATTTTCAGATTCAGCAGAAGTAGCAGCACGTGAAGCATGTGTATGTGGTGGTGTGACAAGTTGACTTATAACAGACGGCAAATCAAGAGCAGCAGAAGTGTTCAGAGTTGTACCTCTCCTTGTAGTGGATGGCAGTATATGGACCTTCCCATCACGAGGTTTACCCATGATGAATAATTTGCAGCGAAACCCAATAAGCTCGCCGCCGCGGAGGCAACCTCGGTGATTAATCTGACCCAACGGCCTCGCGTTGACGCCGGCGACCCACCATCGATCTGCTCAACCTGCTCCGTTCACTGCCGCGGACTCAGCGTCCTCTCCCCACCGGCGACCCGCCATCGACCTACTCCGTTCTCTGCCGCGGACACAAGGTCCTCTCCCCGCCATCAGCCCACTCAACCTGCACGGCAGCTCGATTTAACAAGCGCTGAGGACAGTTCATACATTACCCCGGCAGATGAATTCAGACTATGTGCTACTGCATGTCAATTCGGTTCGGTGCTTCAGGTCCAGGATCAAGCTGCGCGCGCCGATGTCAACAGATGTGGTCCGCCTGCGACTCCCGCTGGACTTACGGTGAGGAGCCCCATCCGTACTGAAATAAGAAAGGCAAAAATGTTCGTGCTTACCGCTTGAGGCGATGGTGAAACATCGCTGAACTCTACTTACCAGAACTCATGGCTGAACCGAGGTTATGATGGTATAGCAAGTCGGAAAATTATAGTAACACGCAACACCTTCTCATGATTACGGGGTACAGATGAATCAACAGTTGCAAGTTAACCTGAAGGGCTCTCCTTGAATGCCTCTCCAGAAATGATTTATTCATCGTCATTCCACAAAAAAAAAAAATCCATCAAATATCAGTGTATGCTAAATTAGTGCCACAAACCGTAATACAGTGGTGGAAAATTTTAACAAAAACATCTAATGTTCTCCTCACTGTGAATCCGTCCATCTACTCTTCTCCTCGCTGTGTAGAGCGTCTGCATATAACATCTCTGCCATCTGATTTCAATCAAATTACCACAAATACACCACAAAAAAGACACCGTTTGGACTGTTCATTATTAGAAAATAAAACAGAGTTGCCGCAACAACATGTGGGTTCAATCCCAGAGTTATACAAAAAAGTGATCTGGACGAGCCTAGCGTATCGGGGTCGGTGACGGTCCAGGTCTTATCCTCCGTAATGGCACCGTCGTCTGAGATACAGCCGTAGAGAAGACGACGGCTAGGACAATATGAGGTGACAGGTCCTTCAAATTCATGCTGAACAAGTCGATCTCGATTTTAACTCACTTGAGCTACCGGAGACCGCAGAGCAGAGCCTCCGGCGCTCTTCCACGATCGGCCAATAGAAAAAGAGAGAGTGAGAGACGGGATAAGAGAAAGAGATCGTCGCACTCAGCGCATCACCCGCGCACGAGCCTTGACACGCGCTCCACCGGCTCGGCGAAATGCCTCTGGAGCACTTTGACCTCAAGATTGTGAGCCGGACACCGGTCCAGGCTTCGCACCGGCCGCCGGACTTCCCTGCCATCCACGCCGTCTCCAACCTCGACCTCGTCCTCGGCCCCTTCCCCATCTGGCTCATCTGCCTCTACAGCCCCCCACCGGGCGGCCGCGACGCCGTGCTCTCCGCCGTCCGCGCCGCCCTCCCGGCCTACCTCTCCCATTTCTTCCCCTTCGCCGGCCGTGTCGTCCTGCTCAATAGCCTCGCGGAGATGGTTCGCACCGGCGGCAGTCTCTCCCGCGAGCCTCGGCTCGACCGGTCCCTGCTCGTCCCGCGGTCGCCGCCGCGGTACAGCCCGTCGCTGGATGCCGAGTTCATGAGATTCACGCCGGAAACCATGATTAATCCCATCCTGGCCGCGGCCATGGAGCGGCGCCTGTATCGCGTCGACGCGGCCTTGACAGGCGACCACCGCACCTCGCGCTTCTTGGGGCTATGGCTGGTACGGGGAGGCGGTGGCGGGCGACGGTCCGGGAGGGTGGCCGCGCAAGGCAGTGCAGGTATAAGGGGCGAGGGAGGCTCAACCTCTCCACGCTGTACCGGTGCGCCGCCAAAGCCAGGGGCGGTGAAGTAGAGTGGCGCCTTGAAGACATGCGGCTCCATCTTGTCCACATGCACCACACCGGTCGTGGCTCCGTTGTGTTCGAGGAGCTCGGCGCGGTACGCCGAGACCGTGGCGCGAGCAGCCGGCGGTGGACGAACCTCTCGCCGGCCACCTCGAACATTGCGTCACCGCGGCTCCAGGTCTCGAGGAGTCCAAGGAGACATCTTCCAAAACCTAAACTACCGGGGAATAGCGAGCTGTGAAGAGTCCCACGTGGTGAAACGCGGTTGGTTGCCCAATAGGTTGTATCTGTGTCTTCTCGCAGGTGATTCGCTGGCGTCGGTTTGGTCGGATTTACTCGGATGGTTCCACCGCCGTGTGTTGACTCCCAACCCCCTCGCGTCTCGCACACCCCAATCCCCTCTCCTCCTCCCGTGAACTACACCGCCGCCAAGCGCTTCATCCTCCTCCGCCGCTGCCTCTCCTGCTGCTGCATCGCCGACCATCTCCATGCCTGCAAGCGGAGACCCAGACGGAGCTCGCATCTCTCCGTCGGGAGTCGGAGCAGCCAAGCGGAGACCCAGACGTAGCTCGCGTCTCTCCGTCGGCAAGCGGATGGCTCCAGGCGGGACGTCCGCGGTGCCAAGCAGGAAGACGCGCTGGAGGATGGTGGCGGCGAAGCGGAGGCGGGCGGCGAGCGGACGGAGTCGGACAGGGAGGCCACGGTGCATATCTGACTTTCTGGGCTCCTGATGGTGGACTTGGGGCTGGTTCCTCTATTCAGTTTTTCTGCTTCAGAAGTGTACTTCGTGGCAATTGGCAATTCACCGTAAAAAGCTCACAAAAGTTCACGCCCGCGCGCGTCTGCCGCTGGCTTCCCCTCCGCCCAGACCGGCTTCAGTTTGCATTTAGTTTGCATTATGTGTTCGTCAGTTAGTTGTAGTCCATGAGTTTAGTTAGTTGTTATCAAAAAAATCGATCTATTCTCTTATGAGGTTCAGTTTGTGTGGTCCGTCAGTATTCTGTCATGCACTTGTGACTTGTGTGAGCTTAGATCATCTCTAGCAGTACCCGCAAATGGCCAACCCGCAAAACAGTTTTGCAGTTCGCGCAACTCGCGGTTTTTTTCTTAGAATATTCTGTTTTGCGGTTCTGCTTTGCGGGTTCTGCTCCGCCGCGCGGCGTTCTGAAACTGCATATGCAAAACAGCAAGATAGGCAGAATATCATAAAAATAGAATGATAAATAAATTAGACCTAAATTATAAAGATTCATATTACAATAGTAGGATATTATGAATCCTCATCAATATTGTATTACAATAAATGTTTGAATCACACGAATTAAACAATAATTCAATACAAGAAATGTTGTAGAATAAAAATATTGTTCGAATCAAACATGCTTCAAATGAATTTAACAAATTGCTACTGCCCATGCCGCTGCCAGGCGTGTTCAACTAGGTCTTTCTGCAGCTGCGTGCGTGCGTCCGCATCCTCTATCTCACGGTAAGTCTGAAGAAAAGCTCTGATGCGATCTGGGTTTCTAGCAGGCTTCACGCGGCTACCAACATTGTCATAGGACAACTCCAAGTCCAAGTCCCTTTCATCCTCTATGATCATGTTGTGAAGAATCACACAACAAGTCATGATGTTTTTCAGAGTTTTCTTGTCCCAAAAACGAGCGGGGCCTCGAACAATGGCAAACCTAGATTGCAAGACACCAAATGCCTTCTCTATATCCTTTCGGCATGCCTCTTGAGCCCTTGCAAATTCAATTTCCTTGTTGCCTCTTGGATTTGAGATGGTCTTCACGAATGTAGTTCAACTTGGGTAAATACCATCGGCAAGATAGTACCCCTTTGTGTATTCATTCCCATTAACAGTGAAGTTGCAAGCCGGAGCATCACCTCTAGCTAGCCTTCGTAGTAGATGAGACCGTTGCAACACATTGATATCATTCAATGTGCCCGGCAAACCAAAGAAGCAATGCCAAATCCATAGATCCTCGGACGCAACGGCCTCAAGCACAATTGTTGCATCACCTCCCCTGCCACAATATTGTCCATGCCATGCCTTTGGGCAGTTTTTCCAAGTCCAATGCATACAGTCTATACTACCTAGCATGCCCGGCCAACCTCGCGCCTCATTCATCGCCATCAGCTTCACCGTATCTTCTTCGTTCGGTGCCCGAAGATAAATCTTTCCATAGACTTTTATAATCCTTTTGGCGAACATACGAACGGACTCGATCGTAGTATCTTCACCAATACGAAGATACTCATCGGCGTAGTCAGCCGGGACGCCATATGCAATGACTCTCATTGCGGCGGAGATCTTCTGATATGCGCTGAATCCCAACAAACCCGCGGCATTCCGTCGACGCGTAAAATAGCGACAATTCACCTCGCAAGCTTCTACTATCTTCACGAAAAGAGAACGGCGCATACGATACCTTCTCCGGAAGATGTGAGCCGGGTACGTCGGTATTTCGGCGAAGTAACCCCGCATGAGCAGCTGGTTGCCGTAGAAGCAGTTCCGTGGTATGCAAAGGCGGCCAACCTTCGATCCTTGCCGCTGCTTCGCGTACCGGTCATCGAACTCCTTGACGGCGAGGACGGCGACCACCATTTGCTGCCGCCGGTTTTCAAACAGCGTCTCCACGTCGGAGTCGTCGGAGGAGGACGAATTGGACAGCAAAAACTCCTCCTCCGGGCTCAACTCCATCTGAAATGGGTACCGCATATCACTACCGGAGTACTCCGTCCGAAAACACAAGAGAATCGAGCGGAGATGGACTCACCGACAGATCGGCGGCGGCGGCGCAGATTTGGCCGGAGAGGGTTCTCCACGGGCGGGGCGAGCCGGAAACCGGCGGTAGGGTACGTCCGCGGCGGGGGATGTCGCGTGCGACGGGGCGCCTGCAGATGCGGCCGGGAAAAGGGTCGAATCGCTGGCGGCGGCGCTGGCGGCGGCGCTGGCGGCGGAGGCGGCGGCGAGATGGGGATGAGGCGCGTGGTGAAAAGTCCGTCCCGCCAACTGTTTTGACGCTATGCAGGCGCCCCTCGGTTCGGCGGTTAAATCTCCGAATTTGACGTTCCGAGGGGCGGATTCGCGGGGCCCCTCAAAAACTTTTGCGGGTCGGAGAGTTTTGAGGGTTCTGCTGTTTGCGTTTTTAAGGATTCGAATCTGCATCGCGCGGTTATTTTGCGGGTTTCGGCCATTTGCGGGTACTGCTAGAGATGCTCTTACATCTGAACTTGTGTGAGCTTCTATCCTCCACAGGACGGAGACATGCTCCTGCCTTGCTACTGGTGCTGGACAGGGGACAGCTGCTGCTAACTGAACTATTGCCGCTCCAGAATCGGTCGGGCAGTGGCACCTCGTGGAGCCCACCAAGCGCCAGTATGCCAAGTTGTTATTTCTTGCACTTGTTAGATTCTACAATCATATCAGCTATACTACAGATTAGGTTTTGTGTTTTTTGATTGACAATGAGATTTCTTTGCTTATTATGCCTTCGTAATACTAAAGCTGCACTCTGCGCCTCAATCAGAGTGAAACAGAGTGCATAGTTGCCGGTGTGAGCAGGAGTAGTTGTCTCAAATTATCAAACATTAGTGAAACTTTCATGTGAAGAAATTTTGGTCTAAATAGATTAATAGATTTCGCATAAAAAACTTTATTGTGGCTTGTTGATTTTGGGATTTTCTCAATGATGATTTTTGCCATCTGTGGACATGTAGTTCAAATGTTTCACTTCATATTGAAATTCAGCTTTAGCAATCATCAGCTATAGCGGATTTTAAGGGTTGTGCTATTTTATCAATGCTATTTTTTACCTTCGATGCAGACACAAGGCGCGAGATGATTGATTGCAAAGCAGAGGGAAGTATGTGGGTACGAATGTGCAAAAACCGATACAATTACCTCAAGGTATTGCATTGCTATTCAGCGGTGTATTGTTCTTTTTATTGAATTATTTGCACCTATCTGTATGTTCTTCGCTTTTTTCAGGTTGGGCGAAGATTTGAACTGCATGAGTGTCCAGTGCACCTGTAAGCTTCCCTAAATTATGTCCACATCTATGAATTTTCCAGTTTTTCCTCTAAGTACAAATTAGCAACAATAACTGAGGCCTTCATGGGATGGCTATAACAATTTGGTATAGCAAATATTTTTGTTGTGATCTCTGCATGGGAACAAAAGCCTCTGATCAAAGGCTGATCTGATGTGTTTAAATGATCGATTATTTTTAATGTTTGTCAGCTTAGCAATGGAATTATGCAATGCGATATTCCGAAGTTCAGTATATCTTACAAGCATCCTTCCATGTACCTTTTCTTGAGATCTCTAGGATTATTGGTGGTAGTGCAGGTCTGAAATTACTATTTGCAAATACCAGTGAATGTTGCAGCGAAATTGCAAAAATATTGTTTTCCTACTAAAAATGGATATTTGGTGATTTCTTAACCACCATCTCATTACTCATGCTAATTTCAGAGATGGAGTTAAAGTATGCTAATCTCTACGACAAGTTGTAAGCGGGAATTATGCGAGATATTGATAATATACAAGGATGAAGAAATTACAGGAGTTGGGTGTAGTAAGTTTCAGCTATTTTCCTTACATGTGCATAAATCAGTGATTTGTTTGGTTTATGGTTCTGACATCTGCACTTCGTTTGTAGGATATCAGTAAAGTAAAGATGAATAATAAAATGTATTTTTGTGTTATTGTCCAAATTGGTTACCACATTACTAATAGGACGGCCATTGATTTGGAGTGCAATTTCTCATGTATGCACTAACTTCCGATCTACTGGAAGTACCCTTATAGTTTGTCATGTTTCCTGATGTTTATTCTCCCAGTCCCCCTTGAAAGCAGGCCTCTCTGTCAAGATACGTGGCTTATAAGATGACTCATTCTTGCCTCCATATAAAACAGAGATTTCTTATCTTCTTGCAAATTTTCCTGCTACTACTGCAACTCAGTCTAGGCAGAACAGGACGGAAGCTATTGGCTCTGGAGGCATGCAAAATCAGCATGTATTCTTTCAGTATTTTATCTGTTATATGAAGTGTTCTCATTTCCTTGCTGTTCTAATATCTGCTATTTTTCCATTTAATTTAGCAGTCATCTCTTCGTCAACAGACAAGCTATATGTGGGCGAATGTTGCCAACGGTCTGGCTACTTTTCATGATTTGTTCGACATCCGGGACGCTACAGGAGGTTCTGTCCATGGAGTATTGATCAGTGTATGTGTTAGATGAGTAGGTGATTTGCTGAGGGAACGTTTCTATTACAGGATTTGCTGAGGATATGCTGGCCTCTTTTTGGATCAAGGAGAACAAAGATGGCAGGGACACACAAACACACACACACACACACGGATATTACTGTCATTGTTTTGATGTACAGTTTAGTACTTGCCACTATACCGGCTTAGTGAATGATTTTTCTTTGCTAGAGTTTTGTTTCCTTCTGAAACAAAAGTAGCATGTGAAATAGGATATTTTAATTCTTTGGTGCAATATGTCGATGCTTCACGTTTGAATTTTTTCCTTGCTACTTTAGTTGAGGCCTTTAGGGCTACGGAGATCAATTGTTACTTAAAAATATGAAGTGGTGTGCACATACTACAGAAAGTTGTATAGTACCTATCAGGAACTGTACATATTTTTGGTTTGGTCAAAACTGATAGAAACTACCTGTTTGTCATCACTTCCTAGCGCATGGCTTCAAAATATAAAAATCCAGTCCATGTTGGTATTTGAACTTCATTTGTTTGATTGAAAAAATTAAGCAATATATCAATTATACATTGGGTCTCAGATATAAATTTGCTCCGTAATCCAGATGTGTGATTTATTTAATCACGTTTGATACTCTTCTAGCATGTTCCAATCACTATTGGCCCTTGGTATATCAACTGACCGATAGTTTTGGGCTTCTTTACTTGTGAGTGCCAGGGGAGCTAATTAAAGCCAAAGGATTAGCGGAATTGGTGGTCTAACTGCTAGTTTTGGGCTTCTTTACTTGTGAGTGCCAGGGGAGCTAATTAAAGCCAAAGGATTAGCGGAATTGGTGGTCTAACTGCTGAACAGCTAGCAGAGGCACTGTAGAGGTCAGTAGTAGGTCTGCTTAAAAATGTCTCCGCAGTATGACTCACTCAAAATGTGAGATTTTGTCATGTGCGATTTATTCATTCCGTTGGTTACTCTTCTAACAGGATCAGTCACTTGGCATGTTACATACCGAATGAGCGATATTTTTTTATTTCTCCTACTGTAAAATAGTAACTCTTTCCTACCAAGCTCTAAATACTATCCAATCGAAAAGATCAATTCAGAAAACTAAAAGGGGTCCAATCTACATGTTTGAGATGTTCATCGTCGACACTTCTATCTCATGTGCATGGCGATGGCCATGATGCTTGTGTCCCTGTCTCGCTGGAGGTTCTTCTAGCAGACAACCTGATCTTCATGTTATTCTTGATTTGGTTGCTTATTGGATGTCGCTTATTTTTGGGTTGCCGCCATACCTGGTGTTTGTTGTCAAACAAGCATAACCAAATTAGCTCTCGCGTTTCCTCCTTTTTAAAAGAAAACCTGTTGTCTTCCATGTTGAAGAAAAAGATACTACGCGGAACCAAAAAAAAAAAATCACCTCCCACCTAAACGTACACGTGTCATGCCCGAAGCCATCTCTAGGAGGCAAGCTGCAACGAAATCTCCAAGAGCTCTCCCAACTGACTGAGTACCACGATGCTATACTATCGGATCCAAACTCCCGAACAGAGCCAAACGAAATGCCAGACACCCACGGGCACGGCAAAGCGTGCCCATACCTTCTAGTACCCTTGGTGACGGTGGGGAGGTCGGCATCGTCGCGTTCGCTTGGTAGTTGTCGTATACTAATCGAACTGGTAGTTGTTGTATATGAATTGAACGATCGGTGTCCTTCTGTTTCTTTTTTCAACACAAGGATAAAAACGGTTGAACCGGTACGGTGGTAGTTTAGTAGTATTATATAATTTGGTGGGAGGGTAAAACGGTAAAAAATATTAGTTGAGTTGCTCAACACGGATCGAACAATCTGGTTCGTTGGTCAGAGATCGTACGACATAAATTTAATATATCCGATCAAGTTTGCTCTTTTAATAATAGTATAGAAGATATACAAAATTGGTTAGCTCGTGCTGATGCGCGCGTTGAAAACCTAACAAGAAATGTACTTATAAATCGTGGTAATAATATACATTGGCATAGGTCTTAGACAACTTAGTGAGATAAATCATAATCGATAAACTGCTTTATTTATGAGATAATGGGTAGTCATCAACACGACCCTTACAATGGAACTGCTCAAGTCAGAGTAGAATCCACCGGTGACACCTCCGTAGAATTGTGGCCATGTGATTGCTTTACGTTGCATTGCACACAAACGCATGAGCCATCATTGCAATACCCTTTGTTGGCGCCGAAGAGAAGACACCACTCGAAACATTTCACCGAATCCTGACAGGACATCTTTATGGGTCTGTCATGGCACCCTCCAACTTTATAAATAAAAGAAAGGTTTGTTACGTGATGTAAAAATGCAAAATCATCATGCATGTACGAACTAATACAATACCCTTCTTACCCGTAGACGCAAAGAGCATCAATATGCAAATGGATACCACAACGGCGTTAATCCTGCAAGCCATGGAAAATACCTGGATAGGGACTAGTATTGTCACCTATTTATATTGGAAGGTTCAACCTATCTTAATTACTGAAATACTTATTTGTTTTTATAGATTTGCATCCCTTCAACAATAAATTCTTCCTCATATCTAGGTCATTAATTGTTCAAGACCGTACTCACTCCATCTCGATTTATTAGGTATTTTTTAAGTTACCCTTTGACCTAGTCAAGGGAGAATTGACCGAGATAATCATTCCTAAATCATGCAATTAATTATGAAAGACCAACAAGGTCCAATCGGAGGCGCATGCATGGCCTAATTAAATGGATCATTGGCTAAACCGCATGCAGATTGGGTAGAGAAAGTGGTAGGGACAGTTTTTAATGAATCATTAATGTTAATTGCGTCCAACTCTTGATATTATCAGTTTTTTGAAAAGTGCCTAATAAACCAAGATGGAGGGAGTATATTATATAGACTTAGGCCTCTCCCAAATGCTTGTATAATAGTGTGGTATTATAGGTAAAATACTGATGTGGTTGCATAGTTAATGAAAAAAGTAAGGTCGTAGCTTCGGTGACGTACAACTTTTGCATGTGTTCATAGCAAAACAAGTTAACATGTGTTAGCATAAATCTATTAATTAAATAGTACACTATATATTAGAGACAACACTTAAAAAACAATGCATTGGTTTAATTGTTTATTGAATTTATAAAACTCTTATGATAACATTCTAACAATGATGCATTGGGAGATGGCTTAGGAGTAGTTGTGGAATACTCCCTCTATTCCAGTTCAAAGGCCACACGTTGGTTAGTAAAAACTTTGACCACAAATTTTATAACTATGAGATATATGCATAAATGTCAAAACATTGAATTCATACATTTTTCTAAAAGATATAATGATAAAAATATGTAACATGAAAAAATAGATTTTGCTGATAAACGTAATGGTAAAAATAGTCTTAAACTACGCACAACCCCCTTTAAACTAGGACGGAGGGAGTAAAAGATTCTGAAAGTTTAATATATATCCAAAAATTAGTTGTTCAATATATGGAAATTCAATGTATATAGTCCTATAAGATTGAAAAATTGGAAAAGGGAAATAGGGTTGTGAATGAGCCAAAACAAACTAATGGCTTAGAGCAACAATATTGATTTAATGGACATGGGATAAGCCCGGACCATATTAGGTGGCGGGTTTTCGCTCTCTGAGATCTAAAATTAATGTAGTGATCTATGAATATATGATAAATACTCCAATGTATCAGGATACCACATCGGTAATGTGTGAGTAAATATAGTACGCCATGGATCTTTATAGCTAAATGCGGCCAGCGTCTTGTTGGTATCTCTCGTTGATTTTGGATATGAATGTTGGCAAGGTATTTCCTCTGTCACTTAGTAAGGCTGCTAGTGTGCTTCTACTTTTATTTTAAGTTTGACTAAATTTATAAAAATATGAAAACATATTTGTAACAAAAATTATAACAATATTGGCAAAGATGTATGTGTGTTGCAACGGGATGGAAGAAAATCTTTGTGCAATGGTACAAAGTAAGTTCTAGGTTATGTATCGTAAAAACCACCCAACTTCAGTGTATTGATGGCGCTCCGCATTTACGCGCTCTGCCACTGCCTCCATTGACCGCTGCTTCAAGTTGCCTCCTCATTTACCGACAGGTCCTGAATTGTGCTTGCAAAGAAGATGCAAATTAATTGTGCTTGCAAAGAAGATGCAATTTTTGATGGAAATTCATCTATAGTTTGTGCCTCAACTCTTGCCAACACGTTAACTTCTTCCTCAATCTGCTTTGCTTTCACCAGTTACTACAGGAGTGCTAAAGACAATTTTCCTGATAACCATGTTTTAGTTTTATTAATGAAATTTTCTAGTTCATTTGCATCAGAAAAATGGGTTGTTCGTAACCACCTATAGTAGCATCATCTGGGAAAAAATATCACCCATGAGACCAAGCTTACAAAATAACAATTTGATTTTTCTAAGAAACAACATCAAAATACATACCATCCAAATCTTTTGAGATTTGAAGTTTCATCATAGTGTTACTCTAAGGAAGTCCATATCTAGGATTAAATGAATTTCTAGCAGCTCCGTTGAGGTTTCAAGCTCAAACAAGTTTGGTTATTTTTCATTATCTTAACTAAATTAACTCGGAAATTACAATTTTTCCTTGATATCTAAGAAACAAAAGAAGGTTTAATAGAATTTAGGCGTCTCTCAGGCTCCCAGCTGATTGCGTGGATCACACGTTCGCTGGGAGACCCCAAGAGGAAGGTATGATGCAGTGTAGTAGCAGTTTTCCCTCAGTATGAAACCAATGTTTAATCGAACCAGTAGGAGCAAGAAATCACTTCGGAAGGTTGTCAGTGGTGCGCTGACGTGGAATCTGCACACAACACAATCAAACTATTTGCCCAAACGAAACAGTGAGGTTGTCAATCTCACCGGCTTGCTGAAAAGAAAGGATTAAACGTATGGTGTGGAAAACAGTAGTAAATTGCAGAGAATGAAAAGGAACAGTGTTTGCAGTTGGTTGTATTATCAGTGTAAAAGAATGGACCGGGTCCACAGTTCACTAGTGGTGTCTCTCCATAACAGATAACTAACATGCTGGGTGAACAAATTACAGCTGGGCAATTGACAAAATATTGAGCGCATAACAATGCATATATATGACATGATGATTACTATGATATTCATGTGGGCATTACGACAAAATACATAGACCGTTATCCAACAGCGTCTATGACTAATAATCCACCGCCAGGTTGTCATACCGAGTTCCCGTTGGTATTAAGTTGCAAGCAACGGATAATTGCATTAAGTAATGTGCGTAAAGTAAACAAATGCATTAGACCTAACGGCGTTATGTGAAGCTCTTCACCCTAAAAAAGAATTCCACTGATGTTATGTGAAGCTCTTAACATTAGCTACTTCCACTGATGTTATGTGAAGCTCTTCACCCTAAAAAAGAATTCCACTCAGCAATAGTAAAAGAGAGAATGCGAAAAATAAAAGACAGAATCTGTCTAAACAGAACATTCCGCAAAGACGAATTTTTTCGAGACACTTACGTTGCTCAAATCGAAAAACTTTAAACTAACGAAAGATGCGTACATATCTGAGGATCACGCACAAAAAATGTCAGATTTAAATAATTGTTCGGTGATTTTAGAGAATTAAAACGGTGAACAACATAAATCTGTTCCTGCGCAGAAATCCAAATCTAGCATCATCTTCCTATTAGAGGCAATACTTGGCACAACAATGCGATAAAATAAAGATACAAAGGAATTGTTACGGAAGTAAACAACTCCTTGACTCAAAAAGAAAAAATTGTAGAAATAAAATAATGGGTTGTCTCCCATAAGCGCTTTTTCTTTAACGCCTTTTAGCTAGGCTAGAAGATTTTAATGATGCTCTCATAAGAATAAGAGTTGAAAAACAAAAAAGAGCATCAAGAGGAAAATATCAAACACAATTAAGTCTACCCCACTTCCTATGCAAAGTAATCTTGTAGTAAAACAAATCATTGAAGCATAAAGCAACTAGCATAGGAAGATGCAACAAATGCAACTTTAAAACTTTCAACACAAAGAGAGATGTTTTAGTGACTTGAAAACTTTTACAACCATATTTTCCTCTCTCATAATAACTTTCAGTAGAATCATGAACAAATTCAACAATATAACTATCACATAAAGCATGTTTTTCATGATCTACAAACACATAATTTTTATCAAGCTCCAAGATAGTAGGATTAAAACTTCCAAACCCTCTTTTAACAATTTTATAACAAGATGATTGATCATTCTCAAGAAGTATGGGACTTCATCTAGATAAAGTCAAGACCTCTCCAATCCCATTTTCATTAGTAGAACAATTAATATTATCAAGCAATATAGGACCATCATCAAGAGCTTTATCATAAACATTTTCTAAACAAACTTTCTCATTACCATGCATTTCGAAATTACACACAAATAAAGGATTATCATAAGATTTATCAAAATAGCATGGATTATCATAAGTAACAGTAGCATAATCATTACCACAAGTTTCATTCATAGGGAATACTTCAAGAAAATCCACAGGAACATAACATTCATTCTCCTTTGGTAAGCATGGAGGGCAATCAAATAGTGTAAGAGATGAAGAGTTACTCTCATTAGAAGGTAGGCGTGGGTAGCTAATCCATTCTTCCTCCTTTTGTTCATCACTCTCCTCCTCTTTTTCATCCAATGAGTTTTCAGCTTCAGCAGCTTCTTCTTCCATAGGTTCCTGCAAATTGTGAGTACATTCTCGTGCATGAATGAGTCTCCCTTTATAATCAATGATATAACAATTATTGCTGAAATTTTCTAGGCAATAATCAAGGATAAAAGAAACCGTTTCTTTAGGTTCATTACAAGCAACACAAGTTTCATAATTTTTAGCCATGAATAAATCTATTTCAGAAGCTCCCATAAGTAAAACAAATTGTTCTACTTCTTCAAATCCAAGATGAATATAGTTATTACAATGATAGTTCATAATTAAAACTTCTTTACTGAAGCCACATTGAAATTTAAGATGTTTAGTATCCTGTTCAGAGCAACAATTTATATCATGGCGTTCAAGCAAAATTTCAGCAATTTGATTTAACTTTTTTAACATGCCTCTTATGATTTTACCCTCTCTTGATTCTCTATACTTTATATATGATTCTTTAGCTTTCATAAACATAGAGGTTCTAGCATGTTCTTCCATAGCAACAGTTTTTTTTTAGATTTTTTTTTTAAATTTTTATGGATTTTCGGGTATATAAGAAAAATAAAACTAAACAAAAATAAACTAAACAAAAGTAAACTAAACAAAGCATAACTAAACATAAATAAACTAAGAACAATGAAACTAGACAAAACAATAAAAAATAAAAACAGGTAGAGAGGTAAAGTGTACTCCCGATGTGAACTTATGAGTAGAGCTAGACATGGTAACAAGACTGAAAAATAACAATTCGAATTAAGCAACTATTTTTTGTGTGTTTTTGATAAATAAAGCAAACAAGACAAGATGAAAATAAACTAAGCAAGACAATAACAAAGTAAAGAGATTGGAAGTGTGAAACTCCCTTGCAGAAATCCTCTTGCTTCCCAATATGGCGTCAGAAAATATGGCGTGTGGAAGGAAGGCAAGGAGATTGCTGAACCGAAGTGCTTCTGCTCCCCGGCAACGGCGCCAGAAAATATGCTTGATTGCGTGGATCACACGTTCGCTGGGAGACCCCAAGAGGAAGGTATGATGCAGTGTAGCAGCAGTTTTTCCTCAGTATGAAACCAAGGTTTAATCGAACCAGTAGGAGCAAGAAATCACTTCGGAAGGTTGTCAGTGGTGCGCTGACGTGGAATCTGCACACAACACAATCAAACTACTTTGCCCCCAACGAAACAGTGAGGTTGTCAATCTCACCGGCTTGCTGAAAAGAAAGGATTAAACGTATGGTGTGGAAAACAGTAGTAAATTGCAGAGAATGAAAAGGAACAGTGTTTGCAGTTGGTTGTATTATCAGTGTAAAAGAATGGACCGGGGTCCACAGTTCACTAGTGGTGTCTCTCCATAACAGATAACTAACATGCTGGGTGAACAAATTACAGCTGGGCAATTGACAAAATATTGAGCGCATAACAATGCATATATATGACATGATGATTACTATGATATTCATGTGGGCATTACGACAAAATACATAGACCGTTATCCAACAGCGTCTATGACTAATAATCCACCGCCAGGTTGTCATACCGAGTTCCCGTTGGTATTAAGTTGCAAGCAACGGATAATTGCATTAAGTAATGTGCGTAAAGTAAACAAATGCATTAGACCTAACGGCGTACCCTTAAGCTAAGCATCGATTATTTTATCCCTAGTGGCAACAGCACATCCACAATCTTAGAAGTTATTGTCACTCTCCCAGATTACCGGAGGCATGAACCCACTATCTAGCATAAATACTCACTTTTGGAGTTACAAACATCTACTTGGCCAAAGCATCTACTAGTAACGGAAAACATGCAAGATCATAAATAACATATAAGATAGATTGATAATCAACTTGACATAGTATTCAATATTCATTGGATCCTTGCAAACACAACATGTAGCATTACAATAAGATGATCTTTATCATGATAGGCAGCTCACAAGATCTAAACATGATAGCATAACGTGGAGAGACAACCATCTAGCTACTGGCATGGACCCGTAGTCCAAGGATGAAGTACTCACGCATCACTCCGGAGGTAGGCATGGTGATGTAGAGCCCTTCGGTGATGATTCCCCTCTCCGGTAGGGTTCCGGGAAGAGCTTCTAAACCTTCCCGAGCTAGGGTTGATGGCGGCGGCGTCTCTGGAACTTTTCGTGGATAATGGCTCGGGTATTTAGGGTTTTCGCGTCGGGAGGAATAAATAGGCGAAACGGCGGCGGCTGCGGAGCCACGAGGGCCCCACACCACCCCACGGCGCGGCAGGGGGCCCACGTGGCCCCATGGTGTGGGCGCCACGTGGCTCCCCTCCGTGTCTCCTCTGGACTCCGTCTTCGTGTTGGAAAAATAGGAGGTTCTGTCCAAGTTTCGTCCAATTCCGAGAATATTTCCAGACTAGCTTTTCTGGAATACAAAAACAGCAGAAAACAAGAACTGACACTGTGGCATCTTGTTAATAGGTTAGTCCCAGAAAATGCATAAAAATGCTATGAAGTGTATATAAAACATGTAACAATTGGTATAATATCAACATGGAACATCAGAAATTATAGATACGTTTGAGACGTATCACCAGCGTACGGTGATCTATGAGGTGGTGAAAAATGCATCATGCATGCTTTTGTGGTCAATCAGACTAAGATAGCTACTCTCCCTCAGTTAGAACTTAGAGAATAATATAAGTTCTACAACTTTGTCCTAAGTCAATTTATTTTTAAGGTTGATCAAGTCTATAGAAAATATGTCAATATTTACAACAAATTAGTTTCATTAGATTCAACATAAAACAAACTTTATTACTGAATATATCTGATAGATATTAGCACATTTTGTATAGACTTGGTACAACATCAAACAAGTTTTCTCCTTAATCTTAAAATACATACCAATAAGTGATTCTGTCGTAATGACTTACTCCTGTTTGTATAGGTGACTCCAGTGGAGAATTTAGATCAAGTCGCAATTTGTTCCGCTTTAGCTTCAAAGATTTATTTTGCTCCTCTTGAGATAAACCTAGCTAACCTCCACATGATAGGATACCATCTATGAGAATCAAGTTAAGGGAGAGGTACCTTGCTATGAAGCAAACATACATCAAAAGATCAATTAAACATGAACAAAACATATCATGTATTTTATAGCATTTGTGAAGCAAGATTGGCGTTCTTTGTTAATGGTTTGTTTACAATGAGACCAACCACACAAAGTTCAGTCGATATTTTGAAGTCAATGCAAATAATCAACAACGCGCTTTCCAATTGTTTTTGTGGACCCAATGTGAGTTAAATAAATACAATTACACTAATTTTTATACCTTTATTGGTTTTTTCACATATTATGGTTTAACAAATATATGTTGTATTTAGTTAGAATTGTTGACCAACAATACTTTTAATAGTTTTCCATTATGCTATAATGTTTATCAGTGAGTATATATTTTCAGTTACATAAAATGTTTTCCTTTATGATATATTGTCCTTAATAATATACAAAATCATATTAAATGTGTAAAACTACAAAAGCGAAAAAAATACACGGCTCCTAGACGTTCTTAAAATTGATGTATTATATAAAGTATATGTATACAATTGTTTGGGTGTTCTTGTCTATTTTTAGTATCATTAAAGCTTCCAATGCATAAAAGTTAGGAAGTATCTTAACAGAGGTGTGTGTTAGGTTATGTAGCAAATATATAGAAACTTCTGAAATATAAATTGAACGGTTGATATGGTCATTTTTTTACTTGGTTAAATGTATCTTACAATTATGGCCGAGGTAAGTGGGTTTAGACCATAATTCTATGGACGTACACCACTTATAGCGCACGACGGTAAAAAACTCCCCAAGCCGGTGGCTCACTTCTAGAAACTCCTCCACTGTCGTGTTGCACCAAGATTTTCAGATGATTACCTCGCCACAAACCACATTGAAGGAAAGCTACGGGATCAATACTTCGCTTACAAAGCATAAAAAACCTATGCGTACGAGACTCAAACATCTACCGAGGGATATAGATACCGAAGAACCCCATCAAGACATCTATACTCAATTCACGCGATGCTTTGTCATCGACAACCCCTTGTAACCCTAGTCGTAAAACCTAGACTATACATCTAAACCCTTCAGCCGAGAGCACTTATAACTCACCGAGTTCAAACCCTTGTACTGACAAACATCTATGATGAACACCTCACCACCGAAAATTGGTGGGATATACACCTCACCACCACCAAAAACTGGTGCGATATACACCTCACCACCGAGCACTCTGGGAGGAACTCCGACCTAGTATGGCGCGCCTCGCCTAGAGGTACTTCTTCAGGATCATCCAGCTCGTCGGGATAGGAGACCTTCCACACATGTGACGGTGCCTCCAACTACGATTTAAGATCCCCAACCAAATTACTCTACGGCTCCGTGTTGTCTAGAAGAACACCACTCCCAAGGAACACCCCCTGGTTCAACGTCTAGATTACCTTCTTAGATCATCTCTAATAACCTTTGCAAAATGGATTTGTCAAAAGAGGTGATAGCAAGAGGAGAGAGAGGCTTTACAAAGCCAACAAGTTTTTTTGCTTCCGCAGCATTTGTATAACCGGATTGCAAAATCCTGTATCTATCACACTGTCAGCTACATATCCTCCCTTCTTCTAGTTTTCCACGGAGGCGGTGGGGCGGGGCGGTGATTGTGTGGATCACACGTTCGCTGGGAGACCCCAAGAGGAAGGTATGATGCAGTGTAGCAGCAGTTTTCCCTCAGTATGAAACCAAGGTTTAATCGAACCAGTAGGAGCAAGAAATCACTTCGGAAGGTTGTCAGTGGCGCACTGACGTGGAATCTGCACACAACACAATCAAACTACTTTGCCCCAACGAAACAGTGAGGTTGTCAATCTCACCGGCTTGCTGAAAACAAAGGATTAAACGTATGGTGTGGAAAACAGTAGTAAATTGCAGAGAATGAAAAGGAACAGTGTTTGCAGTTGGTTGTATTATCAGTGTAAAAGAATGGACCGGGGTCCACAGTTCACTAGTGGTGTCTCTCCATAAAAGATAACTAACATGCTGGGTGAACAAATTACAGCTGGGCAATTGACAAAATATTGAGCGCATGACAATGCATATATATGACATGATGATTACTATGATATTCATGTGGGCATTACGACAAAATACATAGACCGTTATCCAACAGCGTCTATGACTAATAATCCACCGCCAGGTTGTCATACCGAGTTCCCCGTTGGTATTAAGTTGCAAGCAACGGATAATTGCATTAAGTAATGTGCGTAATGTAAACAAATGCATTAGACCTAACGGCGTACCCTTAAGCTAAGCATCGGTTATTTTATCCCTAGTGGCAACAGCACATCCACAATCTTAGAAGTTATTGTCACTCTCCCAGATTACCGGAGGCATGAACCCACTATCTAGCATAAATACTCACTCTTGGAGTTACAAGCATCTACTTGGCCAAAGCATCTACTAGTAACGGAAAGCATGCAAGATCATAAATAACATATAAGATAGATTGATAATCAACTTGACATAGTATTCAATATTCATCGGATCCCAGCAAACACAACATGTAGCATTACAATAAGATGATCTTGATCATGATAGGCAGCTCACAAGATCTAAACATGATAGCATAAAGTGGAGAGACAACCATCTAGCTACTGCCATGGACCCGTAGTCCAAGGATGAACTACTCACGCATCACTCCGGAGGCAGGCATGGTGATGTAGAGCCCTCCGGTGATGATTCCCCTCTCCGGCAGGGTGCCGGGAAGAGCTTCTGAACCCTCCCGAGCTAGGGTTGACGGCGGCGGCGTCTCTGGAACTTTTCGTGGATAATGGCTCGGGTATTTAGGGTTTTCGCGTCGGGAGGAATAAATAGGCGAAAGGGCGGCGGCTGCGGAGCCACGAGGGCCCCACACCACCCCACGGCGCGGCAGGGGGCCGCGCGGCCCCATGGTGTGGGGCCACGTGGCTCCCCTCCGTGTCTCCTCTGGACTCCGTCTTCGTGTTGGAAAAATAGGAGGTTCTGTCCAAGTTTCGTCCAATTCCGAGAATATTTCCAGACTAGCTTTTCTGGAATACAAAAACAGCAGAAAACAGGAACTGGCACTGTGGCATCTTGTTAATAGGTTAGTCCCAGAAAATGCATAAAAATGCTATGAAGTGTATATAAAACATGTAACAATTGGTATAATATCAACATGGAACATCAGAAATTATAGATACGTTTGAGACGTATCAAGCATCCCCAAGCTTAGTTCTACTCGTCCTCGAGTAGGTAAAACGATAAAAACAAAATAATTTCTGAGGTGACATGCTACAATCATAATCTTGATCAAATAATATTGTAAAGCACATGTTATGAATGAAGTGATCCAGGTCAATGGTCTATAGTTTGCTAGCAAGTAGATAATGAGCAAACAACTGAATCATATAAGCAAAAACTTTTCATGAATAGTACTTTCGAGACAAGCATCAAAGAGTTTTGCATAAGAGTTAACTCATAAAGCAATAGATTCTAAGTAAAAGGTATTTAACCAACACAAAGGAAGATTTAAGTTTCAGCAATTGCTTTCAACTTTCAACATATATATCTCATGGATATTTGTCAACACAAAGCATATAATAAGTGCAATATAAGCATATAAAAATTGTTGCACCAAAGTTGACACTAGTGTTTGCTTCTAAGATAGAAAGAAGTAGGTAAACTGACTCAACATAAAAGTAAAAGAAAGGCCCTTCGCAGAGGGAAGCAGGGATTAAATCATGTGCTAGAGCTTTTTAAGTTTTTGAAATCATATAGAGAGTAAAAATAAGTTTTGAGAGGTGTTTGTTAATTGTCAACGAATCAGAAAATGGAAAGTACAATATGACCCCTGCCAACCAGACTTTTAAGAGCGGCTCCCATGAAGGACGTTATTTCTACCAGCAAGGCAGATCATCCCTCTTTCTCTTTTGTTTACACATGCAGATATTTCACTGTTTGTCATTGCTTGACTGATAAATCAGGGCAAAAATGTGAAGAGAATTAAGCGGTTAAAGTTGTAATTAATTGGGACTGGGCACCCCATTTGCCAGCTCTTTTTGCAAAATTAATGGATAAGCGGATGTATATGCCGCTAGTCCGGTGGTAAAGTCTGTTTGACAGTTGACATAAAGACATCCACCCCGTCCTCATGAGCTTGGTAAACATTGACACAAAATAGGAGTAATAAAGTTTGAATAGTTTAAAGGTAGCACATGAAAAATTTACTTGGAATGGCAAGAAATACCACATATAGGTAGTTATGGTGGACACAGATGGCATGGATTTGGCTCAAGGTTTTGGATGCACGAGAAGCATTCCCTCTCAGTACAGAGTTTAGGCTAGCAAGGTTATTTGAAGCAAACACAGGATATCAACCGACACAGCAAGGCTTATATGAAAACATATTGCAAGCATTATAAGACTCTACACTGTCTTCCTTGTTAACCAAACCCTTTTACTAGAAAATATCTAGACCTTAGAGATACCAATCATGCAAACCAAATTTCAACGAGCTTTACGGTAGTTCTTCATTAATAGGTTTTAACTACATGATACAAAAGCTTAAACATGAACTACTTGATAACTCAAAACAATTGACAAGTATCAAATTATCCAATACAATGATCTACAAGAATATGTAAGCTTTTTCCATTATACCATCTACCACATGCAACATTTTCTGTTCCAACCAAACACCAATCAATTTATTTCAACATAAACTCTCCAAACAATTATAAGTGAAGCAAGAGAGTACTTTCTTTAAAAGAACTAACAGCTCTGAATAAGAGATGCATGCAAAACAGGAGCTAAAAGCATAGCAATAGCTAGATAAGAATACTCAACAAGTATAAGTGAAGAATAGGAGTATTCATATGAAAAAGCGGAGCGTGTCTCTCTCCCAATCAAGAATGCTGGGGTCCAATCAAGTTGACCATAGAAAAATAAAATACTGAAAATAAAAGCACACAGACGCTCCAAGTAAAGCACATATGATGTGAAAGAATTAAAATATAGTTTCACTAGAGATGACCTGATAAGTTGCTGATGAAGAAGGGGATGCCTTGGGCATCCCCAAGCTTAGACGCTTGAGTCTTCTTGAAATATGCTGGGGTGATCCATGGGAGCATCCCCAAGCTTAAGCTCTTCACTCTTCTTGATCACATTATATCATCCTTCTCTCTTGACCCTTGAAAACTTCCGCCACACCAAACTCAAAGTAATTCTCATTAGAGGGTTAGTGCACAATCAAAAACTCACATGTTCTATAAGGACACAAACATGACCGTTACTTTTAACATTAGCTACTGCCACTGATGTTATGTGAAGCTCTTCACCCTAAAAAAGAATTCCACTCAACACTAGTAAAAGAGAGAATGCGAAAAATAAAAGACAGAATCTGTCTAAACAGAACAGTCCGCAAAGACGAATTTTTTCGAGGCACTTACGTTGCTCAGATCGAAAAACTTTAAACTAACGAAAGATGCGTACATATCTGAGGATCACGCACAAAAAATTGCAGATTTAAATAATTTTTCTGTGATTTTACAGAATTAAAACGGTGAACAGCAGAAATCTGTTCCTGCGCAGAAATCCAAATCTAGCATCATCTTCCTATTAGAGGCAATACTTGGCACAACAATGCGATAAAATAAAGATACAAAGGAATTGTTACAGAAGTAAACAACTCCTTGACAAAAACTGAAAACAAAAGATAATGGGTTGCCTCCCAAAAGCGCTTTCTTTAATGCCTTTTAGCTAGGCTTGAAGATTTTAATGATGCTCTCATAAGAATAAGAGTTGAAAAACAAAGAGAGCATCAAGAGGCAAATATCAAACACATTTAAGTCTAACCCACTTCTATGCAAAGGAATCTTGTAACAAAATAAATTATTGAAGCATAAAGCAACTAGCATAGAAAGATGAAACAAATAAACTTCAAAACTTTCAACATAAAGAGAGGTTTTTAGCGACTTGAAAACTTTTACAACCATATTTTCCTCTCTCATAATAACTTTCAGTAGCATCATGAACAAACTCAACAATATAACTATCACATAAAGCATGCTTTTCATGATCTACAAACACATAATTTTTATTAAGCTAAAAAACAGTGGGGTCATTAAACCCACTTTTGACAATAGTAGTATAAAAATATCATTAGGCAATATAGGACCATCATCAAGAGCATTATCATATAAACATTAGGGAGCACATTTTTACTTTCTGCAATTTCCTTTTCTTGAGTCAAGGAGTTGTTACTTCAAATTTATCAAAAGGAGATATTTCAATAGAATCATGACATTCAACAATATAGCATTCTTCCTCCTTAGGTAGGCATGGAGGGTAATCATATAATGTAAGAGTTAAAGAGTTACTATCATTAGAAGGTAGATCCTCCTTTTGTTCAT
The DNA here is from genome assembly GCA_947311845.1 of Poa pratensis. Lineage (NCBI taxonomy): Eukaryota > Viridiplantae > Streptophyta > Magnoliopsida > Poales > Poaceae > Poa > Poa pratensis. The sequence goes on along the minus strand of CAMZMU010000081.1, from coordinate 23,069,528 downwards.
CACTCTCTCCTCTTTTTCATCCAATGAGCTTTCAGTTTCAGCAATTTCTTCTCCACAGGTTCCTGAAAGGAGCAAGTTGTTCTGGAGAATAAGTTTTCTCAAGAAATTCAGTGATATAAGGATTATCATTGTAATATTCAAGGCAATAACCAAGTATAGCAAAATTTCAGATTTATAAGGAGAATCATCATCTTGAATATAACCAGCAATTTCATAGGCACCCTTAAAAACAAAAAATTCTTCAATTTGTTCAAGATTACAAAGTCATAGTTTCCTTTAGCATAAGCAGCCAAGGTTTCATTATCATTATAATCACATTGGAAAGGGAGGTGTTTATGCCTTCTACAACATAAAGATTCATTAAAGCAGTAGGATTCATCATAAGTAGAGCACAAGTTTTTAGCAAAATAATTCAATCTACTTATTTGTTCCCATAAATATTTCCCTTTTTAGAAAGCGGTATTCCTTATAATAATTTTGTTGTTCCTCTGTGAACCCACTTAGCCAATAAGATTTGCTTCAGAGAGAAGCCATTGATAGCAAGTAAACAACTAGACATAATAACAAACCGAAATAAACTAGATGCAGAAAACTAATTTTTTTGTGTTTTTGATAAATAAAGCAAACAAGACTAAATAAAAATAAACTAAGCAAAACTCCCCTTGCAGAAATCCTCTTGCTTCCCAATATGGCGTCAAAAATATGGCGTGTGGAAGGAAGGCAAGGAGATTGCTGAACCGAAGTGCTTCTGCTCCCCGGCAACGGCGCCAGAAAATATGCTTGATTGCGTGGATCACACGTTCGCTGGGAGACCCCAAGAGGAAGGTATGATGCATTGTAGCAGCAGTTTTCCATCAGTATGAAACCAAGGTTTAATCGAACCAGTAGGAGCAAGAAATCACTTCGGAAGGTTGTCAGTGGCGCACTGACGTGGAATCTGCACACAACACAATCAAACTACTTTGCCCCAACGAAACAGTGAGGTTGTCAATCTCACCGGCTTGCTGAAAAGAAAGGATTAAACGTATGGTGTGGAAAACAGTAGTAAATTGCAGAGAATGAAAAGGAACAGTGTTTGCAGTTGGTTGTATTATCAGTGTAAAAGAATGGACCAGGGTCCACAGTTCACTAGTGGTGTCTCTCATAACAGATAACTAACATGCTGGGTGAACAAATTACAGCTGGCAATTGACAAAATATTGAGCGCATAACAATGCATATATATGACATGATGATTACTATGATATTCATGTGGGCATTACAACAAAATACATAGACCGTTATCCAACAGCGTCTATGACTAATAATCCACCGCCAGGTTGTCATACCGAGTTCCCCGTTGGTATTAAGTTGCAAGCAACAGATAATTGCATTAAGTAATGTGCGTAAAGTAAACAAATGCATTAGTCCTAACGGCGTACCCTTAAGCTAAGCATCGGTTATTTTATCCCTAGTGGCAACAGCACATCCATAATCTTAGAAGTTATTGTCACTCTCCCAGATTACCGGAGGCATGAACCCTCTAGCATAAATACTCACTCTTGGAGTTACAAGCATCTACTTGGCCAAAGCATCTACTAGTAACGGAAATCATGCAAAATCATAAATAACATATAAGATAGATTGATAATCAACTTGACATAGTATTCTATATTCATCGGATCCCAGCAAACACAACATGTAGCATTACAATAAGATGATCTTGATCATGATAGGCAGCTCACAAGATCTAAACATGATAGCATAAAGTGGAGAGACAACCATGTAGCTACTGCCATGGACCCGTAGTCCAAGGATGAACTACTCACGCATCACTCCGAAGGCAGGCATGGTGATGTAGAGCCCTCCGGTGATGATTCCCCTCTCCGGCAGGGTGCCGGGAAGAGCTTCTGAACCCTCTCGAGCTAGGGTTGACGGCGGCGGCGTCTCTGGAACCTTTCGTGGATAATGGCTCGGGTATTTAGGATTTTCGCGTCGGGAGGAATAAATAGGCGAAAGGGCGGCGGCTGCGGAGCCACGAGGGCCCCACACCACCCCACGGCGCGGCAGGGGGGCCCGCGCGGCCCCATGGTGTGGGCACCTCGTGGCTCCCCTATGTGTCTCCTCTGGACTCCGTCTTCGTGTTGGAAAAGGGAAAATTGGTTTTTTACCCAGAAGTTGAGCGGCCTTGGATTATGTACCCCAAGTTGATTGTCTATTGGTTAAATACCTTCCAGGGATTCTTATGCAAATAAAAGAACACTTAGCCCCTGAATGTAAAAAAGTAAATTCTCCTAGCATCAATCAAAGCAGAAACGGCAACCGGCATGTGGAATCGATCGGTAGTTCCACGTTAAAACCAGAACGCCAATCCAGTGCATGTGTTCCGGCCGGCGCACCAGCCTCAAGCAAGCTGCATCGAGCATGTATACTGTCGGCTAGGTGCTAGCTAGTTACAAAGATCCATCTAGCGATTAAGCCTAACAGAGCATGTATACTGGAGTACGATTTAATCATCAAGCTGTGTACCAGCATATATATTGAATGTGAATCACATAATCAAACTATCCATGTATACATGTATCGGAATTTTTTTTTGTAGTAACAAGTACGCGGAAAATAAAAGTAGTGTTGGAAGAAGCGTACATCACAAGAAAACGAACATATAGTTCACATCACACAAAATAATTAAAAAAATACGAGATTAAATTTATCTCCTCTTTCTTGGAGTAATCTTCTTGGCGGTCGTTGTGTTCGATTTTCTTGGAGTCCTTGTTTGGAGGTGTACGGAAAACTGACTGAGATCCTCCATTTTCAAAGAGAGCGAATTGGCTTCAAAAGCAAGAATATGTTATAAATAATACACAGATCATATAGCGAAAAATGAGTTGTCGATGCAATATGTCACCTCCTTGTAACAGCTCCAGGACTTGTTGATGGTTGAGCAGGGGTATCCGTCCTCATAGGTGTAGAAGGACTTCGTGCAGCTTGGCTATAAAATCGGTAAAAGCGGGATTAGATGTCACGCTGACATAACACGATTAGTACTTCTATAATATAATTGCAGTCACGCTGAACAAACATGAAACACGGCGCAACTATATCAGCCCAAAGAATAATGACTGATCAAGTACAGACATACGTTGAAAGAGCAGATTGAGTACGTACAGGCGGATGGCTCTGGCCGGCAACGACGCCAGCGATTGGCTCCAAATACAGGAAGACGGATTTGACGGTGTTGCTCGACGGACAGGCAACGGACGCTTGTTACTTTACCTGCTATTCCCGCCGGCCGGCGGCGGCGTGGCGTGAGGCGACGGCGTGAGTGTGCACGGCCAGACCTGAGATCTGCCCACGATCGAGTATGGGCAGTCACGTACTAGATCTAATCGATCATAGGGCATATATGCTTTCAGGTCCCTATTAGATCTTATTTTGTTTTCCAATACGTATTAGGTATTTAACCAATAGATAATCAACTTTGGGTACATAATCCAAGGATGCTCAACTTCTGGGTAAAAAACCAATTTTCCCGTTGGAAAAATAGGAGATTACGTCCAAGTTTCGTCCAATTCCGAGAATATTTGCAGACTATCTTTTCTGGAATACAAAAACAGCAGAAAACAGGAACTGGCACTGTGGCATCTTGTTAATAGGTTAGTCCAAGAAAATGCATAAAAATGCTATGAAGTGTATATAAAACATGTAACAATTGGTATAATATCAACATGGAACATCAGAAATTATAGATACGTTTGAGACGTATCAGGCGGCGGGGAGGCTCGGGGTCCAGTGGGAGGCGACGACGGGGGCAGGGGCGGGCCGGATCGGTCGGAGGCGATGTGGCCATGGCGGAGCTCGATTCGGCGACGTCTTAGCTCGCACGGTCGGGGAAATGAGGGGCGGGGCGGCGGGGAGGCTCGGGGTACCCGTGGGAGGCGGCGGCAGGGCCGACGGCGGCGACTCGGGCGTGAAATGTCTAGCCCATGGTCGTTGGCCACTCCCACGCTGCTTTTTGGGTTATACAAAGTGGCTCTTATACAAAGGCTGTTGGAGCACCGTTTTTGGCTGTTGGAGATGCTCTTAGAGGAGGTAATGAGGACATAACTAGGCCGGATACGACAACTATATTAGTACTTCCTCTCCATTTGATAAAGATATGATGGATACAAAGAGATATGATTAGATGCTATTCAAGAAGTTCTCCCACGTCTCCTTGGGTCCAAGAGAAGATAGAGACCAAGTTCTCCACAAACTAATATGGAATCTAGCACAGATATAGGAGATGCTCAAACAAATGAAGGGAAAATAAAAAATAAATGAACAGAAAGAAAAAATAGAAAATAATCGATAAAATAAATAAATAAAAAGGAAGACAGAAAAAACAGAAAAGAAAAGTTGAAAAGAAAAAAAAAGAAAAAAATGCGAAAAAAAGAAAAAGACAAAAAGAAAACCGACAGAAAACCAGAGCCAAAATGAAAACCACTCGTAGCTGCAAGGGACTACCGCTCGGGATAAACTGGGCCTGGCCCAGCAAGCAGCTCATTCAGGCGGCAACTAGGCTTTGGGGATACCTTTTTTTTTGGAGGGCTTCGGATACGTTCTCTCCTCATCGCCGCCGCCACCTCCAGTCCGTCCTTCGCCTTCAACCCTCGCCCCCGCTCCCTCCGCCCCCAGCGCCACCGTCTCCGGCGATCTACAGGTACCGCCGCTCTCTTCCATCGCAATTCCGTCGTATCCTCCTAACAATTGTTTGAATCCGCGAACTAATCATGGTTTTTGTGTTGTTTGTGGCTGGGATGCAGGAGTAGGTCGCCGCCGGACAGCCCCAGCCCCGACCATGTCGCAATTCGCCAAGCCCGAGAACGCCCTGAAGAGGGCGGAGGGTGAGTCTCCCGAATCCCTGGCATTGCCCACTACGAGTAGATTTTATCTGCAGTACTAGTTACCGATTGTTTTCGCGGTGGTTTGGCAGTGGTTCCTGCTGCGATTAGGGTTTCTTAGGACGATGCTAAGTTATATATATACTGTTGGTTTATTTGTTTGGTTGCCCCGTGTTAATCATCACTTCAGTGTCACCTCTGGTCGCGGAATTCACAATGTATTTATTTATGAGCGGGACATTTGAACCACTTATTTCATATCACATAGGACAGACTCGGTGATAAGTTCTGAATGACCGTGCACCATTAGGGTTTTGTAGCTTAATTTATAGACTGGTTGTGCCTTTTTGTCCTGGCCGCCATCTACCTGACCTGCAAATTAGTCGTAAGACAAAGCTATGGTGGTTCTGAGTATTTCATTGGGTGCTAAAGTTACTTATGTTATTCTTGTCTAGCTTATTCCCCCCTTTTCCTCTAGGACCAAACAACTATGCAACGACCCAGGATACGTTGACATGCTTCATTTTATGTGAAGTGATTAAGATGTTTCTGCGGAATTACGCTGCATTGTTTCTAACCCCCTGCTGCACTAAACATAGTCACCAGTAGTTCTGTGCATGTCTTTCCTTTGGTATGCAATGTCTTTTTAGTTTTTCATATTTCACTTGAAGATAGTAACACTGTTTATCTCCAACTATTTATTCCAGAGTTGATACAAGTTGGACAAAAGCAGGCAGCGCTGCAGAAGCTGCATGATCTGATTACATCAAAAAGATACAGGTCATGGCAAAAGCCTCTCGAGAAGATCATGATGAAGTATGTAGAGCTGTGCGTAGATCTAAGGAAAGGCAGATTTGCCAAAGATGGCCTTATCCAGTACAGAATTGTCTGCCAGCAAGTCAATGTGTCGTCTTTGGAGGAGGTCATAAAATACTTTATGCAACTCTCCAATGAGAAAGCCGAGGAAGCAAAAACTCAGGCGCAAGCCCTGGAAGATGCTCTGGATGTCGAAGATCTGGAAGCGGACAAGCGTCCAGAGGACTTGATGCTTAGCTACGTTAGTGGGGAGAAAGGGAAGGACCGATCTGACAGAGAGTTTGTCACTCCATGGTTCAAGTTTCTGTGGGAGACATACAGGACGGTGCTTGAGATACTGAGGAATAATTCAAAGCTTGAAGGACTATATGCTGTAAGCTATTTTACTGCTTTGCCATTATCCCAGTGGTCATTTAGTTAGGGTACCACTACCAAACAGAAAATTGCATATGATTTTATCCTAGTGTTGCGCTGTAGTCATTCTGCCTGTCAATTTCAGAAACTTCTCTCTGGTATTTTTGTTGCCTCTTGTTACATTTCAGAAACTCCTCTCTGGTATCTTTGCTGCAGTGCTTGAAGTATCTTTTCCAAATAATGACTACCACTACCAAGTTAGGGTACCAGTACCACTACCAAGCAAGTTGGTTGCTTGGGACTACATTATGACGCTCTATTACCTATCTTTCCTTTCACGTTCTTCTGTTTGAAATGAACCATTTAGTCCCTTCTGCATATAATTAAGCAATGCATTTTGTACCCTTTTCTTCCTTTGTTAAGATAATACTGACTTGATTGCATGAACTTGGTACTTTACTTAATTATCTGTGCTACCTAATGTATCTAGTCCTTTTGCACTCTCCCTATTTTCCAGAAGCAACTATTTGGTTCATTTTGCAAATATGTAGCCAATACGTCATGTAGCTACCTGTTATTTACCTTCTTTTTCTTCTAAAAGAAATCTGCACAACCGGATTCCCTGAACATACTATTATGTACTAAATGCTTTTCACCAGCTAATCTGCATGTTCTTTTTAAACCTTTCAATATGCAGATGACAGCACACAAGGCATTTCAATTTTGTAAGCAGTACAAAAGATCCACCGAGTTCCGTAGGTTGTGTGAGATCATTAGAAACCATCTTGCAAATTTGAACAAATATCGTGACCAGCGAGATCGTCCTGATCTGACTGCTCCTGAAAGCTGTAAGCTGTACCTTGATACTAGGGTTGAACAAATGAAAGTTGCTACAGAACTTTCTCTATGGCAGGTCTGTTTCATAACTTATCTATCTTCTCAATGCTAAAGAAATTAAATTCACCAACCAAATTTTCTTCTTTCAGGAAGCCTTCCGATCTGTGGAGGGTATCCATGGCTTGATGAGCTTGGTGAAGAGAACTCCAAAACCATCTGTTCTGGTCATATATTATGCCAAACTAACTGAAATATTCTGGATATCCGAGAGTCATTTGTATCACGCCTATGCATGGTTGAAGCTTTTCCACTTGCAGAAGAGCTATAATAAGAACTTAAATCAGAAGGATCTGCAATTACTAGCATCTAATGTTTTGCTTGCTGCACTTTCTGTGACACCATGTGACAATAAATATGGTGCATCTCATCTTGAGCTTGAAAATGAGAAAGAGCGTGGCTTGCGTATGGCCAACCTTGTCAATTTCTCCCTTGACTCCAAGCGTGAGAACAGAGAAATGGTTAGCTACAAACTGTTTTCTATGTGTATATTTTTTCCACTATAATTATTTGTTTTCTGATAAATAAATGTCCCGTTCCCCTTTTCAGGCTTCAAGAGCATCTCTTCTTTCTGAGTTGGTATGTTGAGAATCCATTTCTGCCTGCTGTATTTTTTTATCATATGTTGCCAAACAGTTGAATGTCTTGTGTGTTATCACATCTATCCTGTTTTTTCTTTGCCTTTTCTTTGATATATCTTGTCTTTGCCTTATAGAGGCATCTAGAACACAAGCTGCTATCATGGCGTTGCATTCGTCTTAGAGTAATCTCCTCTGATGCAGTCCATTTTTGTATGCGCTTATGTGATTGCATTTTATGCATTCATAACCACATAGTAAGCATCAATGCCTCATGCTAAGAGATAAGCACCTATTATCATACTTGGTAAGAAAACGTTTTTCTTTTAGTAATCACACCTCCTGTACCGGCAATGTCCTAACATGTGTTCTATTAATTAAGATAGTTGCTAGCTCTGAAATATGCAATATATCTGGAAGTATACACATAATAGGAAATCTCTCAAGGCACCCATGATGTGCTGCCGTGCTTGTGTTTTAATTGTATTTGCTTGCATTATGTTGCAATTTTTTAATCCAATACACTTATATTTTCCTATGTCGTGTCATCACATACTTCCGTTTCTCTCTCTCATATTCCGACTATGATATGAAAACAGGCTGCCAAAGGGTGATTTCCTGTGCTTCCCAAGAGGTGAAAGATCTATACAACCTTATGGAGCATGAGTTCCATCCTCTGGATCTCGCATCAAAAGTACAGCCGCTACTTTCCAAGATTTCTATGGTCGGAGGAAAGCTTTCAGCAGCCTCTTCAGTTCCAGAAATTCAGTTATCGAAGTACCAATCTGCATTGGAGAAGCTTACGGCACTGAGGGTGCTGCAGCAGGTCCTATTCTGTGTCCCACTAACAATAATATGTGTTCATGTCTTCTTTTATCATACCTTACATTCCTATTTGTGAAACATGTTGGTTAGCTCTCGTTTTGAACTTTTCAGGCATCTCGGATTTTCCAATCCATGAAAATTGATATGCTCTCTAGAATGGTCCCATTCTTTGACTTCAATGTTGTGGAGAAGATCGCTGTTGATGCTGTGAAGCACAATTTTGTTGCTATGAAAGTTAACCATTTGACTCGAGCTGTTCATTTTGGCAACATGGTATGTGGCTTGACTCTGCACACTGCTACCTTCTTTAGGCTTTCTTCATTGAGGGCTTTATTTCTTTGCTGCTGTTTGTTGGCTATAAGGATCAAATGTGTTGCCTGATTTGTGGTTTCTATGTTTTTTCATTACCAACCTTCTCATATTCGTAGGCCAAAGAGGCTGGTTTTCTAAAGCACACTGTTGATAGTAAATGGTTTCATTTTTATCGATTATACTATAAATTACAAATATGTGCACCATGACCATGGCATGATTCGTTTCCATGGAAATAATGCTGTTTCAAGCTATAGTCTGTTCACATGATAATATAATGAGGCAACTGCTTTAACTTAATTGTTTCTTTTACTTACTTTAGCAACTCCATATGTGGTAAATTCACAGTTCTTGGTTTAGTTGATTTTTCTGTGGACTTTCATCGCAGATGCTTCAAAATTTACATGCTAGGCAAGAGTTTATTTTCAGTTGACTTTAGAGGAAATTTTCTGGAAGGCTCCCGAAGCTCAGCCCCGGCCAACTCTATTTCTCAGTGTTACAGGTACATTTACACCTTAGTCCAGAATACCTACAATATTTATAACCTAGTCCTTCTACACTCCCCCTCAAGATGAGGCAAAGATGTTACACAGCCTCATCTTGTCACACAACCTCATAAAAGTTACAGAATCTACACCTTTGGTCAAAATATCAGCTAGTTGATTAGAAGATTTTACATAGACTACTTGCAATACACCTGTGTCTAGCATGGTTTTAAAGGCGTCGCCTAGGCGTCGCCTAGGCGACGCTTAGGCGTCAGAGCGCCCGGAGACTGCAAGGCGTCGTCGTCGCCTTAGGCTCTTGTCAAAGGCGTCCAGATTCGCCATGTGAGGCGTCCAAGTCGTCGCTTAGGCGGGGAAGGCGTCGCTCTGGTGGCTTTTGGACGCCTTCGTCATCGCCGGACAGGTCGAGCGGGAAGCAGAAATTGGGCGGGATGGGAAAGAAATTGGGGGGAGAGATGGGGAGGGCGGCTTGCTTCCAGAAAAGGGAGGAGAGATGGGGAGGAGAGGTGGACTGAGGAGGCGGGGAGGAGATGCAGCTGGTAGCTGCAGAGTGCGCCGCCTCCATTGCTCTGTGGGGAGAAGAAGCACGATCGAAGAGACACGGTGAAAGGAGATGGGAATATAAGAGAGCAGATGCACGGTCCAGATTAGAGAGAATGGACGTTCAGGATTTTATATGGAAGCTAGGGTTCCATAATGGGCCTATTGGGCCGGTTAACTTCAAGGAGAGGACGAGAAGATGCGTGCTGTCTTCCCTGTCTTCCCAGACGAGTCGCCGTCGCCTCCATTGCTCTGTGAGCTGCTGCCTCCTCCCCTCCTCGGACCGCTGCCTCCTTCCCTCCTTCTCCGACCCCCTCCTCCTCCGACCCATGCCTCCTCCCCCTCCTCCTCCGACCCCCTCCTCCTCCTCCCCTCCACCCTGTGCCTGCTTGTGCCCGTTGTGTTGTTCTGCTGGGGATTAACAAGGCGTCGCCTCGCCTTACGCCTTAGCCGCCTAGGCGGTGAGGCGCCCCCCCTCCGCCTTAGGACGCCTCACCGCCTTAAAAACCATGGTGTCTAGGTTGTCCTTGATGAAGTGCCTATCAACTCCTACATGCTTTGTTCTGTCATGATGAACAGGGTTGTTCACTAGGTTGATAGCAGATTGATTGTCACAATATAATCTCAGTGGCACACCTTTAAATAGTCGTAATTCAGAGAGCAATATCCTCACCCACATCAATTCACATATGCCCTGTGCCATTGATCTAAATTCAGCTTCAGCAGTGGATCTAGCCACTACATTTTGCTTCTTACTTCTCCAACTAACAATATTACCCCCAACAAAAACACAATACCCAGAAGTGGACTTTCTATCGTCAATACTCCCAGCCCAATCAACATCAGTAAATCCTTCCACATTAAGATGTCCATGGTTAGAGAAAAGAATCCCTTTTCCAGGACAACCTTTAAGATATCTCAGAATTCTGGATATTGCATTCATATGACCAGTTCGGGGATCGTGCATATATCTACTAACGAGGCTGACAGCATATGCAATATCAGGTCTGGTATGTGATAAATATATTAGCCGACCCACTAACCTCTGAAATCTCATTTTATCTACTGGTTTTCCACAGTCTGCTTGTATTTTGTGATTTTGTTCTATTGGTGTAGCAGCAGGTTGACAATCCATCATTCCAGTTTCTTTCAACAGATCAAGAGCATATTTTCTTTGAGAGAGATAAATACCTTGGGTACTATATGCTACTTCAATTCCAAGGAAATAATGGAGATGTCCCAAGTCTTTAACTTCAAAGGATCTTGCCAAATCCTTCTTCAGCTGCACCATCTCCCTTTCATCATTACCTGTTATTATAATATCATCAACATATACGATCAGGATAACAATTCTGCCTTGACGATTCTTATAGAACAAGGTATGGTCAGCATTGCTTTGTAAGAAACCCTTGTTACAAATTTCCTTTCTAAATTTCCCAAACCAAGCTCTAGGTGACTGCTTTAGACCATATAAAGATTTTTTTAGTTTACATACTTTCCCTTCAGTCATTCTGGTATTGAAACCTGGAGGAATTTCCATATAGACTTCCTCTTGTAACTCCCCATGGAGAAAAGCATTTTTGACATCAAGTTGAAATAATTTCCATTTCTGGTTTGCTGCTATAGAAATCAGTGTCTTAATAGTGTTCATCTTAGCTACTGGTGCAAATGTCTCATCGTAATCAACCCCATATGTTTGGCTGTACCCTTTGGCCACCAGTCTAGCTTTATATCTCTCAACTTTACCATCAGGTTTATGCTTAATGGTAAAGACCCACTTACACCCTACTGCTTTCTTGCCAATGGGAAGTGTAGATAATTCCCAGGTATCATTTTTATCTAGAGCTGCCATCTCCTCCAACATGGCTGCTCTCCATTGAGGGTGCCTCTTGGCTTCCTGCCAATCATGGGGAATGGGTACAGCCGAGTCAAGTGCAGCAATAAAAGCCCTATACTGTGGTCCCACAGAGGAATATGATACATAGTTAGAAATATCGTATGAAGACAAATGTGATGGCAGTCTTCCAACAGTAGAGCGAGATTGTTTCCTCTGAGCTATAGGGATATCAAGATCATCTAATGGGGCAGAAATTGTACCATCACTTGTAGAGGGACTTGAACTTGAGTCATACACATCTGGCTGCACTTGGACTTCAGGATTTTGGCTCACTGTGACTTCTTCCTCCCCTTGTACTTGATCACTCTCAGTTCTCTTTCTCCGTGTGTACACCTTAAGGTTTTGTGGCCACCCTGATCTTCTAGTTTGATACTCTTGCTGCTCCTCCTGAGTGTGATCTTGTTCAGTATTTGATGTATCTTCATCTCTACTACCAGGTTCATCTCCAGTTGGAATTACTCCAATAATCATCTTCTGTGAAGTTGTGTCATTGTCTTCTCTTCTCTCATCTCCCCCTGTCCTCAAGGCTCCATCTGAGCTATCATCATTAAACAAATCAGGAAACACATTAGTCAAGTCAGGAGATTCTCCATAAAAGGTTTCATTTTCCCTAAATGTAACGTCCATGCTCACGAACATTCTTCTCTCTGTTGGGCACCAGCATTTATAGCCTTTCTGGGTTCCAGAATAGCCAACAAATATGCATTTCAGAGCCCTAGGATCCAGCTTTCCCACTGATGGTCTGTGGTCTCTCACAAAACAGACACATCCGAAGGTTTTTGGTGGAACGACATATGTTGTTTTTCCTGTCAAACACTCTAAGGGAGTTTTGTAGTCAAGTACACGGGTTGGCATTCTATTTATCAGATATGAAGCTGTCATTACAGCATCTGCCCATAGGTACTTTGGAACCTTCATACTCATCATCAAGCATCTAGTCACTTCTAAGAGGTGCCTGTTTTTTCTCTCAGCCAAACCATTTTGTTCTGAAGTTCCTGGGCATGTTGTTTGATGGAGAATCCCAAAGCTAGAAAGATATTCATCAAACAACTTGTTTACATATTCAGTACCATTGTCTGTTCGCACAATTTTAACATGAGCATTGTACTGAGTCATAATTAATTTATGGAAGTCCCTAAAGCATTCAAACACATCACTCTTGTTTTTCAGAACATAAACCCATGTAGTTCTAGTGCAACAATCAATAAAAGTTACGAAATAGCGATATCCATTAACTGAATAAACTCCACTAGGGCCCCACACATCAGAATGTATAGTATGAAGTGGCACCACACTCCTATTGTTAGATAACATATAGGAGCTCTTGGTAAATTTCCCATACTCGCATGCATCACAAACCAACTTGGTCTTATCAACTTTATCATACAGACTGGGATAGAGTCTTCCCAAATTTACAAAAGATAAGTGCCCTAGACGACGGTGCTGCAGTAAAAACTCATCTGTAGGAGAATATGGTAGACTTGCAGCTGCTGCATATGGTAGGTTGTCGAGATAATATAATCCCTCATGCACAGTCCCTGTCCCAAGCCTCCTTCCAGTCCCAAGCTCCTGAAATATGCACCCAAAAGGGAGGAAAATGGCAGCACAATTTAACTCCCTTGTGATCCGACTGACCGACAACAGATTTATTGGAAAAGAAGGGACATGTAGTACAGCTGAAAGAGTTAAATCATTATCACATTTGACAGTTCCTAGCCCAATAATGCGCTGAGTGGATCCATCCGCAAGTTTAACATGCTGTCCCTTAAAGTCATGAATATAACTAATGAAGTTCCTAGATGAGCCAGCCATATGCTGTGATGCACCAGAGTCAATAAGCCATAAAAGATGAGGGGTTTGGGACTTATTACCATTAAGACTTGTCGACGCAGCAGAAGCTTCAGCAGGTGTTTTCTCTTCCAGACTTTCCTTGAATTGCCGCCATTTCTCCAGGTCATCTGGTGTTATTGACACATTAATTGTCTGATTTTCTTCCCCGTGGTCCTTGACACATTAGCTCTACCTGCTGCCAGGGTACCACGTCCCCTGTTTGCACCACGACCATAATAAAAACCACGTCCACGACCATAACTATCTCTTCCTCTACCATAGCCATCTCTTCCTCTACCATAGCCATCTCTTCCTCTACCTCGACCACCATTGTTAACCAGATCCGGGCATGAAGCCTTCAAATGCCCTGATTTGCCACACTCAAAACAGGTTCTGTCTCCCAGATATACGGCATGCCCAAATGACTGTGTGACCTCTCCAGCAAATAAGGCAGAGCGTCCATGACCCCCACCTGCACCTCCAGATTCCTCCAGCTTCAGCCTTGTTTCTTCACTTACAATTGCTGAGATTGCCTGCTCTAGGCTGGGTAGCTTGCCGGTACCGTACAAAGCTGCCCTTCTTGGTTCAAACTTAGCATTCAGACCATTCAGGAAATCTCTAACTTGCCTCCTCTCGACCCAGCTGCGGTATTTCTCCACACATTTGCCACAGTCCATACCAATGGGATCATAGAACTCACTCCACAGTCTCTTCAATTCAGACACATACTCCACCACTGTCTTCTCCCCCTGACTCAAATCCTGTAGTTCCTTCTGAATCCTACAGGCCAACATTTCATTACCGACACCTGAATATGTGCCTTTCAGCAGTCTCCAAATCTCAGCTGCTTCTTTTATTCTTTCAACCTGCTTGGCAATCTGAGGTGATATGGAGCTCAGCAGCCAAGCTCTCACTAAGGCATTGCTTGTCTTCCACTTCTGTCCTTCCTTGGAATCCTCATCAGGTGGCTTCCTCACAGTACCAAGTACATAGCCCTCTAGCCTTCTCGAGACAAGAATTGTCTCAGCATGCTCAGCCCAGCTCCCATATGTCTCAGCACCTTCCAATTTCACCAGAGGCATCTGCAGGGAGTGCACGTCCTCCTTCGGCTCGGCTTCTTGCCTCTCAAGCAGTCTTCCATACTTTTCATCCATGGATCGTAGAAGAGCTACAAGCTCTTCCGTAGTCACTGGCGCTGATGTACCTTCTGCCATTTTTCAGCTGCACGGATCAATTTTGCCTCGAAGCAAACACCAGTAGCACCTCCAGCCGAAGTCACAGTCCCCTTATCTTCTCTATCTGCTCGCACACGCAGCAAGCAACACTCTTCTTCTTACCTCCACAACCAGATACCTCCACAACCAGAAGCTCCACTGGCCAGCGAGCTCACCCAGCTGCAGCTCAGATGCAGCTCACCCAGCTGCAGAAGCGCCCCTCCTCCTGGCTGCCGCACACCTGCAGCTCCTCCTCGGCTTCAAACTCTTCTTTCTTCGCTCAGCAGCAACCCTTCTCTCTGCTCCCGGACAGCAGCTCCCTTCCCTATGCTCCAGACCACCTCCAGCTGCGCCCCTTCACAACCACGACCACAGCAAGCAGAAGACTCACCGGCAGCGAGCCCTCGCTCTGCCCTGATTCGACCTGGTGGCCTGCGCCTCTGTCCGGTCGCCCGTGACCGCCGCCTGCACGATCTCCTCTCCGGCGTGCCTGCTCGCCCGGCGCTCCGCGCCTCCCTCCTGTGCCGCTCCGGCTCGACCTCGCTACGGCCGCCGATTTACCTCCGGCAATCTCCAGGAACCACCACCGTGTGCTCTGATACCAAGTTGACTTTAGAGGAAATTTTCTGGAAGGCTCCCGAAGCTCAGCCCCGGCCAACTCTATTTCTCAGTGTTACAGGTACATTTACACCTTAGTCCAGAATACCTACAATATTTATAACCTAGTCCTTCTACATTTTCTTTTTCCATATGAACAGTTAAATGGGTTTCTAACCATCATCTTTCTTCCCATCTATTTACTGTCATTCGGATTTATTTCTCTTTGCAGGACATAGAGTCTGATGGTCTTAATAGTCACCTTAGTGTCCTTGCTGATTCCCTAAGCAAAGCAAGGACTCTTATTCATCCACCTGTGCATAAGCCATCAAAACTTGGTGAAAACTTGATTGGTCTCGCTGGAGTGGTGGAGAAAGAACATAAAAGGCTTCTTGCGAGGAAATCTATTATTGAAAAACGCAAAGAAGATCATGAACGCCAAATATTGGAGAAGGTTTCCATTTTTCCTGCGCCAACTCTTGGTTCTTTCTTGTAGTCTTTGTTTATGATTTGTATATTTTATTTCCAGGAAAAAGAAGAGGAGATAAAGAGAATGAGTATTCAGAAGAAATCTGCAGACGAAGAAAGGGAGAGGCTTTTGAAGGAACAGAGACTTAGGGAGCAGCAAAGGATACGTCGAGAAATAGAGGAAAAGGATCAAAAAGAAGCACAAGCACAGTTAGACAAACTTCGACCTCCTGGGAAGAACGGAAAGAAACATATCTTTGAGGGGGTAAGAAGTTGTGGATTTCTAACAATTACTCCTACATGTTAACTCACTGTGCTATTTTATGTGTACTTCCTTGGGATGTAACTTACTATGTGCGCATGATAAACCTGGATCAATATCAGACTATTGGCTTCTGTGCCGTAAAAATGAGATGATAGTATGGTGTAGATGAATGTCAGTTGGTGTAGATAAAATGCAGGATCGTTTGTTTCGGCACCTGCTCCTTCAACGGTCTGGGAACTTAGCTAAATTGTTACAACTTGCAGTTTGTGATCAGTACTAACTAGCCTGAACTCTGCATTGCTACTTGTCTTATCTTTAAATTTCTATTTTCTGATCTGTAAATTTCTAGTTTCTATGTATGGTGTTTTAATGTATTGAATGTTCACATGACAGGAGCTGACAAAACAAGGCATGCTGGAGCTGGCAGTGAAATTGCAGATTAAGGAGCGTCTGGAGATGGAGAAGAGACTGGAGAAGGTTGCAAAAACAATGGATCACTTGGAGAGGGCAAAACGGCAGGAGGAAGCACCACTGATCGAGGAAGCCTTCCAAAAACGCCTTGAGGAAGAGAAGATCCTTCACGAGCAAGAGCAGCTGGTTTGTCTTTACGCTCATTTATTTTGTTGTTTACAAGATGCTGATGTTGATGGGTTTTAACATGCTCACATTTATTGAATTTCAACTTGGTAGAGAGAGATTGAGCTTAGCAAGCAACATCATGCGGGTGACTTGCAGGAGAAAAATAGGCTTTCTCGATTGTTGGAGCATAAGGTCTGTATGCCACTTGGAACTTTATTCAGTCAGTACTGATTGCGTCCCTCTTGTATCAGATAACCTTTGATGTATTTTGTCATGTTTTTTTTTTCATTATCGGCCTTTCCAAGCTTAAAATATTTAATTTCTGCACTGAGGGAATCTTGAGGGTAGTCTTTGAAGCGATTTCAACTGTCTACCGTACTTATTGTTTGGGAAAAATTAAATGGCTGTGACATGTCATTTAATAGTACCAAGGTCTGTGTTTGTGTTGTTTTGTTCTGCTTGGGTGATTGTGTGTTGGTCTTTCGGTTAAACGTGGAAATGAGTTTTGATTAAGGTGAATTACCACAGGATGGTTCTATTCTATCATTTATTTCATCATCCAATGATTTCAGTTTTGGGTTCTTTGGTATTCTTAATTTAGGAGCCTTTTCCTTTTTAGTTGACTACTTTGTTAATCTTGCCAAAGCTTTGACTACTGTCTTATCATCCCTTTAAATTTTTGCTGTTTCAGAATGCTTTCCAGGAAAGAATTGTGCAATGTCGTGAATCTGAGTTTAGTAGCCTAAGGAAAGAGAGGGATGAAAGGGTCAATCAGTTGATATCTTCAAGAAAGCGTGAAAGGGAAACTGTACGGAAATTGATGTATTATCTGAACCTGGAGGAACAGCGGATCCAAAGGCAGCGTGAGGAAGACGAGGCTAGAAAACGTGAAGGCAAGTGTATTCTTGGACTAATTTTACTATTTGCTCTACTTGCGGAACGCAATATTAGAGCTCTATTATTGTTGCTGGTAACTTGAGTACTTGAAATTGGGCGAACTCAATGGTTGTTCTTGCGACAACCTAGATTTTCCAACTTCTATTACTTCAGACTAGTTCTTGTTTTAGTCGGACAAGATAGAATGCTCATACAATAAAAAGTTTGTGCTGCTTTGAATTATCATTATTAGGTTAGATGATCTACTGCATTTGTATTTGATTTCTCATATTTGGACAGTGGATAACTGACCATAAATGTTACTAGCTGTTGCTATTCCATAATGTTATCAAAATGACAAGACATTCTAGCTGATGAAATATTATTGGTTTAAATAATTTGCAGATGAAGAAAGAAGGAAGGAGGAAGCAGAGAGGAAAGCAAAGCTTGACGCAATCGCAGCTAAGCAGGCGCAGAGGGAAAGGGAGATGGAAGAGAAGGCACAGAGGGAAAGGGAGGCTCTCTTGAGAGGAGCGGAGCCGCCCGTGCGAGCACCTGATCCTGCTGCTGCACCGCCAGCTCGTGAACCAGCAGTGGCTGTGCCTGCTCCTGCTCCTAGCAGGTATGTCCCGAAGTTCAAACGTAGTGGTGACAGCAGCAGCAGCAGCCAGAGGCCAGCAGCTGCACCTGAACAAGACCGGTGGGGCCCTCGTGATGATCGTCCTCGCCCAGATGCTCGGCCCCTCCGCCAGGATGCTCCTCCTGCACGCCAAGAGGCGCTCCCTGCCCGCCAGCAGGATGGTGCTCCTGCTGCTCCTTCAACTGACCGCTGGCGTCCTGGTGGATCTAGGCCCTCTGCAAATTCTTCATCCACTCCCTCGTCCACGCCTTGGAGGCGGAGCTGAGGCTGCCTGCACCCAAACGTGCTCCGCCAGCTGGTTGTTTTTTTGCCGTCGTCCTTCAGTGCCGGAAGCTTCGCGCACATTCTGATATCTGCAAGCATGGTTACTTGATTTAGTTTGTTGGCCCCCAATTTTTTTGAAGCAAGTACTTGGGTTAGGCCTCATGTTTGATCTCTTGAGTCACAGTACTCCATACATAATGTGTTGCTATTTCAAAGCATGCTGTTAGTATTACCCAGTGTATCAAAGCTTTGTTTGCTTGCAGAAAAGAAAGCAATTTAGTTTTTGCTCGCGTCAGTGTTGTTAAAGATCAACCACACGGAACTTGTGCAGTTATGCTTGGTCTGTCTTTTCTAAAAATCTTGATTAGTCTTCTAACATGCATTTGTGCTTGGTCTGCCTTTTTTACAAATCTTACCAGGTGCGTGCTGGCCATTAGAAAACTCAAAGCAATGTTACAATAAACCAGCGTCCAGATTTCATTTCCTCTTTCGTGTGTGGAAATAAGTTGTGTTTTGCAGTCTAACATACCAAAAGATAAACATGGCAACAACTCGTAACAACTTCTGAAACTCATGGTGCACATGGAATTAGTGAATTGCCCAACAGTGAAGAAAAATGGAATCACATGGCACTACTTTGCCAGGCCGCGCGAAGGAACGCCATGGTCTATCGAAGCACAAAGTAAAACGAAAAGATTGAACTAATTGACTCAAGGCAAAAAAAAAACGTGGTGGAGAACATATTTGAAGCTTGTTGCGGGAACAAGGATCTCACGCATGCTCTGATCTAGACTGCATCATGTTTTAATCTTTGTTCTTCTTTGTTCGTTTTCTCTCTGTGCTTCGTCAATACGCTATACATATTTCTCTGATGTTATTTCAAACAATATTACTCGCAAAAAAAATCAAACAATCTTTAGATAACCTATGGTCACTCTCAAGGGAAATAAAGGAACACTTTGTTGCTAAATTTTGGGTGTTGCCCATAAAGAGCTTGATGGTCATATAGTATCGGGCAAAATATCGTTGTGAATACCCGGCCACACAGTTTTTCAAAATCTCAGTCGTGAAACATACCACGATTCAGGCGAGGGAAAATCTTGTACGGTATGCCCCAAACATAAGTCACAGCAGGGCCCACTTACAAAACAATTTAAAACGTAGAACATGTTCCAGTCTTAAGTTTTGAAACTTAGACTCTAGCGTTACCTTTTCTTCTTCTCATTTTGAGAAACTTAGCATGTGGTTGTATTATTTTACCAAAATTAACATGGGTATGTTCAACTCAATGTCTATGTGCATGATTTGTTGTAGAGGACTCGATAACCTTTCCAAGTGCCGTGTCCTTTTTTCTGTTCTTGTAACAAAAGCATAGAAAAAAACATGAACGAGAATAAACATTTCCAACTTTGGGCCCCCACTTTGGGATCTAGGAAGCTGATTAAGTAAAAGCGCACGAAAGTGATCATGGATCATCCACACGAGAATAGCAAATTAATTGTAGCAAGTGGCAATGGCAAAGCAAAAACACGATGGCGAGAAAGGCTTGTTTATTTTAATGACACGCGCTTGGAGGCGGGGCGTAGGTGTTGCCGTGGCGTGGCGACCACAAATCCTCGATGGAACGAGGCAGCGCGACGACGTGCGGCCGGCCGGTGGAAGAAGATTTTCTTTACCGAGAAGGGGAGCGCCGAGCAAGGCAGCTGCTCCAGGCCCCGACATATGGATTAGGTTTAGTCTAAGTTTTGATATAAATTTGGTTGTAATATGTCAAGTTTCAGTGACAAGATCCTTTAGTTGAAAGCTTACGAATGTTTGGAAATTTTAAATAGAACTTTCGAGGGCGCCATCACCCCATTTTACTGGACACCTCTAAATCAAACAAACTTTTGGGAAGCCGAACACATTCCCGACAGTGCCGGTGGAGATGCTCTAACATATTTTTCACCAGTGACATGCTCGGGGCCAGATGCGGTCCCTTGCTAGGTGTTGTCTGACATGTGGGCCCTGAGGAGTTAGGTCTTTGCACATAGCACCGCACACCGCAGAGGACAAGCAAGATCCACTCACTCACCGGGACAGACAGGCCGAAAGCGGCGGGCGGATGACTGGCGCCACTCGTGTCTCCGGCCGTGTCCCGTAATTAAGCTAGCGATCGATCGAGCATGAGCATGTCGACGATGAGCGCGTGCTCCGTGCGCGCGCGCGCGGCTGTCGACGTCGCCTTTGTTAGACAGCAGCTAGCACTAGCATTTAGCAGTAAGCAAGGCATGATTAGGCAATCATAATCGCACTGCATGCCGGGCATGCTATGGTACGTACGCTGTTATGTTTATCATCAGATGATGAGTACAGGCCTAATAAAGGGGCGCGCTGTTCCGTCGGTCCAACCAAAGCTAATTTGATCTACAATGGACACAGATGAAAGCAAAGGACAAAGATAAAGGTAAAAAGAAAAAAATCGAAAAAAATAATTATCAGAGCGAGGTTTCGATCCTCGGACCTGTGGGTTATGGGCCGCCGTACGTGGGGCGGCACGAACGAAGCGGAGAGCCGGCCAGGGAGCACACCAGCGCGAGCTCGACACGCGCCCCGGCCCCGCGGCGGCAGGCAGAGCCGGCCCCGGCCTCCATTCGGTCGTGCACTCGTGCGCCGGCCAGTGCCAGGCCCCGGAATCTATCTGGCTTTGCCGATCGTCTCCCACGTCGTCGAGGGCTCTACGGGTGGGGGTGTTGACCCGCGCGACCCTCTCCCCGGTCGGCGCCACCGCCACCGGTGGTTCGCGATTGACCCCTCGCTTGCTTGCAGAGGTAGTGTGTGGTAGCCGGCCATCATCCCGCCATGGATCGGATCGGCTAGCTTTCGCCTCCTTCTTGGTCTAGCTTGGAGCTGTGCATGCATGGTGGGTTGTGGACAATGGAGATAAAAGCTGACGTTTGCTCGATTGCGAGAGGCGGCCTGGTCGTCTGTCGACGTCGCTTTATCTTTTATTTCGTTTCACCTGGATGATTTAGCGATCTGCTGTCTGTCTGTCTATGCCACTAAAAGCCTGTCTGAAGCTACGACTTAAAGCCTTGTCTCGTTGTGGGTCTGGATATGCACGGATTAGCAGCTAGCTAGACCTAATTCTATTCTATGGCCGCGCGCATAAACGTGTCGCCGATTGGTTAGCCATGCATTACATCTCTAAGTAATGGCCTTTATAGTTAGGCTCTCGATCAGTGCAAAAGGCGACTGATTACGGCTAGACGTGCAAAGCATACCATAAAGCCGCGTACGTTGAGATCCACACGATCGAGACACCGTACGTCGCAGGTGCGTAGCAAAGAGGATCTCTAGCATATCCCTTATAAACCCATACCGCAAAATTTCAACTACAATCATCTCAGTTCATCACAAACGCAACAAACATGTATAGTCTTCATGACAATTGACAAACATCACAAACAACTAATCCTAACCCTAATAGTAGACGCCGGAAAGCTGGTACTTCCACCGACGAGCTGGCACTCACGACGGTTCTCCTCGATGAAAGGGAGGCACCGCTCGAGAGGGATGTCCCAAGTCGTGATATGGCCGCGACCGCACTTGCACGGCCACCGTCGCTCTTGCCGAGGCCGCCATAACCGTCCCTGAATGCGCCAGCCATGACATGCAGGGTACCCGATATTTTCTTTACGGGCCGGACATGCAGGGTCTGTTCGGACTATCACAATGGCATAAAACCGCATGTCGGCCGAAATTTTCGGAGCCGGGTTATAGATCTGCGCTGCTAGACTAGAGATACTCTAATGAGACACACTCACAAAGTCGAGTAGTCGTCGTATATCATTGCAATGCAGATACCACTGCAATCTCCTTTGCGTTGTCTGTCCAGGTCTTCACACGAACAGGGGAGAGCATTCCCGAAAGCTATCCACCTATATAGCTGGCTAGACATGCTGCTTTCTTATTCTTCAATGATCATGATCAACATGTCGACTTGTACATGACCGTGCGTGCGTGCGCGCAGACATCGCCCTAGCGCCCACCCACCACGAGCTTCTCTTTCCCGAAAGGTTTCGCCTCGTACCGTCTACCCTAATTCCTGTCACCCCTAATCAGGTAACCATGGGTCCGTCCAGCTCCAGCTTAGCTACCACCTCTCTACCTAGTACTACGCGGCTAAAACGCGTGCAGCGGATCCTTGTCCTCTTCCGGCCGAGACAGCGAGAGCTCCGACGACGGCGATCCAATGGCCGGAGGATTCTGTGTCCTGGCGGGTCGGAGGCTTTGCGGGCAGGATAGAGCGCGGCTGATGGGAGCTGCCGGACGCGAATCTCTCCCCTCCTGCATGCTGGCCGGGTATACGGAAAGAAAGAGACCGGCCAGTCTCTTTGCAGCAGGCCAGCCATGCATTTTGGTCTTCGCCTTTTGCATGTTTTTCGTCGCCGCCATTATTGATCAGGATGGTAGACCATTGACAGAAGCGCTCTGATCCATCCTGGGTTTGGTGAGGAGATCGGCAAAGCACGGTTAGCCCAGTCAAAATGTTGAACCACTTTAATTAATCTCCTCTGGTCTAGTGGTTTGAACTCTGACCATGCAACAACGTTACTGGTTTACTCACTCGTTTGGTCTTTTTTTTTTAGTTTAAGATGGTTGGTATCCACCGATCGAGTAGATAGAAGAGATTGATTTAGTTTATAAGAGAAACCGGGTTAAAAAACCAAACCTGTCATCCACACAACGCAAGTCCACCAATGCCACAAACACACACCACCGGTTCCGGGACCGTCGCCCCGACTACACCACTAAGCGCACATGAGTCACAACGCCGCACGACCTAGCCGTCTCGTAGCGCCGCTACCAAGCCGACCGCCCGCAGATCTCGACGTCACGCCGGATCCAGGGCCACCACCCTGGCGCAACAATCGGTTCGACCTTCACATTTTCTAAAGGCGATCCAGACGAGTCGACGAACTCGCTGCCCGCACAGCACCAGGTTGCCACCAAAAAACCACGTAAGGCCACGGCCCTATCCCATAGGGTCGCCGCTGCATGGGAGATCAAGGTCGCTGCCACCGTCCGGAGCAGCCGCTCCGGCATCCGCCTCCCCCGACCATAACGCCTCCTTTGGTTTTCCAGATTGTGATATTACGGATAAGTTAATTGCACCAGTACGTGGATTCGACATGTTCAACCGAGACGTACGTGCTAGCTCGGTAATATCGGCTAACGTACGTAACAAAAAAGGAAGATGGCGACGGCCGGCATTGTTACCTTGTACTCGGTGACGGCATGATGGTATGTGTCGGATCGCCTCGATCTTTGTTAGCTATCTACAGCCTACAGAGGTGTATTATTCGTGGAGAAAGCAAGAGGAAACCAAGCAAAACCGGACGGCCGTCTTCTTTTCGATCGATCATCTGATCATGACCCGCTTTTGGCCTCACTCGCTGTGCGTTCAGGATCCAAAGAGAGAGCACGGGGATAAGATCGCACTGTCTTTCAAACACGACGGCCGAGCTCGTAGCTACCTACGAAATGGTATTCATGGCGACATGAATCTCGGATCGAATCCAGTTGAACCCGACCTCCCCCGTAACTCCCGGACCATTGATCCTTTGTTTCCTGCGTCGCTATCCTACCTGCCTCCGGCTGAATCTTGGCCGGGCGGGTAGACATCAGACTCTTGATCCTGCAGGGGGGAAGTGAAGACAGCAGAATTTTGGCGAGTAGCTCGGTGCAGGAATGTTTTTCAATGGGATGGTAATTTTATGATGATGAATTCCTTGACTTAACTGTATCTGCATGTCATGGTGAGAAACAAGCGCTGGATTGCTAGCTAGAGCTCACGGTGGTGAGGTCGCCAACCCGGGTTTAAGGTTGTTCATAGTGGGAAGTAAGAGTAGTAACAAGCACATGTTACTAGTCTATGTTACTACCTCTATAGTGGGTAGTAACATAGGTGTGTGATGTTATACAAGTGTGTATTTATTATATTGTGGACTCATATTGTATTGTGATATGTGATATTACGGTAACTACCTATGTTAATCCATTTGCTTCTTTCTTCATTAATTTCATGACACATTATTTCTTTCTTGGAAGCATCGTTGTTGGAAAACCTTTATGTACTCTAGGCGTTTTCAATGGTGGTGATTACTTCCTACTGTTGCGAGTCGCTCATGGCTTTAGTGGGGGCTATTTTTTATTTTTCTTACTATTTGCATCATCAATGTCTCGACTAGCTCTTGATATTACGTTGTTATGGAGACCGCGTGTAATGATATCATCTTGATAGTAATATATCCCCTTTATAAAAAAAATCCAAGTGACTAGAAAAGTAGAAATACAACAAGAATCATAGTTATTCAAGCAACAAAGCGTATATATTGTATGAAATACTAAGAATATGACAGTATGTTTTTTTTCTTAAGTTGCTAGATGTGAAATGTACATGCCAATGCTGCATCGAGTAAAAATTAAATTGAAAGGTGAGTAGGATTATTGGAATGATTTCCATGACGTGTGATATGTTTTACAAACTAAAATTAGCACCAAGAAACTTCAGAAGTAGCTATTGAGAGATGGATTCAGATCCTCTGCCCCGAGATCAATCATCATCTTTTGGTACTATGTTCAGGACTTTTAGATGAAATCATCATCATGGATCACGTTAGTTAGGATTGTATGAAAGACTATGCTCCTGACATCTAGCAAAACTAATTTTGTTCGTGGGGTCGTAGAAACTATTGAGAGATGGATCACGCAATCAGAAACATTGTTCCGTAGAACCCAACCGACAGTTAGATAAAAAGGACGAAGCAACCAGGACAACGCAAATATATTAAGAGGTGTAGCGCCCCAGCTACTGGATATGATTTTCTGAGTTGATGAGAAAATTAGTGGCAAGTTGCCAGATGCAGAGGTTCCACGTTCTGTTTATCCAAGTGAAAATTCCTCAAGGGGGTCACAGTAGTGGCTAACAAATCAACCTCATTTTTTCATTCCGAATGATTCTCTCGTTGCGTGAGCTCTCCATGAGAGTCGGAAGGCCAGAACTAGATCATGCATGTTTAACCACAGCTCCGTTTGGAAACGGCAACCTGGCCATGTATCATTACTCAGTAGAGTAACTGGTCCATGTTACAGCATTCCTCTTTCAAGCCGCACACTATACTTTACACCCCTTTCCTCACAATTCACTGGCCGCAAATGGCTGTCACTGTTATCCAACCACCATGTCTTCAAATGGCTTCAGCACCTGGTGCTAGTGATGTTACAAAGCGGCCCTGCACGTACTCCTCATGGCCTTTTTATTTGATCGCAAAACAAATGGACAATCTCGATGGACGCCCTTTTGGAGGCAATGCTGGGACCCACACATTTTTTGAAAAGCTGTCTCGATTATAAAACATTACATGATGTCCATCAAGACCTTGGGTAATCTAGCTCAATCCCAATCTCATGTTATGTGTTTCCGAGCTAAGCTCTGCTGTTGTCCCTGGCTGCTTCTGCATATCCAAGAAGCACAAAAAGGCAAATTGAGTGTGGGTCCTGCACATTTCCGGGCATACTATAAATCCACCCCACTGCCCTCTTGGTTTTCGCTCACAAGCCACTCTTGACTCCTCACTCCATTTCATAGCTCAAGCAAGCATGTACCCTGCTGAACTTGCTAGTGTTCCATACTTATCATCTGCAACTAGTGCAGTTAACACTTTCAAGCCTCATTACCAGGTAGCCCCAGATGACTTCCTCTTCCAGTACAACGACATCAACAATCTCCTGGTTCCTCAGGCCACATCCTTCTCCTACCAGCAGCACGTTGCACAACTGGCCCATGAAGCTGGCCTTCTTCCATTCGGAAACAAATCCAACTCCGACGAGTCGGACGACTACCAGCAGGAGCAGCACAGCCTCGCGGAGGAGCGGCGGAAGAGGAGGATGATCTCCAACAGGGAGTCCGCGCGGCGGTCGCGCATGAGGAAGCAGAAGCAGCTGAGCGAGCTGTGGGCGCAGGTCGTGCACCTCCGCAGCGCCAACCGCCAGCTCCTCGACCAGCTGAACCGTGTCATCAGGGACTGCGACCGTGTGCTCCGCGACAACTCCGACCTGAGAGAAGAACAGACCAAACTGCAGAAGCAGCTTGAGAAGCTCCCTGCAGTAGCTGTAGAGAACTCGAATGAGGCTAACGTCATGGGTCCTGACACATGAGCTGCTGCCCAGGATCATAAGATTTTAGTTGATGTTATAATATGAGAAACTAAATTAAGAGGCGGCTTCGTTTTAGTCTACGGGTACCATACATTTTTGTACATTCGCGGCCACTTCTTTTGGGCTTATGATGTCGGACACCAATGTTAGCATAGACAGACCCGTACTATTCGCATGTAGCATTTTCGAAAAGAAAAATGTTGGTGCTGACAGGTGACTTCTCTATAGCATTACCACGAAGGAAAGGTCTTCTTCTCCACGAAGGAAGGTCTTCTGTTATAGTATCACCACAAAGGAAATGATAAAGTTACAAAACCTTACAAAAATCACACACTTGAATGGTCCTACAATAAAAAAAATTACAACAACCCAAGTAAATTCGTAAGTGGACAAAATACGTTCACTGTATCCGTTGCTCTTTTCTTTATACCAACAATTAAGAAACCTTTTCCCTAACTTGATCGAGCCTATGTCAATGTTTTTTTGTAATATATACCAAATTCCGCCAAATACACAAATGGAACCCAACCAATAAACACCCTGTAACAAAAATACAAACACAGTCACAAGTAAACCTTTTCTCCACTGATATTGATGGGCATAAGAAAAATATATAAGTTCCTAAAAGAAATCATTTTTACTAACAATGACCATGCATATATGATGATGAAAATATAACAGACTACAAATATAACCAACGTAGTAAGAGTAGGTTGCTCAAAACAGTGCTTGGATCAAAATTTAGTCACCTTCATATCAAAAAAGATACAGACAATGGTGCCTTTAACTCCTCCTTAAGACCTGGACTAGTAGAATAGATCCTAATCGGGCAGCATGTAATCGCCTAATCAACATTAGCTGGTCCGTTAGACATCTACTCCAAATAAAGTTGAAGCTTGCAACCCTAAGGTACTGACACGACCACAACGCACAAGGGCGGACCTATGTGCAAGTCGGGGGGGGGGGGGGGGGGGGGGGGGGGGGGGGGGCGATCGCCCCCAGCCGAGGAAAATCCTTATTTCACACCAGATAAAAATATATTTCCCTATTTGGTCCTGAAAAACTTTTCCTTCACTATTTGACACCGAGTCTAAATTTATTTCTAATATAACACTACCGTCCATTTTGACCACTAACAGTGTTAAATGACACCTAAAAAGACGCTTTTACCCCTACTACAGTGTGTACATATTTGGTCATGGAACAGTAAGTTGGTAGCAGGCAAAGGAAGATCCCATTACTGTGTAATATCAACACTGAGTACTTATTTAGCATTGAGTGTGCTTATCATGTAATAACGATACTAATCGTCGAGGCTCACGGTCGTCTATATAAGGCCGGAAAGTGGGCCGAAGGGTGGCTAGACATATCAATATAAACCCTAGTTCCTATCTTGTTTGCTTTTCCTGCCTTTATCCTTCAACTTTCCTGCCTACTTTTTACACCCAATTTCCCTGTTTCTTGTCAAGGTCTGGTTCTTTGTTGCATGGTCTCGCCATGATCCTGGCAATGCTTTGCTGGGTCTCCTCCGTATCCGTTCACGAATCACGACAGAGATCTGGCACTTTTCGAGAAAAATCCTCTTGGAAACATGCGGCTACAAGCCTTCACCAACAAGAACCAACCAGAATATGGTACATGCATGATGTAACATGCACAAATGTCAGCAACAGAAAGTAAGTAAACTGCTACCAAGAGCAAGATTTAGCAAACAAGACGAGTAGAGATTTCTTGCTCCTAGGCTCTAGTGATCTCTTTATTTTTTTTAAAATCAAAAGCATATTTATAAGTTTTCAAAACATGTGGAAAAAAAATCATGCATGTTGTTAATGATATATATCCCACAAACGTACACAATCTCGATTTGAAATACTTTATATTTTGATCTACACAAAATGACAAATGTGTGGATCTAAATGTACACACTTTCAAATCTCCAAATACACAACATTTATTATTTTTGTGTAGCACAGAATAAAAGTATTTCAAATCGAGATTTTACACGTTTGTGGGATACAACATTGGCAATATGCAGGAATTTTTTCCAGATTTTTCTAAAACTTATAAATATGTTTTTTGAATTTTTTTAAATAGAGGGAGCACTGGAGCTCGGGAGCAAAAAGTGTTTTCCGAAACAAGACTCCTTGCATTTTTCACTTTTTCAGTATGGCCGTTACAGAACACTTGCATAGGCATCGGTGCAAAAGAGCAAAGTAGCATGATTCAATACCAAGTGTATTGTATTAATCCGGCCTGCCTGAAATCTAGTTAAGGTGGATGTCTACTATTGACATGCTATTTTGTCATCTTCTCCTATCTATAACTTCCCGTACAACTTAGCGTGTTGACTGGTATGATCAATCGAAATAATTGACGATTTCCTTTATGAGCACCAACAGTTGATTCTCTCCTGAACCATTTTCCAATCTTTCAAACAATATGCCATCCATTCTAGCTTGGACTCCATTTAAGGAGGTGACATCCTGGAGCACCCCGTTCACGAGCCTGTCAACTCCAACCAATGAACCCCCAATGCCTGACAAGATCTCCGGTAGCGTTGGCGAGGCCTTCGAGATCTCAACCAGCCGGACCTGCATCATTCAGCGCACAATCAGAACCTGGGAGGTGAATCACACATTTCCACTCAAAGCCACGCCATGAATACTGCAGCTTTGCAGCATCTGTCGAGAAGTGAAATTTCCGGAACTAGAATTCCGACTGAAACAGCTGAATGAATCACAAAAAATACTGCTATTTGAAGGGCATTGCCCTTGATTACTTCATCAGAATGTCAAGCATTGAGAATGAGAAGGCCATTGCTAGTCCTATAATCCCAGAATTGAATGTAATTCTGTGTTCAAGAGAAAAGAATTGAATGTTTCTCTGCTGTTGCTACAACCATATACATGAAAGACAGAAGTTTATTCAAATACTCATTGTTCATAGAAGAACCTACCTTCTTATCTTGTGGTATATTAGCTCTCTGTTTTGCAATGGCTAGAGCTTGTGAGAATCCACCTAGTGAATCAACCAACCCTCTTGAAGCTGCATCTTGGCCGCTCCACACCCGACCTTGCGCAACAGTCTCCATGTCAGCAACCTGGTGGAGCAACAACTCAGCACATGCTTGATGAACTATGAGCTATTCAGTATCTGAAATCAATCCTTACACTCATTGAGCGTGACATGGCTGCTTTATCTCGAAACGATGCATAAGCATTTTGCGCCGACTTTTCAAAAAGTTCTGCCTCGTCTGTTCTGTGGAAATATATCACATTCTTCAAATACAAAGTGGTTTGTATGACAGTTGTTATAAACAGGTATTATTGTACAGCCAAAAGGGGCAAATATCAGTACAAGGAGTCAAGGACACACACAAACCCTATGGCAATTGTAATGGGCCGCTAGCACACACAGAAAGGAGTAGTAAAATAGTTATCCAGCTGCACTAATTACTCCATTTGGGTGGGAAAGATATGCAAATTATACTTAACTACTAGCATTATTATCAGTAAAAAAAAAAAAACCTAGGTGAAAAGGCTTAAACTTGTTATCTAAGCGAAAGTGCAACTTACATTTATGTTCTTCTCCCTTTACACCTAAACAACCATACTAAACAGATATAAAGTTTTCTTTGGAGATGTCCATTTTCCGTCCCTCAACCATTGAACGAATTTGGGTTCTGTGAGCGAACTCCGATACCAGACAACTCTCTGCCCCTCAACCCTTGAAAACATTCACATTTCACTTTCTCAAATACGAAAATCGGATATTTTGTATTATCCACCGCCACTTTCCACCCTCAACAAGATGCTTTGGAGTTTGGATGACGAGGCGGTGGTTTTGGCACACATCGCACCTTAGCCAACATACTTAACAAATAAATATAGGAATTTAGAAGAAAAAAAGGAAACATAAAATTTAGAAGAAAAATAGGAGAACCAGAAATTTCAAAAAAAAATGAAGAGAAAAACATTCAGAAATTGTCTAGAAAAAATTGAAAATTCGAGAAAATCACGAATATTTTTTCATAAATATAAGGAATAACAATTAAATGAGGATTACAGTAGCCTTGATGTTGCTTTATTTGTACTCCTCCACACCCTTTTCTGATTTCCTTTTATTGTGAGTTTTCTCGAAGTTCCTAGTTTTTCTAGAATATCCCCCTCTCCCCTGAACTTTATGGTTGTCCCTATTTGTTCTCTATTACGTCGTTTCACGTTTATTCCTTTTTATTTCTTCTTGATTCCTGTTTTTAGAAGATCATGTGCTGAATACGCTACTGGGCTGCCATGTGCGAGAAAGCCACCACCACGATCATCCAAAACTGTGGAGTTGAGGCGCAAGGTTGGTATTGGAGTCTACTGTCTAGGGGCTAAATCCTATGGCAAAAGAGATAAGGGACGAAAAAATGAGTTATTTCTTTCTAACAGAGAATGTTTTTAAGAAGACAGAATACATAGATGGTCCTGGACTTACCAGTTACCAGTATCTGTTAAACCAAATATGTCTTAGGCTATTTAGTATCACAGCTAATTAAAAGTCATAGTAGACTTAATAAACCACATTATAAGGGTCAGTATTCTCTGTTTTATGATTAAACCGAAAATATGACAACGACAAAAGTGAACAAAAAATATCAGGAGGTACAGTATGGCTTGCTTTATGATGAAATCAGATGATAAAACCAATACTCCACTCCTAAAATGTGTAGATACATGGGATCATTAAACTATAGCACCATTCCAAATTTCTAATGTGCTTTCATATTATTATTAACTTGATTCTAGTATCAGACTCTTTTTGTAACAACCTGGTAAAGGTTGTTGGATCCGGTGGGCTCTCCACGAATTTTACTTTCATATTTTATTTTCTCAATATACTGCAACAACTGAGAGTGTTAATCTTAGTATCTTACCTTAAAGGGCGTTGATCAGCAGCATTAAGCTCTGCATATGTACCCCTAGATAGAATTTCTTTATTGAAGTCAATCTTCTCATAGAGCTTTTGAAGGATGAACTTCCCTATTCTTCCAATACAATAATATTAAAATGAGGAACAAACACTCAACAACAGCTAGATTCACTATCAAAACTCTGAAATAGAGTTAGATGTAAGTTAAAGTTGAGACTGCAGCAAGAGAACTTATAATTTGATGTGGAAGACTTATTGCTAGTCTAGCAACCACAAATACAAGGTAATAAGGATCACCTGTAACAACTCCAATTGAACCTGTTAGAGTAAGCTTCTCGGCAACGACGACTGGTGCAGCCATTGCCATGTAGTATCCACCACTTGCAGCAACATCAGACATGGAAGCTATCACAGGCTTGGAGTCAGCTAGAAGTCGAATTTCCCTCCACATCCTAGTTAAAATAAGAATAACCACTACATAATTGAAACTCTGCTGCTGCTTCTGCTTGATAAGTGAATCCTGGGGTAGAACTTACAGATCAGAAGCAAGAGCATCACCACCAGGGCTGTCTATACGGAGGATAACAGCTTTGTACTTTTTGACTCTGGAAAGGGTAAGAAACTTGTACATTAAGATAATGGAATTACTCTGTTACAGAAAATAAAAACTATAACAGAAGCTTGCATTATATGTGTGTGCTTATATAAGCCAATACCTACTAACTGCATCTACAAATCCATGCTTGTTGCGATGGAACTGTAAAATCTCATCTCATCCAAAATTAAGGAACTTAATCCAGTTCAGAAAACGTTCAAATGTATTATATTTGTTGGAACGAATCTCAGTCACTTGGGTACGAGAGCATCAGCATGACTGAATTTTGAGGGATAAGATTGCATGGTGAGGATTGAGGAGCATTCCAGGTTTGTCAAAGACTCAAATTTACAGAAAAAATGTTTCCAGGCAATGACTTATCTAGGTTTATCTACACAAGAATATATACAAAATAAAAAGAGAGCACATGGAGCATCATAGAGATATAATAACAGGTTTTATGATTATAATTATTATTAATGAAGATATAGTTCAATTGGTTACAAATACAAAGGGGAGGAGACTAGACGAAAGGTATCTGCTTCTAAACTGTTTAAAATTGTACAATACTTGAGCGGTTGTTTGTATTTAAAGAATTTTTTCGATACTATGAAAAGAATTCAAGGGTTTCAAATCAAGTCAAGAACTCTATCCAGTCAATATAGAAACTTAGAAATGAAATTTTCATATGATACCAATTGATTGCTGACTAACGTGTCATAAATACCTCTAACAGTACGTATCTTCTCAATAAATTGCTCGGCAACAATGCCAGAACTACCAACACTCAGTCGGCCACGAGTACGTGATATGCTTCCAGACGCTCTGATTACCGCAATTAATTCTCCTCCTCCTCCTAATCCAAGAGTTGATTTTCTTACACGTGAATATTTACTGGCAAAGCAGACCAATGTCAGTTCAGTAAATGAAACAATGAGTTCAGAGGTGTTGACTTTCCAGATTAATCAAGCAACATCAAACAATATGTAGAAAAGCAAGTGTGCAAACATAATGATAATGAATAAACAGTTCATAGTATAGGAAAGGAAAATCACGACATTTGATATGCAACAGGACATTATGTGGGATCAGGGACACACCCACTGCAGCCCACAAGCCAAGCTTAGTTGGGCCTAGCTGACACCAGCTAAGGGGTATGATCCCAATCATCTTTTCACTTAAAAAGTTTATCATTTCTTTAAATTATATAGTCATCATATAGCTTGCGCCTCAAGTCAATTAAGGTAAGGACCCCTTTACTTCTTCCTGCGCTTGAAAGTGACAGCCGCACTCGTAAAAAAAGTGACATATGTACCAATGCTCATTCGCTGGATCACATGAGCCCAAGGCCAAGTCAATTGACCTCTACTACTACCCTTCCAATAACAAGCGTACGACCACTTTGGTCTATTTATGGCTATTTTCTAATAATCTGTATAAAAGTGTTTATGACTTTGCGCATGTTTGAAACATATATATTTGAAAAAAGGGCTATAAGAAACAAAAAAGGATAAAAAATCATGCAACTGGCTGGCTTCCGCTTTCCACCCAGTTTTCCAGAACTATAAATATCTGAATTACCTGTAGTCCACCATACGCAGGCTTTTCTTGTCGTTCTGTCCTACTCGCTCTTTCAACATTGTCATTACCTATTGAATAAGACAATGCCAACAAAAAGAAAGGCAGCCAAATACATAATTCAGTATGCTAATTAAAATAAATAGTGCATAATGTAAAATTTCATGTCTAATTTGCTAGTTTGACAAGTCATGTATCCTGAACATGCCCACATTTTCAGAAACTCCAACTAAGCTTGAGCTAGCAATTTACATATCAAGTACATCAGTACATGTTCTTGTAGGAAAATTTGATGTTTCCTTACGTGTGGACACTTACCTAAACTAGAACTCTGAAGTCTCTTTTCTATCTAAATCAAAGAGTCTTGTGTAGACACGACTTCCTATTTGTGCACTAACAATGGCCAAGGGCCCATTTTTGTACACCTGAAATATAAATAGAGACATAAGACTCTGGGACTAAATTTGCATCCCATATCTTATATTTCTTGTTCATGTGTGCTCTTTGATCTGTTCAACCTCTACCTACAACACATAATACAATTTTCAGAGCTGTGACACAAAGAGACTAAAACGTCACTTTACATTCTTAATACAAATTAATAATCACTAGGTTTGGCAGAAGATGTGGTAGCAACTAACTTAACTTGATTTAGTCTTCTATCATTTATATGCCATCCTAGTGATTTAGGAAGGAATTTGTACCTCATCGTCATACAATAGATCAGTTATCCAACCTTCTTCCTTAAGTTTCTCAACCTGATAGACTCCCGAATTAATAAATTCCTCGATTTCTTCTTTTTTCTTCCCTAGAGAAAAAAAATCTCCAATGACGATGTTTCCATTATAAATGTCAAAGTGAAAGAGATCTATTTAAATTACCACGTATAGAAGATACTGTATCCAGCCAGTTTCCATAAATATTATCGAGCAGTGCGGCCAGCATCTCCTTAACTTCACTTGACATGCTCTTCCGTGCAAGTTGGTCTCCAGCACTTTTGTAGCGACCAATTCGTTGAATTTCTGGTTGTACTCCAACTTTCTCAAGCACACCTTACAAATCGAATTAAAAAGTCTTAGTCACCATGAAAGAAACTTAGCTGCATCCAGCTTACCAAAGTTGGTTCACAATGAGAAGCTAAACTATCAGAATGCCCTGAACATTATAAAAGTATTCAGGGTTGTTGCTGCAACAATAACAAAAGGAATTCATGTACAAAAATACTTATGTAGTTTTGTTCCGTTCTGTTGCACCATAACATCATTAGGAATGAGCAACAAACTTCCAGTGTTAACAGGTAAATTTTAAACAGGTTTGAGGATCAGCAGAAAAATAAATACTTCACCTTCAGGCTTCAGGGCACAATTAAACAATAACCATATCGAGTTATAAAAAAAGTAGAGAGGTTATCATGTAATCGCCGAACATGCAGTTACCTCTGAGAAATGTTTGCTGAATGGTTAGACCATACAAAGCAACATAAGCACTTGGCGGCGCATACAGCTCACCACACGCACTAGCAAGGTAGTACTCTTTCTCCCCACCCACAGGCATATAACCGACAACAAATTTACCTACAAAAACATTCAACGCCTGTTCACAATATGATAGACATGGAATAAGATGCCAAATTCAGCATAGCTTCTGGTTACCAGATTTCTTGAAATCCACAATGTGCCTTCTGATTTCCTCCACCTTTCCCCACCCACAGCTCAGCGGCTCTACGTGCAGATAAATCCCAGATATCCGCGGGTCATACGCTGCCTTCTCGAAATTCTCACAGATTTGCGGCAGTGTGAGTCCTGACGAGAGCTAATTTTTTTTAAATAATACACGAAAATTATTTAATTCCGGAAATATTACGCAAATTTTTTTTTTTCAAAAATAGAATCCAGTCGGTGTGGCCGAAGCCGACTGGTACTAGTCGTTGTTGGCGAAACCGACTACATCTAATCGTCTTTGGTAACGACGAGTACGGGGGCTTGTCGTTTTCGGCGAAGCCGAATACCTGAGTTTGCATGGGCCATGCACGCGTGCTGCGCGCGTCACGTCGCCACCGACGGAACAGGCTAGTCGTCTTCGCCCACGCCGATAAGGTGGGCCCTGTCGGCTTCGGCGATGCCGACAAGGAGCCAAACCGCATCTCGCAGCACGCGCACCGTTCTGCTCTCTTTCTCTTTCCTTCGCATCCTCTCCAGCTAGCTCCTCTCTGCACTGCACTCATACGAGTTCTTGCTTTCCTCTCTCCACTCTCAACACAAACCAAATTAAACCAGCCATTTAGACCAATAATCTTCACGTTTGCCACCATTAATCGGTGCTAGAAGGTTGAGGGAAGCTAGGGCAACTCCGATCTCCTGATGCGATAGCTCGTGGTGGTGGTGGTGATGGTTGGCGGGTGGTGGTGGTGGTGATGGTGGTGGTGGTGCTGGAGGGCTGCGTGGTGGTGCTGGAGGGCTGCATTGTGGTGGTGCTGCTCGTGTTGGTGCACCGGTGATTCGAGACCGCCGGACGCCGTCGCCTCTCACGCTTCTAGGGTATAATTCGATTTATCAAAATTCTAGGGTATGAACTTGTGTTGTTAAAAATAGTTTGTGACGGTAGTAAAAATTGTAGCTATATTTGTAGGTTAATTTGAAAAAATGTAGCTATATTTTTTAGGACTTTATTTATGCGGAGTAATATTAACGATGGTAAAATAGTTTGTGACGGTAGTAAAAATTGTAGCTATATTTGTAGGTTAATTTGAAAAAATGTAGCTTTTTTTTAGGAGTTTATTTATGCGGAGTAATATTAACGATGGTCAATATTTATTTATGTCAGCGGAGATGTCTGATTTAGTGAAGATCAGGTTTTTCTATGGTCCTGGTAGAGTCCAAACGTGTGATACGGGAGCTGATCTGAGTGAGTTTCAGTATATAGATGTCGACCTGCCAGCTGCTGAAACATGGTCTGTAAGTCAGGTAAAAGATTGGTTGGCGGGAAGTTTAGGGCTTGATAGTCAGACACAGACCGTCAGTGTTCATGCTTGGTGGAGTCATTCAAGGACAAATATTTACTTCGTTTTGAAACCGCTAGAGTGTGATACTGATTGGGTGCGATGGTTAAAAGGCTGCGCAAAAAGGAATTGCTGTCCTTGTGCCCTAGTTCTTCCCGCCCTGAACGAGGTCACTGCCCCTGACGACGAGTTTAGTGCCCATGAAGGTGAGGGTGCTTATGATCCTGGACATGGAAGTGAAGAGATGGACATGTCTATGTCACATTATGGGTCTGATTTTGGTGGTGGTGGTAACGAGTCGGGGCAGAGCAGTCAAGTACATGGAGGGGACACTGAGGTATATGACAGTGCGGAGGCGGATGGCGACGAGGTAGACGGGCACATGCAGAACGAGATGGAAGATGAAGATGCAGATGGCTATAGTGCTGAAGGCGATGATTCCGATGAGTCAGACGAGGAAGAGAACGAAGATGAGGTACCTAATCCTGCAGCATGGAATCAGGACCACTCTTCGGCGATGACTATAAACGATGGTCATGATTCGGCATGGCAATATCATGAGAACAACATTGCGAAGGGTGCTTTGTATACTGACAAGCAAGCTTTGAGGGATGCAGTCGTTAAATGGGCATTGTCCACCCACAGGGTTATGAGAACTACCGTGTCAAGTCAAAAATATTTGACAATGGAATGCGAGACAATAACTTGTCCCGGCAGGGTGCATGGACATCTCCCAAAGAATGGCTATAGTTGGAGGATAAGTGACTTCGTACCTCACTCCTGTCGAATTGAAAATATCCCTGCAGAGCACCGTAATCTTTCTTCCACGCTTATAGCTCGGTTGCTGTACAGGGAGATAGTGTCCTGCGCATCGATGGAAGTGAGTGCCCTCCAGACAAAAGTGGCTGCCACATTTAAGTACGAAATATCATATGGCAAGGCTTGGAGGGTTAAGCATACGGCGCTTGAGAACAGATTTGGTTCATATTTGGACGCATATGACTCTGTTATCCGGCTGCTGCATACTCTGAAGTACCGGAATCCAGGCACCTATGTAGATATCCAAGATTTGTTCAGGCCAGAGTTCCCAACTGTGAGGGTGCTGCATCGAGTGTTTTTCTCATTCGGCGTATGCATCGAGGCTTTCAGACATTGTCGTCCGGTGATATGTGTAGATGGCACCTTTCTCACAGGCAAGTATAGGGGACAGATCCTGACTGCAATTGGTCAAGACGGTAACAATATGGTTGTGCCCCTCGCATTTGCTTTTGTGGAGAGCGAGAACATTGACAGTTGGACTTGGTTCTTCAGGCAACTAATCGGTAGGAAAAATAGCTAATCGTTGTTGTTAAAGACGACTACGGGCTAATCGTTTTCAGCTACACCGAGTACGAGCTTGTACGTACTGCATGCATGCATGGACTAATCGGTTTGGCCAACAACGACAAGCACTAATCGGTTTCGCCAACAACGACTAGTACCAGTCGGCTTCGGCCACACCGACTGGATTCTATTTTTGAAAAAAAAAAATTGCGTAATATTTCCAGAATTAAATAATTTTCGTGTATTATTTAAAAAAAATTAGCCTGACGAGAAGCGGGTCTTCAACTGATCAGTTACCTGCAACCACAAAAACACACGATAAAGTTCCAAATCCGCACAGTATAATATGAAAACTAAAAAATGTTGAAACATAGTCCTAACAAGTCTAGATTACAGTGCGTGAGAGTGATCAGTGGAGTGAACAGTTGAACACACACACGCACAGAAAATCTGGAACACCACAAGTAAAGTGACTAGAATACGAATATGACGGCATCTGGCAGGATAAGACTCGTATAATATAATGCACGAAATGGGCAAATCGTATCAGGGGTAGCGAAATCAGCGAGTGCCGTGCCGCGGTGCGGTAGAGCAGCACACGCACCTCGCCCCGAAGCTTCATGGTGAGGACGCTGCCCTTGAGGACGCGCTGCCACGGCGGAGCCACGAGCATCTTGAGCTTGACCGCGAGCTGGGTGCCCCAGCCGAGGTCCTCCACCACGAACGCCGGCGCGGCGGGCGGCGGCTCCTGGGCCTCGCCGGCGGCCGGGGGCGGCTCCTCCTGCTTGGTGGCCCCCGACGAGGAGGAGGACTCGATGGCGCGGGCCGGGACGCGGAGGAGGCGGCGGGCGGAGTGGGGGAAGGAGGCGGAGTGGCGGTGCTTGGAGGGGGAGAGGAGGGCGGCGGCGGAGAGGGTGGAGCGGTGGTACGGTGCCGAGCGGAGCACGAGGAGCCTCGCCATTGTTCGGGGAGCTTTTGGAAGCTTCCGGGAGGAAGGGCGGGAGGGAGGCCGAGCCGCTCGTCGCCGTGTCGGGGATGGGTGGACTGGTGGTGGCCGGGTGGGAGGGAAAGGAAGCGGACGGGGGACGGAGAGGGGAAATTGTGTTGGAGGTGTGGTGGACTGGGTCTACGGAGCGTGGGGTCGGGAGTGGAGTGGAGGAGGTGGCCGGTTCGGGGCGATAGGTTTGGGGCGGTTCACTTGCCGCCACGTTGAGTGCCAGGTGGAGACGAAAAGTCACTTTTCCAGATGCGCTGTTTTTTTTTTGCGATTCAACATTCCTAGTATATAAAGGTACGACAGATTCAGCTTCAATTACAGCATCACGTCACCCACTAAACATGCGTCGTTCGATCGATCCAACGGACAGCCCAGATAGCTTCAATAATCGTGCGTGCTACAGTAATACTGTAGCACGGGGATTTCTTCCAATCACGTCACGCCACGTCGCCCCGCACGATATTTGACGCAGCACTTTTGCAGAAAACCACCCGCAAAGGACCGATATGCAATTTCCCGAAAATTTAGGGACTTTCGTGTAAAATCGCCACAAGTCCATCCCCTCCCCCTTCCTCTTCTCTTCTTCCCGCGACGCGGAAATCGCCGCCGCCGGCCGCCGCTACACCTCTCCCCGTCCAAATCGAGGCCCACCACGGGATCCGCCGTCGCCGCCTCTCTCTCCTCCTCGAGCGCAGCTTGCCGGGACGCCGCGGAGGCGCCGGAATCGACGCCGCCGCGCTCGGCCATCTCCGCCGCGTCCGTAGCCCGCCGGCGGCGCTACGGCGACCCAAAGAGGGCGGCGCCGCCACCTACGTGCTCGTCGCGTCGAGGCACGTCGGGCGCGACCCCGCGCGCGTGCTGAATCGCCGTCGAACAACGGCGCCGTCGACACCGCCGCCGCGGCAGTGGCAGCGCGGCCCAGGGCACTGCTGACGTCATTACGACGTCAGCGTGGGCCCAGGCTGCCAGATTTTTTTTAAGAAAAAAATCCAAAAAATGTTAAAATCCTGTCAAGTGGGCCCCACTTACTTATAAAATTTTCACAAATTCAAAAACTTTAAATTTACTTTATACATTTCAGTCTACAATTCAAAATAACCAATTACAAAAAATATTAAAATTCAAAGAATGCATATCTTTAAAACAACAATTATAAAACATGGTGAAATTAAAAAAAAACGCGTACCTTTCAAACTACGTTTCAAAAATAATACAAACAGTATATCAACAATTATAGGGAAAAATACCAAAACTTATAAATTTGAATCTACAATTCGAAATAAAAAATTTAAAAGTATTAAAATTCAAAAAAAATATATTCAAAACTCCAATGCAAAACAATATAGACAACATACCAAAAAAAATTCTAAAATTAAAAATTTGCAAATTATCAAGCTTACCACACAGAAAACCATTCTAGAATTTAATTTGCAACAAAAAACAACAACAAAAAAAGATAATCTAAAATAGGGAAAAATGCCAAAACTTAACCCTAGTATATAAAAGTACGATAGATTCAGCTTCAATTACAGCATCCACGTCACCCACTAAACATGCGTCGTTCGATCGATCCAACGGACGGCCCAGATAGCTTCAATAATCGTGCGTGCTACAGTAATACTGTAGCACGGGGATTTCTTCCAATCACGTCACGGCACGTCGCCCCGCACGATATTTGACGCAGCACTTTTGCAGAAAACCACCCGCAAAGGACCGATATGCAATTTCCCGAAAATTTAGGGACTTTCGTGTAAAATCGCCACAAGTCCATCCCCTCCCCTTTCCTCTTCTCTTCTTCCCGCGACGCGGAAATCGCCGCCGCCGGCCGCCGCTACACCTCTCCCCGTCCAAATCGAGGCCCACCACGGGATCCGCCGTCGCTGCCTCTCTCTCCTCCTCGAGCGCAGCTTGCCGGGACGCCGGAATCGACGCCGCCGCGCTCGGCCATCTCCGCCGCGTCCGTGGCCCGCCGGCGGCGCTACGGCGACCCAAAGAGGGCGGCGCCGCCACCTACGTGCTCGCCGCGTCGAGGCACGTCGGGCGCGACCCCGCGCGCGTGCTGAATCGCCGTCGAACAACGGCGCCGTCGACACCGCCGCCGCGGCAGTGGCAGCGCGGCCCAGGGCACTGCTGACGTCATTACGACGTCAGCGTGGGCCCAGGCTGCCAGATTTTTTTTTTAAGAAAAAAATCCAAAAAATGTTAAAATCCTGTCAAGTGGGCCCCACTTACTTATAAAATTTTCACAAATTCAAAAACTTTAAATTTACATTATACATTTCAGTCTACAATTCAAAATAACCAATTACAAAAAATATTAAAATTCAAAGAATGCATATCTTTAAAACAACAATTATAAAACATGGTGAAATTCAAAAAAAACGCGTACCTTTCAAACTACGTTTCAAAAATAATACAAACAGTATATCAACAATTATAGGGAAAAATACCAAAACTTATAAATTTGAATCTACAATTCGAAATAAAAAATTTAAAAGTATTAAAATTCAAAAAAAAAATATATTCAAAACTCCAATGCAAAACAATATAGACAACATACCAAAAAAAATTCTAAAATTAAAAATTTGCAAATTATCAAGCTTACCACACAGAAAACCATTCTAGAATTTAATTTGCAACAAAAAACAACAACAAAAAAAGATAATCTAAAATAGGGAAAAATGCCAAAACTTATAAATTTGAATACATAATTCGAAATAATAATTTTAACAGTATTAAAATTCAAAAAAACATATATTCAAAACTCCAATACAAAATTAAACAACATACAAAAAACCATTCTAAATTTAAAAATTTGCAAATTATCAAGCTTACCACACAAAAAACCATTCTAGAATTTAATTTGCTACAAAAAAAAAACAACAACAAAAAGAGATACTCTAAAATATAAATACCTCCCATGTTATCTCACATAAATAATGGATGCCTCATAACCAAAAAAAAATATAGTCACATATAAATAATTCAACTTGCTAAATATTTTAAAATATACATAAATACATCGAAATGACCGTAAGAAGTGATCCAAACTTACACAAATTTAGAACACCACTAATTTTTTCCTATTTTCCAAACGTATTTCCCAAATTATATTTCCCAACTTTTAATAAAATTATTACAATAAAAAAAGGAGATACTCTAAAATAAGAAAAAATAACGAAACTTATAAATTTGAATCTATAATTCGAAATAATACTTTTAAAAGTATTAAAATTCAAAAAAACCATATATTCAAAACTCCAATGCAAAATAATATAAACAACATACCAAAAAAAAAGGTCTAAATTTAAAAATTTGCAAATTATCAAGCTTACCACACGAAAAACCATTCTAGCATTTAATTTGCTTCAAAAAAAACAACAAAAAAAAGATACTCTAAAATATAAATACCTCCCATGTTATCTCACATAAATAATGGATGCCTCATAACCAAAGAAAAATAAATATAGTCACATATAAATAATTCAACTTGCTAAATATTTTAAAATATACATAAATACATCGAAATGACCGTAAGAAGTGATCCAAACTTAAACAAATTTAGAACACCACTAATTTTTACCTATTTTCCAAACGTATTTCCCAAATTATATTTCTCAACTTTAATAAAATTATTACAATCTTACAATAACATAAAAATATGGAGCTCCTCACATTTTTTAGTTTTAATTTCATAATTTTTTTTACCACAACAACAATTAAGGAAAGTTTATGAATTTTATACAAAACTCTACTGATTTAAACATAATATTCACATCAACTACAACATTTCGAAGTACAAACAATTTTAACCATCATAATTTCTTTCCATTTCAAAAAAAATTCCAATCTTCACTCCTATTAAATATCAACATTTTCAAATTTAAATTTAACCAAACACGCGCGGCATTGCCGCGCTAAGATCCCTAGTAACTTCATTTAGACTAGACACAAGAGCAAGGACAATAGCTATAGCCAGCTGCGGGCTATATACTATGACATGTCATCTAAAGCTAGCATAAATATGCACAGAAATTCGCTTTGGCTCCTGGAGCATATGCTTCCGGTATTTTCGACAAAATTTAGCAAATTGAAAACTTATCGAAAAATTCTGAAAAAAATCATGCATGTACCTGACCATGTTGCGCACCACCATGATTTTTTTCGCGCCGAAATGACATCGTATGAGACCTGTACAAAAATGACAAATTTTCTGTCAGATTTGAGATTCAAAATTTGAATTTTCTGACAGGAAATTTGTCATTTTTGTACAGGTCGCATACGATGTCATTTTGGCGCGAAAAAAATCATGGTGGTGCACAACATGGTCAGGTACATGCATGATTTTTTTCGGAATTGTTAGATAAATTTTCAATTTGCTAAATTTTGTCGAAAATACCAGGAGCATATGCTCCCGGGAGCCAAAACGCTGCTCTCAAATATGCATCCATACAATAAAAAGGCTATTAGGTTAGCTCTAAGCA
Organism: Poa pratensis; assembly: GCA_947311845.1. Lineage (NCBI taxonomy): Eukaryota > Viridiplantae > Streptophyta > Magnoliopsida > Poales > Poaceae > Poa > Poa pratensis. The sequence continues at coordinate 23,026,123 of CAMZMU010000081.1, read as the reverse complement.
TTGAATGCTTGCATGTGCGAAGTATATAATATGTTTGCATGCAAGACTCAAGGATGGGGAGAGCCAACACAAGCGCCGGCCAAAGGCTGCATGCGGGCTGTATTTTTGGAAATTTGTGCTATAGCTCGGCGACTAGTGAAGCGCCTGCTCTCTTCTCTCACTTCGTTTCTCTCTCTTCCAACTAGGATTTTGCTGACGTGGACTAGCTTATAGCCAGTTGACTAGGACCTATTGTACTTGCTCCAATGGGGATATCATATGTAGTATCATGCATGCCATGTTGACAAAAAGATGACATGATACTGTAATTAATGAAGAGAGAGATGATAGTGGTATCATAGGTAGATACCGTAACATAACGGATTCCAATGCAATATAAGTCTACAACCTAATAAATGCAGTATTATATGATACCACACATATGTTACTACTCATTGTGGAGGTAATAACATAAACTAGTATCATGTGCATGATACTAGTATATGATACTCTCCATTGTGACTAGTCTTAATCAGCGGGCTTACAATCATTTTCAAGGCATTGAGTAATAAATCTAGGAAAAAAATTATCCACATGCATCGAGGCATATACTCCGATGCCTGCTGAGCACATAAGTGTGCTCCTTCGTAAATGAAGTTTAACTGGAAGGACTCTAGATTGCCGCTCCGCTCATCAATTTTCTAGAGGATTGCAGAGATATGTGATCTTCCTTGGTTCCTGTTCTCTCAAAGGGTGACCATTTCCTTCGCATCCGTCTCGATTACCACCTTTGCAAACTCTCCAACAGAGGCGATCCTGATGCCATCCTGGACTGCTATCGCTTCCATAGTCAAAGCATTTGCAGCATGGGCATACCAAATCGATTCGCCTCGCATCATAACTCCCTGGTGATCTCTCATCAACATACCTAATGCTCCTTCACCTGAGCATTCCAAATAACTCGCATCTACATTGATCTTCACCGTACCTTCATCCGGTGGCTTCTAGCGAGAAGGAGATTCGTTGTTGAAATATCTGTACGAAGTGAATAGGAGTTTGCAAGAGGAATTCATCCCGGGACGAGGTCTGAGGCAGGGAGATCCTGCGACCTTATTTAGGCTCCTCAGTGGGGAGTAACATAGAGCAGTAACATGTTGATGTTACTATCTCCACAGTGAGGAGTAACATATGTGTGGTGTCATGTAAGGCTTTATTTAAGCTATAGACTCATTTTGTCTTGATAAGTGTGATGTTACAGTAACTAGTTAAGTTATCACAAACATCTCGCTCCTCATTAACTACACTCCGCATAACTAAACTTGTCTTGAAATGTGTGATGTTACTACCTAAGTTACTCCCACTGCAACCACCAGCCTCTTGGCATTGTTGCGACATGCGGAGGTTGAAGGGTCCCCAGAGGGTATACAATTGTGTGTGATGGCACCAAAGATTAATCACATGTTCTTTGCGGATGATTCTCTGATAGTCATGAAAACGAACGTGGGTAATGCAAGGAAATTGCAGCATATACTTGCTTTGTATGAGGAACAATCAGGACAAATGATAAATAAGGATAAGTCGGCGACAATGTTCAGTAAGGGGACAACAAACCGAGCAAAGCAAGAGGTAATGGAGATCTTGGCATCTCGAGAGAGTCGTGTAATGAAGGATACCTAGAACTGTCGGTCCACTTGGGAGCTTCAAAAGCAAAGGAATTTGAGTACGAGAGAATTTGGCAAATGATCCAAGGGTGGCAAGAGTGCTTGCTGTCAAAAGCTGGGAAAGAAATCATGATCAAGGCCGTCACTCGAGCCATCCCCTCATACGCTGTGTCTTGTTTTGATCATACCAAGGCCCTCTGCGAAGAACTCAGCGCGCTGATATGTCGGTATTGGTGGAATTGACTGGATGGAAAGCACAAATGTCATTGGATTAGATGGGGAAAATGACTCAAGGAAAGGAGGATGGTGCCATGGGTTTTCGAGACTTGCACATTTTCAGTATGGCAATGCTTGCTCGACAGAGTTGGTGTCTATTACAGATTCATGATTTACTCTGCTATGAAGTTTTGAAGGCCTTGTACTTCCCAGATACCTCCATCTTAGAAGCGCGTGCAAAACCAGGAATTTCTTACACCCGGAAGAGTATTTTGAAAGGGATGGATCTGCTGAAGGAGGACATTATATGGCGAATTGGTTCGGGTGAGGCTGTCGATGTATGGCGTGATCCATGGTTACCTAGTGGAACCACGCGTAGACCGAGAACTTCTAATGGTTGGATGAACCAATGAATGTGAGTGAGCTGATAGATCAGGTTACGGGCCAGTGGGATGAAGATTTGCTTCGGTTTGTGTTAGATGCAAAGGGGATTCTCTCTATACCTGTTAGAGCTGACATCGAAGACTGGGTTGCGTGGCACTACGACAAGAAGTATGTTTTCTCTAATCTGCATACAAACTTGGAGTCAGTCTGCACAATGTACATCGGCAACATGATGCAAGCTCTTCGATGGCCATGGTAGGATCAGACCCTCTTCGGAAGAAAATTTGGTCTCTCGAATTACCAGTAAAGATCTGGATCTTTATATGAAGATTATGCCATAATATATAGTCTATCTACCAGAATGAATATCTCACGCAAGAAGGTCGATCTAGATACTCGATGTCCTATGTGCTATCGGTTTGATGAAGACGGAGGGCACTTATTTCTGAAATGTAAAAAGTGAAGCAGGTATGGAGACAAAGGATGCTAGAAGTGGTGATATTGCCACTACTATTTGCCCAAAACCCCTTGGCCATGTCTGAGAAAATTCAGTCACTCCCAAGAGAGCAACACGATCAGGTTGTAATGATGATTTTGTCCGGTGGACGACTAGAAATAAGGTGAATGCAGGCGAGATGGAGATATTGAAAGGACAAGGATGTCACCTAGAGGGGGGTGAATAGGCGATTTAAAACTTTTCCGATTTAGGCTTTATAATTGCGGAATAAAACTAGGTGTTTAAATTAACAAGCCAACAACCTAAATATACTAGGCTCACCTATGTGCACCAACAACTTATGCTAAGCAAGGTAAGCAACAAAGTGATAGCAATATATAAGACTACAAGCACGAAGGCTATCACAATGTAAAGTGCATAAGTAAAGAGCTCGGGTATAGAAATAACCGAGGCACGCGGAGACGATGATGTATTCCCGAGTTCTTCCTTTTTAGGGGAGTACGTCTCGTTGGAGGGGTGTGAGTTTCAAACTCAAACGCCACAAATGGCCTCACCCTATTCTCCGATGAACCTTCGCAAAAGCTCAGTTTACCTTACACTATTGGAATCCTTCAAGGCGGAATCCAGAGCCTTTACAACAATCTTGAGGCACAACCCACAAATGGATTGGGAGCTCCCAAGTGACCACAAAAGGCCTCAACCACCACAAAAGGCGTCTAGGGTCCAAAGATCCAAGAGTAAAAAGCTCACAAACTTTCACTTCCACGAATCTTCGTGGAGAGCACAAACCGATGCACAAAGCAATGGCAAGAGCACAAGTGCTTAAATCCTTCACTCTCAAATCCCACCAAAAGCAACTAATGCTTATGGGGGGAGAAGAGAGGAAGAACAAAGAAGAACTCAATAAATGGAACTCCAAGATCTAGATCCAAAGGGTTCCCCTCACTTAGGGGAGAGATGGATTGGTGGAAATATAGATCTAGATCTCCTCTCTCTTTTCCCTCAAAGATATGCAAGAATCATGGGAAGAAATGGGAGAGGAGCAAGCTTTTCAAGGTCAACAATGGAGGTGAGAGAGGGGGAAATTTCGTGCTTGGAATAGCTTCTCTTTTTGGGGAAGAAGGGGGCCTTTTATAGGTCCCACAAAGAAAAGAGCCGTTGCAAGAAAAATAACACCAGAGACTCCGGTCCGGGAGACCGGAGACTCCGGCCCGGGTGGAGACTCCAGTCCTGGGGGGGCGGAGACTCCGGTCTGACCAGAGATGCTGAAGTCTCCGGTGCACTTCCGGCCCACTTCCGGCCTCTATACCGAGAGCGTCGTCCATGGGGACGTAGGTGCCAAAACCGGCAGGCCGGAAACTCCGGTACCCCTGAGTCTGGAGACTCCGGTGCGTTGTGAGCACACCCCAAAAGGCACAACTCGAAATATTCAGATTTCTGATCCAGACCGGAGTCTCCGGTGTGCCACCCTAGAAAAACTGCAGAAACAACCAACATAAAAATGAACACAACTTTTTCATCCGGACTCCGATTTCGATGATCTTCAGCACGTTGGAATCGCAACGAAGAGCTCTTCAAGATTATGCAGAGAAACATCATAGTCCATCATGTCAGAAGGAAGCCACAAGAAGAGAGTTTGACCTCTCTTAGAAAAGGCAAATCGGTAAAACCTCCAACATAAAAAACGCAACAAGATATTCATATGAAGTCCGTTTTTGATGAACTAGAGCTTGGTATGGAGATGAACACAAGCTCTAAATTCTCACATGGATAAAGGCCGAATAAGAACCAAGAAAGATGATATGCCGAGTATGCAAAGGTTTGAGCTCTTCACAAAGATGTGATCGAGCTACTCACTTGAGAGCCCCTCTTGATAGTACGCCGTCTATCCTATAACCCGGTATCCCACTAACACCATGAGACCGGTAAAATAGAAACTGAAAGTGCATGAGCCCTCATGTGTGGTTTTGCTAATTAATGACAATCTCTATGGACTAATGGTTCCATTAAGCTATCCTTGTAGGGCTTGTCCATTGGCAATGCTTGAACACCCTGTGTTGGTATCAAGTTTGAAAGAAAAAGATAAAGTGATGACCAAAGCAATATCCAAGTCATCATATATATTAAGAGAAGAAGTTGAAGTGCAAGTTCAAGAGAAGCATCTTGAAGAAATCCTATGCTTGAAGCTTGTCACCCATTTGGAGATATTGGTCAAGTGAAGATGTGCCTTATAGAGGCTCTCCCATATTTGTGTATGGGGGAGCGATATGTGAGTCTTCACCAAGTAAAGCGCAATCAAGAAAGTTGGTCCACTTGAAGAGATCAAGATCATCATTATCTAGCTCAAGTGGAGTGCGCAACGCAAAGGTATGTTCTTGATACGGTTTCTATTTTACCGGTCTCATGGTGTTAGTGGGAGACCGGGTTATAGGATAGATGCCGTACTATCAAGAGGGGCTCTCAAGTGAGTAACTTGATCGCATCTTTGTGGAGAGCTCAAACCTTTGCATATTTGGCATATCATCTTTCTTGGTTCTTATTTGGCTTTTATTCATGTTAGAATTTAGAGTTTGTGTTCATCTCCATATCAAGCTCTAGTTCATCGAAAACGGATTTCACATGAATATCTTGTTGCATTTTTGATGTTGGAGGTTTTACCGGTTTGCCTTTTCTAAGAGAGGTCAAACTCTCTCCTTTTGGCTTCCACCTCATATGATGGACTATGATGTTTCTCTGCATAATCTTGAAGAGCCCTTCGTTGCGATTCCAACAAGCCCAAGATCATCGAAATTGGAGTCCGGATGAAAAAGTTGTTGTCGTTTTTGTTTTGTTGTTTCTGCAGTTTTCTGGGGGCGGAAATATCCGGTCCCTAGGCCAGAAATATCCGGTCCCCCGGAAATTTCCGGCACTATTTTCGGCCAGGGGACTTATTCATTTTTCGGAGGTCCAGAAATATCCGGTACTCAACCCGGAAATATCCGGTGCGCTGTTTTTCCAGCAACAACTCTTTTTCGTGAGTACCTATATAAGTCCCCCTTCTTCCCCAATGGTTCCCTAACCATTTGAGCTTGTTTTACCCCCTCTCTCTCTCTCTCCTCCATTGTTGACCTTTGGAAAAGCTTGCCCCCTCTTAATCCCTCCCATGATTCTTGCATATCTTTGAGGGAAAAGTGAGAGGAGATCTAGATCTACAATTCCACCAATCCATCTCTCCTCTAAGTGAGGGGAACCTAGTAGATCTTGATCTTGGAGTTCTTGTGTGGTTCTATTCTTTGTTCTTTCTCTCTTCTCCCCCCACAAGCATTAGTTGCTTTTGGTGAGATTTGGGAGTGAAGGACTTGAACACTTCTTGTGTTCTTGCCATTGCATTTTGTTGCATCGGTTTGCTCTCTCCACGAGGAGTCGTGGAAGTGAAAGTTCGTGAGCTTGTTACTCTTGGGCCATTGGACCCTAGACGATGATTGAGACCTTTTGTGGGCACTTGGGAGCTCCCAATCCTTTTGTGGATTGTGCCTCAAGATTGTTGTAAGGGACTCGATTTCCGCTCAAAAGGGAAATCAATAGTGGAAGGTGAACCGAGCTTTTGGGCAAGGTTCATCGGAGAATAGGGTGAGGCCATTTGTGGCGTCATGAGTTTGGAACTCACACCCCTCCAACGAGACATACTCCCCTAAAAAGGAGGAACTCGGGAATACATCATTGTCTCCGCGTGCCTCGGTTATTTCTATATCCGAGCTCTTTACTTATGCACTTTACATTGTGATAGTCTTCGTGCTTGAAGTTTTACATCTTGCTATCACCTTGTTGCTTGTCTTGCTTAGCATGAGTTTTTGGTGCACATAGGTGAGCCTAGTATATTTAGGTTGTTGCCTTGTTAATTTAAACACCTAGTTTTATTCTGCAATTATCAAGCCTAAACCGGAAAAGTTTTAAATCGCCTATTCACCCCCCTCTAGGCGACATCCTTGTCCTTTCAATTGGTATCAGAGCCTGGGCTTTCTTTTAGGGCTTTACTGCCTAGAGAGTAAAAGATGTCGTTTAGAGAATTAGTGCATGATCCCACTTTTATATTCGATGGCACAAATTATGATGTTTGGAAAATTCGCATGCTTAATCTTTTTAGGGACATGGGTCCAAATTATATTGAGAGAATTGTAGATGTGGGTTTTTCTCCTCCAAATGATTCCCAAGAATTATCTTTAGAGGGTGAGGAAAACTCTCATCTCGATACTCGAGTATCTAATGGTCTTATATGTGTTTTGAGCGATGTAGTTCTTGCTTCAATCATGCCTTTCCGGAACGCTCATGAGCTTTGGACTAAGCTTCAAGATAAATATGAAGTGTCTAACATTATTGAGGATGATTTTTCTCCTTCCACCTCCGGCCGTGATGAGTTCACATCTTCTTCCTCTCCACCAACATGTGATTTGTCACAAGGTAATGATATGGTGAGTGGTGATAGAAATTGCCTTGTTGATGGTGAATATTCTATTGACTATCCTTCATCTCTATCTCATTGCAATGTTCTATCTTTGGACTTAAACTCTTCTAGCACTTCAAATGTCCTACATGCTAGTGTTGATAGTCCTTGCATATCTTGTATTAGTTGCTTTACTAAATCTCATGATGATATGCTTTCTATGTCCTGTTGCCATGAAAACAATGCTTCCATTTCCTCTAGTACTTGTGTGGCTAACAATGTAGAGGAAACCCAACACTTGTTGGAACAAGACATGGACCTCAATGGTGCTTCAAGCAACTCTTCATCATCATCGTCCATTACTCACTTTTGCCTTATGGCTAGGGATTCAAAGGTATCTTCACCTTTGGAACCCTCTACATCTAGTGATGATGAGGATGAGGATTATTATGGATTAAAAGAGGATGATATTGACTCTTTAAAAGAGAAGAGTGAGATGGTATTCGGTGCTCTCCCTAAAGGTAGTCAAGCTTGCTCTTACTTGTATGAAATTTTGTCTTTTGCTATTAAGTGCAAGGATATCATTGAAGAAAAGGAAGGATCGAAAGAGAGAATGCTATGAAAAAAACATCTTTAGATAATGCTCTTGAGGAAGAGCATGAGCTTCGAGTGTCTTGATACGTCTCAAACGTATCTATAATTTTTGATGTTCCATGTTGTTATTGTACCAATTGCTACATGTTTTATTTACACTTTATAGCATTTTTATGCATTTTCTGGGACTAACCTATTAACAAGATGCCGAAGTGCCAGTTCCCGTTTTCTGCTGTTTTCCTCCTTCAGAAAGGCTAGTCGCAAAATATTCTCGGAATTGGACGAAAATCAACGTGTGCAAATATCTCATCGGAAGACTCCAGAAGCCAGAAGGGGAGACGGAGTGGGGCCACGAGGCAGCCACACCACCCTAGGGCGCGGCAGGAGGTGGGCCTGCGCCCTGCCCTGGCGTGGCCACCTCGGGTGCCCTCTGACGCTGCCCTTTCGCCTATTTATTCCCGGTTACCCGACAACCCTAAAAACACCGATCATATTCCACGAAAAGTTCCGTCGCCGCCGCCGTCATCAACCTTAGATCGGGAGGGTTCTGAAGCTCTTCCCGGCACCCTGCCGGAGGGGAGATCCTCACCGGAGGCTTCTACACCGCCATGCCTGCCTCCGGAGTGATGCGTGAGTAGTTCATCCTTGGACTACGGGTCCATAGCTGTAGCAAGATGGTTGTCTCTCCACCTTGTACCTCCATGTTTAGATCTTGTGAGCTGCCTAACATGATCAAGATCATCTTATTGTAATGCTACATGTTGTGTTTGCTGGGATCCGATGAATATTGATACTATGAGCAAGTTGTTTATCAATCTATCTATTTATGTTGTTTATGATCTTGCATGCTCTCCGTTGCTAGTAGATGATTTGGCCAAGTAGATGCTTGTAACTCCAAGCGGGAGTATTTATGCTAGATAGTGGGTTCATGCCTCCAGTAATCTGGGCTCGAGATGACAGAAACGACTAAGGTTGTGGATGTGTTGTTGCCACTAGGGATAAAACAATGATGCATTGTCTACGTGTCATTTGCATTGTTTACATTACACACTTTACTTCATGCAATAATCCGTTGTTTGCAACTCAATACCGGAAGGGGTGCGGATGCTAACCGGAAGGTGGATTATTTAGGCATAGATGCGTTGGATAGCAAGTCTATGTACTTTGTTGTAATGCCCAATTAAATCTCATAATAATCATCTTGTCATATATTGCATTGTCATGCGCTCATTATTTGTCAATTGCCCAGCTGTAATTTGTTTACCCAACATGTTAGTTATCTTTTATGGAGAGACACCACTAGTGAACTGTGGACCCCGGTCCATTTCCTCATACTGATAAAACCACCAACTACAATCATTTGTTTCTCTGTTACTTTTTGCACTCATTACTGTTTTCCACACAATACGTTTAATTTTTTGTTTTCAGCAAGCCGGAGAGATTGACAACCTCTCTGTTTTGTTGGGGCAAAGTAGTTTGCTTGTGTTGTGTGCAGGTTCCACTTCAGTTGCGCCGCTGACAACCTTCTGAAGAACCTCCGTGTCCTCCTGGTTCGATAAACCTTGGTCATATTTCAAGGGAAAACTGATGCACTACATCATACCTTCCTCTTGGGGTCTCCCAACGAACGTGTGTTGTCACGGTCAACAAGCAGATCTTCTGGTGCTGTTACTAGGAAGTAATAAAACACTACTGTTAACATGCCATCAAGACATTTTTCTGGCGCCATTGCCGGGGATACTGGAATCTTCAGATAGGGGAGTCTCACACTTCCAATCTCATTACTTTGTTTTTGTCTTGCTTAGTTTATTTTATTTTATTTTATTTTATCTTTTTTGCTGTTAAAACCAAAAACACACAAAAAAAATCCCGCACTTAGTTAATTTTGAGTTGTTATATTTTTTTTGTTTAGTCATCATGTCTAGTCATGCTCCTTATATCATGTCACCTGAAGAAGAAATTATCACTTTTAAGCAAGCGAGTGAGGAGAGTTTTAGAGATGCTTGGTCTAGAATCTTTGAATCCTATGGGAAAACTGAACCTAAAATGACTTTAAGCCTGCTCCTTAATAGCTTCTATTTTGGTCTTGTTCTGTGTTATAGATATGCTTTAGATGCTGTGGTTGGGGGAGATTTCCTTCGTCATGATGGAGATCAAGCCTTTAAGGCATAAAAAAATTAATTGCAGCATCTACTGTTTCAAATAGTAAGATAGATTCCGCTATTGAGAACATTGATGCAAGACTGAATACCCATGAGTCAGATATATCTAGCTTAAAAGAAGATTATAACCTGGTTCATATACATGATGAAAATGTCCCCTTTAATTTCGAACCTTCAGGATGGGTCCCTGCAGTAAAAATTGCTATCAATGGGGAAATTTTTCATGCACGTTGTGACATTATGACTAAATTTTGCCTAATGCCCATGAATATCTATGATTCTTTAAACCTGTGGGGACTCTCCAAAAGTGAGGCCTATATAATCTTAGCTGATAATTCCATTAAAATGCCCGTGGGAATTGCTGAAGGAGTATTTACAAAACTTATGGGAATGACTGTATCTGTTGATTACCACGTCATTGAATGTGCAGGAAAAGGGCACATTACACTTGGAAGATCACTGTTGAAACTCCTTGGAGCAGTCATTGACATGAACCATGGCATCCTGAGAATTAGCTCTCCAAATGGTAAACATACTTTCCCCAAGGTTAAAGTCAAGAAAAGGAGCAAGAGGTCTAAAGGTAACAATGTTGATGTTTCTAGTCTTGACAATACTTGATTCATGTTTCATGCCTAGCTAAAAGGCATTAAAGAGAAGCGCTTATGGGAGGCAACCCATTGTTTTTACTTTCTGTTATTTTTATTTTTTGTGGCAAGGAGCTTTTTACTTCTGTAACAACTCCTTTGTATCTTTTATTTGCTGTTTTGTTGTGCCAACAAAAGTCTCTTATGACAAGATGGTACCTATATTTGGATTACTGCACATGAACAGATTTCTGGAACGTCACCGTTTCTCGCCGTAGAAAATAAAAAAATGAAAATCTGCCAATTTTTGTGCGTGTTCCTGAGATATGTACGCAACTTTCGTACGACTAAAGGTTTTCGATTTGAGCGACGTACGTGTCCCCAAAAAAAATCATCTTTACAGATTGTTCTGGTTTTGACAGATTCTGTCTTTGTTTTGTATTCTCTCTTTTACAAGTGTTGAGTGGTTTCTTTTAAGGTGAAAGAGCATCACTTAAGCCTAGTAACAGTAGCTAATATTTGAAAATGATTGCTTATGAATTTGTGTCCTTACAGAACCAAGTGGGATTATTTGTTTTGATGCACTAACCCGCTAATGAGAAAAATGTTGAGTTTTGGTGTGAAGGAAATTTTCAAGTGTTAAGAGAGGAGGATGATATTATAAGATCAAGAAGAGTGAAAAGCTTAAGCTTGCTGTTGTGGTGGGATCACGGCAGATGCCATGGGTATGGCTTAGTTGGGGCCGAATGGTCGTTGGGGGAATCCGGGGAGGGTTTATGCACTCAAGATGTGCACAAGCAAGAACATGCAAGAAACCACAAGAACATGAACAAGAAACCAAGAAAGCCAAGAACACAAAAGACACCACGATGTACCCAGGTTCGGGGCCTTCGTGAGGAAGTAAAACCCCTACTCCTGCCTTTCCTCTCTCAATATATCAGTGTCGTTCTCAGTACAAGGTGCTCCTCGAGCTGTATGATGCTGCTCAAGTGAGAGCTCTAGGTAGAAGATGAAACTATGAAGGGGGAAATGAGCTAGGGTTTTTGCCGTCCTCCTCCCTGGAGGTAGAGATGCCGCATATATACACAGGCCGAAGTACATTTTTACCCCTGCCTACAACTAACAATGGCATGGCCAAAAGGTAGAAGACAAGCCTCTGCCTCCTGCCAGCTCAACGGCCGGACTGTCAGGCCAGCAGGCCTAGCTTTCCTCTTCCGGTCATACTTCAGTAGCCTGCCGAGGTCTAGCCTGTAGACCTTTCCCGAAATAGCCAAGTCAGCTCCTAGGCCCCCGAGCTTCCGGGAAACCCGTGGACGGACCTCGCCGTCCTCTGAAGCCTCGGGCTACGAGCTCTGCGGCGCCCGTGACCTCTCTGACATGCCTCGATCCTTGCTGCCAACCTCGGATAACACTCCTGATCCTATACCTCGGTAGAGAATACCTTATTCCTGTGGTAGCTAGCTGACTGCCCCGAGGTTGATACCTCGGAGGATATACCTCGGAGAATATACCTCGACGTACACCTTACGTCGGATGACGCCTCCTGCGTCCTTGCTCAATCGTTACCTCGGACAGCTTACTGCCTTAACCTTACATGTCTTTACCTCATCTTTACCCTACCCGGGGGTAACCCCCCGACAGTAGTCCCCGAAGCTGATGTGGTCTTGCAGCCTCGGATGAAAGGCCGCATCAGGTTCAACCCGAAACCACATGCACTGCAATGTTTTGCAGGTTACCGAACCAATACCCCGAGAAATCCATCGGTCTGTTCCTCGGGCCATACTGCTTTTCCGAAGTATCCGCCGAGATCTCGGACGTCAACCCCTCGATTCTGCATCCTTACTGACTTCGGTCAGAGAACACTGTTCACGTGTCCCATCCGTCACTTCCTGGTCCACGACAGTCAAAGCACTCGAGTGCTTTCCACCACGCGGCCCACGTCAGCGGAGATTCCCGCTCGCGCCGCTTCGCGCTCCAGTAACCGCACCGCCCGACGGTTTGCCTCCTGCAACCGATCCTGTGGCCTGCTCGCCCACCGCTATCTTCGTGCCACGTGGCCATTGTGCACAAACGATCCCACTCGCCGCTCCGATAACCGCGCGGTAGTGCGCAGTTACCGCCCGCGGTTATAAATACAGGCCCAGGGCAGTGCATCCCTCTTCTTCCTCATCCACTTGCCGTTCGCCTCCATCGCAACCAGCGCCGCCGCTTCCAGTCGGAAGAAACGCGTTCCCGCCGCCGCCGACGAGCAGCTCCTTCGTCGCCGCTGCGACCGCGTCACCGGCGCCGCCCTTCAGCACCTCATTTTCACGGTATGTACTCCCTTTCTTGATACCCTAGGCATTGCTCTAGGTTTCTTCCTCTTCGCGCTTTGGTTCTTCATATGTTCTTGAATAAAACTCTATTTACCTCCTCCGGTAGATCTTACTCGCATACTCTTTTGGGTAGAAATTGTTTCATGCCTCGGATAGATACTCTATGTACACAGATAGCCGCCAACTCCTCCTGAGTTAGCCAGATATAGCCTTAGATTCCAGATTTACTTTTTCCTTTGCTAAACTTCTGTGCTTCTCTGCAGATTGATTCTGCCGAGATGTCTCCTCCTGAGACTTCGGAACAAACCGAGGTTCCAGACCTCGAACTGGAGGTCGGAGAACGAGCCGGCTGGGAAGGTTCGGATGTAACTCCGGACGAAATCCAGTGGCTCAGGGCGACTCGGCGGATTCCCACCGGGGTAGAGTGTCGCCTGCCAGAGGGCGAACTCGAGCCTCAAGTCAAGCAAGGGGAACGGGTGGTCTTCGTCGCGCACTTCCAGCGCGGCTTCGGACTGCCCGTTAGTGATTTCTTCCGGAGCTTCCTCGACAAGTTCGGGCTCCAGGTTCATCTCCCCGCCAACGCCATCACCACTCTCTCCTGCATCGTCCTTCTCTGAGGGATACCTCGGCCTCAAAGCCACGGTAGACCTCTTTTCTCGCTACTTCCAACTTAAGCGGCAAGTGATCCCGGATCCAAAAAACAAGGATCTGCCCAAGCTTCTAACCGCCTGCGGAGCTGCCACCATAGCTCCTCGCCGAAACTCCATCTTCCCACGTATCACTACTCCGGACACCGTTCGCAAGTGGCTCCGGACGTGGTTTTACGTGAAGAACTCCGGCGAAGAGGACTTCCTCAACCTGCCGGCGTTTAACCTCAGCCCTCCTACAGAACAGCTCAACTGGGACTACGCTCCCCCTCACACCGGCGAACTCAAGTCCATCCATGGGTATATTGCGAAATGGCAGGACCCGGAGGACCCCGAAACGACGGGAAAGTCCTGACGGCTGACGACCTGGCCTGCACATTCGTGAAGCGCAGGGTCTCCCCTCTCCAGGCGAGGTCTCACAAGATCTGCCACATGAGCGGTCTTTATGACCCCACCCGACATACGCACATTGCACTGGACAATGCCGCGGTAGCTCGGCGAGTCCGAGCTATCACCAAGTCCAAGATCTCTGATGCTTGGACATGGGGAAGGGAGCCCCATACAGGACCAACCAGCGAAACAGGTACGCTATTCCGACGTTTTCTTCGATACTCCTTTACCACCGAGGTCTTGCTACCGACGTTCATCTTGACAATTTTCTTCCTAACTCCTTTTCATATATCTGCCATACAGCTGTTCGCCCGCCAGACCGCCGAGGATGGAGTCCATCCTGCGGACCACTTCGGAGGATCTCCCTGTCGAGGACCCACCATCCAACGTGGACCCTGACGACGAGGATTTTATGCCCATTGCCTCGGCCCGCATCACCACCGCGGGTAAGCCTCAAGCACAAGCTTCAGTTCAAGAGATTTCGGATGACGAGGAGGGGTTCCTTGTCTGGAACCAATAAACGCGGTACCTCTCTCCTGCCTTCCTCACCTTCCGAACTTTACTCCAGCAACCAGCCGGAAACGCGCTGGTGCCGCAACTCCGGCCGCCGAACCATCCGCCACTGGAGCCTCCGGACCCACTGAGGCTCCGGTCAAGAGACGCCGGCTGAAGAAGTCCGGACATCCTCATGCCCGGGGGGCAGGAGGCTTCCTACCTCGGATGGGTAATGCTTTGCTTCTATAGCCAACAATGTTTGTTGCTTAAACATATTATCTCGGTATTAACACTTGACCATCTTCTTTCGTTGCAGTGCCCCCATAGACGTGGATCAGGAGGTATCCTCCATGACTGCACCCGTTGGTGCCTCTGAAGCCACGACCTCCCCGACGAACTCTCGCCCCGGATCTCCTCCACCGAGGTCTGGCCCGGCTTGGGGAAATCTGCCCCCACCCGAGGTCAGACTTCTCCGCGTCCTCAAACGGATGCGGAGACCAATCGCGCCAGGACTTCGGCTACCACCTTGCCGGAGCCTCGACTCTCCCCCCAAGCCAGACTGCCCGCAACCAACAGCAGCAACAGCAGAAGCATCAGCAGAAGCAACAGCCCCAAAAACCACTCCGCCAAACCACCTTGCCGTTGGAGAAGGGCAAGGAGAAAGAGAAAGAGACGGTGAAGTCCAAGGTCACCCCCAAACCAACATCTGGGTCTGGCACCCTGACTATCTCTTCTCCTTCAAGGATCCAACCGAGGTCTCCTCCCCCGGTGACACGCCGAATTCCTCCATTCGCCGCACCCATTGATGAGACTGCCCTCCGGCCGAAGAATATGCTCGGAGGGCATCTCTCATATTGGATAATCGGCCTGCTTCAAGTTCCGAGGCTGCTTTGGCCGTGGAGGCCTCGATTAGGGGCATCGAGCAGGGCGGACCGTGGGGATTTCCTCCTCTGCGCACTGATAGTGGCCAGAGCCTCGGCTCCTTGGAACATTACAATGCAGACTGGAATTCTGCAGACGAGGTCTCCTCGGCCTCCTTAGCTGCTCCGGTGGCTGAGCATCCCGCGGGAAACAGCGCCTGCGGCCGAAGCGTATATGATCTATACACTGCTGCCCTTCGTGCTGGTCAAACCATCGACGTAAGTCCTATTCTCTTTACTTTCATGCAGTATCTCATCTAATATCCACCATCCCCAGTCCCCGAGATTCGAGGTAAACTATTGACGCTCCGTCGGAGTTAAAATTGTTTGGCTTGAATCTCAACTTCCATTTTCATCCGACGTATCCAATCCATTTTATCTCACTTTAGCATACCTCGGGTACGAGTCCCCGAGACTCATGTCGAGGCATACCCCGACAACATTTTTCCAATGATTTGACTCCGAGTCCCCGAGACTCTTGTCGAGGTATAACCTTTCTAACCGAGCTATATGTTTCTTCCTTGCAGAATACTATGAACGTCCGTACGGACGTCTTCCACTCTCTTTGTTCGCACACAAGAACCTCCATGATGCGCACAAGGCCGCACTTGCAGCGAAGAAAACGTCGGATGACCAGCTAGCGCAAGAGAAAGCCGAGGTATCTCGGCTGGTAAAGGAACTGAAGCGCATTGATGGACTCCGGAAATCAGAAACGGAGAAGCTGAAGGATGAGAAGGATAAGGCCGTCGAGGCAGAGAAGAAACTTCGGGAGGACTCTGCCAAGGACCACCAAGAAGCTCTCCAAGTAGCCGAGGTCCGCGCCAACTCGGCCACAAAGCTTTGGAAGCTCTGCAGGCGCAGGTCAACCAGTTTCTCCCGACGCTGCAAACTATCAACAACGAGATGGACAGTGAGTTTCTTGCCTCCCTTAGCTTTTCTTTGTCCTCCACACCATTGGTTTTCTGCCGAACCATTTCTCACACTGATAACAGGCTACCCTACTATAGAGCATTTTACCTACACCCAAGTTGCGGCCCGCAGCATCACTGGTCGGCACAGGGAGAGGCGGAACGAACAGAACCCCGATTGGACCGTTGAGGACCATATCGTGGCCATCAAGTCTAGGATCAATCCCTTGAAGACCATTGGGTCAGAACTCCTCGACGCAGGTCTGTGTGCTTTCAAAGCCTTATGGCCTCTTGCTGATGTTCCGAAATCCACCGAGGATCTTGCCTCCAAGCTTCGTGAAGCCGAACAAAGACTCCGAGAGTTTAAGCTCCCATGGATCTCCCCAATATATTCAAGAAGCCTCAAGCGTTTAAGCTTGGGGATGCCTTGGGCATCCCTTCTTCATCAACAAACTATCAGGTCATCTCTAGTGAGACTATATTTTTATTTCTTCACATTATATGTACTTTTCTTGGAGCGTCAGTGTGCTTTTGTTTTCAGTTTGTTTTTGTTTGTTTGCTGCTCTATACTTGTTGGATCCTAGCACTCTTGTTTGGGAGAGAGACACGCTCCGCTTTTTCATTGGAATACTCTTGTTATTCACTTATATTTGTTGAGTATTCTTGTCTAGCTACTGCTAAAGCTTCTAGCTCTCTGTTTTCATATATCTCTTGTCAGAGCTATTAGTTTCTTTTGAAGAAAGTACTCTGTTGCTTCACTTATATTTGTTTGGAGAGTTGTTCAAATAAGTTGATTGGTGTTTGGTTGGAACAGAAAATGCTATGCATGTGGTAGTGGTATAAAATGCTTACATAAGTCTTGTAGATCACTGTCTTGAGTAATTTGATACTTGTCAATTGTTTTGAGTTACCAAGTATGTAATGTTTAGACTTGTGCATCATGTAAGTAAAGGCTATTAGTGAAGAACTACTGTAAAGCTTGTTGATATTTGATTTGTATCATTGGTAGTTCCAAAGTCTAGATATTTTCTAGTGAAAGGTTTTGGTTAACAAGGAAGACAATGTGGAGTCTTGTAATTTTTCAAGCATGTTTTTTATGTGAGTTCTTGCTGTACCGGTTGACAGTCTGTGTTTGCTTAAATAACTTTGCTAGCCTAAACTCTGTACTAAGCGGGAATGTTGCTTGTGCATCCAAAACCCTTGAGCCAAAATCCATGCCATCTATGTCCACCATAACTACCTATTATGTGGTATTTTCCTGCCACTCCAAGTAAAATTTTCATGTGCTACCTTTAAAATATTCAAAACTGTTACAACTCCTTTTTTGTGTCACTGTTTACAAGCTCATGAGGATGTGGGTAGATGGTCTTTATTTCACTTGTTGATCAGACTTTACACCTGGACTAGTGGCATATACATCCACTTATCCAATAATTTTGCAAAAAGAGCTGGCAATGGGGTGCCCAGTCCCAATTAATTACAACTTTAACCATTAATTCTCTTCACATCTTTTTGGCCCAGAGAAATTAGTCAAGCAATATTCATAAGTGTGTAAACAAAAGAGAACGAGGGATGATATACCTGCTGGTAGAAATAACGTCCTTCATGGGAGCCGCTCTTGTAAGGTCTGGTTAACTTGTGACTTAAAGTATTGTCTATTTACTGATTCGTTGACCACTAACACACACATCTCAAAATATATTTTTATACTCTCTATATGTTTTCAAAAACTTAAAAGCTCTAGCACATGATTTAATCCCTGCTTTCCTCTGCGAAGGGCCTTTTTTTACTTTATTGTTGAGTCAGTTTTCTACTTCTTTCTATCTCCACAAGCAAACACTAGTGTCAACTTTGGTGCAACAGTTGTTATATAATGATATGTTTGACTTATTGCATTACTTTGCCTTGACAATATCCATGAGATAAATATGTTAAAGTTGAAGCCAGTGCTGAAACTAAATCTTCCTTTGTGTTAGTCAAACACTTTCATTTAGAATCTATTGCTTTGTGAGCTAACTTTTATGCAAACTCTTATAGCTCCATTGTCTCCAAAGTATTATTCATGAAAGTTTTCACTTGTATGATTCATTTTGTTTACTTCTTATTTACTTGTTAGCAAACTATAGACTATTGACTTGGATCACTTCATTCAGTTCATGTGCTTTGTATTACTATTTGATCAAGATTATGTTGGTAGCATGTCACTTCAAAAATTATGTTGTTTTTATCATTTACCTACTCGAGGATGAGCAGGAACTAAGCTTGGGGATGCTTGATACGTCTCAAACGTATCTATAATTTTTGATGTTCCATGCTGTTATTATACCAATTGCTACATGTTTTATTTACACTTCATAGCATTTTTATGCATTTTCTGGGACTAACCTATTAACAAGACGCCGAAGTGTCAGTTCCTGTTTTCTGCTGTTTTTCTCCTTCAGAAAGGCTAGTCGCAAAATATTCTCGAAATTGGACAAAAATCAACGTGTGCAAATATCTCATCGGAAGATTCCAGAAGCCAGAAGGGGAGACGGGGTGGGGCCACGAGGCAGCCATGCCACCCTAGGGAGCGGCAGAAGGTGGGCCCACGCCCTGCCCTAGCGTGGCCACCTCGGGTGCCCTCCGACGCCGCCCTTTCGCCTATTTATTCCCGATCGCCCGACAACCCTAAAAACACCGATCATATTCCACGAAAAGTTCCGTCGCCGCCGCCGTCGTCAACCCTAGATCGGGAGGGTTCTGAAGCTCTTCCCGGCACCCTGCTAGAGGGGAGATCCTCACCGGAGGCTTCTACACCGCCATGCCTGCCTCCGGAGTGATGCGTGAGTAGTTCATCCTTGGACTACGGGTCCATAGCAGTAGCTAGATGATTTTCTCTCCACCTTGTACCTCCATGTTTAGATCTTGTGAGCTGCCTAACATGATCAAGATCATCTTATTGTAATGCTACATGTTGTGTTTGCTGGGATCCGATGAATATTGATACTATGAGCAAGTTGTTTATCAATCTATCTATTTATGTTGTTTATGATCTTGCATGCTCTCCGTTGCTAGTAGATGCTTTGGCCAAGTAGATGCTTGTAACTCCAAGCGGGAGTATTTATGCTAGATAGTGGGTTCATGCCTCCAGTAATCTAGGCTCGAGATGATAGAAACGACTAAGGCTGTGGATGTGCTGTTGCCACTAGGGATAAAACAATGATGCATTGTCTACGTGTCATTTGCATTGTTTACATTACACACTTTACTTCATGCAATAATCTGTTGTTTGCAACTCTATACCGGAAGGGGTGCGGATGCTAACCGGAAGGTGGATTATTTAGGCATAGATGCGTTGGATAGCAAGTCTATGTACTTTGTTGTAATGACCAATTAAATCTCATAATAATCATCTTGTCATATATTGCATTGTCATGCGCTCATTATTTGTCAATTGCCCAGCTGTAATTTGTTTACCCAACATGTTAGTTATCTTTTATGGAGAGACACCACTAGTGAACTGTGGACCCCGGTCCATTTCCTCATACTGATAAAACCACCAACTGCAATCATTTGTTTCTCTGTTACTTTCTGCATTCGTTACTGTTTTCCACACAATACGTTTAATTCTTTGTTTTCAGCAAGCCGGAGAGATTGACAACCTCTCTGTTTCGTTGGGGCAAAGTAGTTTGCTTGTGTTGTGTGCAGGTTCCACGTCAGTTACGCCGCTGACAACCTTCTGAAGAACCTCCGTGTCCTCCTGATTCGATAAACCTTGGTCGTATTTCAAGGGGAAACTACTGCTGCACTACATCATACCTTCCTCTTGGGGTCTCCCAATGAACGTATGTTGTCACAGTCAACAAGCAGATCTTCTGGTGCTGTTGCTGGGAAGTAATAAAACACTCTACCGTTAACACGCCATCATGTCTCTTGAGGAGAGACTTGAATCCCTTGATGAATCAAATGATCTTATTTTTGCTAAAATCATTAAGGAAATAGATCATGCTATTGCTAAATATAAAGTGCTTAAAAAGGAAAATGTTGAATTTGGTGTTGGCAATGCAAGACTAATTGAGGATGTAGGGAGACTTTTGACAAAGCTCACAAGGCTTTAGAAAGTGAACACTCTCTCCTTATCAAGTCTCATGATCAACCCCAAACTCAACTATCTAAAAATGATGTGCCTAGTTCCTCTACTCCCTCATGTGATCATGCTAATATTATTGAGGAAAATGCTAGTTTGAATGATGAGCTTGCCAAGTTGTCTTCTTCCATTTCTAATGCTAATGATGCTTGTGCTACTAACTCCACATCTTGTGAAGCATCTATTTTGAAGGAGAATGTTGAGCTAAGAGCTCAACTTGAGTTGCTAACTAGCAAGTATGGAAAATTGGAAGAAATTCATGAAAAGCTCTCTAGCTCTAATGAGGATCTTCTAGCATCCCATGCGAAGCTAAAGTTAGCTCATGAGGCTATCACTACAAAGGTAACATCGTGTGAACCTCATGTGGACAATAGCACTACTTGTACTCTAAATGCTTTGTTGCCATGTGCTAGTCCTTGTGATTCATCCACTCATAATATTGCTACATCTTGTGATGAATTACTTACCATACCTTGTTGCTCTAACAATGAAACATCTACTTCCTCTAGTGTTTGTGTTGATACTAACCATGTAGAGGAATTAAAAGAGCTCAAGGCCCAAGTCGCTTCTTTGAAGAAAGACTTGGAAAAGCGTCATGTTGGGAAGTCCACACTTGACAATGTGTTGAGTGTTCAAAGACGCCCCAATAACAAGAGTGGACTTGGATTCAACTCCATTAACAAGAACAAGTCCAAGTCTAACAAGAAAAACAAGGGCCAAGAACATGCTAAAGATTCGGGCAAGATTGTTTGCTTCAAGTGCAAATTTGAAGGGCACCATGTTAGATCTTGCCCTTTGAAGAAGAAGCCACTTAGTGAGAAGCAACAAGGGAAGCGGCCTCAAGTTCAAACTCAAGTTCTTCAAGTTAAAGCAAGGCCTCTTCCCAAGAAGAATCAAGCTATCCCTCATCAAGTTGAGACCTCAACTAAGAAGAAGGGAAGAAGCCATTGTTGCTACATATGCCGCGAGAAGGATCATCTTGCTTCTTCATGCACTAGTGGTACCTTATCCAACCCTATCATAATTGATAATGTTTATTCTCTTAGGAAGGACAAGGTTGGCAATGTGTTTGCCAAATATGTTGGTACTCAAAGTGGTGTCAAGAAAAGCACCATTTGGGTTGCCAAGCCTATTGTGACTAACCTCTTAGGACCCAACTTGGTTGGGGACCAACAAGCTAAAACTTGATCAATATGTGTTGTTGGAGGATATTGGAGACTTATGAAGAATTAAGAGATCTTCATCAATTATATTCCTCAAGCCAAGTCATTTGGATTATATTGTTCTATCTCATATCCAATGTTCCTCCTTGCGGTAACTTTATTTAAATCATATATACATTGAAAGTTGCTTGTACCCTTGCATGTGTTAGATTTTGTACCTTGCTAGTGCGCGTATGTGTTGTGCTCTCTACTTACTTATCTTGAGAAATCAAGTATGTGTATGTTGGTTTGCACACCATTTACTTGTTTTGAGCCTTATTGCTTTGATTTGGTATCTTATCTTTTGGCTCTACTCTTGAGAGATTAATGGACTATCCCATTTTGGGGGACTGATGTGCTTCGTGCACTTCACAATCCTAAAAATGTGTGTACATGAGGAATACCACTTAGTGATGATATATCAATATTATCTATTCTCTATGTGGTATGTCATTCTCATGGAAATTCAAATTTTATAATGTCCATTTAATCATCTCTAGGTTATTTTTGCTTGCCTCTTGTTAAGAAAAATTTGGATTATCACATTATGGGGGAGTAATAAGCTTTGTGCATATTGCAAACCTAAAAAATGTGAACATGTGAGGTATTGTCACGTAGAATTGATTTTGTAAATAATCTTGTTCCTATGTGGCATGTTGCTCAAACAAGTTCCATATGTGCTAAAATGATTTATTTAATCACTCTTTTGGATCTTGTTTGTGATGGACATTCATGGTACGGTTTTCCCCAAATATGTTCGCATATCCTTTTGGGAAATCGATTGCTTCAAGCTACTCTTTGTAGTGGCTTTGCATGATCACGTGAATATTGAACCTATCAAGAATATATATCTATCTAAGCATGGCTTTAATTCCTATCATTTGCCATATGCTTTCTTGTTGTGGAGTTGGTCTTTAATATCATTCCTATATACCACCGAGATTTATCTCCATATACTCCTTGTCCATGACAAGTCATACTCATAATTGTGGTGGAATTTGTAGACCATCTTCATTTTTGGCTCTTGCTTTGAATTGCCTTATTTTTATTGCTAAGGACTTGGTTTGATCTAAATCCTCTTGTCATCCTTGTATCTTTTGGATCCTTGTTGCTCTACTCAAATTTTGCTTTGTGCTTTCTTGAGTTAGGAAAAGCAATGATCCCATTCTTGTGCATTTACATTCAAAGTCATACTTCTAGACAATGCACTATTCTTGGGGAAGCTATCCTACATTGAGTAGAACACTTTTTTAATTTGGTATTGGATCTTATTGCTCTTTCTTGAAC
Source organism: Poa pratensis (assembly GCA_947311845.1). Taxonomy (NCBI): domain Eukaryota; kingdom Viridiplantae; phylum Streptophyta; class Magnoliopsida; order Poales; family Poaceae; genus Poa; species Poa pratensis. Next base: position 23,003,376 of record CAMZMU010000081.1, on the reverse strand, counting down.
ATGACCCTTGTTTGAATACTATATATGGAGAGTGATGATCCCACTTGTGTGCATTTTGTATTCAAATGCATGATCATAAATAATGCACAAATCTTGGAGGAGCAATCCTATATGTTTTTTAAACATTAGTTGTCTTCAACGTGTATTTGATCCCGATGACGTGTCTCTTTGGAAGACAAACATTTCTCGTCTTGGTACTTTGTGCTATCATGAGAAGTGTAGAGGGTTTGGTTTATTCCTTGATGGTATTTTCATCATTTGGTATCTTACCTTAGTTTAATATCTTTTCAAAGTGATATCTTAAATCATGTGTTGATTTGGGTCTTCGATATAATTTGGACAATTCCTTTTCTTGTCACACTTGTGTGTGCTTTCTTGATTTAATTGGTGTTTTGTCTAATTTGTATCTCGTTTGGTTCTTGAAAGTCTTGTGCATGCATATTTAATATATGTATATCTTATGACATACTTACTTTCGTTGATCCAATATATAGGATAAACTCCATCAAATCCTAAATGGCTAAGATGTGCATGAAATTTAATTTCATATCAATATGCACATATTTATGAGGAGTTTGTCCTATGTATTGTAGTTCTCTAACTATTTTGGACCCAATGAGTTTGGGTACCATGTTGTACTTGAATTTGTTTTAGGTACATTGGAGATGTATTGGAAGCTTGTCTCATTTACAAGGAAGGTGGGGTCACCATGTGCTTATTGGAGCCAAACTTGGATGATCTGAACTTTTATCTTCTACATCACCAATGCTATCTCAGTAACAAGTATCTACCTCATGCATACATTTCTAGCTTTCAACCTTGTGTAGGTTGCTTCTTGCATGATTAGTTGCAATTGATGTGGTCCTTGCAAAGTTCTCAAAACATCCTTATTGCAAATGTGAGCAAGCCGGGATGATTACATATCAAGGGGAATTTATATAATCATTTTCATGATTCACCTATCCCAAATATGTTAATCTAGCAATTCTACTCAAAGTCTCTCATGTGCAATATTGATGAATTTGCAAAATCATTTGCCCTTTGTGATACTTGTTATCCTTCTCGGAGCATCCCAACTACCTTTGTTCCCTTGTGGATATATTTGGATGCTATGATGAGATTGTGTTGGAGGTTCATCTATACCCCTTTAAGATTACATTGAGCTTTGTGTTATTCTTTTAAGCAAAAATCTTAATGGTATATTTATGACTTCCTCTTGGATATCATATTCTTTACCCTAGTACCTATTTTTGTGTGTTCATGTTTCTTTGTGGACTTATATCTTCATGATTGGTGTCTACATAGAAACTTTACACATGAGTAGTTACATCTTTAATTGGTATTCCAATTCTTTAGTGACCACCTTTTATTGCTTTTGATTCTCTGGCGGTCTTTAAAAGGCACAAGCTTTGCTTTTCATTTGGTATTTCCTTTTGGACTTTAATAAGCTTGTGGACCTATTTGCTTCAACTTTTGGATTGTGTTTATGGAAAGACATGATATGCACTATGTACCACTTATATTGAATGACTATGTTGATGCTTCGCTCATCTTTGCATTAGTCTCCTAAAATGTCTCTCTTATCACACCCATCTATTTTCGGTTGAGCAAGTCTCTATTTATCGCTTCTTTCTCTTGTTGCTCAACATTTCCTTGTTGCAAGTTGTTTTGCTTCTTTTCTATCTTTAAGCCTTCTTACACTTGTTTGTGTTTCAAAATGAGATCTAAGAGGGAGTGAGGATTCCATGTTGTGCACACCATATTAAAGTGCAAATCCTACTTTGTGCACGTACCATGGGGAGTTCCCTCTTGATTTTTAAACATTTGGTTGATCTTATCATAATATCTTCTTGTGTCCAATTGTTCTTTCGGATCCTTTGATTGCTTACCTCTTTTGTTGTTTTTTCTCTCCCTTTGTTTTTTGTTGCAATCTTTAGATTCTCAATATAGTTTGATTTCCTCCTATTATTGATCAATGGAAATTCCCATTTGATTATACTCACTTTATGAGAATAGTTAAACTTGTGGATGAACTCTCACTATGTTAGCCTTCCAAATCTTTTTGCCCATTTCGGTAATTGTTGCCAATGGGGAGAAGTTTTGGAGGGTTTATGGAATTTGGCTTTATACTTTGATTGGTTCTTAAGTATTTGCCTTTCTTGCCTTTACTTTCTTTGCTTGGTTTTGTATATAGTGGAAACTCCACCACCGGTAATAGTTGAAAATATATGCAATGAAATTCATGTTCATACACACGTGCATAGATTGTGGGGGAGCTTGCACTATATATGTGGTTGGACTAACATCACATACTTTCGTAGTATTTAATGTTAGTGCAACCGCTCCTTGTTCGTTAAATTCCATATTATAAACCCTCTCAAAAGAGATTGTCATCAATTACCAAAATGAGGAGATTGAAAGTGCATGAGCCCTCATGTGTGGTTTTGCTAATTAATGACAATCTCTATGGACTAATGGTTCCATTAAGCTATCCTTGTAGGGCTTGTCCATTGGCAATGCTTGAACACCATATGTTGGTATCAAGTTTGAAAGAAGAAGATAAAGTGATGACCAAAGCAATATCCAAGTCATCATATATATTAAGAGAAGAAGTTGAAGTGCAAGTTCAAGAGAAGCATCTTGAAGAAATCCTATGCTTGAAGCTTGTCACCCATTTGGAGATATTGGTCAAGTGAAGATGTGCCTTATAGAGGCTCTCCCATATTGGTGTATGGGGGAGCGATATGTGAGTCTTCACCAAGTAAAGCGCAATCAAGAAAGTTGGTGCACTTGAAGAGATCAAAATCGTCATCATCTAGCTCAAGTAGAGTGCGCAAGGCAAAGGTATGTTCTTGATAGGGTTTCTATTTTACCGGTCTCATGGTGTTAGTGGGAGACCGGGTTATAGGATAGATGACGTACTATCAAGAGGGGCTCTCAAGTGAGTAACTTGATCGCAACTTTGTGGAGAGCTCAAACCTTTGCATATTTGTCATATCAACTTTCTTGGTTCTTATTTGGCTTTTATCCATGTTAGAATTTAGATCTTGTGTTCATCTCCATATCAAGCTCTAGTTCATCGAAAACGGATTTCACATGAATATCTTGTTGTGTTTTTTATGTTGGAAATTTTACCGGTTTGCCTTTTCTAAGAGAGGTCAAACTCTCTCCTTTTGGCTTCCACATCACATGATGGACTATGATGTTTCTATGCATAATCTTGAAGAGCGCTTCGTTGCGATTCCAACGAGCCCAAGATCATCGAAATCGGAGTCCGGATGAAAAAGTTATTGTCGTTTTCGTTTTGCTGTTTCTGCAGTTTTCTGGGGGCGGAAATATCCGGTCCCTAGGCCGGAAATATCCGGTCCCCCGGAAATTTCCGGCACTATTTCCTGCCAGAGTCCAGTACCGAAAATTTGGGGGACTCAGTCATTTTTCGGGGTCCGAAAATATCCGGTACTCAACCCGGAAATATCCGGTGCGCTGTTTTTCCAGCAACGGCTCTTTTTCGTGAGTACCTATATAAGTCCCCCTTCTTCCCCAATGGTTCCCTAACCATTTGAGCTTGTTTTTTCCCTCTCTCTCCTCCATTGTTGACCTTTGGAAAAGCTTGCCCCCTCTCAATTCCTCCCATAGTTCTTGCATGTCTTTGAGGGAAAAGTGAGAGGAGATCTAGATCTACAATTCCACCAATCCATCTCTCCTCTAAGTGAGGGAACCTAATAGATCTTGATCTTGGAGTTCTTGTGTGGTTCTCTTCTTTGTTCTTCATCTATTCTCCCCCACAAGCATTAGTTGCTTTTGGTGAGATTTGGGAGTGAGGGACTTGAGCACTTCTTCTGTTCTTGCCATTGCATTTTGTTGCATCGGTTTGCTCTCTTCACGAGGATTCGTGAAATTGAAAGTTCGTCAGCTTGTTACTTTTGGGTCGTTGGACCTTAGACGGTGATTGAGACATTTTGTGGTCACTTGGGAGCTCCCAATCCTTTTGTGGGTTGTGCCTCAAGATTGTTGTAAGGACTCGATTTCCACCCAAAAGGGAAATCAATAGTGGAAGGTGAACCGAGCTTTTGGGCAAGGTTTATCGGAGAATAGGGTTTGGCCATTTGTGGCGTCTTGATTTTGAAACTCACACCCCTCCAACGAGACGTACTCCCCTAAAAATGAGGAACTCAGAAATACATCGTTGTCTCCAAGTGCCTCGGATATTTCTATATCCGAGCTCTTTACTTATGCACTTTATATTGTGATAGCCTTCGTGCTTGAAGTTTTACATCTTGCTATGACCTTGTTGCTTATCTTGCTTAGCATAAGTTGTCGGTGCACATAGGTGAGCCTAGTATATTTAGTTTGTTGGCTTGTTAATTTAAACACCAAGTTTTATTCCGCAATTATCAAGCCTAAACGGAAAAGTTTTAAATCGCCTATTCAGCCTCCCTCTAGGCGACATCCTTGTCCTTTCAGAAACCCTATCAAGATCATACATTTGCCTTGCGCATTCCACTTGGGCTAGATGGTGAAGATCTTTATCTCTTCAAGTGGACCACCTTTCTTGATTGCGCTTTGCTTGGTGAAGACTCACATATCGCTCCCCCATACACCAATATGGAAGAGCCTCTATAAGACACATCTTCACTTGACCAATATCTCCAAATGAATGACAAGCTTCAAGCATAGGATTTCTTCGATATGCTTCTCTTGAATTTGCACTTCATCTTCTTCTCTTAATATATATGGTGACTTGAATATTACTTTGGTCATCACTTTATCTTCTTCTTTGAAGCTTGATACCAACACATGGTGTTCAAGCATTGCCAATGGACAAGCCCTACAAGGATAGCTCAATACAACCATTAGTCCATAGATGTTGTCATTAATTACCAAAACCACACATGATGGCAAATGCACTTTCAATCTCCCCCATTTTGGTAATTGATGACAATCTCTTTTGAGAGGGTTTATAATATGGAATTTAACGAACAAGGAGCGGTTGCACTAACATTAGATACTACAAAAGTATGTGATGTTAGTCCAACCACATATATAGTGCAAACTCCCCCCCCCCCCCCACAATCTAGGCACGTGTGATGAACATGAATTCATGGCATATATTGTCAGCCATTACGGGTGGTGGAGTTTCCACTATATACAAAACCAAGCAACGAATGTAAAGGGAAGAAAGGCAAATACTCCCTCCGTTCACAAAAGGATGTCTCAATCTTTTCTATATTATATGTATGTAGACATAGTTTAGTGTGTAGATACATACAAATATAGAAAAGATTGAGACATCCTTTTGTGAACGGAGGAGTACTTAACAACCAATAAAGTACAAAGCCGAATTCCATAAACCCTCCAAAACTTCTCCCCCATTGGCAACAATTGTCTAAATGGGCAAAAAGTTTCGGAAGACCAACAGTGAGAGTTCCTCCACGAGTTTAGCTTTTCTCGTAAAAAATGAGTATAATCAAGTGGACTTTTCCACCGATCAATAATTGGAGGAAATCAAACTATATAGAGAATCCAATATTGCAACAAAATAGCAAAGGGAAAGATACCTCAACAAAAGAGGCATGCAATTAAAAGATCCGAGAAACCAATTGGACACAAGAAGATACTATGATAAGATCAACCAAGTGTTCTAAATATCAAGAGAGAGCTCCCCAAGGTACATGCACGCAATGTAGTCTTTGCATTTCAATATGGTGTGCACAACATGGAATCCTCACTCCCTCCTAGATAATTTTGAACACAAATAAGTGCAGAGAGCATAGATGAAAAGAAGCAAAACAACTTGCAATAAAACAATGTTGAGCATTGAGAACAAGAGGAGACAAATAAAGACTTGCTCAACCGAAAAAGATGGGTGTGGCATGGAGAGACATTTTAGGAGACTAATGCAAAGATGAGCGTAGCATCAACATAGTCTTTCAATAAGTGGCACATAGTGCATATCAAGTCTTTCCCATAAACACAACCCAAAGAAGATGTAGCAAATAGGTCCACAAGCTTATTAAGATGCAAAAGGGATACCAAATGAAGAACAAAGCTGTGCCTTTTAGAAACCACCAAAGAATCAAAAGCAATAAAAGGTGGTCACTAAAGAATTGTAATACCAATTAAAGATGTAACTTTTCTCATGTGTATAAGTTTCTAAGTAGACACCAATCGCGAAGATATAAGTCGACAAAGAAACATGCACACACAAAATAGGTACTAAGGTAAGGAACATGATATCCAAGAGGAAGTCATAAATACACCAATAAGATCTTTGCTTAAAAGCATAGCACAAAGCTCAATTTTATCTTAAATGGATATAGATGAACTTCCAACACAACCTCATCATAGCATCAAGAAAATCCACAAGGGAATAAGTGAAAGAAGGGATGCTCCGAGAAAGATAATAAGTATCACAAAGGGCAAATGATTTTGTAAATTCATCAATATTGCACATGAGAGACTTTGAGTGGAAATGCTAGATTAACATATTAGGGATCGGTGAATCATTAAAATGATTATATTCCCTTGATATGTAACCATCCCGGATTGCTCACATTTGCAATAAAGATGTTTTTATAAGAACTTTGTGAGAACCACATCAATTGCACCTAAAGAGATTCATGCCAAGAAACAATCTACACAAGGTAGAAAGCTAGAAATGTATGCATGAGATAGAAACTTGTTACCGAGAAATCATTGGTGATGTGGAAGATAAGAGTTTACGATCATCCGAGTTTGGATCCAATAAGCACATGGTGATAACACATTCCTTGTAAATGAGACAAGTTTCCAATGCATCTCCAATGTACCTAAAACAAATTCAAGTACAAAATGGTACCCAAACTCATTGGGTCCAAAGTAGTTAGAGCAACTACAATACATAGGACAAACTTCACATAAATATGTGCATATTGATATGAAGTTGAATTCATGCACATCTTAGCCATTTAGGATTTGATGGAGTTTATCCTATATATTGGATCAACGAAAGTAAGCATGCCATAAGATATACATATAGTAAGTATACATGCACAAGACTTTCAAGAACCAAATGAGATACAATTTGGACAAAACACCACTTAAACTAAGAAAGCACACACAAGTGTGACAAGAAAGAGAATTGTCCAAATTATATCAAAAACCCAAATCAACACATGATTGAAGATACCACTTTGAAAAGATACCAAATGAAAGTAAGATACCAATTGATGAAAATACCATCAAGGAATAAACCAAATCCTTGGCAACAAAAAATAAGCCAATTCAAAGCAAGAGCCAAAGTGAAGATGGTCCACAAATTTCACCACAAATATGAGAATCACTTGTCATGGACAAGGAGTATATAGAGATATTTCTCGTGGTATATATGAATGATATTGAAGACCAATTTCACAACAAATAAGCATATGGCAAAGGATAAAATTTAAAAGCCATGCTTAGATAAATAGATATTCTTGATAGCCTCAAATATTCACGCGATCACGCAAAGCAACTACGAAGAGTAGCATGAAGCAATCGGTTTCCCAACAACATATTTGCAAACAAATTTGGGGAAAGCCGTACCAAGAATTTCCATCACAAACAAGATCCAAAAGAGTGAATAAACAACATCATTTTAGCAAATATGGAACTTGTTTGAGCAACATGCCACATAGGAATAAGATTATTAACAAAATCAATTCTAGGTGGCAAAACCTCACATTTCACATTTTCTAGCTTGTAATATGCACATAGCTTATTACTCCCCCATAATGTGATAATCCAATTTTCTTAACAAGAGGAAAACAAAACCAACTAGAGATAATTAATGGACATTATAGAATTTGAATTTATCATGAGATGACATACCACATAGAGCGTAGATAATATTGATATATCAACACTAAGTGGTATTCCTCATGTACACATTTTAAGGTGTGAAGTGCACGAAGCATATCACTCTCCCAAAATGGGATAGTCCATTAATCTCTCAAAAAGAGAGCCAACAAGATAATATGACAAATAAAGCAATAAGGCTCAACACAAGTAAATGGTGTGCAAACCAACATACACATACTTGATTACTCAAGATAAGTAAGTAGAGCACAACACAAACAAACACTAGCAAGGTACAAAACCTAACACATGCAAGGGATGCAAGCAACTTTCAATGTATATATGATTTAAATAAAAGTTACCGCAAGGAGGAACATTGGATATGAGATAGAACAATATAATCCAAATGACTTGGCTTGAGAGAATATAATTGATGAAGGTCCCTTAATTCTTCATGATGTAGCCAAGTCTCCAATGCCCTCCAACAACACTATTGATCAAGTTTTAGCTTGTTGATCCCCAACCAAGTTGGGTCCTAAGAGGTTAGTCACAATAGGCTTGCAACCCAAATGGTGCTTTTCTTGACACCACTTTGAGTACCAACATATTTGGCAAACACATTGCCAACCTTATCCTTCGAAGAGAATAAACATCATCAATTATAATGGGGTTGGATAAGGTACCATTAGTGCATGAAGAAGCAAAGTGCCCTTCTCACGGCATAAGTAGCAACATTGGCTTTTCCTTTCTTCTTAGTTGAATCTCAACTTGAAGAGTAATAGCTTGATTCTTTTGAGAAGTGCCGTTCTTCAACTTGAGTTTGACTTGAGGCCGCTTCCCTTGTTGCTTCTCACTAAGAGCTTCTTCTTCAAAGGGCAAGATCTAACATGGTGCCCTTCAACTTTGCACTTGAAGAAAACAATCTTGGCCGAATCTTAACTTGTTCTTGCCCTTTTCTTCTTGATAGACTTGGACTTGTTCTTGTTATTGGAGTTGAATCCAAGTCCACTCTTGTCATTGGGGCGTCTTTGAACACTCAACACATTGTCAAGTGTGGACTTCCCAACATGACGCTTTTCCAAGTCTTTCTTCAAAGAAGCGACTTGGGCCTTGAGCTCTTTTAATTCCTCTACATGGTTAGTCAACAAAAACACTAGAGGAAGTAGATGCTTCATTGTTAGAGCAACAAGGCATGGAAAGTAATTCATCAAAGATGTAGCAATATTGTGAGTGGATGAATCACAAGGACTAGCACATGGCAATAAAGCATTTAGAGTAGAAGTAGTGCCATTGTCCACATGAGGCTCACAAGATGTTACCTTTTAGTAATAGCCTCATGAGCTAACTTTAGCTTCGCATGGGATGTTAGAAGATCCTCATTAGAGCTAGAGAGCTTTTCATGACTTTCTTCCAATTTCCCATACTTGCTAGTTAGCAACTCAAGTTGAGCCCTTAGCTCAACATTCTCCTTCAAAATAGATGCTTCACGAGAAGTGGAGTTAGTAGCACAAGCATCATTAACATTAGAAATAGAAGAAGACAACTTGGCAAGCTCATCATTCAACCTAGCATTTTCCTCAATAATATTAGCATGATCACATGAGGGAGTAGAGGAACTAGGCACATCATTTTTAGATAGTTGAGTTTGGAGTTGATCATGAGACTTGGTGAGGAGAGGTGTTCACTTTCAAAGCCTTATGAGCTTTGTCAAGTCTCTCTATATCCTCAATTAGTCTAGCATTGCCAACACCAAATTCAACTTTTCCTTTTTAAGCACTTTATATTTAGCATAGCATGATCTCTTTCCTTAATGATTTAGCAATAATAGATCATTTGTTTCATCAAGAGATTCAAGTTTCTCCTCAAGAGACACTCTAAGGAAGAGCATTTTCTAAGGATGCTTTTTCCATAGCATCCTCTCTTTCGATCCTTCCCTTTTCTTCAATGATTCCTTTCACTTAATAGCAAAAGTCAAAATTTCACAAATAAGAGCAAGCTTTACTACCTTTAGGGAGAGCACTAAAAACCATCTCACTCTTCTCCTTTAAGGAGTCAATATCATTCTCTTTTAATCCATAATAGTCCTCATCCTCATCATCACAAGATGTAGAAGGTTCCAAAGGTGAAGATACCTTTGAATCCCTAGCCACAAGGCAAAAGTGAGAAATGGATGATAATGATGAAGATTTACTTGAAGCACCATTGAGGTCCATGTCTTGTTCCAACAAATATTAGGTTTCCTCTACATTGTTAGTCACACAAGTAATAGAGGATATAGAAGCATTGGTTTCATGACAACAAGATATATGAAGCATATCATCATGATATTTAGTTAAGCAACTATTACATGATATGCAAGGACTAGCAACACTAGCATGTAAGACATTTCGAGTGCTAGAAGTGTTTAAGTACAAAGATAGAACATTGCAATGAGATAGAGATGAAGTATAGTCAATAGAAGATTCACTATCAACAATGCAATTTCTATCACTACTCACCATATCATTACCTTGTAAAAAATCACATGTTGGTGAAGTGGAAGAATATGTGAACTCATCACGGCCAGAGGTGGAGGGAGAACAATCATCCTCAATAATGTTGGACACGTCATATTTATCTTGAAGTTTTGTCCAAACTCATGTGCATTCCGAAAAGGCATGATTGATGTAAGGACTACATCGCTCAAAACACAAATAAGACCATTAGATACTTGAGTATCGAGATAAGAGTTTTCCTCATCCTCTATAGATAATTCTTGGAACCATTGGAGGAGAAAACCCATATCTACAATACTCTTTATATAATTTGGACCCATGGCCCTAAAGAGATCAAGCATGCGAATTTTCCAAACATCATAATTTGTGCCATTGAATATAAAAGGGATCGTGCACTAATTCTCTAAACGGCATGTTTACTCTCTAGGCGGTAAGGCCCAATAAAGAGAGCCCAGGCTCTGATACCAATTGAAAGGACAAGGATGTCGCCTAGAGGGGGGTGAATAGGTGATTTAAAAGTTTTCCGATTTGTGATCCCGACCGAGTCTCCGGTGTAAACAACTTTTTCATCCGACTTCGATTTCGATGATCTTAGGCTCGTTGGAATCGCAACGAAGAGCTCTTCAATATTATGCAGAGAAACATCATAGTCCATCATGTGAGATGGAAGCCATAAGAAGAGAGTTTGACCTCTCTTAGAAAAGGCAAATCGGTAAAACCTCCAACATAAAAAACGGAACAAGATATTCATATGAAATCCGTTTTTGATGAACTAGAGCTTGGTATGGAGATGAACACAAGCTCTAAATTATCACATGGATAAAAGCTGAATAAGAACCAAGAAAGATGATATGCCGAGTATGCAAAGGTTTGAGCTCTCCACAAAGATGCGATCGAGTTACTCACTTGAGAGCCCCTCTTGATAGTACGCCGTCTATCCTATAACCCGGTCTCCCACTAACACCATGAGACCGGTAAAATAGAAACCCTATCAAGATCATACCTTTGCCTTGCGTATTCCACTTGAGCTAGATGGTGATGATCTTGATCTCTTCAAGTGGACCACCTTTCTTGATTGCGCTTTACTTGGTGAAGACTCACATATTGCTCCCCCATAGACCAATATGGGAGAGCCTCTATAAGACACATCTTCACTTGACCAATATCTCCAAATGAGTGACAAGCTTCAAGAATAGATTTCTTCGATATGCTTCTCTTGAACTTGCACTTCATATTCTTCTCTTAATATATGATGGCTTGAATATTATTTTGGTCATCACTTTATCTTCTTCTTTCAAGCTTGATACCAACACATGGTGTTCAAGCATTGTCAATGGACAAGACCTACAAGGATAGCTCAATGCAACCATTAGTCCATAGATATTGTCATTAATTACCAAAACCACACATGGGGGCTCATGCACTTTCAATCTCCCCCATTTTGGTAATTGATGACAATCTCTTTTGAGAGGGTTTATAATATGGAATTTGATGAACAAGGAGCGGTTGCACTAACATTAGATACTACAAAAATATGTGATGCAATCCAACCACATATATAGTGCAAACTCCCCACAATCTATGCACGTGTGTATGAACATGAATTCATTACATATATTGTCAACCATTACCGGTGGTGGAGTTTCCACTATATACAAAACCAAGCAACGAATGCAAAGGCAAGAAATAGAAATACTTAACAACCAATCAAAGTACAAAACCGAATTCCATAAACCCTCCAAAACTTCTCCCCCATTGTCAACAATTACCGAAATGGGCAAAAAGCTTCGGGAGACTAACATAGTGAGAGTTCCTCCACGAGTTTAGCTTTTCTCGTAAAAAATGAGCATAATCAAGTGGACATTTCCACCGATCAATAATAGGAGGAAATCAAACTATTTAGAGAATCCAAATATTGCAACAAAATAGCAAAGGGAAAGATACCTCAACAAAAGAGGCACGCAATCAAAAGATCCGAGAAACCAATTGGACATAAGAAGATATTATGATAAGATCAACCAAGTGTTCTAAATATCAAGAAAGAGCTCCCCAAGGTACATGCACGCAATGTAGGATTTGTATTTCAATATGGTGTGCACAACATGGAATCCTCACTCACTCCTAGATAATTTTGAACACAAATAAGTGCAAGAGAGCATAGATGAAAAGAAGCAAAACAATTTGCAACAAAACAATGTTGAGCACTGAGAACAAGAGGGGACAAATAAAGACTTGCTCAACCGAAAAGATGGGTGTGCCATGGAGAGACATTTTAGGAGACTAATGCAAAGATGAGCGTAGCATCGACTTGAATATTACTTTGGTCATCACTTTATCTTCTTCTTTCAAGCTTGATACCAACACATGGTGTTCAAGCATTGCCAATGGACAAGCCCTACAAGGATAGCTCAATGCAACCATTAGTCCATAGATATTGTCATTAATTACCAAATCTACACATGAGGGTTCATGCACTTTCAGATATCTATGGATGTGGTCTGGCATACCATCCATAGGCATCTGCTTGATGTCAAGTCTGCATCCCAATCCTCTCCGCTGAACGAGACTGACATATCCGTTTCAAGCAACAATCAAGCACGATGGACGAAGCCAGCCCTTGATTTCGTTAAAGTCATTGTTGATGCAACTTTTTGCAAGGAAACAACAGATGGGGCTTGGGACTTTGTCGTCCGTTTAGACGCTGGTGATCACCGTTGCGGCCGGTAAGTTGAGGCATTTGAAGGATGCGCTTCAAGCTGAAGATGAAGCATGTATTGCTGTGACCGGGGTGCTGGTGCTTTGGAACTGCACCGTAGTTTTTTACTCTGATTGTCAGACTTACATTAATGCAATAGAACTATGATCTCTCACCAATTGGTGTGCTTCTTCAGGAACTCCGTAGTATATGCATAAGCTCTCTCGAATCCTTTGAGTTTCAGTTTGCTCCACGAAGCTGTAATTTAGTGGCACACTCTCTAGCCCAGTATGGCCTGTGCGCCGAGTCTGAATGTACTGGCTAGGAGATCGATGCTACTGACTTTGTAGAAGTTTGTCGCCAGCGATGCTGCTGCGCACTATGGTTAATGGATCTCTATTTCCAGTTCAAAAAAGGGGCCATTTCAAATGTTTTAATTGATTCACCCTCTCCTACTTTCCATATACTAGTCGAATGCCCGTGCGTTGCTACGGTCAGCAATTTTTTTACTCAACCCACATGTAAGATAATAATGCATGTGAAACTCACATTTTTTCAAAAACATGACGGTATTTGTTTGAAATAACCAATACAAGCTATAATTCGATAATGTATGCAGAGGGGGAGGGTCATCTTTGTAGGGCAAACAGGCTCTGTTGTTCTTTCCGGGAAAGGTTGGCGTTCGCCTCTTAAATTGGCCGTGTAATAAAGATTTTGCGCTAGGTCAAAATTTCTGTTATGATAACTTGACCAGCATATATTTGAAATGCCATCCAACGATCATTAGGGCTATGGCCAGAGATCCAGTGGCTTGCATGCCTTGACTGATACAAAAATATTTTTTCTTTAGTGCAAGTTCGAGATCAGAGAGCATGTAATCTTCCATGAAATAAATCAGCAAACATACTACACACATTGAGTTGACAAACTATTCCGATAAAAACCATATGCTCTTCTCAAATTATGGTAGTTAACTAAAGTTGTCTCGTAAAAACAACTATAGCCTGAAAACTTGTAAAACAAAAAATGGTATTCCATGTCCATACTAAGCTCAGTATACCACAAGCTGCACAATTAAGCCCAACAAACCATAAGGTTAAACGGCTTCCTCTCCCAGATTCTAGTTTAAGCATGAGAAAATTCACAAGTAACCTGAAGTTAACAACATTTGTAGGTAAATATCCCTAGTTCATTTGTTCATGTCTCCCAACGACGTCTTGTCTTTCTACAGTTTGATGAAGCTTGGCTAATCAACCTCTGAAGAAGCTGCACACAAGAAAAACAGAGGCAACATTGTCGTCTACTGATAGAAGTCTGACTTGAGAAACACATACTGTTTTTGCAGGACAAACCAAATTGTCATCACTAATGCACTGAAAATTTACCAGCCATATATTTGACACAATTAGACCATATATATGTGCATGCATTTGTGTTATAATTCTCAACAGAACACCTAGCAAGTACAAGACGTGAGTATTCTAATGGAAAGAGCTCTGCAATCAAAAGTAGATTGAGCTTCCCAATTATCTTGAACCCATAATCTACAGAAAACAAATAAATATAAAAATGCAAAAAACACACAAACTCACATATTTGTTATCTTAGTGTATCCTCACATGATCAAGCCAATTGTACACAAGCTAATCTAAAGTTGCAAAAGCAATTTTAGAAAACTCTCTGACTTCAGAAATCAAAAAATAGACAGGCATATCAATCAACACAAACAGTGCCTTATCAAAACTTCAATGCACCTTGAGCTGTCAACACGTAATTGCTAGATTTTTAGATGTAGAACATGTACACTAAATTACTGTAATGTTCACATTTAAGGTATATGACTATCAATCTGAGAAAGAGGATAATGTACAGAGTAAATGGCTCAATGGATGACGATAATCTTATTAACCGGTAACAATGGAGAGAATAATGGAGGATGATAATCTCAGAAACCAAAAACAGTAAATGGTTCAGCCTAGAATAAGTACCTTTTTGAGAACTCGTTATGATAGACTAACAACAAAAAACAAGCATCTTAAAACCAATGAGCATTACTCCAGTTAGCTAGTTGTGGAAGAGTTTTGCTATCTGTGTCGTTTTTTAAATAAGGAGAAGTGCATCACATACTCGGAGATCTTGACAGTTTCAGCCTTTGACAGAATTGCGCAGGCTTCTCATTCACCAGATTTTCAAGAGCAGGGACAGCTCCATTGCTGAAACCACAAGAGACATCAAGTTAAAATAGAGGGGGAGTGTGCATGTAGCCATAATGATTTCTACATCACAAGCTAGATTCAGATATTTCGCAACTTGATACTTCATTTTTCAATTCTTTCATTTTTATCTCGTTAAGTTTTCTACATCACATAAATTTTAAATAACACTTGCAGAATCCAAACACAACACCAATCAGACATGATGAAAAGGTCACTCGTGACCACTTATGAGCAGTTTTTTTTACAAAGCAGATAACCGGCTACAAAAGCAGACATATGTTCACTGAGGCCATGTTAAGTTCCTAATCAGTTAGTTTTGCATAAACTACTTTACCCTGTCTTTGTTTGTACTATTGTTTCTTCCCCTAGTTAAGTAACCTGACAAAAATTGACAGCTCGTTCCTATCCACTGAATATGCATAATCAGACGCCTACATCACGCAATAATCACAAGCACAAGCATCTCTCATGCAAGAACACCCACAATGCAACCATAAAGAAACGCACCATACAAAGCATCACCTTTCTCGTAGTGGTAGAACTTCCTCACCTTCCATCCACATCTGTTCTGATGGACACACACAAGCATATACCAAGCATGGTCGATCAGTTTTTAGCTAACTCTCATGGAAGAATGGTATATGAACTAAAGGGTCAAGGAACTCAATGATACCTGGTACTCCATGAAGTTCTCGGCGTGCACCCTTTCTTCTTCGCTTGATTCACTAAAGAACCTGGGAAACGAAACAAACGCATTTCAGACAATATTGACTTCAGAACATTGTACTGATAGCTTTGATAATTGTGGACAGATATAACACTGTACTTACTTGGCAAATCCCTTCAGGGCAACATTGTCGCTGTCAAATTAGGCGTAGAGGAAGTGGTGCGCGTATGATGGATTGTACTCCACACGCTTCAAAGCAACCTGAGATGGTGTTATTTTCGCTAAATAATCCAAATTGCATGCCTAGCTAGCATCGCTGACTAAAAATAGAAGGGGAAGCATCAGATCGAGACTGCACAGCTAGGGTCTGAGGTCCTGTCCTCTCCCCGACACCTCAGTCCTGGCTGCCACGGACAAAATCGAAAGGGGAAGGAGAAGACATGATTGGTTTGCGGTGGGATGGCTTTGGGCTGCCGGCGAGCGCCATCAGCTCACGCGTACTCGGAGGAGATGGAGGCAACGCAAACGACGGTGGCCGGAGTCTAAGAAGAAGGTGTCGATTCGCTCGGCTCAGTGCAAATCCGGTGATTCCTTCGGTGAGACCAAAAGCATGACGTTGTTCTAGCGGCGGCAGCAGCTAGGGCTACGCGCGGAGCGCTCCACGGAGAGGCGGCGGCGCTGGGCAGATAGGAGAGGATAGGAGAGGATTTGGGGTCGCGTGGAGGTCAAACGGGTGCAGGGAGGTGCGGGAGAAGACGAGCTCCTGCTGCTACAAGTCGAGAGAGGGTTAGCGCCTCCAGGCCGGCGAGCGAGCTGATGGTGCTGGGTGGCGAAGGCTCCGCCGCCGGACTCCGGGCTCGTGCCACTCCTGGCCGAACTCCACAGCACCGCCGTCACCATGGGAGGCAAGCCGCGCCGCCCTCCACTCCGCACCAACACAACACGGAGGCGTCGCCGCGCCGCGTGCCTGCTGCAGTTTTTTGACAGGCTCCCCCGCTCCTCTGCGAATCTCCGCCGTGCCATGGCCCGACCTCGCGCCGCCCGCGTAACGCCACCCCTCCGCGCAAAGGGGACCTCGCCCGCTTCCTTCAACTGCCAGTCCCCGCCGCCACCGCCGGCGCCGGCGGCAGCGGTGGCCAAGGAAGCTCGGGGGAAGGGGGTCGCTGGCGGCTAGGGTTGGCCCTTCGGAACCGCCTGCGCGTGCGGTCTGGGAGGGAGGAGGAAATGATGGCAGGGGCTGGGGCGGACACGATGGGCGGCGGTAGGCCCCACGTGTGGGACGATAGCGATTAGCGATGGCGGATGAAACGATGGCAGAAAATTCTGCCAGGCTACGTATGTACGAATTCCCATTTAATAGTAAAGATATCTATAATTTTAAGGCCTTATACCGATCCATAAATGCCTAATAGTTTGTTTACTAAGTGTGCTTTGGATGGGATAATTACAAGATATTCACAACAAACCGCGTTATTTTTGTGTAGATTAAAAATTGTAAACCATATTCATGAGAACATATTTCTAGAGATTTAATGATACAATCCCTCAAATCTCCAATCCACCTTGGAGAAATCACACACACACAAGGCATTAAAGAAGACGATCTTTTCCAACGAAACTTCATCCCGGGAAGATTCTCCCCGCACAGGAACAAGTCCAAGATTCTAGAACAGCGCGGATTTTTCAAAATGCCAGTCAAAATCGTAGTGCAGTCGTGGTCTGGTCACCGAGCCGGCAACCCCTAGAGGAAACCAATCTCAGCCGTTCATCCAGCTCCCGGTTGGAGATCTGCCGTCGCCTTCTCAGCCGCCGCCACGCTGTGGTTCCCCTCGGTTTAGGTAAACCTCCTCTGAAACCGACCCGACATCCCCGCCGGCGAGCACTGGCCGCGATGGGCATCCCGCCGATCGACTGGGAGGCGGAGAGCTATCCCGCCCACGCTGACTTCGTCGTCCTCCCCTTCTTCGTCGCCTTCTTCCTCGCCGTCCGCTTCCTCCTCGACCGCTTCGCCTTCGAGGTCGTCACACTGCCCCCCCCCCCCCCCCCCCCCCCCCCCCCCCCCCCCCGCGCTCAGTTTCCATTTCTCTTCCCCGTTGTCGTACGCCTTTTCATTTTGTTACTAGGGACTCGCCAGAGTACGTACTAGTTTATGAAGGCAATAGCGGTGCAGATCGACCACGACTGTTTTGTGGTAACTGTTTGCTACTGTACAATAATCTGCTAGTGTCGTGTCGTCATGACTACGCTGGTCCGGTAGAATGAGGAAATTTAGCCATGACAATAAAATGTTAATGGGTGTTGGTTATCCCTAGCTGTTTTAGTTGCTTTTCTAGGTACCTGATCACTTTTAGTTCCTCGAATAAATGAATCTGAAGAATGTTACTTGGTTAATTACTGGCACCTTCCATTACGAATTGCTCCTTTTTCAAGGAAACACCACGAGCTAATCAATCATATCCGAAGAAACCCACTGGCTAACTATCACCTGCATTTTGTCTACAGTGGCTAGCCAAGCGTATGATTTTTGGGACGGGGGATGCCATGCTTGGTGCCGAGACACATGCAGGGAGGATAAAGGTCAGGAAATTCAAGGAATCGGCTTGGAAAGGCGTTTATTTCCTTTCCGCGGAGGTACTGGCATTGACCGTGACATACAACGAGCCATGGTTCACGAACACAATGAATTTCTGGGTTGGACCGGGGGATCAGGTTTGGCCAGATCAAACAATGAAGTAATATGCAATTCTGATTCCCATGTTCATTCGATTTTTTTTGGGGTTCCAAATTATCAACAATTTTTCATGTTTTTTCTCCAGGTTTAAACTGAAGGCGGTTTACATGTATGGTGCTGGTTTTTATGTGTACTCGATAATCGCCCTTCTCTTTTGGGAAACAAGGCGTTCGGACTTTGGTCTTTCAATGACTCATCATGTGGCATCTGTTTTTCTCATTACAATGTCTTACATATTCAGGTATTTTAGGCTTTAGCTATCTGGATATCTTTAAGCTGGTTTAATTCAACTGAATTCTAGTGTCTTTTTCTACGTTGCGATCATTACTCACTATTTAACTTATCTGCGTTTTGTCATCATTCAAGTGATGAGAGCGTGACTTGCTAGGGTGCAATAGGAAATGCATGTGGATATTAGCGTTTGGCTATTTGGGCTCCTCTGCACGTGTGTATGCCTGCATAAGCGTATACTTGAAAGGGATATGGAGGATAAATCGTTGTCGTGATGTAAAATATAGATATCAAATTTAGACACAATACATACTAAAATGTGTACATGTGGGTATTCTTTCTATCGGTTCATGTATTGATCAGCTTTGCCTGTACTGTTTTTCTGTTACATTCCTCCATAATCTTAGGGGTTTACCTGACAGCCTTGACTGAACAAATAGTTAAAACAGTGAGGAACAACTTTTCTGCTTGTAGAAGGGAAGGGGAGTATGCTGGATAGGAATAACTACGAATACTGACTTGATTGTATGGCTGGTATTTTTTCTTGGTAGAGAATAGGTGATTTTTACCTCTGTTTCTGCCAGATTGAGTTGTCATCTTATACCCAGCTGATAGGAAGTACATAAGAGTTAGACATTTATCTGCCTTTTACTAGCAGTTGTGAGAACACCTGAACATGTTTTCCTTCGACACTCCAAATTAATTTAGTTTCCTTGAACAGATTTGCACGTGTGGGTTCAGTTGTCCTTGCCATTCATGATGCAAGTGATGTGTTCCTGGAGGTGGGGAAAATTTCAAAGTACAGTGGCCGCCAGTTGGTTGCTGATGTATCATTTCTTCTTTTTGTCATTTCTTGGGCAATCCTTCGCCTGATATATTTTCCATTCTGGGTTCTCCGGAGCACAAGGTTCACGCGAATAACTTTGTTCATATATGTGATTCTATACTTTAGGGAAGTCTAGAATGTCACTGAAATCTCTGCATTTCTTCTGAAAAAATCAGCTGTGAAGTTGTTCAGATTTTGGACAAGGAGAACCATAAATTTGATGGGCCCATATACTACTATGTGTTCAACTGTCTTCTCTTCTCCCTCCTTGTTCTACATATATATTGGTTTATCTTAATGTTTCGGATGCTCGTGAAGCAAATTAAGTCGAGAGGGCATGTTGGGGATGACATCAGATCTGGTATGTTCCTCTTTTTTCTTGATTGTTATAATATGAAGTTGCATTGTTGTTTTTCTCTAAGTTAAGTTCTTGGTTATTTGAAGACGTCGTCACTTCAGTCTTAGCCTCGTAGATACTTGTATTTATGGTAATTTATCTATATGGCGCAGATTTGCTTATATATCATGAGGTTCACTATTTCCCCCTTTTGTTTAGATTCGGAATCTGAAGAGGAACATGATGATTAATATTTTTCAAGAACATAATTTGAGGATTGATCAAACCGTGTAGATTCTGAAGATGAAGAGGAACATGATGATTAGTTGATCTGTTTCTGTTTTATTTGCTTCATTATGTCATACAGCTGATATATTACCATGCTGTGCCATGTGTCTGAATCATTGCTCTGTTATGCTTGTCCTTCTCTGGGTAAAATTCACAGATATATAAATATATAATACCATGAGAGCATTGCCCATTTGTGTAAACTTAGGTCAAACTGCATACTATCCTTATTAAAAAAACTATAGTAGCACACAGACCCAATATGTGAGAGATCACGGCCTTTGTACGTATCTGCCTGTATCCCCATTCAAACTTGTATTATATGCAATGTTCCTAATAAATTTACTTGAGATAGCACAGCAGGTTATTTAAATTTATGTGCCTTCTCAAAGCAAGAATTCATGCACTTTTACCAAACATAGAAATGGAGCATAGTGCAATGACAACCTTTCTCAAAGATGGATTTTGTCCTGTATTTTTCTTTCTTTCACCTCCTAGGAGGCTTGTAAGACCTGAACTGTCTCGCTTTTAAATGAAATGAAACGCAAAGGCTTTATGATTTTTCTCGAAAAAAAAAGTTTACTGCACTGGTCAAGAAATTGCCGATAGTGGTAATTATTTTCCCAGAAATTTATAGCCATGATTTATTGTTATGTATGTATCTGTTAATGGTAAGCCTTGATGTTTGTTGTTTAATAGATGATAGATCACTGGTTAGTGGGACTGTGTGGTTCCAGATCCGATATGTTACTATTCTCCATTTTGTCCAACACAAAGTAGAGTTGTTATCTTCATGTGTACACATGTTACTAACAGTAGAAGCCCCAATCCTTGTTTCTACTGTTGTGAATTACTGGAACTATCTGTTAGAAGTTTTCCTTTATGCCACACTTCACATTTACGTTGGACTACACACGGTTCATCATCATATGGTGAGCAAGTTATAATTATATAGATATCTTCAAGTAAAGTTACAGGGAAACTGCAGTACTATGATAACCAAACCGCAGTACACTATTTCTAATGATACACAATTGCACCAAGCCATATGATTACTGAGCCTATCATCCCTTGTGTCTGTCAACACAATTTCCTTATCTCATTACATTAGAATTCAGAACCACGGAACATTACCATGACTACTATCTGGTACTGGTAGGGCTGGTGTTGTCAACATGTGGTCTATTTCATGCTCAATATCTGATATTTTAGCGAAGCGACCCTTGATCCGTGGCCGTGCTTCTGCATATGCTTTCCTTGTTGCATACCTTATGATCTTCTGAAACTTCCTCACCTGCTTCTTCTCCTTGTATCTGAGGACCCGGGCCTCTCTGTCAATGGAGCTGAAATGCACTGGCATTTGAAGTGAATGGCCTGAGAGTTCCATGGCTCCTCTGGTTCTTAGGGTGTTGGTGTTTGGGCCATCTGATCTGGTGTCTTCTGGTACTATACCGATCTCCATTGACGTGAAAGATATCTGAGACAGAATTAACAAATAGTCACCGAAACATGTTAGTAATAGGAGAAGTTCCGGTTTCAAACACACTGTAACAATATGAAACTGAAACACTAACTCCCAAACTATTAAACAAGCACTTATATGCAGATATGCTTGTAAATGAGTTTAAGATTTGTATGTAACTAAGAGCAGTTCAAAGTTTAGATGCAGAGGAACATGCAGGCTAAGTTCTCTAGGAGTTATCTTTCTGCATTTATATTTATGGTGGCTTCTTACACTATTTAAGGTCAGAGAGAATATAGCGGTGAAGTCGAAAAATGCTGTTAGCCAGCTCCTTTTTGCAGTACGTGGGAAGAGAACTTATATTATCAGTATAAAAGCCTGGCCCAGGAAGATTGAAAAAATAGAGAAAAGAGAAAAAAGGGAAGAGAAAGAAGGCAATAAGCTGGATGTTGTATCCAAGGTGAGCTGTGTCAATAATTGGTTTAGTCAAAAATTTAATATACTGTATTATTTTAATATAGGAATGACTAACCTGAAATTGAAGTGGTACTAACTCAAAAGATAAATAGATCGCCGCATGATAGTTTAAGCAAAGTAATACACTAACTCACGCTGTTGCTGATGGAAGCTGTGTAGATACTAGCCCCAGTGGTCATGGACGCAGCCTGCTCAGCCCCTAATATTCCATAACTGATCTCTTGCTTCTCACTTGCCATGACAACTTGTGAAGGTACTGCACACTCACACCCTTCCTTCTCTCTGTACCTGTTATGCACATGCTGTTGTTCTTGCAGTCTGTATTGCTCTCCCGGTCCTCGGTTGCAAGTGAACTCGTCATAATACATATCGTATCCAAAAAGGTTGAAATTGTGGTCATCAGAGTCTCTTCTGAGCACGAGCCAAGAGTCCACTTCCTCTCCCTCTTCCTTGTCGCCATGGGCAGTGGTAGCAGCTTCCGCCTCTGTGAAATCAGAGGCAGCTGGAATGGCAACAGCTGGGAGCGGTAGCACAGGCACTCGTTGGTGCCTCTGAGCAATTGGGTTGGCAGAGTGCACCTGTGCATCACAGGTGGTACACAGTGCTGCTGAATCTGCATAGCATGCAAGCACTGCGGGTGCACTCTCACAGGTTGCACAGACAAGCACACGCTCATGGCGCGACGCCATACGATTAGCAGAGTGAACCTGTGTGTCACATGATGCGCAAAGGTATGCAGCATCAGCATGGCAGTATACTGCGCTTGGTGCTGCATGTCATCCATCGCATGGCCTGGCCCATGGAAAGCTTCTCCCTTCAGCCTCCTGCTCCAAAAGGTCGCAATTGAAATTACAGTTCATGAACATATAATCTTTCAACTTGTAGGTGGAGAGGTCTCGGTGAAGATTGTGGCTGGTATCTAGTGTGTCCTATTCATATGGGTATGTATCTTCTCGTGTTCTTCCGTCTCTCATGGCTTTTGATCTTTTTCTTGAAATTACTTGGGAGGGAGTGGGAGAAGTCAGTGTTGGAATTTCAGTCTGGAGTACTAATAGGAGAGTGCACTGGAATCCAGTGAGTTGCAGGTGGTGGTTGTGGGGGCGAGGAATGCTGCATGTGTATCTTGTGGTTGTCTGTGGATGTTGCTGCTCCACTGCTTGCCTCGATGTCAATCGTCAACTGCTACATCATTTTCTGATAAGTGTTTTCTGTAATTTGGCACAACACCTAGAGAATAAAAGGGTTGGGTAATTTGGAATCATCTAATTAATTTGGTGTCAAAACATTTAAGAAACACACATTATGTTGAATTTATTTTCCATTTTAAGTATGAATATATCTACTCATCTCTTCCTAATGGATTTGCAATTACATGTAAACTACAAACTTTCTGAAGTAAATCATACAAATTTCATATAAAAATAACTACAGGCAAAGGGTGCGAGATGCTCCTTGCTCGCTTTCTGCATATCTTTTGGAAAAGAGAGAGGATGGAAGGGTCTCTCGGATTCCAAAGTTTGAGGTTTTGGGCCTTTCGTTGGCACTTACCTTAGCTGTTGTACTTTTTGGAACCTCAGCAAGAGATAGAAAAAGATACATGCGAAAAGTTCTAAAGCAGCCTGCCATGTCACTTGATAGTTTCTTTGGAACCGTATAGATCTGCAAATATCTTAGTGATGTTCAGTGTAGGAAATGAATTTACTCGCATCTTTTTCACTTGTGTTTCTGCACTGCTAGTCTTGAAATGGCTTTGTTTTTACTGGTCCAAGTCTTGAAATAACTTGGCTGAAATACTTGAGTTTAAGCATGTTGTTGTAATTCATAGTATGATGTTGAGTGGTCAATACAGTTTAAGTTTACAAAACATGCTCCTGTTGATTGTGAGGCGGCTATTGCTATGTTCCTATTTTGAGATTGGGTGGCCAAGGTGGGTATTTTTTGCATAACGCCTTCATAATTTTAGTAAATAACCATCTTGGGTATTTTTTGCATAACGCCTTCATACTGTAGCGCACTGTTCATTAGGAACAGTGCAATAAATTTCGCAGGTGCCTCTCGACGTCCACGTGCCACAGGCGAGGTCGACGTGCCCGTCAGTCCCGGAGCGCTGATCTTCGGATAAGTCTCTCAGGACGGTATTAGGGATATAGGTTGTAGGTCTAGTTTAGACATATAGGTAGGGTGTGTGTGCGTGTGGTGTGCGTGCCTGTATGTCCGATCAGATACTACAACTTGTATTCTCAAGAGAGGACTTTCAAAAAAAAAAATAAACTCGAGATATGTTATATGGGACAAAGCTCTACAGACCTGACAACAAATTCAGGCTGTGTATCCATCCTAGGACATTCTCCCTGTACACCATCAGCTATTTTCATGCTATGGTGTCTACATTCTGACATTGATTAACATTGACGATCCAGGGTAGCAAATAATAGGAGTTGCTTGATCTGGGCTTTCGAGGAAGAGACCAACCACCAAAATTTCAAGATGACATCCAATGACAAACCCTTCTGAGGCATACTTCGGCAATACTGATGGTGGTGGGCCTGGTGGTGACAATATCAGAGTTATGGAGCACTGTGTCAAGCTTCATGCGCTGACCACTATTACAAAAGACCGATCTGATGGAAAGGGCCAGACAATCCACTTATACACTCAACACCCCTCCTCACATGTGTAAACACAGAGGTAGGCGCATGAAGAGAAAGTGGCCTTGTGCATCAGCAATTTTTTAGGAAAATTGCGCCACACATGACTTGAACTCGGGACCTTGGCTCTGATACCATGTCAAGCTTCATGCGCTGACCACTATTCCAAAAGACCGATCTGATGGAAAGGGCAGACAATCCACTTATACACTCAACACACTGCACACTCTCAACTTTGATGATGCCTACTTTGATTCCCTCGTAAGATGCGAGCGCCTCTTAAACTTTGACCAGGAGATGTGGTCTAGTGCTAGGCTGACCCTGTGGCGCTCTTCAAGCACTTCACCGATTGTAGTCTCCAGATTTTGTGGCCGAGATGTGGGTAACATCACGGACCCTGCTGGTGGAACATATTATGTGGTTGTTTTCTGCTTGTTCCTTCGTTTAGCCTACTGTAGTTGGTGCAGATATTTTTCCTTTTTGACGGATATTTTACAGATCGTTGACATCGAATTATGATGTTAGGTTGCATGGAGTCAGCAATTCACACAACATGTTCATTACTCTCTTGACAAAGATTTGCTATATTTTACGTTACAAATTGAAATAAGTTGACTAGAGTTTTGGAACTCTGTACCAATGTGAAGACAGCATGACGCTGGCAGGTCGTTGCAATCCAACAGCAACAGTCTATACAAAACTATAACCAATGAAGACAGAGTAAACAAAAAGAGTAAACGAAAACCCAAATTTGCAGCTACAAAAATATTGCTCCGTCACCTTTATTGTACCAACGGTTTACAGAATCTGTTAATTTAATATACCAGCCTAGGTAACTAGGTTATAAACTTCTTTGATCTTTATACAGTTATAATCTGGGATCTGCTCCACTTCCTGATAGAATGTATCACCAGATGCTATTTTCATTGTGTTATGTGCCATTTTACACAGGATTTTTCTTCTGTACAGGTCCTGCTAGAAACAACTGATGATGTTTCTTGCCTTCCATTGCCTGTCATGGTGTCATCTCGGTCCAGAGAGCTCAACCGCCTGTACCAGCAATGACGAATCGTCTGTCAGGTCAGAGTAGCAGCGCCCGAAGGTGAAGTCGGGCACCTTGAAATTGTGCGAGTCAGTACGCTGTGACGCCTCCCACCGCTCCGCGAGCCCATCGCCTTCGAGCATCCTGACCACCTCCGACATCTTAGGCCTGTGACCTGGGAGATACTGGGTGCACAGCAGTGCCACCTGCACCATCTCCTCTAGCTCAATGTGGTCGTAACTGCTCCCGAGTCCCTTGTCGACAAGTACGTCAAGCTTCTTCTCCTGGTGCATCTTCTTCACCTGAGCAGAAGCCAGCGTTATATTAAGACCTCAGGTATGATAAGAACATATGACTCAAACCATGCCCTGCCATTTGAGAACGAAAATGAACTTACCCAGTCCAGCATGGCTCCCTTCTGATTTGATGCCTTTCCAAACTCAAGTGCAGTCTGTCCAGTGATCAGCTCGAGCAGCAAGATCCCGAAGCCGAAGACGTCGGTTTTCTCAGATGACTGGCCCGTGGAGAGGTACTCTGGGGCAATGTGGCCTACGGTGCCCCTGACGGCTGTGGTGACATGAGAGTCCCGGTGATCCAGGAGCTTGGCGAGCCCAAAATCTCCAACAATTGCTTCGCAGAAGTCATCGAGCAATATGTTTGCTGCCTTTACATCCCTGTGGATGATCTTGGGGTCACACTGCTCGTGCAGGTATAGCAGGCCTCTTGCTGCACCAAGTGCGATCCCCTTTCTGGTGATCCAGTCCAGTGGTGGCTTCCCTGTAATTGGTTATGTGAGAACAAAGCTAACATTTAATCAAATTGGTTCTTTGATCGGATAAAAAGAGGTGCGGTTATTTATTATAAATGTCTACCCAAATGATGTGGAATCAAATGCAAATCTTTCCTAATGCATTTTTTTAGTTGAAGTTCAGAAATATAAATGTGAGGATCGAATGCAAATCTTTTGTATTCGTTTTTTCGAGTTCAAGATCAGAAACACAGACGTGAGAATCAAATGCAAATATTTTTTGTATTTCATTTCTCGAGTTGAAGTTTCTAAAGAGCATTGTCAGTTACTCCAGAAAAATGAACATTTTTATGACCAATTTATATCTGAGGAGTGTTGGCTATGTTACTACTAATGTTATCTATTTTTTGTGAAACAAATCATCCTGAAATCTTGATGTGTTTTACCTTTCAGGCGTGATGCCACACTTCCATTTGACATGTATGGATAGACCAGCAGCCTCTCAGTGGAAGTCATGCAGAACCCACAGAGCCTAAGGAGATTCCGGTGCACCCCCAAGCTTATCATCTCAACTTCAGTCTGAAACTGCAACTCCCCGCCTGCGGCATTTCCATCTTTTAGCCTCTTGACAGCCACTACAGTTCCATCTGGGAGCTTCCCCGATAAACATTTCCAAAACCTCCTTTTCCTACCATGTTCTTGCTGCTGAAGTTCTCTGTTGCAGCCTGGAGCTCTCTGAACTGAAACCTCTTCAGGTTTTCAAGGTTGACGTTCTCTATGTTTGGTCTGCAAAGTAATCAGCACATTCAGTAAACCAATACCATAAGTTTCACGAGCTTTCTGTCATTATGAGCTCGGTGAGTAGTTTTATCCTTTCTTACTTACCGTCAACATCAAAAAGAATCTGCCGATTTCTCCTATGCCTCCACCAGAACAGCAATCCCGTAACAAGGAAAAGGATGATGATGCAGCCTATTGTAGAACCAAATGCAATCGCAGCTTTGTGGTTCTTAGATTTTGTCGGCATTGGAGTACCTTTTGTAAAACAAAAAACAGTTGTAATTACTGATCTACAGATCAGTTCAGGACAAAACCAGATCATCAGTACACAGGATTGAGCAGCTGAGCATACCTTGTGTGGTATTCAGGCTGTAGGACATCGGCATCGGTAGAGTTCCATAGCAATCTTGTTCTTTAGCCGCTCCACAGATCAGTGGATTCCCTACAATGCTGCGAGAAAATGATGATTACTTTCCCATAAATTCATAAACATCATGGTTCCCACGGGAGATAGTAATTTGGTCAAAAGACAGAATGATACGGGACTGTAGCCTTACTTGAATGTCCTTGCCAAAGACCCTGGAACCGGACCGCTCAGATTATTATAGGACAGATCCCTGAGATGGAAGTCCCACAGTGAGCACCATGGAGCCAACACAGTACACAGGCACATAACAGCAGAACAAGCAAATAATACTCACAAGAAGACAAGGTGCGATAAATTTGCTGGTGATGCTGGGAATGCGCCAGACAGGGTGTTGTTGTTGAGCCTCCTGGTAGCAGTACAGTGACAAACAATAAGAAGAGCTACTGGCATCATGGGCTCATGAGGCACAGGCCATGAATGGAAAAGGAAACCTCCAGAATATCATTCAAGGCTTGTACAGTAGAACAGAAGTGCACTCACAGGTACTGGAGGTTTGTGAGGCGGCTCACAGAGCTGGGGATTTCACCAGATAATTGGTTACTGGAGAGATCAAGCGTCTTGAGGCTGGTTAGCCTGCCAATCTCTGCTGGGATTCGCCCATTGATGTTGTTGTTCTGCAGCAGGCTGTAAACAAAAAGAAAATGTAAGATCTCATCCTTACCCAAAAGAAATCGTAGTACTCCTGAAAGCAGCATGTACAGTGGTGGCTGCAAGGCTAATCATGGCAAGAAGAACTCACACTATCTCAAGATTGGTCAAGTTCCCTATGCTCGGGGAGAGCGGGCCAGAAAGGTTCTGGCTCGGAGCTTCTCTGCCAAATCAAACAGCCAGCCAGCGAGGTGCATAATGTTAGGTAGGATTAAAAGCAGAACTTTGATGAAGATGATTCGTATGCTGTTCACTTACAGGCCAGTGACAAGGTTTTCTTGCGAACAGGTGACCATAGTCCAGCTGCAAGGATCCACGGAGTCTTGGTCCCAGTTCTTGAGCACGCCATGGGGATCCTTGAGGCAGTTCTTGATCATCATGAGCGCTTGCACTGCAAACAGAATAGAAGAGAGATTGTCACATACCAATGCACGGGAACAAACAGAGGAGACCCACCCAATAGCAGGGTGTTCTTGATCTGGGAGAACAATACAGACAAGGTGGCGAGCACCAATGCAAGAAAAACAAACAGAAACCAAGAGGGCTCTCGATTTGAGGGAACAAACCTTCATAGTTTACACCCTTGGGGAGAGGAGGCCGTTGGCCGGCGCGAGAGGGAAGGAGAAGAAGAGAAGCAGAAGCAGGGGCAGGGAGGAAGCAGCGGCAAGAACCACCCCCATTGCCATTCAGCTGGGAGGGAAGAGGGGCTCTAGGAGTAGGAGTTTCTTGTGTGCTCAAACATGGAAGCAAGCAAGGGTGAGGCCAAGGAAAAGAAGCACGCACGCAGCCTTCTCTTCTCTCACACACAACCAGTCGAGTGGCACTGCAGTGGGCAGGGGAGGAGGAGGCCCCTCTGAGGTTTTTGTCAGTAGCTAGCAAATGACACAAAAGAAGATGCCTGTGCTATGGTTTGAAGCAAAGTTGCAAAAGGAGGGAGCAGACATGGCTGTGCCACCTGACTGACCCCTGCCTTGGAGTGAGTAGAATATTGGGGCAAAAATTCTTCTTTTCCGCCCTTTTCTGCCTGCCTTCTCGGGGCCTGTGAATTTTTTTCAAGCTGTGGAAAAACAGTGACAGTGTGCTAGTATTTGCTCGAGAGGGAGGGTCTATCTAGGATAGCTAATCTTTGTCTAGAAGAACAAGATTAGTATTGATCCCATCCGAGAAAGACACGGGCTTTATCGGAGTGTGGTGTGGTGCACGGCTGTCACAGGCCACCACGGCACCTTTGAGGGATTCTTGCAACGAAAGAATTCCCCGAGGCGGCGGCAGCTGGGCAATTAGCTTGGGAAGTGTGTGCTAATTCTATTGGGGGCCGATAAACAAGACGATCGAAAGTATCTTTAGCCGGAGATAATGACAGGGAGGAAGTGCCTACCTCTCTCTCTCTCACCCTGACGGCCTGAAGTGGAGGCAAATGGACAAGGGAATTTTGGCCATCATGCGTTGTGGATGAAGAATCAGGAATCGGATTAGTTCACGGTGACGAGAAAGATAAACACAAGACACCCTCATGGCGGTTGGTCGTGTTGCCGCATCAGTTTGTACCAGTTCAGTTGGCATCATACCGAATAACTACATACGTACACTCAAGTGGAGGCACAATTTTTATTTATTCTGACAAAAAATGTCAGGTACTATATCATTTTGCCACGAATATGAAAATCAGTCACAGGGCACCAGCCCATACTGGGCCATGTCATGTCATGGTACTTGTGGCTCAGAAGTAGTAGGATGTGGAAGGGTGTGGTGTGTGATTTTAGGAGATTTGGGTGATGTTTTAGGAGATTGTTATTAGTGTACCATACTGATGCTCCACAGGCCATCAGTCTGATTTCCTTGTTTGATGTGCAGACGAGAGAGGAAGAGATGGGCATGCTCCTCCTCTCAATAGGGCCAGAAATCATTGCAGTCTACCTAGCATGGAAGACGTGACCTCTCTTTCCAGTGAAATGAGGGGTGCTTTGCTTTGCTGCCTTTGCCCCCCTACACCTTTTTCTCCTTTTCTCCTGCTTTTCCTCGTGAACAGGCCGTGCAGATCAGGTATATGAGCACTTATACGGGACCATCAAAAGACGTCTCTGGGTTTATCCTTTAGATGGCATCCTCCAGAAAATGGCAGCATAATTATGGAGTAACCTGAGTTAAACTTGATGCACTAGCAGAACTTGTTAAGCATGTCTGGTAAAGCTCAAGCATGGGGCATAAATCATAATGTTGCTTCCTTCGCCTGTCCAAATCTGAATTTCCGTCTTCCTCCTCGGGTCTGCATGATTAGCTCTGCACTTTGTAGGAGAGAGCTTTTGGTAATATTACATTTTCCTTACCACGCTTCATCTCTGTAGTAATCATCATCTGGATGAATCAATGATGGCACTTAGTGGCAATGAAGATGATTAACACGACCCCGTCTTTAGGGCTAAACAAACAGACAAAAAAGTAGCAGAATACGGATACATAGTATATACACTGTAGTGTACATACATGTGTGAACATGCATCTGCAGTAGCAGCACTACTCACACAGTACCATGCTTTGCAGTACAGAACAGTAGAAGATCTTTGCGCCCACTGCCTCTACTGACAGTACGCTAATGTCATCGGTCTTGTGTGTTGTGTTGACTGTGTGGGTGGGTGACCAAGCCATCAGCAAGAGATGCTGAATCTTCTGCGTGTGATCCTCCATCCTCACTTTGCCTTTGACCAGCTAAGGCCAAGTTGTGCAGTGATCACGTCACGGCTAACTGTCGACTTCGACGAGCCATATTTAGAGCTGCGTACTTTGATCTTGGCAAGATAGCCATGACTCGTGACAAAGATTCAAAGAAGGTGCGTTGATGTGATATAAATCTGAATATATTTTCCTTGTTCTAACTTTAATCGAGAAAGAACTATCTAGTGGCTCATTTTATGCCAAACGCAGGCATTTCTCTGTGCTCTTTACTTTTATTTTTAGCCTAAAAGTAAACTCCTAAGTGTCCTTACGTCAGTGTCTTGCGTAGTACTAGTGGTAACAAGATGAAAGCATGGTTATCCCAAGAGAATCTGTACATCCCACAAGTTTGTCCACACATTAGAATCCTAAATCCACTCCCATGTTTGGCCATTACAGGGATGGGTAGCGGTTGGAAGCTCGAGAGCTGTGCCCGCTTTTTTTTTTCCTCTGCCGTCCTACTGCTCCACATGCTTGGCACTAGCTCTCGCGCCTTTGCTTTTTCATCTTCTCATGTTAAGCACCTGCCTAACTTATTCCCCAGTAGCATTTGTACTTTTCTTGTCCAGGAGAATAATTACATTTCTTCTATAATGTAAGTTATTTTAATTTCTGAATATTGATTCATCTAGCCAACATTATCCAGCTAGATAATATTTACTAGAATCGAAACAGTTCCAGAACCTCTATCCAGATTTTGTCCTTGATATGCCACAAACATCCAAACACGATCGCCTAATTTCCAGTACCTCTGATTCAGGCCAAACGATCAGAGCGACAGAGCCAATGCCAAACCCAAAACTGTTTCCCCCTGTCCGTGCAAACCGCTATGAACTCTGAACTAATTCATTTTCAGGTTGCAGGTTTGTAATCTACAACAAATACAGTGAAGACGTCACAGTAAACTTCAACTTCCATGATTCATATTTGGAGCTACTTTTCCCAGCAAATAAAATATATATTTGGAACTAATTTGATCGGCAAGATAGTGATGAATCATAACAATGAAGGTGCCTTGATGTGCTATATGTCTGTTTTTTTTCCCTTTTGGTTCTAATATCTAATCATGAACTAACAAGGACTGAGACTCAACCTCATGTTATGCCAACCAAACACAGGCACTTCACTATGCCCTTTTACTTTTAGCCTAAAAGTACCTGTGAGGTGGAATTAAATATCAAGCTGTAAATTAAGATTCCACATGTAAAGAACCTACCCTGGTTGAGTTGTGAAAAAAATATTATTTTTTGTAAGAGATTAAGTGTCCAGAACTGAATCCTACCGCAACCATGCAACAAACCCTGTCTTGCCCTGAGACTTGAAACTGGGACATCGTACAAGTCTCAGGATCAAAAGCTCAATCGAGGTAGAGCTTGACGTGGATGCCGTTATCGATGAGCGACTGCACGACG
The DNA here is from genome assembly GCA_947311845.1 of Poa pratensis. Classification (NCBI taxonomy): domain Eukaryota; kingdom Viridiplantae; phylum Streptophyta; class Magnoliopsida; order Poales; family Poaceae; genus Poa; species Poa pratensis. The sequence continues at coordinate 22,970,719 of CAMZMU010000081.1, read as the reverse complement.
GCCCTGATCTTCCCCTCAAACCGGTCCCGCTCTCTGGGCGTGTAGGTGCACGCGTACACGTCCGCCTCCTTGGCACGCTCCGCCAGGAACCGCCCCACCGACAGGCATGCCGGCACGTCGGACCGTGACGTCAGCGCTGCCTTAACGTCCTTGGAGTTAGTGCCTGCCACCGCAACCTGACGGCAAGTAGACCGGTGGGTCAGCGACGCTGACACAAAACGCTTGGAGATGAACACATCCAGGGTGAAGGGCTCCATGTGCGCGATCGTCCGTTGCTTGAAGGAGATGTGCTTGTGCGGGTTCTTGGATCGCTTCTCCTTCTTGTAGGTGTAGGGTCGGCTGTTATCCTCATCCATGAAGTCCTCCACGCCGAAGAAGCTCCTTGAGGAGCTTAAGACCTGAATGAATGAAGAGATAAACTTGCAATTTAGCTACTTTTATTTCAGTAAGCGGAACAAGAATGAAACATAGATCAACTGATTGAATTGCACATTGCAGGGCTTGTAATGAACACGTGTTTGTAAATTGAATGGATTAGTTCGGCCGAAGAAGCAAGAGATAAATTCAAGCCTTGAGCCCTTGAGGCAGCATTAATTTTTTTTTTTTGAATTCAGTATTGCATGCCCACATGATTACAAATAGTTATGAATGAATTCCTTCGGTGCACTAGCAAGTGGCTCTCAAATTAAATATATAACAACCTGACTGAATTGACCATTGCATTCAGCCTACGTAATTGCTGAAATGGATTGTGGACGCCATAATATGGGAAGTGAGAACTGTCCTTAGCAAAAGGTAACCTGATAAATGAATCAGGTGAAGTTGCAACGAATCAGTAAGAACCCATTATTCATCCTGTATATGTATGTGACCACTTGTATATGGTTGTAAACATGACTGGAAATGTTTTACTAGGCTAAGCTTTAAGCCTTGGGAAACTCAGAATTGGAGTTTGAAGGACTATTGGGTGAGCTGTGTATCAAGCAAATGAATTTTTCAGCTCATTACTTAACTTCCAGATGTGCTGACATATCCATGATTGTACTTGGACAATAAAACTTTGCTGATAGCCACAGTCTACTCATACCCTTCATACAATATCACATATGTAGAAACGCAGTCAGTGCAAACATTGTAGTGTTCAGCACTGCATGCCCACAGTATTATGCTAGTTTATGCATAAGCATCAATTCCTTCTATGCATTACCAAGGGGCAGGCTTATTTTGTAATCACAAGCATTTTTTAGTTCTCAACTCAGATTAGAGCTTGTCATCAACATATCAAGTTGCTAAACCAAAGCACTGTAACAACATAGATGTTTCAAAGTTAAACTAGATTATCGAAAGATAACAGATAGATATTCGAAATGTGGCTTATTACCTGCCCGCTGTGAAACCGTCTTGAACAAGCATATAGCGCTTCAGCTGGATGCTCTTTCTGTAGCGCATGTGCCCCCTCCTCCATGACTGGCTCAAGACGTTCTTCAGCATCTGTATCTCAGCGCTCAACAAATACTAAGCATGGATTTGTTGTAGCCTCTAGGTCACTGTGCACGAAGGAATTTAATTTAGAGCACAGAATTCTTCAGCTAAGTTTAATTTAAATGGCTAATATATGACGACCATAAGTGAAAATTGTTTTTCGTTTTAGTGAACATGGATGGTACATTGGCTAGTTATAAATCTGTTTTGAGTCTTCCATCACACTCTTTTCAGCAACAATAGCAGGGCCTGTGACGGCCATGGCACAGTTGGAACATCTAATAATCACACTGATTGTGGCATTTTCGGGGTTGTACACTACAAGATCCACGAGAGAGATGGAGTAAGTCACGAGGGAGATGGAGTAAGTATGACCTTGAGAGGGTCGTCGAGGACGGCAGAAAGAGCACCCTGGCGGCGTTTCGGGCGGAGGCGAGGGACGGCTGAGAGAGAGAGCTCCCTGGCGGCGTTGCGGGACCGCGGGATGCGGCGACTCGGACCGCGAGCGAGTCGAATCCGGCAACGTCGGGGGGGATGATGGGAGGGGAAGGGAGAGGAGGAGCTCCGGCCGGCGGCGGCGGCCACGAAACCCTAGCGCGTGGTCGCGTGTGGCTTCGCGTGGCGGCGTACGAGCTACTGCTGGTCACTGGTTTGAGACTTCAGACTCGTGACAGGTTCAGACTAATCTGTGAAGCTGTTCGACAGTTGGAAATGGAAATTCAGAAAATAGGAGTAGCTACTTTTGGAGATGATCTCGATGTGACCTCGATTTCAGATGAACGGTAATCTACCCGCCGCTTTCGTCTGGGTCTAAACTTCTGTTGTAATCTAACAACGAAAGAAAGATTAGGGCCACTTCTTTTGCAGATTCCTGGCAGCTTCGGGGTCCCCAGCAGCTTAAGCTGAAAATAACTCTCCGGCTCCTAACCAGGGGCTCCCCACCGCGAAACTGTTTCGTAGTGTATTTGGAGAAACTGGGGGCGACTAGTTTCTGGCCAGCTTCCCACAAATGAGGCGAAGCGGTACATTGATTGCCCCTTCCTTTGCTTCTATTTACAGCCGGAGTGCCACCGCCAAGAAAATGTTTGGAAGAAAAAGAAAAAGAAAAGCAGCACGGAGCGCATCTCTCTCTCCTCGCGTTCTGTTCCCAATCCCGACCATCAGAGCACTACCCGCCGCCGCCGGCGCCCCACCTCTGCCGGTCCGTTTCGGCCGCCGTCGTAGCCTCTCTAGCCGGCCCTGCCCTGCTCCCGAGCCAGTCGTAGCCTCTCCAGCCGGCCCTATCGCGATGGGATCGGGGAACTAGGGTTCTCGTACCCGCATCCTGCCCAGCCCGTGTCATCTCCGACCGGCACCGTCCCGACCGGAGATGCGTATCCTGGACGGCTTCCCCTCGGGCCATGTGGCCAGCGCCTGGAGCAGCGCCGCCCACTGGATGCCGTGCACGATGCCGAAGTCAACGATGTGGATCTTGGTCGCCGCACCCGTGGCCTTGAGGATGGCCTAGTTGGCAGTGAGGTGCGCGAACTTGGAGCGAGGTTGGAGAAGACGGCCATCTCCGACCGGCACCATCCCCGACCGGCGACGACCTCCCGAGCAAGCTCCTCCTCCCCAGCAACCTTCTCCTCGCCGACATCCCCAACGAAACCTGCAAGTGGCTTCCTCCCTCGGCAGATCGATGTGCTGGTGTGTACTGGATGATGTGTGTGCTGGACATTTGTTTGTAGAAATGTGATGCTAATCTCAATGCTAATTATATGTCAAATTAGCATACGTAATATATCATCGACACTATGTTTTTTATTATCATCTACCTTTTATTTTTATACTAATATGTAATATATCATTGCTTTTACTATGCGTGAAATCAAATATAGGGGCGTTATAGACATCTCACAACCTAACACAGCGAAGAAGCCAAAACTGCACAAGCCCAAAAGAAGTGTCCCAACCAGTTTTTAGGAGTTTCTCCCCACCGGAATCCATAAGCTAGCTTATGCATAAGCAGAAGCACAAAAGAAGTGGCCCTTAGAGGTGCTTCGAACAATGTGGTTGTCGTGTACGCAGTGGTTATTAGAGCATCGTACACATGCGAAAGTTGACATAATTTTAATAGATTCGGGTCACGTCATTGGAGCGTGATTTAATCAGAGCGTTGAAGAGTTTAAACATGGATATGGACAAAACGCGGCTTCCCTAGGGTGAAGTCAAGATCCCTCGCGACATGAGTATGGACCTGGAGAGAACTCGACTTCCCTAGGGCGAAGTCAACATCACTCGCGACACGAGTATGTTTAAACTCTTCTTTTAGAAAGAGACTTTCTATTTATGAGAGCGTCGAAGAGTTTAAACATGGACCTGGAGAGAACTCGACTTCCCTAGGGCGAAGTCAACATCACTCGAGACATCGGTCCGACTCGAACGCCACACTTCGGATCCGAAACTAGAGCTCCTCAAGCGCCGTTAGAAGTTCTAGTCCATTCACCTTCTTATATTCAGTTGGGAGTGAATGGGCCGTCATCCCTTGGCGGTGATAGGTGGAAAAGGGTATATTGGTAAAACTTATCCACTAGTTTTAGAGGGATGTGGAACAGAGAGAGGTAGTCCATGGTTCATGGTGGACAAACTCATCCATCCCTGTATTTAATGAGTTTCTTTTTTGACTTTGTCTTTTATTTCTTCTCTTTGTTTTTGACTTGTTGGTCATGACACAACCATATACTTTTGTTGACCAGTCTTGGTTTTGATTTTACTTGACTTTTGCCCATGTAACATTTAAGTGGCTTGATAAGCTTGGGCGGGACCCCAACAAAGCAGTAAGTTGGTTCGAGAGTCGTTGGCTGATAGATGGAAGTCGACTCAGTCTTCATTTAGAAAGAGACTTTCTACACTTAACACACAATAGTACAAGACAAAGACAAAGACAAAAGATGGGGGCACCAGCTTACATGATAACCAGACACACATGTGCTGAGAAGAACAACAAACAAAGAACAAAGACATAAAAGTGTAGAGAACGTGAAAAGAAATGAAGCGCGTTGTGAGATCCTAGCTCAGGGCTTAATAGGATTGATAGGATACTCATATCAATAAGTTGCAACTTCTTTTCCGGAATCTCATATGGAAAGAACTCCGAGATTAAGCGTGCTTGGCCCGGAGCACTCCAACGATGGGTGACCGACCGGGAACTCGTTTCCGGGTGCGCATGAGTGAGGACAAAGTGCGCACGAAAAACCAGTTTTGATTTGTGGGACCAGTCTAGAGATTCTAGAGAGCTGACAGGGGTGACAGGCCCGGCCAGGGGTGTTACATGCGTCTCTCTGGCACCGACATTGTCGGGCGTGTGACTTTCACCCGAGAACTGACCACCTACCACAAGTCCCATTAGCCACCAGACCTTACACGCAGCTAGATGCGCCACCGCCGCCCGCTGCCACAGTAGTCGCTCTAGCCAAGCTGGTTGAGGAGGGGACCTATAGAGCACCAACAAAGCGCTAGGCTATAGACCAGTGGATCCATGAAGATGCGAATGTAAAAAAGGGTCGAAGTAGACGACACGTAGATCAACCGCACCGGCGATCCCCGCACCACGACCATCTCTTTCACGCAAACCATATCGTCGTCCTCACGGCCAAGGTAGTTGACTAGCACCCGCATAAGACTCGCGACACATTCCCCCGTTGCGAAAGCCGTAAGTTGAGTTAATTGATCGTGTTTTAATACTCGTGTCTTCTATGTTCAGCTCGTGACACTGCCCCGTTGCGAAAGGGTAAGTTGAGTCAATTGATCGTGTTTTAACACTTGTGTCTTCTATGTTCAGCTACTCCAGTTATAGTCAAGGTAGGGACAGTGACCAATTGGTTTTAATCCAGCGTTTACTCGGTTGCCAATCCAGTCCCTTCTGGATCATGAATGTGCGCAAAATGTACAATTCTCTTGTCAAGTGTATTTTTCAACCTTCGACGTACAAGTGAAGGACGGCCAGAGTGATTTCAATATAATTTTAACCGTCTTAAAATAAAATGATTTTGCCAGTGTCAACAACATAATTCAGGGTATCGTCCAACAATCAAATAATAACAACATAACAGTAGACAGTTGAATATTTTTAGGACGAACTATCCAGCAGAACGATTCATTGTGGTGTGGTTCAAACGCCCAGGCATCATCTACTCCCATCTATGCATCATCACTAAACATGATTTGCTCACCAAAATCGATAATAATGCACTAACTTTATCTAATCACCATTGTAACGGTACAGTAGCACACTTGCGAAGCTTAAAAGCTCCCTCAAGATCACGTTGATCACTAGAAATATAGGGTCACAGAATCATGCTAGATAATACAGACAGAACGATGTTCACAGTGAGGTGCCTGACACTCCAAGTTGCCCATGGGAAACGTTCTCAGAACATAGAAGACGTAGCCTCAGCAACTTCAGTTACGACCTGGTTGTATTCCGTTTGCAGTTTCTCCTTCACATCCTCACTGATCTCCCCCTTGGCTGGCTTGGTCATGACCAACACGCAGCAAGTGGGCCTCTTAGTAGTCCCGCGGTTGCAAGCTCCTGTACAGGGAGGCAACATAATACATTAGCTAATCTCAGAGACTACCAGCTGGTTAAGTATAATAACAACATAGGTGGCAAATTTCTCTACTTCGCTACCTTGCTTGTTGTTATTATTCTTCCTAGTTTTGTGCTCATATAAGGGCAAAATAACTGGTAGCTGATGTGTCAGTGTCTTAACATCAGGCTTTGAACTGTTTCATGCTTGCCCATAACATGGGCTATGACAGGAGTAAGACAAACTTCTTAAGGATACGTCTATCTTTAGAACATACCAAAAACCAAAGAGTAGGGACATGCAAGAAACTCATCTATAAAAAGGAGGAAAGCAAGAAGCTTAATCCAGGCATCAGCTCAATTTCAAGAAAAACAGAATGAGAAAGAGACCTGGACAAAACCACCAAGTGTTGCAGCAACTGGGTACAGCTATACAGTTACAAATACATGCGTAGGGTTTGATGTTTCATGTTGGCCTGTGACATGGACTGTGGGTACAGCTATACAGTTACAAATATATACTTCTGAAAGGAAAATGTGCGTGATATCCCAAATGATCATGACTCAAATGATCAAACAAAAATAAATTAAATCAATGCATAATTTTCTGCTTCAGACTGATAAGCTGGTAAAGCGACCATCTTAGGTCGATATTGACTTAACATAGCGTAAGGCACAAAAATAATTTTACGAAGACAAGACTACATCTAATTCTGATGAATTTATACTACAGTGCACAAACAAAATGTCGAGGGGTGTGTCTTGTCTCAATTAGCTACAGGCCAGCATATTGAATATAATACTTGCAAAGAAATGAAAATTATGTGGTGTTCCTGAGATGTGATGTGCAAAGAGGGAAACAATGTACAAGGCACCGAAAGAAAAACCATAGAGTTTCCAAATGAACAGAGTGGCATTACTGCTCAAGGATTACGAGTCGACCTGTCGCAACTTGTCGCTCGGGTACCGACAAGTAGACAAGTCGCGCGACAAGTCGTGACTTGTCGCAACTTGTCGCAACTTGTCGAGGTTTTGAACTTGTCGCTGGGGTACCGACAAGTAGACAAGTCGTGCGACTTGTCGCGACTTGTCGAGCGACACTTAATCCTTGTTACTGCTACCTATCATAAAGATAGAAGAGTGCTTCTTTCTATGTCAACAAATTAGTTGATGTTGACAATTTGATAAACACATAACTAATACGTGAAAGCTGCAAACAGATGGAAAGAAACAAGCCTAGGTTGCATCACTTGGTTGACTTAGTCAACATAGTATGACGCATCATCTGGCAAATCTTTAGCTTCTTATAGGTTATAAAGAGACAACAAATCTCTTTGATTGCAAAAAAATAAACGTAGATACTAGCATGAAAATGCAGCATACCTCTTTTGAGGTCACATATATGTATGGGACATTAGCTTCCTCACAAAGTATGGGAAGGTGCGTAATCACATCGATAGGAGAGATGTTTCCAGCAATTACGCACAACCTGAATGAAACAAAACAGCACGTGTTAATGACATTACACAAGTCAAACCGCTAAATGGTCGACCTACAATCACAGCAACATCGAACAAAATATAAAAATAAGAACACCCCCCTACAAATATTTTCAATAGTAGAGGCAAATGGACAATTCCATCATCAACACGAATAGTACTACGCACTATGCTGCTAGGCACAACTTGTAAGAATGTCAGATAATTCCATGACATGTTTGAGCTCAAAATATCTGCCCTTTCCTGATTGCTATGGCCAAGTATAACACGCTCGGTGAAAAGTCCTAACAGAGGAATACATACTTCCTAACAGTCTAACAGAGCTCTCTAGGACAATATAAACTACCTTACTAATTACCAAGTATAAGCACTAGTAAACGAGAAGAACAAGAGATACCTACCCTTTGTTCCCACGACGGATGCTCTTGACCACCTCCTTGACCCCGCGCTTCAGGCACTTGGCCTCCGAAGCTGCAGAAACAAACCAAACCATGATTAAACCAGAGAAGCGAAAGTTAGCGAAGAGATTTTGGTTTTGGCCAAAGAGGAAAAAGGGAACAAACCTCGGCGAACGAGCTTGAGGGTCCGCTTGGAGAGCTTCTTCCCCGCGAGAGGCTTCGCGATGGGCGCCAGCGCCACCGGGGTCTTCTTCTTCTCCGTCTCCGTGTCGCTCCCCATCGCCGCCGCCGCCGCCTTGGACTAGTGTGAGGACTTCGCGGGTTTAGGTTGGTGGTGGAGGCGCTAGGGTTTTAGGACTGGAGACGCCAAGCCGCTCGCTATTAAAAGGGGTTTGGGCCTTCGGGTGCTAATCCCTGGAACGTGGGCCCGATCACGCATTCAGGCCCACCTGTCAGAAGGCTCGTGGGCAGTTAAGCCCACCAAACCCATAGAGATGCCCAAACCCTACACCTCGCAGCGCCCCGACACCAGCTCCACCGGCGGCGCCTCCACCCGTCGCTGCTCGCCGACGACGTGGAAGAGGACTTACCCGCCGCCGCTTCTCCTCGCGTCTCCTAACCGGACGCTTAGTTACTGATTCGTTCGCATGGGTAAATGCAAAGGTGCGGAAATTTCCCCTTTCTGCACTGTGTAGCTTCCTGGTTGGATTAGTTGGAATTGGGGGGCGAAGGTTTGAGTTTGCTGCTTTGTTCGTAGATAAAAAGGATTCGCGGGAAGCCAAGGTTGATAAGAAAGTGGCGCTTGGGCTCGGAGTGAAGAGGAAGCAGCTGAAGAAGAAGAAGGATAGGGTACTGGATGGTGCTGTTGAGAGCCAGGCCGCTGTCGGACATGCTATCGTGGAAGGTATTGGCAGTGGTTGTTTCGTGTTATTCCTTGTCATTTTTTTCCTGGAGAATTAGTGGTTAAGCTTAGATTTGAGGGTAGTTTATATTCGCTAAAAAATGTAACACTCATCGCCCCCGCAAAGGGTAGAAGCAATGATGCAGTGATACAGCATGAAGTATGATGAGAAGATAAATAACGGAGTGTATATTTATTTTATTTATTGGCCAGATAGTTTGTTCCTCGCCGTTGTTGCTTAAGTTCAACTTTAAAATAAAAGTATGCTCAGTAAGATTTTAGCATGATTGGATTGTGATGAGTGTAGATAAATAACAGAGTGGCTATTGATTTCTTGCCAGATTGTTTGTTCCTCGCTATTGTAGCTTATGTTCAACTTTGAAATAAAAATATGCAAAGTAAGATTTTAGCATGAGTGGAGCTCTTCAATTTACAAATATGCTAGGTTTTATCACAGCATGTTCATTCTCCGATGCATTACCCATGTTTATTTCCATCATCAGCAAGGTTATCAGAATCATCAGATTGATTCAAATCAAAGGCTCCACAGTAGAGGAACACTAATTGTAGAATTCATGTAGAATTATTTGGATATTCAGTTAATCTACGTTTGTAGAAACGTAGAATGGTATGAAATAATTGAGATTCTGTATACCTTTGTACTCATCAGTGTCTCATGTGCAGAAAACAAGTAGCACCAGTACTATCTCATTTCCTTGGCGCTTGTTAGTTTTTTGGTTCAAGCTCTCTGAGTTGTTTATCAGACCCTATATATCATTGTGAAGTTTTTTTTTCAAAGCGTGAAATGGAACTATTTCTTGTAGTATAATATTTTACCTTCTGTCTTTGGTTCTTAGATAAAATATTGATAGGAAGCAAGAAAACTTTATTGATGAAGCAAAAGAAGAAAACTAAGCATGCCAAAGTAACAAACCGTCGTACCAAGGCCGATGTCAATGAGGATGATGCAACGCCTAAGCTAAAGAAGAAGAGCAGACAGCTAAAGGAAAGCAAGAGTCCTGTTGAGGTACAAAGTCCGGTGGACAGTAATGATGCTGGAACACTTAAGCTGAAGAAGAAGAACAAAAGACAGCTAAAGGAAAGCAACAGTCCTGTTGAGCTACAAAGTCTGTTGGACAGTAATGATACTGGAACACTTAAGCTGAAGAAGAAGAAAAAAAAGGTGAAGGAAGGGAAGAGCTCTGTTGAGCCCAATGACGCAGATAATATCCTGCATGAAAATATGGATGAAGAAACTCTAAGTGGTAAAAGATTGCTTCTAACTTATTACCACTCTGACTGCTGAACTACCTTTCACTCATGATGAGTGGCGTTAATCTTTTCACATTTTTTCTTGGCAAATGGCTTTTCATCCGTGCAAGAAACTAGTTGAATCCTACATTTTTACCCATTTTTCTCATTCTCTAGTAATTCTTGGACCTTTCTTTTAACTAATAGTTGATGTGCATATATTTTATGCAGCTGATGATAACCAACTTGCTGCTGAGAGTGAAGTTATGGATATTGGGGAACCAGTGAAGGCAAAGAAGCGAAAGAAAAATAAGACAAGTAGGTGGTTGTACTTGGTCCTAAACAAAGTTGATCTAAATATTCAGCCATGTATTGCATACATAGTTGTGTTTCCTGACAAACATGTTTTTCACTTGATGCAGAGAAAGTAAAGGAATCTCAGGAAGTCAACAGGACAGATATGCTGGTATCAGTTAGAGAGGACAATGTGGAGGGGCATGTTGAAGTTGATACTGCAAATGTTGATGAGATTGCATCTATCGATGAAGATTGTTCCAGGGGAATGAAAAGTAATGTCTACACTTCTCGTTTTTTATCACCGAAAAGTTATATTTTCCGCTACTGTATAAAAAAAGATGCATTGTCCAGTTTCCACAATGAAGACATAATGTACTGTATCAAATACACTCCCAAGGAATGCCACTACTTAGACTTCCTAAATCAAAAGATTCGTAGGAGTCCATTTGATTGCGAAACTGACAGATCTATAAGTCTAGCTTGTTGGTTCCTGCGATGCAATAAGCCTAAATCATATGTTATGCAGACTTTAAGGGTGCTTAGTAGTTGGTATTCTGCTCCACTGAGTTCCACTGTATTTATGTATTTTGCTTTGTTATCTTACAACCTGCAAATGGACACAGCAAAGTCCTAAATGGCAAAACACTAATATGTGTTGTGACGAATTTCTTATCAGAATGGATCTTGGAGTACAGACAGAAGCGGCCAGGCTTGAAAGTTTTGCAGCAAAGCATAGATGAGTTCATAACTGCGCATGAGGAAAAACAAGAGCAGGTTTGTATTTTCAATTGAAGGATGAGCCTGTCCTGATTCATAGCTAGCTTGTTCCGCAAACAATAATTGATCATCTTTTGCAACTAAAGACAAGTTTTTGAAGCATTGGAGAGTGTATTGCCGCCATACCAGGATCACCTTCTTTGTCTCGTTTATTACGGGAAAATTTTACCATATGTTTGTGTTGGTATAGCAACTGTATCATTGTAACTGTAATTTGTTTTTCATCTGGTACATGTTTGATTTATTCAGGAGAAGAAGGAACGAGAGGCAGCAGCTGCAGAAGATGGGTGGACGGTTGTGGTGCATCACAAGGGTAGGAAAAAGACCACAGATGCTGAAACTGGAACAGCGGTTGGCTCTGTATCTCTGGTTGCAATGCAAGAGAAAATGTCTCAGAAGAAACCTAAGGAGGTTGGCCCGAACTTCTACAGACATCAGAAACGAGAAGCTCAAATGACCGGTATGTCAAAAGATACTTTTATAGATTCCGTATTATCCTTGATGCAGTTTTAGTTACTCCTAGTGCTCACTACTCGTATGATGCATCAGAAACCTGGTCTTTGTTCAATGCTATAGTTTTAGGCAAATAAATGCCCCCCTTTGCATTTCAAGTTGATCCTTCCGTCGTAATTTGCAATACATGAAATTTTGTTCGAAAAAAAAGAGGTGATATGTAACATTATGGATTGAGGAAACTTACTTTCTTTAACTGCTACAAGTTGCAACAGTGCATTGTCTGCAGAAACTGCTTGGAGCTAACATGTGTTTCTTGCGCAGAACTGGCGATGCTGAAAAGCAAGTTTGAGCAGGACAAGAAGAGGATACAGCAGCTACGGGCGCAAAGGAAATTCAACCCTTACTAGTGATACCCAGATTTTGAAGGGGTTCCTGCACTGCACGCCAGAGGAGATGCAGCGTTCATTCCACATTCATTAGTCAAGCGCAGCCGAAAGACTGGTTTGCTGTGTTACTGTATTCCTTTTTTTTGACAGAAAATGTGCATTGTTGGACAAGATGGTGTATGTTTCTTGAGCCAAAACATTGCCAGCATGTGTGTAATGGCGTAACATTCCTTTTGGTGGATCATTCTTTAGACGGAAGGTTCGAGCAGAGCCCAGCTTTAAATTAATAAAGCCACCATGGGCAGAGTAGTAATACAACGAGACAAGGAGCAATAGAAGGACACAACGTCAGACTGAATACAAGCATATGCGGCACGCAGGCGGGAAGGACACAACGTCAGACTGAATACAAGCATACGCCGCACGCAGGCGGGAATGGTACCTAGCTCTCAAACTAATGCCCCAACATCGGTAGAGAGACTAGCAAAGCTAAGCTAAGAGGACTACAACTAGATAGGTAGGGAGTGATCGAATCTTGCTGATCGTAAGTCGAGTGCGTCGCGGTCTTGGCTCCTAGCCAGTGGCCTCCAAACTTGTAGGTACATCAACATTTTGTATAGTACGTCAGCTGGATGTGAAGGGAAGCGTCCCTCAATCGTAAATTTGTTGCGTATGTTCCACAGCGCCCAACAAAGGGCCGCACAACACGTTAAGAAAACCCGTTTCGTTTGCCCCATGCAAACGGAGATCTTCCCTATATGTCCGCAAAGCATGAGGGGTTCCACGTACACTGGAGCAATTCCCTAACTGCACTCCACATCCACATGAATCTCGCGAGAGAGCATGTGAAGAAGATGTGGTTTGTGTCCTCTGACTCCCCACATAAGGCGCATCGGCCATTAGAAGGTCCTTGTCGGTGGCGAATGTTGTCATTCGATGGGAAGCGCTTCCTGATGTTGCCATAAGAAGATCATGATCTTCAATGACACATGAATCTTCCAGATCTCATTGAAGTGTTTTCTAGGTGTACCCTGGCAAAGGACCTTATACAATGAGCGGACCGAGAACCTCCCCCAAGGTTCTAGTGCCCAGGTAAGTGGTCCGGATCTTGAGAGAGTTGGGTTTCTCCGAGCTCCCTCATAAGGTTGTCCTATTCAATCCGCTCTCCCTGACCAAGAGAGCGCCTAAGCGGAATGTGCCACCCTCCGGCTAGACTGATCGAGCGATGGACGCCTCCATCATGGCCGAGATGGCAGGGAACCGAACGTTCAAAGGTCCGGACCCTTGCCACCAGTCTAACCATACACTTGTAGAGGTTCCATTGTGAACCCGGTGTTTAGCTCCCAAGAGAAACACCGGTTTGAGCTTCAAGAGGGCATTCCAGAACTGTGAGCCTCCGCGATCAGAGTCCAAGGAGGTCCCTATCCCTGAGATACTTTTGGTTTTGATGAATTGGGCCCAGAGGCTCGAGCCCCCCGAGTAAATCCATTTGCCTATTAGGCAAGTGTTCATGAGTTTGGTATGCATAATGCCCAATCCCCCAAGGATTTCGGTTTGCACAGTGCGTCCCACCTAACCCAGTGGTACTTCCTCTTATTAGCGTTAGCGTTAGCCTCCCAGAAGAAGCGTGTGCGGTGTCTCGTTCATGGTCTGGTGCACCCGTCCCCTAACATACATACCCCCATGGCATGTAATTGTGGATCATTCTCGTGTCTGTACTTTGCCTCCTCAATCGGTAGAATGTCTTGAGTCCATGAGGCAGCTGCTTTGCCGCCGACGAGATGGAGTGAGGCGTTCCGGCGGCGCCTAGGGGCGCGTTTGGTAGGTAGCAGGGGTTTCTCACCTCGCTGGGGGCAGGCTCCAGGGGGCCTGATGAGCAAATGCGGGCTCTAATCCGTGTTGTTGGGTTTGTTTGGCAGGCTGCAGCTAAGAACGTGGCATGGGTTTAGCCACTTGTACTGCCTGTTTGGTTACATCAAAAGCATGCTCAAATGCAACTATGCCACTGTTTGGTTCTATGCAATGTTGCTGCTACGGTAACCTCTTCCAACTTGTGTGAGGTTACCAGGCTTAGGAAATACACACTAATGAACATGATCCACATAACATACCAGTACGATAGTTTTAACCAAGTACCATAATCCAGATGCACAAGTAGCTTAAAACAGAATTCAAACAAAGTCTGATCTAACTACTAGGAATAACATTAAACAGGCCCCAATCCACTAGCTTACTCGTCTTCATCTTCGTCTTTCTTGAAGTTCAGCGGGTGCTCAGGGCACTGTCTCACCACCTCACAGCCTGTGTGGTCGAAGATAATCACCTTGTACTCCATTCGACCGAGCTTCTTGAACATGAGCAGATAACCAATATCTAAGCAGTGAGCTATGGCGAAAGCTGACCATCCTTTGACGAGGCAAGCTCTCCCATTGACATCAGCTACGGTGATAGTCCAAATGCAGCATGTGTTCATCTTGACAGTGATATCACTAGGCACCTCGCCCAAGTAGGGCCTAAAGGCGACAGGAACAGGGAGGAGTCCAAGTCCGGGTGCTAGCACCACTTTGCAGAAGTGGTTAGGGGAGACCGTGTTCTTGATCCAGCCATACGTTTCCTTCCTTCTCTTGAAGACGGTGTCAATGTCATCCGTGGTCAGAGGTTCCTTCATCTTCGAATCCTGGTACAAAGATAATGGTCTTAGTAAACTTTGAACATCACGGTTTGTGCAGGTGTTTTTCCAAGCGACCAAGAGAACTGTCCAAGCTTTGAACATACCAGTTGGTCGTTCGGTATAGTTCGGTATAGTTGCCCAAGGCCTACGAGAAGTGTTCATCACACGCCCAATAGATCGAAGCTTTGACTCACATTGAACCCTAGATCTACCGTGCATGTCAATGTAAGCAGACGAACAGCAATGGATCTACAGATCTAGGATTGTTGCGAGGCATACAAGGGCTAGGGATTCTCTTACCGCCATTGACAAAGTCCTTGAGGAGGAGATGAGATGACGCGGTGCTGCCGATGTGGGGATGAAGCTCCTTCGCACGGAACTACGGGGAGTTCGCGGCCCTGCGTCTGCTGTCTAAGATGCTCGCGCCGGTGCTCGATGAGCCACCGACGGAGAGAGAAGAGAAAAGGAGCGAGCGGTGAGGGGAAATGAAGATGGGAGAGTGGGCGGTGAGAGGAATAAATGGCGCGTGTTCCAGAAGGGACGCGCCGTCTCCCCCGTGTCCGCCCTCGTGCTTCCCCTTGCGCTCCACTCGGCATGGCCCCAGGAAAACGGCCGATTCGGCCGTTCCTACAGGCCTGGCCCGAGGGTGCTTTAAGAAGCGCGCTAGCCAGGCCCACTGACAAAAACGAGTAACCAAACATGAGAAGGTCACACCTGGCGGGCCGGGCCAGAGTGGATGCGACCTGCCAAACGCGCCCTTGGTTCTTGGGGATTATGATGGCTCGGCACCGTGCGATCACTGACTGCATTTCAGGCTGTCTTACGTTCGGTTCTACTGGCAGCAAACCCACATCGACCATAAACCTTCTCATCGTGTAACACGTGGCACAGACAGAGGCAGACGCAGAAAAATGGGAACTATTACAGGACACACTGACACACACCGAGTAGATATCAGACCAGCACGTCGACACGATCGAAGGTGTCTGTTCGCGATGGTGAGCCTCTCGAACGGCGTCCTGGGCGCCCTCAGCATCGCGTCCCTCGTCATCGCCGTCCCGCTCATCGGCGCCGGCTCCTACCTCCACGACCACGCCTCCGGCTCCACCGAGTGCCAGCGCCTGCTTCGCCTCCCGGTCCCTGCGCTGGGCGGCGGGATCCTGCTCCTCTCCCTCATGGCGCTCGCCGGCGCCTGCTGCCGCGCGTGCGGCCCGCTCCTCTGGCTCTACGTGCTCGCCGTCTTCTTCCTCGTCATCGGCATGTTCTGCGTCACCATCTTCGCCTACGCCGTCACCAACAAGGGCGCCGCCAACGCCGCCTCCGGGAGCGGCATCGGGGAATACCGGATCGGCGATTACTCCGACTGGCTCAAGGACAAGGTCGGGGACTACGACACCTGGCGGCGGATCCAGAGCTGCATGGCCGACGCCGGCGTCTGCGGCGATGGACGGTTCAGCGGACGGTTCGGTGGCGTCGCCGCCGGGATCGACGCCACCGATTTCTACCGCCTGCATCTGCCGCTCCTCCAGGTACGTGCGCATGCGTGGATCCGATCGTTGGTTGGTTTGCATGGCGTGCATGCACCACGCATAGATCCAGTCACCACTCACCAGCTCACACTAGCGTTCACGTGGATATCTTTTTTATGTGGAGCGATAAATCAACAAATTGCCCATTTATTCGTGGAGATTCAACGCTGCATTAATTTTTGTTCCTTAATTCATGACCTACGAAATAAGGTTGTTAATTAATTACAGTACTTGCCTCCATATCTACACGAAACAGGCTTTCGCCCAGCTTTATAAATAAAGCACCGACCCACAAACAACCGCTGATACAAACTCGACACCACACAAGCTGGGGCAGCAGCAAACACACACAAACGCCCAAAAAAAGAAAAACATAAAGAAATGGTGACAAAGGTGGATCGACTAAACTACGATGACCCGCAACTGTTGCGCCCTCTCCGAAGAAGTACCACCACGCTCCTTGCGTCGAATCATCGAGTACCAAGCAGCCCCTTCAAGAAGGGAGATATTGCCGCCCGGACCAGCAAACTGGTCCTAGGGTTTCCCTCGGCACACTCAGGGAGACGGACACAGATAGCCACGACGCCCTTCAGGAAGGATGATGCCACCCAAAGATGGCACCGCGTCGGTGTCGGCCAAGCCAACAAGGATTTCTCCCGAATAACCATGTCCGCAATCCCGAATGATCCGATGCACAGGAGCCCGCGAGGACGAGGCCTCGCCGCCACCAAACTCACCACCCGCCAACATGCGCCACCACAGCTACCAAGTCATCAGCGTCGTCTCCCCGAAGCAACCGTCACGAGACCAGCAGTACGAAGGCAGAGAAAGCTAATACCGGGAAAAGTAGAGATCGCGGCCGCGCGGGAGGGAACTACCTCCACCGTCGAAGACGGTAGTCGACCGGACGCGACTACAGAGCATACCAGTCCCCGTTAGATCCGGCCGAGCCCGCCTGGCCCGTAAAGCCCCCTTGGGGGCAAACCAATCCTAATAGGGTCCGGCCGGGTCCAGAACGGACCCGTGAAGCCCGTCGCCACGCTGCAACAGGCCGGCCGCCATCTCTACTGCCTGCACCGCCTACCTTACCAGCCACTGCCGAACGCGCTGCGGAGGAGGCTTACCCAACCCGATCCAGATAGGCCCATAGGGCCCCGCCTGGGCCAGGGCCCGATCTGGATCAACAGGGCCCGAACTGGGCCGAGGTCCCGTGCGGGCCACCATGGCTGGGCATGGCCGTGCTCGCGAGCGAGCCGGGCCTCCCTGCAGCTCGCCGTCGCCGGCGGCACTGCTCTGCCCTGCAGTCCCACGAGCGTCGTCGCCGTTCCGCCGCCTCCCGGCCGAGACCTGACCGAAGGCCACCGAGGAGCACCGCCGCTAGGAATTGGAGCCCCGCCTCCACCTCCAAGCGCGGGGAAGGACAGGCCGCCGCCGCCGGCGCCGGCCGGGCCACGCCCGGCGGCCTCTGCCGACGGCGGCGACAGGGGAGGCGACGGAGGGTCGCGGACGGGGAGAGGCCGAGGCCGCGGCCGGCCGCCGCGGGGGCGGCGCGGCCGCGCGAGGGAGGGGGAGGAGAGGGGGAGGGAGAGGGAGAGGCGGCGGGGGGCGGCCGGCGGCGGCTAGGGTTAGGGTGGGGAGGTCGCGAGAGACACCCTAGATTGATTCTAATTCTCCGTACGTTGTTGTAGCCAGGAGATCCCTTGCCTCCATATCTAGATCGATAATAAGGCAGTTGTTCACTTCAGTAGAAATTTACCACAACAGTATGAGTATGCAGTGCTTCTATTCCTTCCAGTTAAGGACTTAGGGCCAGTAAGAGAAAACATACTAACAATGTGTACTCTGTTTTTAGTCCGGCTGCTGCAAGCCGCCTGCGTACTGTGGGTACCGACAGGTGAACACGACGTTCTACGAGGCCCCCCCGAGCGGCCTGGAGACAACGGATGCGGACTGCCAAGCATGGAGCAATGAGCAGAGCCTGATGTGCTTCCGGTGCAATGCGTGCAAGAACGGCGTGCTGGCCACCGCCAAGAGCAACTGGCGGGTCGTGGCCGTCGCCAACGTCGCCACCCTCACGCTCCTCGTCTTCGCCTACTCCCTCGGCTGCTGCGCCCTCCACAACAACGACCGCCGCCCCCGCCGCTACTACTGATCTCAATCGCTTCGTTTGTTCGTCCATGGGGGGTTTCAGAATTCAGAGTAGACTGTTGTTTTTGTCTAATTTTTTTCTTAATTTAGCAGTGCAGTAAAGTACAGAGGTAACAGACATGGTGTAAAAATTGTTTGGCATTGTGCGAAACTTTTCTAATATAGACATCAGAAGGTGACATGGGAGTGATGCAGAGGCTGCTGAACACCATCGTACTTTTCAGAAGTCTTAAACCTTGGCTTCCACGGTACTGATCCTTTTGGTTGCATGTATGAAGCCTTAGGCTTGGTTGCCACATTGTTCAAAGCATTCCTCAGTCAAGTCTGCTGGAAATGCTTGATTCGGGCGTTTCCAACAAGCCAAGCCAAGCGAGTGCAAGGCAACCCGAAGTGGTGGCCCCTCTTGCTCTGGTAATGCAGTCTCAGTATGTGCTCTCTTGGTCTCTACACCAATGTTCAGCACACTTTCATGCTTCAACATTTGTGAAATATATTTTCATGTAAGTGTACATTTATTTTCCCTCAGAGAAAAGTGTAACATTTCTTCACCGAGAAAGCAAGTTTATGAAAACTGCAGAACGGTTTGCATGCAACATTTTAGGAAACAAATCGTGTAAACCATAAATAATTTTCAACTAATTAATGTGGAAAATAACTCCTAATTTATTTTCACGCCATTCTTGGGTGATGCCTCCTCCTCCCATTGCCTCCAAATGCTCCAACCGCCTATGTTGAGAAAGATGGAGAGAAAGTGTGGACGCGTGATGAGATTGCTACCAATTTCAGCCTGAGATCTACTGTAGCTTGTATTTCTTGCGGTGATTTTACTGCCTACATCACTGAAATCAACGCAGCATCTGTAAATATGACAACATCACTACAATTGCGGATCGAATATTTTTCACAAGATGATGCAAGATGTACATCTTATCTTACAAGAAAAGATCCAGATTCATTTTATTCATGTCTCCGGCGACTAGCTGCTCGTGAATTCATACATACGTACGACACATGGAAGCATGAAAGCATGAGCAAAATTGGGGACATCGATCTAGCAGTTCTTGGTGCAGAAGCAACCGTGATCTTTAACGCGAAGGCACTTGCCTCCGGTGAATCCCCCTGGCTCGGTCATGCAAACGTTCCCGCAATAGGAGTGGCGCGTGCATGGCCCCTGAAACTTGTGGCTCTGCGTCTGGCACTGCCTCGCCGAAGCGACCTGCACTAGTCCCTGGCCATCTGCACGGACAAAATACAGAAAAATCGGTTCTCTCAAATGATTTCAGCAGTACTGCGACCAGTTGTTATCTCAGATAGTTTCATCAGCAAGGATATACCTGAGGTCACAAGTGATCTGCGGAATGTCAAGAGGATTGCGCTGGAATGTATGGCACATGAAAGCACAGGAGTGGTTCTTGTTATATACAGGCAACAACACACATATTTCTTTGTTTCTTGTAGGCCATTTTTAGGAGGTAATTAACTCACCCGTGAAAACAGTAGAAATGATTCCCTTAGCTAGGAAAATAGCTTTCTCTTAATATTTAAGAGATCATCCCTTAGCTAGGGAAGACAACCATCTCTTTATTCGTCCTCTCTCCTCCAACTAAGAAAAAAAAATCATATATGGCATCTCTAAGAGAGGCTGACGTCACCCCATTTTACTTAGGCTACTTTTTTTTTTTGCGTGGATCCCATTACGCTATTCCTGCGTCGTCTCTTATGTAATGTTTCTGGGTAAATGGTAAACCAAGTATACTTTTGTGTGGCAAAAGTACCTTGAATCTGTTTTAGGATGTGTTATCTTACTCTCTCCATTTTTCACAAGAAATCATATAAATTCTGGTCAAAGTCAAAAAAGTTTGATCAAGTTTATAGAATGAACTACTCCCTTATTTTCAAATTATAACATGTTTTTTTTTTGGAATCACATGTATATAGATGCGTTTGTATATGCATGTTCACTCATTTCAGTCTGTATATAATCCATATTAAAATATCCATAATATTTTATATTTCGGAACAGAGGGACTATTACCATCTGCAATATAATGTCAAATCAATATTATCAAGTCAACAATGAAATATCTTTTCATACTCTATCTACAATTCTACATACGATTATAGTTTTCAATAGTTTTTTCTGCCAGCCTTTGTCAAAATTAACTTCGTTTAACTTTTTAATGAAATTTAGATGACTTATTTTGAGAAACGGAGTTTCAAAACTCCATCTCCCGTGCGGACGGTGGTCAGCACAAGCAGGGACCCAGAGCAGCTGCAAGAGTTGCTGTCGCAGATCAGAGCGCACATTGCCTCCCCCTTGCTCCCCCTTCCTGATGTGCAAGTGGTGAGGCGCAGAAAGTACAAGTACGTGCCAGAGAGCCAAAAGAGGCGTAGCTCGAGGATTGTGCTCAAAGCAAGATCAAAGCCAGCCTCGGCTGTCAAGCGCTCCCAGCAGGTCCTCATGGCACAGCTCGGCATTGCCACGCAGGAGGAAGTCATCTCTGACGATCATATGGCGCAGTATGCAGAGTTCTTTGCGGGCCGATGACAGCGGACCAGGTGCAAGCACTGGCCTCCCTTTTTGGGTTGCGGGTGCCAATTGAGGAAGGCGGTGTGGCCGTGTTCTAGAGCACAGCTTGGCAGACTAGCAGGTTTTTCACATGGATTACATCAACCATGTGTTGGCGGCCTGGAACATCAGAGGCTTAAACGATGCCAATAGGCATTCGGAGGCGCGTGCTCTAGCTGAGGATTCCAAAGCCTCCGTAATCTGTCTTGTAGAATCCAAATTGGAATCTGTGGATCGTTTCATGATAATGAGAATCCTTGGCCCCCGGTACAATGAGTTTGTCTTCTTACCTGCAGTTGGTACGGCGGGGGGAATTATTGTGGCTTGGCAATCCTGCCTTGTCACAGTTTCTTATCCGCGAGTGGATGATTACTCTGTGACAGATTTTTCTCTTTTGTGGACGGTGGTGAGTGGTGGCACACCACGGTGTATGGCCCCACGGCGGACGAGCTTAAGACAGCATTCTTGGATGAGCTGAGGGAAATCAGGACCACTTGCAATGGCAAATGGACGGTGGCGGGCGACTTCAACCTAATTTTGGAAACAACTGACAAGAACCAAGGCGTCATCAACCGTAGAATGATGGGGAGCTTCCGTCGCTTCATCAACGATGTCGAGCTCGCAGAGGCACCTCTCATAGGCAGAAGGTTCACCTGGTCAAATGAGCGCGCTACGCCTACACTTGTAAAGTTGGATCGATGGTTTTACTCGGCTGATTGGGACTCGGCTTACCCCAATAGCTTGCTGCAGGCCTTAACGTCAAGCATCTCGGATCACTGCCCAATCCAAATATCCACGAACATCAGTTTCCACAACAAGCGCAGATTTCACTTCGAGAGCTTCTGGACAGCCATGCCGGGGTTCTCCGAAGCTGTAGCGGCAGCATGGGGGACGCCGGTTGCAGACAGGGATCCACTCCTTGTGCTTGATTCCAAGCTGCGGATCACAACAAGAGCTCTCATGTCTTGGGGGCAGAAGAAAATTGGCAATATCAAGAAACAACTGCTGATGGCCAAGGAAATTGTGTTCCAACTTGATGCAGCTCAAGACACAAGGCCGC
Organism: Poa pratensis; assembly: GCA_947311845.1. Taxonomy (NCBI): domain Eukaryota; kingdom Viridiplantae; phylum Streptophyta; class Magnoliopsida; order Poales; family Poaceae; genus Poa; species Poa pratensis. The sequence goes on along the minus strand of CAMZMU010000081.1, from coordinate 22,948,728 downwards.
TCACGACTGCAGAAAGCTGGCTCAGGAAGGAGTTGAATAAGAAGATACTGGGTTACACATCTCTCCAGCGCACGATAGCTCGGCAACGTTCCCGCATCCTTTGGCTGCAAGAAGGTGATGCTAACACCTCGTACTTCCATGCCCATGCGAGCAACCGACGTCGCCGAAACCATTTGTTCAAGCTGAGACACGGTGACCATGAAGAAACAACTCAGGAGGGTATGAACGAGATCAGCATGACCTTCTTTGAGAATCTGCTGGGTACCCCGCAGCCACGGATTAGCACTCTAAATCTTGACGCCCTAGATTTTTCTGAGGTTGATCTCACTTCCCTCGAGGCGTATTTCTCTGAAGCAGAGATATGGGAGGCGATCAAGGCGCTCCCTGCGGACAAGGCCCCTGGCCCAGATGGTTTCTCGTTGCGGTTTTTCCAATCTTGCTGGTCGGTGATCAAAGTGGATGTCATGGCAGCGATCCATCACCTGACAACCCGAGACAACCACAGTTTTCAGGCTCTTAACAAAGCGTTCATCACTCTACTGCCCAAGAAACCTGCAGCAGTGGACCTATCTAACTTCAGGCCGATCAGCTTGCTTCACAGCATTGCGAAAATCTTCTCTAAGGCACTCTCGCTACGTATCGCTCCCAAAAAGAACTCGCTAATTGCCACCAACCAGAGTGCATTCATCAAAGGAAGAACGATCCAAGACAATTTCATGTTGGTTAGTCAATCCTTGAAAACCTTTCATCGCCGACAAGTGCCAGCCCTCTTCCTTAAGCTTGACATCGCTCGCGCTTTCGATTCGATTTCTTGGCCGTTCCTTCTTGAGGTTCTTCGTCGCCGAGGCTTCGGCCCGAATTTCTGCTACTGGATCTCGGTTTGCCTATCGACATCCAGCACTCGTATCTTGGTGAACGGCTTCCCAGGGGAGCAGATCTTCCACGCAAGGGGCCTAAGGCAGGGGGATTCGATCTTCCCACAATTGTTCATCTTGGTGATGGAGGTCCTCACGGCAGTGTTCGCCAAAGCGGAGGCCGCCGGTATTTTTGAGCCTCTGATCCATTGGGGTGTGCGACACAGGCTTTCCGTTTACGCAGACGACGTGGCAATTTTTATCAGACCATAGGAAGAGGAGCTTCTGGCGGCTAAACAGCTCTTGGACTGTTTCGGTGAGGCTTCAGGACTCGTAGCTAACCTCAACAAGAGCATCATTGTACCTGTATGATGCAATTCAGAAGAGGTGGAGCAGATTTTGCCGGCCTTTCCATGTCAGATTTCAGAGTTCCCCTGCAAATACCTCGGGCTGCCTTTATCTCCTAGAGCACTGCAGAAATTGGACTGGCAGCCGTTGCTTGACGAATTGGCAAAACGATTAGCGACATGGAGGACTGCAATGCTCACCGAGGGAGGACGACTGGTGCTCATCACCTCTGTCCTCATGACGATGTCGATTTACCACATGCTCTCGTTGGATCTTCCACCGTGGGTAATCAAGCAAATCAATAAGATCTGCCGCTGTTTCTTTTGGCGGGGCACTGACGATGTCAAGGGTGGACACTGCAAGGTCGCTTGGGACCAAGTCTGCAGACCGAAAGCTCTCGGCGGGCTGGGAATTCATAACCTGCGCATGCTGAATGACGCTCTTCGCATTAGGTGGCGTTGGATGGAAAAGAATGGGCCGCTTAGATCCTGGAACGGCCTTCAGTTCTCTCTTTCACCCACAGCAGAATCCATGTTCTATGCCGCTACGGCGTGCACAATCGGAAATGGGGAACTAACACTATTCTGGTACGATGGCTGGCTAGGAGGCTGCAGCGCCCATTCGATTGCTCCGGACCTTCTAGAGTTTGTCAAACCTGCCAGCGCCCTCCAGATGACCGTAGCACAAGCACTTCAGAACGACTGCTGGATCACCAAGATCACCGGCTCATTATCCGTGCCTGCAATTGTTCAGTTCATCAAGTTATGGCAAGCAGTCAGGTTAGCAGCGCCTCTGTCTACAGAAACAGATAGCTTCAGATGGAAACTCACCACCGGTGGCAGCTATACGTCACGATCTGCATATCTGGCGTACTTTCAAGGATCTATAGAGGCTGACTACGCTAGCAATCTTTGGAGCAGTTGGGCACCTCTGAAAGAAAAGCTCTTCATGTGGCTTGCATTACGCAACAGATGCTGGTCGGGCGACAGGCTACGCAGGAAGGGTTTTCCTGGCCCGTCGGTTTACCTGGCCCGTCGGTTTACGCAGGAAGGGAAACCATGGAGCATTTGCTGGTGCAATGCCCTACAGCGAGGTCCATTTGGTTCGACGTCCTTTCGGCTAAGGGGCTAGGTCGGTTCACACCAACTTCCTCAAGCAGTTTGAGGGACTGGTGGTGTTCCCTGGGTAGCTGCCGTCCGAAGCAGAGAAGGTTGCAGCTTCACCACGCTCGCCATTGCTTGCTGTCGGCGCCTTTGGCTCGAAAGAAATGATAGGAACTTCGAAAGGAGACAGGCTAGCAACAGTGTAATTGTTAGGTTGATCATTCATGAGTTCGACTTGTGGATGCAGGCGAAAAGAGGTGCGGGTAGTGGCGAGGAGTAGGCTTTGTAGAAGCTGGCTGGCTGGTTCCTGCCAGCGTGGCGTGTGTGTTACTGTGTGCCAAAACATTGTAACACTCTTTCTCTCTTAATGTCATGACATGCAGTTTCTGCATGTTCTTGAAAAAAAAAACGGAGTTAGTACCTCCTTAGCGCCGGCAAGATGAATATTTAATCACAAAAGTCTGTTAGTTAGAAAAGGAAGACTTGCAATGAATTAAAATACAATAAATTCTTTCCTCAGCACGATCTGGAGTTAAAAAGTGCTCCCATCTCTTGTGGGCCGGATGACGATCGTGCGGCTGGAGCAGAGAGCTAATGTTCAAAACCCAACGACTATTCAAATTTTTGGGAGATGCGCCCCAGTTTATGTCAACTCTCTCTCTCTAGTCGGTTGCGACCGATGCGGCAATAGGCAATAGACTCATCGAGTGCCCCGAGTGGGTCGGGGACAGTGGTGAGAAGTGGTTGGGGAGCATCAACGGCACTGACGTGTGGCACCCCCGAGTAATCTACGCATTGAGTGACATGCTCAAGGGATTCGTGCTAAGAAGGTAGGGCGGAGGAGGATCATCAGCGGCGTGGTCCTACTTCCTCACGGTGGTGTGTCTCTTCTCGATTTTGTGGTGAGTATTTGAGCAATCCTTATCCCCCGATCTCGTTTGTGTTTCGCCACCATTGTTGCTCGAACGTTCACAACGACGCAATGCTCAGAAGTTCCCTATTGTTATCAACTACCCCCATCAGGGGGTGATGGTGGTGCTAGCCTTCGAGGATTACTGAGCGTTTGTGTCTCTCTCGATTCTACTACTACTCCTCCGTTCCAAATTAATTGACTTCCATTTGCCCACATGTGGATGTATCTAGACATGTTACAAGTATAATACATCCACATTTGGACAAATGGAAATCAATTAATTTGGAACGGAGGGAGTACAACTTCTTATTTTCTCATAGGATAGGTGAGCTCCCACACCTTTTGCACATGGTAGATATGGTTTTCGACAAGTATGACTAATTGGCTAAATTTAGGATGATACGTAGTCTTTTCTTAACTATGTAGTTTTGCACACTAGGATAGTTACATCTAGGGATTTTAGAACATACTCCCTCCGTTTTTTAATATAAGATGTTTTATCTTTTGTCCACATTCACATGCACACAAATGTATGTAGACATATTTTACTTTACATGTTCACTCATTTTAGTATGCATGTAGACAACATGTGTAATATCTAAAACATCTTATATTACAAAACGGAGGGAGTAGGTTTTATGTTGTAGTTTTTTTGAAGATGTGGTTGCCACATACAAGATTTTATAGTAAATTAGTTGAGCACACAATGTAGTCTTCTCGCTAAAATCAGTACTAATGTTTTTTAGGGATGTAACTTTGTATGAGGTCTTACATGTATGGATTGTAGAACATAAGTTGTCTGAGGTATTGATGTCTACGCACGCTTCTTGACATGGATATACCCTTCGGGTACCCCGGCGTGAAGGTACCTGGTACAGGCGAAACCCAGTAGAGGCCTAGAGTTAAAGAAGCCCGTGAAGAAAGAAGCCAGACGAAGAGAAGTTTCCTAAAATTAGATAAATCATAGTCGGTTAGAACTTTCCATATGTAAACCTAGTCGGTTACGTATCCAGGACCTGGCCTCCTATATAAAGGCCAGGAGGGTAACCGATTAGGTCAAGCAATTCATAGCCACCACAATCCCGACGAGACAAACAGCTCGCCGGACCCCTGTAACCGCATATTCACAAGATCAAATCCAGACAAGCAGGAGTAAGGGTTTTACCTCAATCGAGGGCCCCGAACCTGGGTAAACTCTCGCTTGTCAGCCGTCGAGTCTACCAGTACTACGCGTTCTCTACCACATAATCAACCCTAGGTACCTAACCATGGGATTTGCCGAGGACACCCCTCGTCAATTGGCGCCGTCTGTGGGAAGAGGTAGTGCTGGATTCACGGCCTCGCCGGTTTCATCATCAGGTGGTCACTCGACAACCTCTCCTTCACACGGTAATTCACCGATCGCCTCACCAAACGGCGGATCGCCGATCATAACTTCAGACGGCAACTCGCCGATCCCATCGACTGGAGCAAACTCAAAAAGCGAACACTCGCCAATTTCTCCAAGGAGGCTCAAACCACATTCAATCGAAGCTCAACAGGCCTTCGAGAGTCTAGAATCAGGTTTGGACGTTACTGTTGGTGACTTAAATTTTTTCGTTGATAAAGATGGTGTGCAGGATCTGTTGGACACAATCGACATGGAGATACTCGACAATCTGTCGACTGCATCCGCAACACCTTCAATCTCGGCAGCAACATCATCACAGATCGCACCGATCCAAACACCAAGTGACTCTGCAACTTCGATGGACGACGAAGAATTTCGCAAAGCAGTGGCCAAAAACTTTGGAGGAAGCGAAGTCGAATCTGTGTTCCGTCCAAACAACTCGGCTGAGTCACTCGAAGGCAACTTCGACTGCACAAACCTCCCGCAAAGCAAGGAAAACCTCGATGACAGCATTTACCTAGCCGACTTTAATGGCCCTGAGGTGCAGGCCAACCACGAGATCTTCACGTGCAATACCAGAAGCTTGGACAAGACAATCGACGATCAACTCGACTACGGCAAAACCAACAGCAAACCGAGTAACTCCGACATGAGTTTGGATGAAGACGCCGAGTCCATGGTACGTGTCAGCAGCGTGGAGATCGCCAACCAAGTAATACCTTACCAGGTGTATACCGCAAGCGCCGCAGAAACATCCGCGGCAGCAGCATGTCGTCGACCCACACAATTTCCATGCACAGTTACCATGCCTGACGGAAGGACCACCCTAACCATCACGGCTGAAACAGCGGAGAAAGTGGATCAAATCATAAAAAATTGCGCGATGATGCCAATCGACGCAACTCCAGAAGAACAGATGACTTACGCATACTTCAACTGGCAAGAAAATATTCGACTGAACAATTACAGAGCTACACTCGAGGAACGCAGAAAACAGGCGAGCATATCAAGCGCCAGGCGAAAGGCACTATCCATGAGTTCTACTGGGAGACACGATCCCGCAAATAGGCCAAGGCTCAACCTGGGTGAAGCGGATCGAGCTGCAATCACTCGAAACCTTGACCCAGCTTTTATGGAAGTGGATAGGGAAGGACTGATCATACCAACTGAGCCAGTTGGAGCACTGATGACATTGGGCAACTACCTCAAAACAATCGAACCTCCAGTGGGAGATCCAAAGAGAGATCATCACCTTCAACTATACAAGCAACTGGCGATTGCGACAAAGGCCATACAGCCAACGCAAACCACACCCGCACGAGAAACATATCGGGATCGTCGCAGTCGAAGCCCTAGGGGAAGAAGCGACGGAAGAAGCTCGCGCCATCGGAGGAGCCGATCTAGAAGGTCATATAGCAGTAGCTCTGACTCAGGGGCAGACATAGGGCCATGCGGAGCATTGTGCTTCACTCGACGAATTCGGGAAGCTCGCATGCCCAAGAAGTTCTCACTCGCAGCAACGCCAAAATTCAATTGCAAACAGGAGCCCTCAGGCTGGTTAGAAGATTACAGATTAGCCGTCGGCTGTCAGCGTGGCACAACAACTACAGCAATGCAGTACATACAACTCATGATGGAAGGAGCAGCTCGCGATTGGCTCAAATCGTTACCCGAGTCATATTACGACTCGTGGGAGCAATTCCGCGATGATTTCGTCAGATACTTCGGACCCTTATGTGACAGGCCCAAAACATTTGAAGAACTCAAAACATGTAAGCAAGGCCCGGACGAGTCGTTGCGATCATATATAAGGCGATGGACCACCATCCGCAACTCGATAGGACATGTATCAGAAGATAGGGCAATCGACGCCTTCAAGGAAGGCTTGTGGAGGAAAGATTTCAGGGAGATGCTCGGACGAGAAGACCCAAAAACAATGGCAGCCCTCATGGCAATCGCAACGAAGTGGGCAAACGGAGAAGACTCAGTAAGAGGCAATCAACCTACGCCATCACACGACAACCACGACAGAGATAATCGAGATCGTAGAGACAACTATCGGGATGATAGAAGGCGCAAGCGCAAATATCGCCACTATGATGATGACAAGCCAAGTTTCGTAGGAGCAGGGTTCGCCCAGCCGCGAGATAGTCGAGACCAAACTGTCAAACATCCTGAAGATAACCGAGACAATCGAGACCACCGTACAGACGACCGAAGAGACAGTCGAGATCGCCGCTCAGATGATCGCCGTGACAATTATCGCGGACGTGACAACCGCGACAGTTACAGAAGGCCTGAATGGCGCAAACGAGCAGACAAAGAGCCAGAGCGCTCACTCGAAGAGCGGATGGACGATTACTGCAGATTTCACCTATACAAGGGAGACGACGGTAGGTTACGTGCTAATCATTCATTAAAGAACTGCAGGGAATTCGACCAATTGGCGATCGAGTACGTACTACGCCTGCAAAAGGAAGGACGCGCTCCACCGCAATTGACGCAAGCACAGCCAATCGCAGTAACCCACACGCAAGCGGTACCAGCTCAAGCGTACTCTACACCGCAACATGTGCAACAAGCTCAGGTATATTCTGCGCCACAGCAAGTACAGCATACTCAAGCATACTCTGTTCCACAGCAAGCACAGCCTACTCAGGCATATACAGCGCAGCAGCAAATGCAACCAGCACCAGTATACATGGTGCCCACAACATAACGGAGGAACACAAGTGGCAGCAGCCATACATCAAGTACCCCAGGGAGAGGAGCAGCAATACCCTCCCACTCGAGGCCAAGTGAACATGATCCAAAAAGGGCGACCATCCAATCGAGAACAGAAACTGCACACACGACACGTCAACATGGCGGTCATGGCACCACCAGCTATTCCAGAATTCTTGAAAGGATCCGAAGTTCCAATTACCTTCAACCGAGAGGATCACCCGCCAGCAGTATACCGACCAGGGCACGCAGCCCTTGTACTCGATGCGCAAATTGGCAACTACGCCATGACTAAGGTCTTCATGGATGGAGGCAGTGGCCTCAACATAATCTTCACAGATACCCTGCGAAGGATGAACAAGGCAGTCGATAACCTGCCAGAATCGACAAACACCTTCCATGGCATCGTCCCAGGTAGAGCAGTACACCCGAAAGGTACAGTCCAGCTCGACGTCACATTCGGAACCCCTGAACACTTCAGAACCGAGTCGATTGAGTTCGAAGTCGTCGACTGGAAGTCACAATATCACGCTATACTTGGGCGTCCGACGTTCGCAAGATTCATGGCTGTTCCACACTACGCTTATCTCAAGCTCAAGATGCCAGGCCCAAAGGGAGTGATCACAGTCAATGGAAACTTCCAAAGATCGGATTCATGCGATCGAGACTTCAGCAAAATCTCTGAGATGTACGGGATAGAGCAGACACTCGCAGAACTTGAGATCACCAATGATCGCACGCTCCTACCAGAACACAAGAGGCTGGCATCCGACAGAGAATTCAGTGCCACAGACGACACAAGGAAGCACCAGGTGCACCCGACTGACCCCGCCAAGACGGTCAATGTGTCGTCAAGTCTAACTATCGCATAGGAAAGCGCGCTCGTCAAATTCCTCCGTGAGAACTGGGAAATATTTGCATGGTCTCCATCTGACATGCCAGGTATTCCCAGGGAATTTGCCGAGCACTCTTTACAAATTAAACCAGGTTTCAAGCCAATCAAGCAAACTATGCGCCGTTTTTCTGATCCAAAAAGAGATGCAATCGAAGCAGAAGTCGACAGGTTGCGTGCAGCCAAATTCATTCGAGAACTCAAAAAAGCAGACTGGATAGCAAATCCCGTGTTGGTCGACAAAAAGAACTCAGAAATAAAGCGAATGTGCGTGGACTTCACATCCCTGAACAAATGCTGCCCGAAAGACCACTTCCCATTGCCTCGAATCGACCAGATTATCGACTCGACGGCAGGGTGCGCACGATTGTCCTTTTTGGATGCATACTCTGGTTATCACCAGATCCGGATGAAAAAGGAAGATGAAGAGAAAACAGCGTTCATAACTCCACTCGGAGTCTTTTGCTACACGACAATGCCGTTTGGTCTCAAAAACGCGGGTGCAACTTACCAGCGCATGATGCAAAACTGCCTCGCCGAGCAAATTGGGAAGAACGTACAAGTTTATGTAGACGATATCGTCGTCAAAACTCAAAACGAGGATACTCTGATCAAGGACCTCCAAGAAACGTTCAACAACCTCAATCGATACAACATCAAACTTAACCCGAAGAAGTGTACTTTTGGTGTGCCAGCTGGACAGCTCCTCGGTTATTTGGTATCAGCAAGGGGAATCGAAGCAGACCCCGAAAAGATTCAGGCCATAATCACGATGAAGAGACCCACCAAGCTTCATGAAGTGCAACAGCTAGCTGGTCGAGTAGCAGCACTCAGCAGGTTCATCAGTAAGTTAGGAGAAAGAGCACTCCCGTTTTACAAACTGATGAAGAAGGCGGAAAAATTCGAGTGGACGGACGAGGCAGACGCAGCTCTTCAAGACCTCAAAAAGATGCTCACAAGCCCTCCGATTCTGGTAGCACCTAGAAAGAATGAACCACTCTACCTTTACGTCTCTGCTACCAATCGAGTGGTCAGTACAGTTTTAGTAGTCGACAGAATGGAAGAAGGGCATAGCCAGAGCATACAGCGGCCAGTCTACTACGTAAGTGAAGTCCTCTCCCCATCCAAACAACGCTACCCGCAATACCAGAAACTGGCGTACGCCGTGTTCATGACCTCCAGGAAACTCGCACACTACTTCTCCGATCACCCGATTACCGTGGTCAACAAGTCGGCAATCGGGGACGTCCTCACAAACCCCAATGCAACAGGTCGAGTAGCAAAATGGCTCATCGAGCTAGGACCACTGGGCATCAAGTATGAGCACCCGAAGGCCATCAAAGCACAAGTCCTGCCAGATTTCCATACCGAGTGGATCGAAGCCCAACTTCCAGGAGTACCTGATGTCTCTAATTCATGGACGATGTATTTTGATGGATCCAAGAAGAACGAAGGAGCAGGAGCAGGAGTGGTGCTCATCTCACCAAAAGGAGACAAGCTACGCTACGTGTTGCAAATGGGATTCGAGTTTCCATCAAACAATGAAGCAGAATACGAGGCGCTAATTCACGGCATGCGCATGGCGAAAGCTATGGGGTGTACTCGACTAATGATTTACGGCGATTCCAAACTAGTGGTGCAGCAAACAATGAAGGCCTGCGACTCAATCGCAGATAACATGACGCTCTACCACGACCTCTACAACATCATGGAGGGAAACTTTGAAGGATGCGAGTTGCGGCACATAGGAAGGGAAAGCAACGAGGAAGCAGACAAACTCGCAAACATCGCGTCCACAAAAGCGCCAATACCACCAGGTGTTTTCTTCGAAAGAATTGAGCACAGGTCAATCGATAAGCGACCATCGGCATCGGCACCCGCCACGGGTAAAGGTAATATCCCAAGCACAACAGATCCTCCAGTCGAGGTATTACTAATCGAACCTACATGGACTCAACCTTTCCTCGCATACATTCTCCGCAATGAACTACCCGAAGACATAAACGAGTCCAGACGCATCATACGGCGAGCAAAATCATACACCATCATTAACGGTGAGCTGTACAAACGCAGCACGTCAGGTATATTCCAAAGATGCATCGCATTCGAAGACGGCAAAGATCTCCTTCGGGATATTCATGCAGGTACTTGCGGACACCATGCAGGCAGTCGATCCATCGTAGCCAAAGCCTTCCGAGCAGGGTTTTACTGGCCAACAGCGTTAAGCGACGCAGAAGATATTGTCAAAAGGTGCATCGGGTGTCAGAAGTTCGCAACACGACCCCATGCACCCGCATCAGCACTCAAAACCATACCACTGGCGTGGCCCTTCGCCCAGTGGGGCCTTGACATGGTGGGGCCACTCAAAAAGTCATCCAAAGGAGGTCACACGCACCTACTCGTCGCAGTCGACAAATTTACAAAGTGGATCGAAGCCATCCCTATCACAAGCTCGACAGCTTCCACGGCGGTCCGTTTCATCCAATCGATCATATATCGGTATGGAGTGATGGACAGTATCATTACGGACAACGGAACCAACTTCACAGCAGAAGAGTTTCAATCTTTTTGCAAGGAGCAAGGAGTCAAACTAAACTATGCGTCAGTCGCGCATCCGCAATCGAACGGACAGGTCGAGAAAGCCAATGGTCTCGTGTGCAGTGGCATCAAGAAAAGGCTGCTGGTCCCACTCAAAAGGGTGCGGGCGCATGGGTTGAAGAACTCGACGCGGTACTATGGAGCCTGCGAACTACGCCAAACGCCTCTACCCAATACACACCATTCTTCATGGTTTACGGTTCGGAAGCAGTACTGCCTTCAGACGTCAAATTTCAGGCACCACGGGTGGAAGCATACGAAGAAACTGACGCAAACAAGGCACTCGAAGACGCAAATGACCTCTTGGAAGAGGCGCGCAACACAGCCTTGGCACGAACAACAGTTTATCAACAAGACCTACGCAACTACCATAGCCGTCGATTGCGTACATGATCTTTCATGGTGGGAGACTTGGTGCTACGCGAGAAGCAGAAAAAGGTTCACAAGTTGGCATCACCATGGGAAGGACCTTACATCATCACAGAAGTTATCAGCGATGGAGGAGCATATCGACTGAAAGATGCCAAGACTGGAGAAGTAACATAAATCCCACTCGAAATACTCGGGGCTGGGTTCATATTCAAAACCCCACTCGACATGCTCGGGGGCTGGGTTCATATTCAGAAGCCCACTCGACATACTCGGAGGCGGGGTTCATATTCAAAACCCCACTCGATATACTCAGGGGATGTTTCATACTCGAACCTCACTCATAACAATTGGAAGCTCAAAGAATACATACATTTGTCACAAATCATATACAGAAATTGTCTATTCGTTTTTTATCTCCGTTACAGGGCCAAAAAATTGATCTCGACAACGGCTTATAAAGTTTTCAGCTGCAGGATATGTCTCACCTAGACACGATTGAGAGATAAGTTCACCTGGAGCAGGTGGCTGTAGGGAAAATTTAGGCCTACGACTGCGTATATAAGCCATGGTAGCATTGGCTCCAAGCACAGCAAGGTTCATCAAGGATTCTTTAACTGATTCTGATACTCGAAAGATGTCAATCAAAGGGAATAATCCTTGAGGCTGCGGCCCACCAGGAAATAGTGCACGATTCAAACTGGCAAAGATGCGCCTGCATATCTCGAGTACTTGGGCGTTCCTCCATACTCGGTCCTTCAAAGTAAGCAAAGCACGCGCGTGAACTTTGTCCAGAAGTAAATGTTGACGGCCATTCGAAGGATCTTCAATCGCCTTCTCCAGTAATCGAGAAACTCTCCTATCCTCTTGCTCGAAGTTGGGAACAAATGCTGCAAGTGCAAGAAGGATAAGGATAACGATCAAAAAACAAGGGTAACAATCAAAGAGGATCGGGAGATCAAGTTACTAACCTTCGAGTTGGCGATTCACAGATTCCATCTCCTCCATCACATAATTTTCTCGTTGGGTAGCAAAGCTTGGGCGTGAATTAAGAAGATCAAGTTCAGCCTGCTTTTCTACTAGCTCTTGTTCCAGTTCTTTTATTCGATTCCTAGCATCATCCAGAGCTCGGGAATTCCTCTCGAGTAGCTAGCATTCCGATTGGCAGTTCGAGAAGAGCAAGGAACATCTACAGCACAAACTTCATCCTGCTTCATAAGGAGTACAAATTCATCATCACAAACATATGAGAGATCATACATAAGCTCGCACAAAAGAAATCATAACATATATAACCATGCAAGCATGGGGCAGAAGGATTCGAGTAGGTTCATAATTACATCCCAAAAGACAAAGGAAAGTAGCAAAGGTGCATGCTAATCCTAAGCACGAGAAGCAGATTCTGTCTTGGTCTTGCGCGACTGAGTCCTAATAACTTCAGCACGGCGCTCCATGGTCTGGATACACACCTCACTCAGGCGAGTGGCTGTGTCAGTCACATCTTTAAAAGACAATGGTTTCCCATTGGACCTCTTCGGGTACTCAGACAAATGGCGCTCGAAGTCAACCTCTACGCCATTCCCTAACAAAAGCTTGAGGGTGTACTCTGAGCCGCGTACCATGCATCCGCGAGCAAAGTCCGTGACTGCTGTTGTTCCAGCACCAAAAGCGCCCACAAGCTCATCGACTGAAGAGGGCACATCAGCTGCGGGGATTATCTCCTTGTGCAGGGAGCCAAGAGCACCAGAAGTGGCAACAAGATCAGTCGAGGTCTTGGACAAGACCATCTCCAGATCAGCAATCGCATCTTCAAGTGACACTTCATCATTAGATGGTTGCGAAGAAGAAGCAGCGGCGTCGAGACCTGCAAAAGGAGAATAACTAAGGTCGGCATATGTCAAAAGTAGACAAATTATGAACATAAACAGAAAAAACCACGCATACCTCTAGCAGAACGTGCCAATGAAGACAGTCGACTGAGGATCTCCTTCTCGCGATTGAGAGCTGCATCTTGGGCTTCCTTGAGTGCCTTCTTAGAATCAGCCTCTTGGGTCTCGAGCTTAGCCTTCAAGTTTTTCAGCTCCTTCTCAAGGGTGCCTACTCGCTCTTCAGTCGATTTTTGCTTCCCTGCAAAAGATCACATCAAAAATGTTATTCAAATCAAAGAGTTAGCAAACACTCGACTGTAAGCAAAAGAGTCATAAAATTACCAGAAAGCTCAGATGCAGAAATCTTCAAGGAGTCCCTTTCCTTTTCCACACGGACAAGAGTTCGCACCCATGTGGAAAGGGAAGCATACATTGGCTGCAAAGGAAAGTAAGAGCAATTCAGAGTTAATCGAAGTACAAAACACATATTCAAAACTTGGGGGGAGAAGCGCGTACATGCTCAGTCCAAGAATCAGAGGAAGATGCTGAGGCACCAGCGTCGACTATAGCCTTCTCCTTGTTGGCAGCTTCAACTAGAGGAGCAGCTGGAGCAACCAAAGATGTAGTGGCTGTGTCGACCTGCTGGGTGATCATAGGTTGTGGAGCACTCGTGGCGTCCACAGCAGGAGGAGAAGGTGGTGATTTGCCACTATACACGATAAGGAAAGTATTACAAAGCAGAAAAGCAGCAAAACAAAACTGTCACTCAAAAATTATTTACTCAAAACAAACCTGGACTCCTCATCATCTGATTCGGGCTCTTCGTCAAGGGCTAGCGCTCCTAGGAAAGGAGCACTACCCGAAGGAGGAGGAGGACGCGAAGCTAGAGGAGAAGCAGCCAGAGGAATACTTTTCGAAGGCGAGTGAGTACCCGAGTTGCGGGTGCCCGCTTGACCATGTTCATCAGATGCTTCGCTTGGCGAATCACTCGCCAATCGAAGTCGCTTCGCCTTGCGGGTGTTCAAGATTTCCTCCGAGTCAGCTGCAACTTCAGTCGCGCGCTGATTAACTTCATCTCCAGCTTCAACCTCCAAGTTTTCGACTGGAGTAGTATGCGCTGAAGCAGGCTCGGTTGCAGGCACATGAAGATCTTCTTGTGCCATGGTTTCTGAAGTAGGACCGGCCTCAGGCAAAGGCGGCAGGGAGGAAGCAGTCGAGTGACCCTGCAATCAAAATTCAAAGTTCAGAACAAATAAATTCATATACGCATAATACAACGAGTAACGTAAAGCACACACATACCTCAGGTAGCGCGTTGCCTGGCCCATAAGGCAACAACTTGAAGGAGAAGTCAATCGACTCAGAAGCCTTGATGCTAGTGATCTTCTTCACTTGGGCACTAAGCTCCTTTTCAGACAACTCCTCTTGACTCATTCTGGTTGAGTCGAGTGGCCCCTCATATTGCCACATAGGGTGGGCACGGAGACGCAGGGGCCACACTCGCATCTTCATATATGTGCTAATCAACTGAATTCCAGACACACTGGTCAGCAGATCAGGTAACTTCGCGAGTAGAGGAGCAGCTTCCTTGGCCTCAGCATCAGACACCAGATGATCCCAGGCCGCCGTCTTGGATGGCTGGGTCTCAATCGAAAAGGCAGGAAGAACCTGCTGATCAACTGGCACATAGAACCATCGTGTCCTCCAGCCTTGTGCGGAGTCGACTGCCTTCAGGTCAAAATAATTCGACCCACTAAGAGCCTGGATGTTGAAACCCCCAACAGGGCATGGGCGCCCTCCTCTGCAATTGGCGCGCACCTGAAAGAGGTGCTTCCACAGCGGCCAGCTTGGAGATACTCCCAAGAAGCACTCGCATAGCACCACAAAGCATGTAATGTGCAGGAGCCCATTGGGAGTCAGATCATGCAGCTGTATGCCGTAGGCATACAGCAATCCTCGCACAAAATCATGCAGGGGGAACGAGATGCCGCGGGGAAGAAACTCCGCAAAACACACACGCTCCCCGGGCGAGGAGCAGGGCGTACCTCCAATCCAGCGGCGCGAGCAGCAAATTGTTCAGAAGGTGGTAGCCAGCCCTTCTGACGGAACTCCTCGAGATGGGTCTCATTGACGGAGGTTCGTGACCAATCGCCCGGTGACTTGGTGCGGGCAATGGTGGCGCCACCGGCCGCAGTCAAACTCTTCCCCTTCCCGGCCGTCTCGGCGGCAGCACTGCGCTTGGTCTTCTTGGGTGCCATAGGGAAGAAGCAGATGGAGGCAAAGCTTGAGCGCAGAGCAATGGTGGGCGATGTGCGCGGAGGAAGAAGAGGCAAATGGCAGGGTAAAGAATCCCGGGGTCGGAAGATGGGATATTTACTGTGTTACGCAAAAGAATCACAACCGTCCAAGCAAAATCTAGATGACACGTGTCACCCACGAAGAACAACCGTCGCAGCCCACGCCGCCCACTACGCACGCAAAATAAGGAAGTCATCATGATTCCACGAAAATTTCGCCACGAACGGTCAAATCGGAGCAGAGATAGCGTCTTCTGTTGGTCAAAACCCTGACAACGGGCCCACAAGGTCATGTCCTGTCAAAAATTTGACAGGCACGCCGCAAGTGTCATGCATGACGTCAAGCACACGAGAAGAAGAGGAATGAACATAAAACGCAAATCGATTGATACCATATATCGGTTGAAATAACGATTGACAAAAAAGTACTCCCATGGGAGCATACGACAAAAAATTCTTCGATTGAGGACATGCAGAACATAATTTAAGATTGTCCTCTATTGCAAACAATAAACCACAATCTCGGGGGCTACTCCCATGGGAGCGCTGTCGCGCTCCCATAAAGCTTCTAAAAAGGTAAAAATTACTCACTCGGCAAAGTTGACTCGACTGATTCATTTCGGCAAAGTCCTTTAATTTCACAAACATAATTCATAAAATTCCCGGACTATGTCAATCGAAAAAGTCTCGGATGCTGCATACGCAAATGCAAAGATAAGACCTGCCGATATTAATCGAGCTGGGCTAAGGGACACTCCGGCAGTGTTTTCCCTTAAGTTTTTCCGTGTCAACAGACATGATGAAAATCCTGACGGACGCGTCGGGTAGCAAATATGATCTGCAGAACGAATCAGTAAGACCCCAAGCGGCCTGAGTCGAATCTGTCCAGTGTGTACCAGGTTCGAGTCCGGGGACTCGAATCTGATTGAAGGCTAGTATGGTGTTGCCCTAATGAGCAGTTAACTGACATCGTTGATTCGAGTAAGTTCAGGCCTACTAAGTCAAAATCCCTAGGCAAATACATCAAAAGTGTTCCAGATTCGAGTCCGGGGACTCGAGTTTGATTGAAAGCTGGTATGGTTTTACCCGAATGCGTAGTTAACTGAACTCAACTTTCTTCGAGTGAGTCAGGCCTGCCAAGCTATAATCCCCAGGCAAAAGTTGTTTCGAGTATGTTCCAGATTCGAGTCCGGGGACTCGAGTTTGATTGAAAGCTGGTATGGTTTTACCCGAATGCGTAGTTAACTGAACTCAACTTTCTTCGAGTGAGTCAGGCCTGCCAAGCTGTAATCCCCAGGCAAAAGTTGTTTCGAGTATGTTCCAGATTCGAGTCCGGGGACTCGGGTTTGATTGAAAGCTAGTAAGGTTTTACCCGAATGTAGTTAACCAGTTTGGAGTATTCTGGGCCTACTATGCTAAAATCCCCAAGATTGCATAAAAACATATATACTGTTCAGAAAAATAACACATGTGGAGTGCATCCATGATTCTCCATAATCAAGCAAGCACTCGGGGGCTACTGACATGGATATACCCTTCGGGTACCCCGGCGTGAAGGTACCTGGTACAGGCGAAGCCCAGTAGAGGCCCAGAGTTAAAGAAGCCCGTGAAGAAAGAAGCCAGACGAAGAGAAGTTTCCTAAAATTAGATAAATCATAGTCGGTTAGAACTTTCCATATGTAAACCTAGTCGGTTACGTATCCAGGACCTGGCCTCCTATATAAAGGCCAGGAGGGTAACCGATTAGGTCAAGCAATTCATAGCCACCACAATCCCGACGAGACAAACAGCTCGCCGGACCCCTGTAACCGCATATTCACAAGATCAAATCCAGACAAGCAGGAGTAAGGGTTTTACCTCAATCGAGGGCCCCGAACTGGGTAAACTCTCGCTTGTCAGCCGTCGAGTCTTCCAGTACTACGCGTTCTCTACCACATAATCAACCCTAGGTACCTAACCATGGGATTTGCCGAGGACACCCCTCGTCACTTCTATTCTTCTAGACAGTGTTGGGTCTCCAAGTGCAGAGTTTTGTAGGACAACATAAAATTTCCCTTAAGTGAGTAACCCAAGGTTTATCGAACTTAGGGTGGTAGAGGTCAAAGATATCTCTCTCAAACAACCCTATAATTAAGATACAAGAAGTCGCTTGTGTCTTCAACACACCCAATACACTTGTCAGATGTATAGGTGCACTAGTTCGGTGAAGAGATAGTAAAATACATGTGATATGGATGATTACAAGTGGTAATTGCAATCTGTAGTAAAAATGACAGCGAGCAAACATGCACCAGAACTGAGAATGAACGATGTTTCAGTGCTTGGAAACAAGGCCTAGGGATCATACTTTCACTAGTGGTCACTCTAAACAATAATAATATAACTAAACACATATAAATACTTCCTCTTCAATATGCTACTTAGATGCTATTCTGAATTATTCTCCTGTTGAATAACGAACACCATTACCACTGCGTAGGGCTATAAAAGCACACCTTAAAGTTTGTATTCCACATCTAGGGCACCCAACGCTATCACTATGAGCACACTAAAATAGTACTAAACAAAAATCATAATTTTATCGAGACATCCAACACAAGAACACTCATGGTAAGTATCCCTCTAATCTTTAATCCAAAGAGTCACACACGCCACCCGCACTGTCACCATGGTATTGTGTTGTCAACGGTGACTCCGGAGATTATACTAGGTAAAACCAATTGAGTAGCATATCCATAACATAATGAAGGGAAAACATCTATGAATTCAACTAGATTACAATGCTCATGATCTCATAAAGATCACACCATGGGAGAGAGAGATAAACCACATAACTACCGGTAGAGCCCTTAGCCTCGATGAAGAATTACTGCCTCGTCATCATGGGAGGCAGCAACAGCGATGAAGATGTCTCCAGGGGCACTTCGCCGTCCCGGCAGGGTACGGGAACAGAGACTTTTGTCTCCCGAATTAGGGTTTCGGATGGCGGCGGAGCTCGAAGTCGTATTTGGGAAAATCCTTTGGGTCTCGTGAGTTTTAGGTCAGGAGAGTCTTTATAGGTGAAGAGGCGACGCGAGGCGGTGTAAGAGTCAACCACACCATACCACGGATTTGTCCTTCTGGCCCACGGAGTCTTCTGGCGAAATAAAATTTCTGTAATTTTTTGGGATTTTTCTGAGCACTTTGGTTTTTGGACCTTTTCTGCAATGCACATACATAATAAACAGAAACTGGCACCGTGTCATCTTGTTAATAGGTTAGTTCCAGAAAATGCATAAAACTGATATGAAGTGTAGATAAAACATGTAGCAATTGGTATAAAACATGCAGGAACATCAAAAATTATAGGTACGTTTGAGACGTATCAGCATCCCCAAGCTTAGTTCCTACTCGTACTCGAGTAGGTAAACGATAACAAAAGATAATTTTTGAAGTGACATGCTACTAACACAATCTTGATCAAATAGTAATGTACAACATGTGAACTGAGATTAAATCATTCAAAGCAAATGTCTATAATTGATATCAAACAAAAGATAATAAAGCAAGATAGTTAAACAAGTTAAAACTTTTCATGAATGATGCTTTAAAGACATGAAACCGTACAAGGTTCATTATATATATTTTAAATATTCAGTGTAAGAGTTCTATCCTTCAATCCAAGCATCAAGTAAATTTTCACAACATAGAAAGGATCCAGTCAAGTAAAAATAAACATGAACGTCTTGAATCAACTGTTTCAAAGTCTACTCAACCGGTGAGCGTAAGCATTTGATATTGGCACCAGGATGTTATGGCAAATAGAATAATAATGGGGGTTTGGAAGGCCAATGGAAGAAAGTCTCACAAAGCTAAAAAGTGATCATTAGACAAGAGGAAGTCTTATAATCGAAGCTATGCAAGGAGTAGTGATTGCCATGCAACATATGCACATAGAGCTATAAGTGTATGAAAGCTCTCCAATGGAACTAGTGGGGGTGCATCCAACTCGGTTGCTCATGAAGACCTAGAGCACTTTTAGGAGGCTCATCATTGGAATATACAACCCAAGTTCTATAATGAAAATTACCCACATAGTTATACTAATGAAACATGAGAACTCTCTCAAATGGAGCATAGGTGCTAATCATGAGCACACAATATGATAACTATGAAACTATAGGTGCTAAACATGAGCACAAGTGTGAACAATGGATGGTAGTGTTGCCCCCTCTTTCTTTATTTTTTTTCCTTTTTCTGTTTCTCTTTTCAATGGCCTCCACGGCTCTTTTCACTTTTCTAGAAGGGGCAACACTCTAAAATGACAACACACTTTTTGTACAAATAACTCATAATAAACAGAACATGATGTATAAAACTGTATGCCTCTGCCAGTGTAGCAGGATGTGCAATGATCTAGCGTAACATGGGTAAAACCACACATCAGCTATATAGAATCATGCAAAACAATAAATAAATGATGAATGACAACAAGTCATGTAATGTATAATGGAAGTTGCATTGCAATATATCTCGGAACAGCTATGGAAATGTCGTGGTAGGTAGGTATGGTGGCTATATTTTGAGGAAAATGTATGGGCTTATGTGTAGGAGAACAAGAGGAAGTCCTCCCACGGGTTTTGGATGTACTGGCGAAGTATGCACCAACTCTCATTGTGAGAAAAGGGCAATGCACAACACCGAAGAGGCTAGCAAAATTTGGATGGTGGAAGTGCCAAAAACCGTAGCTCAACATTAGTTAAAATGAACTCACAAGTTTATTGCAAACAACTAGCAGGTTCAACATTAAGAGCATGATTAAAATTTACTCCAAGAATGGTCGTTCACAGCGGCACAAGTACCCCATTAGATCCCTCGACCTTAGCACGCAACTATGTTATTACGAATTACTTTGAGACATGAAAAGCTATCAAGACCAACTACACCTTCAACAATTATAACAGAGTTTGTAGTACGATACAAGCTTAAAGACAACAATCCACTAATGATTTTAACTTAAGCAACCAGCAAGCATTTACATCTATTAATTAATATCTCAAAACATTTGCAAAGAATCAAGTTACCAAAGTTTAATGATCTACAAGACTATGCAGTTTTTATCATACCATTACCACACGCATAACATTTTCTGAACCAACACATTAACCAAGCAACTCTCCAAACAAATTTAAGTGAAGCAAGAGAGTACTTTCTATAAAAGAACTAATAGCTCTGAACAAGAGATACATGAAAACCGAGAGCTAGAAGCATAACAGAGCAAAACAGAATACTCAACATGTATAAGTGAGGAATAGGAGTATTCTATGAAAAAGCGGAGCGTGTCTCTCTCCCAAACAAGAATGTTATGATCAAGCATTGTAATGACCAGAGAACAAATAAAAGCAAAACACAAAATAAAACACACAAGACGCTCCAAGAATAGCACATAATATGTGAAGAAATAAATATAGTCTAACTAGAGATGACCTGATAATTTGTTGATGAGGAAGAGGATGCCTTGGGAATCCCCAAGCTTAGATGCTTGTGACTTCTTGAAAATTGCAGAGGGGTACCATGGGCATCCCCAAGCTTGATCTTTTGTCCCTTCTTGATCTTCTTTCACCATCCTCTATCTTATCAGTTGAAAAATTTCTTCACACAAAACTTCTCATAAACTTTATTAGAGGGTTAGTACTCAAAACATTTAATCCACTTTGTTTCTGTAAGGACACATTGCAAGAACTCATTCTAACATTAGCTACTATATACTAGGTCTTTGTAGCACCTTTCCACAGAAAGAAACCACAAAGAAAATTCGTATAAGAAGCAATGCAAAATAAAGACAGAATCTGTCAAAAACAGAACAACCCGTAAAGATGAATTTATTCGAGGCACTTACGTAACTCAAATAAGAAAATGATAGACTAATCTGGGGCATCTGCAAAAAAAAATTACAGATCAAGATCACGTTCGGTGATGTTTTGGAATTTTGTACAGTGAAGCGCTGAAAATCCGTTTCTGGCAGAAAACTCAGTTTTGACACTCTCTTGCCATTAGAGGCTTTTCTTGGCACAAAAACGAAAACAAAAAGATACAAAGGAGATTTTACAGAGGTAACAACATTCTTGACTCAACAAAAAGCAAAAGAAAACAGAAAGCAAAAATAACATGGGTTGCCTCCCACAAGCGATTTTCTTTAAAGCCTTTTAGCTAGGCATGACAATTTTAATGATGCTCTCATAAGAATAAGATTTGAACATATAAGAGAGCATCAAGAAGCAAATATAAAGCACATTTAAGTCTAACCCACTTCCTATGCAAAGGAATCTTGTAAGAAAATAAATTATTGAAGCATGAAGCTACTAGCATAGAAAGACAAAACAAGTACAACTTCAAAACTTTCAACAAAAAGAGAGGAAACTTAATATTATTGAGATATCTGGAACATTGTTTTCCTCTCTCATAATGACCAGTAGGTCTTAAAGCAACCAGCATATAAAAGCAACACAAGAGAAAGCTCAAAACTTTCATCATAAAGAGAGAAAATTTAATAATATCAAGATTTCTATGACCATATTTTCCTCTCTCAAAATAATTTTCAGTAGCATCATGAATAGACTCAACATTATAGTTGTCACATAAAGCATTCTTATCATGATCTACATGCATAAAATTATCATTACTCTCCACACAAGCATAATCATAAGTAATAGTGGGAGTAAAACTATCACAGCCATCATTATAATCATCATAAATTGCAGGCATAGTATAATCATAATCAACTTTATCCTCAATAGTAGATGGACTGAAAATATCATATTCATCATTGTAAACATCATATATAGGAGGCATATCATAATCACAATAAACTTTATCCTCAATAGTAGGTGGAACTAGAATACCACAATCATTATAATCATCATATATTGGAGGCAAAGTATCATCAAAGCAAATTTCCTCCTCAAAGCTTGGGGGACTAAAAATATCATATTCATCAAAACCAGCTTCCCCAAGCTTAGAGCTTTCCATGGCATTAGCAATAATGGTGTTCAAAGAATGTATACTAATAACATTACCACTATCATGCAAATAAAGTTCCATAGGTTTTTTAATTTTCTCTTCAAACACTTCATGTCCTAATTCAAGATAAATTTCATAAAGCTCTCTCATTTTGTTGTTGTTTTCCATTAAGCCTAACTAGTGAAATAAAAATAAGAAGCAAAAAGATATAACTGCAGGATCTAAAGAAGATACTTTCAAGCACTCACACGCCGGCAACGGTGCTAGAAAATAGCTTAGTGGCCAGAGGATGTGAGTACCGTTTACATTACCTCCCCGACAATGGCACCAGAAAAGAGCTTGATGTCTACACACGCTTCTATTCTTGTAGACAGTGTTGGGCCTCCAAGTGCAGAGTTTTGTAGGACAGCAGCAAATTTCCCTTAAGTGAGTAACCCAAGGTTTATCGAACTCAGGGAGGTAGAGGTCAAAGATATCTCTCTCAAGCAACCCTGCAATTAAGATACAATAAGTCTCTTATGTCCCCAACACACCCAATACACTTGTCAGATGTATAGGTGCACTAGTTCGGCGAAGAAATAGTAAAATACAAGTGATATGAATGATTACAAGTGGTAATTGCAATCTGTAGTAAAAATGGCAGCGAGCAAACATGCACCAGAACTGAGAATAAACGATGTTTCAGTGCTTGGAAATAAGGCCTAGGGATCATTCTTTCACTAGTGTTCACTCTCAACAATAATAATATAACTGAACACATATAAATACTTCCTCTTCAATATGATACTTAGATGCTATTCTGAATTATTCTCCTGTTGGATAACGAACACCATTACCACTGCGTAGGGTTATAAAAGCACACCTTAAAGTTTGTATTCCACATCTAGGGCACCACACGCTGTCACTATGAGCACACTAAAATAGTACTAAACAAACATCACAATTTTATAGAGACATCCAACACAAGAACACTCATGGTAAGTATCCCTCTAATCTTTAATCCAAAGAGTCACACACGCCACCCGCACTGTCACCATTGTATTGTGTTGTCAACGGTGACTCCGGAGATTATACTAGATAAAACCAATTGAGTAGCATATCCATAACATAATGAAGGGGAAACATCTATGAATTCAACTAGATTACAATGCTCATAATCACATAAAGATCACACCATGGGAGAGAGAGATAAACCACATAGCTACCGGTAGAGCCCTCAGCCTCGATGAAGAACTACTCCCTCCTCACCATGGGAGGCAGCAACGGAGATGAAGATGGCTCCGGGGGGGCACTTCCCTGTCCCGGCAGGGTACCAGAACAGAGACTTCTGTCCCCCGAATTAGGGTTTCGGATGGTGGCGGAGCTCGAAGTCGTATTTGGGAAAATCCTTCGGGTCTCGTGAGTTTTAGGTCAGGAGAGTCTTTATAGGCGAAGAGGCGACGCGAGCCAGTGCAAGAGTCAACCACACCATACCTCGGCGCCACCCCACTCTCAGCCGTGCCCAGGTATGGTGTGGCGGCTGTGGACCTCCCATGGACTTGTCCTTCTGGCCCACGGAGTCT
This sequence comes from Poa pratensis, assembly GCA_947311845.1. Classification (NCBI taxonomy): domain Eukaryota; kingdom Viridiplantae; phylum Streptophyta; class Magnoliopsida; order Poales; family Poaceae; genus Poa; species Poa pratensis. The sequence continues at coordinate 22,924,811 of CAMZMU010000081.1, read as the reverse complement.
TCTGGCGAAATAAATTTCTGTAATTTTTTGGGATTTTTCTGAGCACTTTGGTTTTTGGACCTTTTCCGCAATGCACATACATAATAAACAGAAACTGGCACTGTGGCATCTTGTTAATAGGTTAGTTCCAGAAAATGCATAAAAATGATATGAAGTGTATATAAAACATGTAGCAATTGGTATAAAACATGCAGGAACATCAAAAATTATAGATACGTTTGAGACGTATCAGGTATGTAACTTTTTATGGCTCACACATAAGGTCTTTGTTACATCTGTTTTATAGGATGTACATCTACCATGTGAATTTTTAGTGTGTGTTTTTATCCCAACCAATACTTTGATGTAAAGCTTTTGCATATGTATTTAATTCTGTATGAAGTGCACATGCCACTGTCGTGCCCATATCTAGTTTTGCTATATATGTGCATACTTTTATGCGAATTACTGCCCTAGATAATGTAACTTTCGTATTTATAATCATAACAAAGTACTTTCATCGTTTTGCCCTAGGATTGTAACTTCTGTACTATAGTTTTTTCATCATAACGAAATAGTTTCATCTAAATTCTTGTCCTAGGAATGAAGCTTTGTACACAAAGCATCCTTGTTGAATTCATCTATTTTTTAGATCTTTGCATACTGTTCTGTTTAAATCACTGATGTATTCTAATCCTTATGGATGTTGTTTTTTTTAGGTCACAAGGATACAGTTTTAAATGCTTACATGCAATCAAATGTGTTCTTGTTTCATTCACACATTTTCTGAGATGGATTGGATATTGTAGAATGTATATTTTCATTGATGCAATTCCTTCTGTTTGTGTTAGAATGTAGTTTCAAGACTATATCTCTAGATGTGACGTTTATTTTTCACATGTGTTTTTGCACATACTTTTATCTATCCAATATATTTTGATCCAAATGTCCGAATAAGGATCATTATTATAGATGTGTTTGCCGTCGAGCTCTTCAAAAATGTGTTTTGTCCTATCCTTCCAAGACTGGGTGCATGTTTTGTCCTGTCTTTCCAATTCACCGTGTTTGAATATCATGTCTTTTTGTTCTGTCACGAGTGCATGTTTTGTCATGCCTTCCACTGCATTACGCTTGTATATGATGTCTTTTATCCCGCCCTGCATGCATAGACAACATGATCCTCAAAAATAGCAGTTATGCTTCTTGAAATGTAGAATTTCATTATTTTTGAATTTTAATTCTTTTTTTAAGTTGAATTCATTCTTCACCATGGGTCGCCAAAGGAGAGGACAAAGAAGAGTGACATAGAAAGCCACGAGACAACCATTTTAGTTACTTTTGTAACTTCATCTGCTGCTCCTATCTTGGTATATCCAACTTGGTAAGATTGTTATAAAAGTATGCATCTTTTGAACTCTCAAGAAACAACACTGAGTAATATTTGATATGTATGTTAGATTATGGCATGTATACGATCGTTATGGTAGTATAGATAGAGATAGGATCTGTTTCCGTATGATCCCTAACTTGTCTTGTACTCCAAGTCGGTCCCTTGTACGCCTTTATATACTCGCCCATGAGGCTCAATAATACATCCAACATATTCCGCCAATCTCATAATTCTACATGGTATCAGAGCGGCACAATCCTTGACCTAGCCGCCGCCGTCGCTTCCGCACCGCGCTGCCCCCGGGGAAGTCATCTCCGCTGGGGGCCGCGCCGCCCATACCTAGGGTTCGTCCGACGGTCGGTTGATCGGCTGCCCTAGAGTCCTTTTTTTCGATCTGTAGATCGGTTTTTTTCTCCTTCGGTCGCTCGACCGGCGTTTTCTTTTTTGGTTTGGCGATCATAGATCGGATTGCGTCGCCCACCGCCCGTCGTCTTCTCGCGCCTCTACTCCGACAACGGCATTGACTTGCACCGGCCCGCTCCTCGACAGCCGGCTATCGCGGCCGACTCGCCGGCGCCGACTCCACACCGACCGGCTCCTTCAAGCCAGCTATCGCGGCCGACTCGCCAGCGCTGACTCCGCACCGACCGGCTCGTCTTCACCGACCACGCAGCAAGGCTGGACGTGCCATCCAAGGGACGCCTCCATGCGTCGCAGCTGGCTTCCCTCGCCTGCACGGTCTCCATCGCCGGTTCGTCTTCGCCGTCATCGACCGGGACTTCACCGACAAATTCGCCATCAACTCCGATCTGCGTGTTGTCGTCGCCGCCATGGCGCGTACCGCGCAGCGTCGGTCTGATCAACCGATCGCGTGCCTGTCTACGCCAAGCACGTCCCCGAGTATGCGCCTACCACCGATTGAGCTGCATGCTGTCGCCGCGTCGCCACTTCGGGCCGTGGCGCCGCCGCCTTTGGTCCATGTTGCCGGCTACTAAACGCGCCTTCCCTGGCGTGTACGCCGGAGGCGGCACCCAGCCGCTGCACCGACTCACGCTGTGCAGTCTTCCCCGTCGTCGCCCCGACCCGCGCGCTGCTGCTGCGTCGCCCCTTCGGGCCGTAGCGCCACGACACGCTGTCCACTCCGCCGTCCCCGCGCGTCGACTTCCACGTGGTATGTGCCGCGCCGCTTCCCTTGGCACGGGAATGCCACCGTCCACACATGGTCTTCGTCACGCCGCCGAGTTCTTCCTGGCCTACTTTGAGTAACGCCGCCGCCATTCTACAGGTAACCTGCATGGCCACTCCGGCCGTCGCAGGTCCCGCCGATCACACCTTGTCCAGGCGTCTAGCATGGCCACTCCAGGCCACCGCTGCCTTCGCCGCCTTCTACGTCTTCGTCCACCACGACCTCATCGTCAGCGTCATCATCTTGTCCCCGACTACTCCGACAACCGCGGACGACATCGGCACCTTCTACCCTTCTACCCTACGCCGATTGGCGCCGCAACCATCATCGAGTCCTCCTCTGCTAGTCCCTCCGACATTGGCGTATGGTTCATGGTGGTCCCTGCCCCCGCACGCACGGTACTGGTAACACCGGTGCGTGCCTTCGTCCCCGACGTGTCCCCGAGTCTGGCAAGCTCGGGTCGGCGCCTCGTCTTCATCGGCTTCGACAACATCCTCGGCATCGGCTCCCTCCTCTACGGCTGCCTCGACCGCGTCACCGACTTCTAATTTGCGTACTCGGTTCTGGCAAAACCGGAGTATGCCTTTGTCCCCGACGTGCACCTTGTTCTGGGAAAACAATGGCCGCACCTCTTCCTCGACGGTTCGTACTGCGTCGTCTCCGCCATCGGCATCCTCGACGACTGCCTCGACGCGTCTCTGTCCTCTTCATGCGCACTATGCGCCCACGGCTTCCTGTGCATCTACCTCGACACCGGCAACCCGACCACGACATCGACCACGGCCAACCCTCGCATGGCTACCACGACCAAGGCTGCACCGCCCAACGCTCTCGGCTCCCTCGACATCGGCACAAAGGGCTATCACCTTGCTTGAGCATCTCATCAGCTACCTCCATAGTCCAAGCTTCTGCGCCGCGACACCGTCCACGATGTTCCGGCTCCTACTGCGGGGGATGTCAGCCCACTGGTGTCTACTTCGGTTTATCTCCAGTCTGACCGTCCGCAACGTTCCAGTTGTTCACGACTCTACCGCTATGACTGCGGGGATGTTAGAGTATGGCATGTATACGATCGTTATGGTAGTATAGATAGAGATAGGATCTGTTTCCGTATGATCCCTAACTTGTCTTGTACTCCAAGTCGGTCGCTTGTACGCCTTTATATACTCGCCCATGAGGCTCAATAATACATCCAACATATTCCGCCAATCTCATAATTCTACAACGTACAAACAGTCAAAGCAATGCTTTAGTTGCCTAAATACATGGGATGTTGGCCCAAGTTCTACTCCCAAGAGGTACATCTCCATTAGTATTCTGTTAGTTTCTGATTAGATTTTAACATTTGTGAACCATGCAAAACGTTCACAAGATAAAACATTCTCTATATATATCCACCATTCCAAGAGACTAACCTAGAAAGAATCACGAGAGGGGCCAAATCAATTGACTGGGGCACTCTTTGTCAAATTTGTAAAATTTGATCTTTTTTCTTCCAAATATGAACAAATACTAGAGGAATTTGAAATTTTGAGTGGGGGCTTAGGCCCCCATTGCAGTGTACTTGGGTCCGCCCCTGACCATTCCTCCTAATGAACAAAAACATGCTTTTGGAGGGCAAAAAGCAAAATGGGAGAAAAAGTAAATGGGAGATAAAAAGTCCACTAGAAGGAAGACAACCTCACAAGCCATTGCTATCGGAGAGCAAACACCAAGGTCAAAGAAAAATGCACTCAAGTTGCTCCAGCCATGGGCACAAGGAGGAAAAAAACATCTCATACCCTAGTCATTGACAGTAGGAACAAGAGATCACCTATTAGATTGAACTTGTAATGTGTGGATTGTTTGGTTTATTGCTTGTCACTAATCTATGGTTCGGACTTCCCCATTTTTAATTTTGATGAACCAAATATAGTATTGTGATGAACTTTGATGGTTTCGAGCATTTTTTTGTGATAACTATGTATTTGGATATATATGATGCCAAAGCTTGTTGTAAAAAATGTGACTATATGGTAAACAAGGGGACATGTTTGTCAAAAAAAATTGTTTCATGTTGAAATTATTGTAACTTTTCCAGTTTTCATGATGAAATAATTATGAAATTATCTCTCGTATTCATGCCAAAAATCTGAAAGAAAAAAAAGACTTATTCCAAATTCATTACATCCTTTGGAAAAATACTTCCAGAGTATTTGGATTGTATTTCAATGGATTTGAGGGGATTATATCGGATCCCGAAAAATCCCCAATGGTCTGTTTACGAGTCCGGTTTCGGAAGGGATAATCCCCAAATATCTCCTACTAACCAACTCATTTTTGCCTAGATTGAAAACTCTAGTCCATGCTAGCGTATTGTGGGGGAGAGTATTTCACTAGTAGAAAAAGGTTTATAGGTGAAATGTTAATTATGGCGCACAGTCTTGTGCGTGCGCCACAGGTAATCTCTCTCCTCCCTCGGATGGCCTCGGCCAACTTACCTGTGGCGCACCACCGTGGATGTGCGCCACAGGTAAACTTTTACCTGTGGCGCACAGGGAAGGTGGTGCGCCACAAGTAAGTTGGCCGAGACCCCCTCAGATTTCTCGCGGGAGGAGAGAGGTTATCTGTGACGCACGCACAAGACTGTGCGCCACAGGTAAAAAAGGGGAGAGAGAGTACCTGTGGCGCACATAAGTCCGTGCCCCACAGGTAAAAAAGGGGGGAGAGAGTACCTGTGGCGCACAGAGAAGGTGGTGCGTCACAGGTAGTTGGCGCCAGATTTTTTTGAAATGTTATTGTCCTGAGTGCAGTCGTTGAACTTTTATATGTGTCTTGTAAACGTTATTCATAAACTTGTTGGTGTTGTTTTTAGTTTCTTAGAACATGCTACTTTTAGTGTTATGAATCGGGATGTATATATTCTAGTATCAAATGTGATGAATTTGTGTCTATTTCGTAACATTCAAATGTGATTACTTTATTTTGGCCACTTAATCTCTATTTGTACTATACTTGTACAAAACTCTGTATTTATAATCCCTGTGTATTTATACCTATACAAATACAAAATACGGTGCAAATACAAAATACGGTGCTGCAACAAAAAAAAATGTGAAATATACATGTGGCGCACAAAATATATCAAACCATGCTGAGATGAACACGAGAGAAAGTGGTTTGAAAAGGTCTCTCTCTACCAGAAGAAAAGGTCTTAAACCGTGGCGCCAACCGTGTAACCGCGATCGCAGCCGGCGGCAGGGCTAACTTTCGTGAGCATTCTGGTAGCGACCTTTATCAGACTTGCAACGCAAACTCTGCTCTTCCGTGTCTAGTGCTCCCCAAGCAACCTCCCTGATCAGCCGCGTCTCCACGATCACGTTTTCACCATGAAGTCCCACAAGAGCGCCCTGTCTTCTCCGAACCGCACGGCCGCCATTGCTGCGCCGGTCACCTTCCTACTGGCCCTTGGGCACACCCTAATTTACCTGTGGCGCACAGGCACAAGTACCTGTGGCGCACCAAATTTGTTATCTGTGGCGCACGGATGGAGTGGTCTCGCTCTACGACTTGAACTTCTCTGACCGCCATTACCTGCGCATCTTTGGCGACTCTTCCACGGCATCATCGCCGGTATCAACATCGTCTCCGGCCTGCGACCTTACGCGGGGAGAGTGGGTGCCGGACGACGCGGAGGCGCCGTACTACACGAACCTGACGTGCCCCTTCATCGACGACCACCAGAACTGCATGAAGTTCGGCAAGCCAAGCCTGGAGTTTATGCGATGGAGGTGGAGGCCGGACGGCTGCGACCTCCCCCGCTTCGACGCGGCGCGGTTCTTGGACGCCATGAGGGGCAAATCCATCGCCTTCGTCGGGGACTCCCTCGCCAGGAACCACTTCAAGTCTTTGCTCTGCCTCTTGTCCAAGGTAAGTACTAAATACGTATGTGTTTTGCACTCGATCGTTGTATTCTTGATCTTGCTCTTCTTCACTGGCGACGTGCGTGTGTGTCGAATCGCAGGTGGCGCACCCAGTGGAGGTGGGGCGGAGTCGGAGATCGACGTGACGGGAGGGCCGTCCGGCGGGACTACTACTACGGCAGCCACGACTTCACGGCCTCGCTCTTCTGGTCGCCCTTCCTGGTCAAGGCCAACCTGTCGAACGCCACGCTCGGCATGTGGGACGTGCACCTTGACACGGCGGACGTCCGGTGGGCGGCGCACGTCGCCGACTTCGACCACATCGTCCTGTCGGGCACAAACTGGTTCTTCCGCCCCTCGGTGTACTACGAGGACGGGCGCGCCGTCGCGTGCAACGGCGGCGTCAGCTGCGGCGCCGGCAACGTGACGACCGAGCTGGCCGTGCCCCGCGCCCTGCACGCGGCGTTCCGGGCGGCGCTCGGCGCCATCGCCTCCCGAGAGGGGTTCAACGGCAAGGCGGTGGTCCGGACGGTGACGCCCACCCACTTCGAGAACGGCGAGTGGAACACTGGCGGCGACTGCGTCCGCACGCGCCCGTACCGCCGCGGTGAGCGCGCCGTCACGCCGCCGAGTACCGCAGCGCGCAGGTGGAGGCGCTGAGGGAAACGGAGGCGGCCAGGACGAAGAACGGCGCGGATCTTCTGCTGATGGATATCACGGAGGCGATGGAGCTGCGGCCGGACGGGCACCCGAGCCGGTACGGTCACCCGCCCGGCGGGAGCGTGGAGGGCAGCTTCGTTGTGGACTGCCTGCACTGGTGCTTGCCTGGGCCGATTGACCCGTGGAGCGAGCTTCTGTTCCAGATGCTGCTGCCGCATCGTTAGCAGATCGATGAGTTCGGGTGTTCGTGAATCGTGAGATGAAAAAAAAAATGCGAATGCATTGTCTCATTCATTTTCCCGATGTGAAGAGTTTTGTAAATTGAAAAGGTAATCTAGCTGGTGTTCGTGTCGATCGATACTGGGTTGTGCAAATGCATCGGATCACGTTGTCACTGACTGGGCAGTGCTTTGCAAATCGCGGCAACCATGATCATTTTAAAAGTCTAGAAGGACTAAATCCAATTCATCGGATCACGTGGTCGCTTATTTTGCTGGGAAGTGTTGGAGGACGGGCTCCATGGAGCCTGTTTTTTCAAAAAAATCAAAAATGATATTTCTTAGTTTTATAAAATTCTGAAAAAAATCCTAGATGTTGATAGTAACGTATTCTCTGGTCCTGCAAAATCTCAACCCGAACAAGTCTGTATTACGGCCTGCACAAAAATGACAAAATTCGGGATATGAGGAGGTGAACAGTGTACAATTCGAAAAAATTCAGATTTGTCAGAATTTGTTATTTTTGTGTTGGACAGAATACGAACTATTTTGATCTGAAACTTTGCAATACCGTGTAATATGTCATTGTCAACATCTAGTATTTTTTTCTGAATTTTTTGAAACTTTAATTGTCGATTTTAAAAATACTCAAAAAAAGGGCTCCATGGTGCCCGTGCACCAAAGGGACTTTCCGTACTTACCAAGCTTATCCATCACTCCATCTTTACTAGACCTCTATTGTTTGACCGTCGCCTGTTGCATTTCTCCTTGACGTGTAGGTGTATCTTTGATCCGTCGAAAACGAAGGATCCTAGCTACGGAGGGACCCCTTGTTTCCACACCGAAAAGATACTCAGAAAAATGCGACCCGGCTGCCGGGACATAGTAATGCGCAAGCAGTCTTTCACAATGTGCGGCAAACTGAATTTGACTTTATCAAGTCACGTATAGAAACACAAAGCTAAACTGCCAGAAGGTTGGTGACATGGGGAAGGAAAAGGAGCACTTTTCAGAAGTTCCTCTTTGGTAAATTTTCACAAGTATTACACCTTGGCTTCAACGCTACTCGGCACCTACCAGGGTGTACCACCAATACATGTTTCTCACCTTGTTGTATGCATCCTGTCAGGTTTAAAATTTCAGGAACATAGATATTTTGAACCTCACAAAAATTTAAATTTAGGTAGTTCTTTTGCATTTCGATCTATCATAGTCAGCTATTTTAAAAATGAGCTATTTAAAAAGTTATTTAAGTTCATTCGAATCTGGTCCGCAAATTCGAGGTTATAAATATTTAAAAAAAAAATTCAGGGCACGTTTGGATCCTAGGCTATTGCTCACCTAGCCTCGCTAGGCTAGACTAAGCATTTGGTATAGCCGAAATAATCTGTCTTTCGAGGGCAAGCTAGCCCTGATGGGTAAGGAAAACATCCCGCACTAGGGCGACCCAATTTGGCTCGCTCTCGACGGCAAGATTTTCTGGAGAGCTATAGCTGGGCTAGGCTAGGTGAGCGATAGAGCCAAACGTGCCCTTAGAAATTTCATCAAATTGTGTTGAAATTTTGAGCCCATTCATGAGCCATATGTGACCTGGTATTGCACGCCTTGGAGATACTACCATACTTTTTTCTTTCATAAGAAGACCGCCATACTTGGTATTTACGTTACTAATCCAACTAGTTCCTTTTTTCAATGAAGAACCCAACTAGTGCTACGTTAGAACTAGGTGAAATCTGTAATTTTCTTTAAAGTCTCTTTACATACGCTCTAGGCAACATCTAGGTCTTTGGGAAAAAAACCCGCATATTTGTCCATGAACAATGCCACACATTTAAGGACACAACTTCTGTTCACACCTCATAGACCCTACAAAATGCTATATATTCACACTTAATCTAGATAACTATCCACTCTGTAGTTGTTCACATTTTTTATAAAATAAACAATATTTAGAGCACTTTGTGAGACATTACATCACTAAACTGGATGTGAAGACAAGCAAATACACTATAGTCTATAAGCCTTTAACTGGCGCGAAGAAACCCACATAGTAGGGCTATTTTCGTTAGATCTGATGTTTGATATTGAAAAAAAGATATTTAAAACCGCAAAATTGCAACACACGGAAGGTTCAATTGAAGTTGCAACGATAAACACGTTAATTTTCCGAGTGTACTACTAGAATAGATTACTTGTCAACATCTTAAGTTAACACAATAGATGATCATGAAAAAAAGTATAAACAAATGAGAACCATTGATTCTTACTTGTGCAATAATCCAACCAATACATATTCGTGATTGGGTCAAAATAAATAGAAATAGAGATAAATTGACAAATTGAATAAATGATAGTACACAACAAGCAAATTCACAGGGCTGGGATAACACCGGTAGGAAAACCCTTATAGCCCTGCAAAACAAAATCCAACTAGTGCATTTTTCAAATTGAAAAGTCTAACTAATTGAATTGTACATTAGAATTATGGAAAATATGCAATTGCCCTAAAATGTTTCTTCAATCTCGTTCTTGCTGAATTATAGGTCTTTTAAACACCCCTATCATATACTACTACGACACTAGATTACAGTACCCATCATATTGTGTATTTGTATATATGATCCCATTTTCAGCATATACTTTACAAGCAAACCGTTGAGGCCCCAAGAATTGTAACTGCATATCTTACCACGAAAAATGCCACAATTCAAGGGAAAACTTGTGTAGACACCTCATACATCGTAAAATCTATTTATTTACACCCCGCTTAGATATCTGGACACTCTAGAATTGTTAACATACTTTTTAAATTGTATAATATGTAGAGATTGTATCGGGATATTTATGGCACTAAAATGGACGCGAATACATAAAAATGCACTATAGACCCCTTAGTAGTGCAATGTAACCCACAGTGTAGTGCTATTTTTCCTTAGATCTAAGGTTTGTTATTTGTAAAAATGTATTTTTAATGCAACATAGCAACACAATAAAGAGAAAATAACAAAACTTCCACTAAATACCAATGTCCTAATTGCAAGTGTTTTGTGTTCATAAACATTATTTAGCAACAAGATATGTAGTTAAATTTAAAACAATACTACAATAAATCACTAGTCAAAATCTTAGGAAAAAAATTATAAGTAAAAATGTTTAGTATAAATTAATAGGAATTTTATGGTTTACATCTACACCTAGTTCTGAAAAATTCAATTAATATATAGAAACAATTCTAGAAAAAACTCTATTTGGAGCCCAAGCTATATGTAGTCTGTTATCTAGGCTATTGATGTGTGAAAATATAGGTGAAATCAATGTGTATAGGCTGTTGTATTTCACATGTATCCGATCCTATTGTTTTTCTGAAAATCCAACACTCGGACATGATCTAATTAACTCACCATCCCCGTGGGGCTCTAGCGAGAATACACACCAATCGTCTGCAAGAGATGTTGTCCCTCTATCCATATTCGGTGCATCCCTCAAAATTCAAAACTTTCATTTCTGACCTATAATTAGTATAATGTCCTAATTATTCCTAATGTCTAGAGTAATAAAGAGCTCCTCATATTTATTCATACATAATAAATAGTTCAAAGATTGATTAAGACCTAAGCTATATGGTCAGCAATTTGAATACCATTATAATATGAACATATTCCACTGATTTGTCACTACGATTCAAGATCTGACATTAAATGGCCACAAACACATATGAACAAAACCAACCAAAATTCACAATCTACCGAGCCACTTATATACCAAGAGGTTACAATGAAGTTAACCTCCACTATTAATCACCAAATTACTTGGATTTGATAACACAAAAAGACCGACTAAAATTGCACTTTAGAAACACGAGAAGTTCCCAAAAAATCAAACTAAAGAAATTATCGCCAAGATGTTGTCCACATGTGAACACCATAAGAAAAAAAATGAAGAAAGGGAGGATTTGACAACAACGGATTAGGGCAAAAATCATCGGGAGCGAAGCCCTCGGACTTCACGGGTGGTTGCCACAGTGGGTGATGATTTTCATCCATGCATCGCCCACAACAGTGAAGAAGAGTACGTCCACGACGATGCACCCCCAGATCGAGACTTTAGGGCTTCGTCGACATGTCCGCATCAGCTCCTCCCGCATCGGATACACTGGACGACCGCCGCTGAGCACGGATCCGACCGGAGAGAGCTCCAAGACTTCTCCACGTCGCCTTCCATGCAACAATGCAACGGAAGGTCGTTGGCGCCACCGGATCCAGTCAAGAGCCCTTTGACCCATGACTTCGTCCTACTGACATAGAAAAGATGTCCCCGTCTTCTTCCTCGATGACTTCCTTCTCTTGATGAAATTGTACCCGGCTGGTGTGAGACATAGGGAGAGGGCAACATAAGTGGTGGCATTCTGAGAGAGAGCGAAGCCGTGGCCGAACAAGGCTTTACGCTTTATTTCATTTATTTTGAGAGGGAAACAGGGCTTTACGCCTGGCACACATAGACACAACCTCGACCCCCTCGTCCAGGTAGGAACACAGAATATATCAGCCAACCCAATATGAAGTACTGTTGCAAACAGATGTTTATGTCGTTTCAAAAAAAAAAAAAAAACAGATGTTTATAGAAACTCATTCCACACAAATGGTTTTTGGCCCGGATCCCAGTACACTAGCAAGCGTACACCATATCGAGTTGCCTGTTTCTCATGCTCCATATCGTTGTAATCCATGATAACTAAAATAAAGATAAATACAGAGAACTTAACAACTCAGATACAACGATTTGTGTTTTGGATGTATTTTACATAAATCATTACAAGAGAAATACTAGGTTACAAGTTCGTGAGTGACTGGTAAGATGTGAAACTTCTGTTGCTACAAATTCTACTTGGAAGAAACAAATGCGAGAGGCATAGAAGCAAAACTCAACTGGTTAACATGTCTACTAATAGTATATAACAAATCTAAAAAAATCAGTAGTTTCGTGATTTGTGTACTCCTCTGACTTTATTCTAATGAAGTGAAATGAATTAATGTTGCCTCCACTCTCCACCACTAAAAACACTCTCACGTGATAAAAAAAATTAAGAAAAAAAATGCCATTCGCAACATGAATACCTCGCATAACGTATAAATAATAAAATGTAGCGTCGGAATGTTAGGAAAACATGTTTAATAACTTCTCGACATGTATATTAGCGCTTCATACTGGCTGACTTAGCGTCAGCTGACTTGGGGTCACCAACTTGTAGATCCACAACATGTGGTGCACACACGTTAGTGGCTCAAAAACGTTGACTTCATTCTGTCAACGAATATGGGTCTATGTAAATTTTTTTTTTGAAAAATATGGGCTTATGTATTGGTCTAGTGAAGTTTTGCATGGAAAATTACTTCCATAAATGGTTTAAAATGGACAACAAATATACTTTATTTCTATGGGTACAAAGTATATTTGTTGTCCATTTTAAACCATTTATTAACCCAAAATTTCATCACATTTGAACAAAATTTGAAAAAAAATCCATTCGAATTTAGAACGGATGCATTCAAAAATTTCCATGTTAAATAAAAATTTGAACACTTCAATTTTACTGTGGAGGTTTTTTCAGAAAACAAAACATGTTTCTTTTTTGTTTGACATGAATGTATGTATGTATTTTAATTATCCATCGGATGGTTTTGACCTTAATTGTGTCTATTTGTAGAAGCTCAGCTTCAGCGCAAACAAACATGCACTGAAGCTAAGACTAGTCACAATGGGAGTAACTTAGCTAGTAACATCACACATTTCAAGACAAATTTGCTTATGTGGCATGTAGTTAATGAAGAGAGAGGTGTTTGTGGTAACATAGCTAGTTACCGTAACATCACGCATTTTTAGACAAAATGAGTGTACAACATAATAAATGATGTCATGCATGACACCACACATAAGTTACTCCTCATTGTGGAGGTAGTAACATAGAGTAGACTAGTCTAAGAGCATCTCCAACAGCCGCGCTAAAGTGGCCGCGCGCGCTAAATAACTGAAATTTAACGCCCGCGCTGCCAGTTCGCGCGCTCTAGCAGACACGGGAAAAGCCCACACGCACGAAAAACGTCCCCGCGCGTGAGCCAAAGCGGTGCACGGCGCCCGATATATAGCGCGACGAGCCCAGCGTGCGCGCCACGCAGCAGCCACGCAACCGCTTTCCTCTCCCTCGCGCCAGACTCTGGAAAATTCCGCACCACGGCCGCCGAGCTTCCGCGCCGCTGCAGCTTGTCTGGCTACCGCGGCGTCCGCTTGCGCCCCAACGGCACGTATTACGTGGAGATACGGTCCGGCGACGACCGCAGCTCGCTGGGGACGTACGAGTCGGTGCACGAGGCCGCCCGCGCCTGGGACGCGGCGGCGTGGCGCCTCAATCGCTCCCGGCGGGAGATGAACTTCACAGACGTCTGCACCGCACTGCAGGCTTAGGCGCTGGCGCCGCCACCGCGCCTCCTCACCGACGAAGACCGGCGCATCCAACGCCGGACCCAAGCTCGCCTCCTCGTCTTGGAGAGGGACGAGCTCGCCGTCGCCCAATGGCGCGCGGCGCACCCGCGCGAGGCCACCGCCGAGGAGGAGTATTGGCAAACTCAGGCGGCGGAGCGCGTGGAGAGGCGGGCCGAGTGCCATGAGTACCGGGAGCAGCGGCGGGTGGCCAAGGCGGCGACGGAACCCGAACTGGCGGCCGGCGGCGCCACTTGGCCCGCCGGCGACGAGAGGTGGCGCGTGCTGGAGGACGAGATCTCCGATACCACCGTCGATTCCGAGTTCTCTGACGACGAGTTTTAGTTTATTTAGTTCGTGTTTTATCGTGCAGCTCGTGTTTTATCCAGGTTCGTGTAGTTTATGTAGTTCTCCGACGAATCAATAAATCGACCGTGTTTTAGTCAAATATTTTGATCTTGTTTTCGATGGACCAAACGAACAAAACGTGTTTGTGACACGCTATAGTAGCGCGTCTGCTGGAGCGCCACATCCGCGCGCTACATTTTCGCGCACCTGCTGGAACACCAACCTCTGCCATGCGCGAAAACGCTAATTCGGCGCTGGAAAACTCTTTTAGCGCGCGCCGTGGTAGCGTGGCTGTTGGAGATGCTCTAACAACCCTAGTTTCCCTTTAGATTGGAGTTGGTACTGGTCGGACAAATTTCAAGGAAAATACACGCCCAAAAGGTTTGAACCCGTGGCGCCAACCGTGTAAGAGCATCTCTAGCAGAGGCTGCAAAATATGGACCCGCAAAACTGTTTTACGGGTCACGAAACGCGTGTTTTTTGGCTCAGAATGACGCCGCACAGAACAGAAACCGTATACACAAACTGTAAAAGGAATATTCCATATCTTTTTTTTGAATATCAACCTTATCTTCTAGCTCTGGCCATGAGCAGGGAGCAGGTCGGCCACGAGCAAACTGCTGCTCCGCCGCAGCTCTCACGGCCGCCGGCACCGCTGCTCCGTGATACATCTCAAACGTATCTATAATTTTTGATGTTCCATGCTGTTATTATATCAATTGCTACATGTTTTGGTTACACTTTATATCATTTTTATGCATTTTCTGGGACTAACCTATTAACAAGATGCCACAGTGCCAGTTCCCTGTTTTCTGCTGTTTTTGGTTTCAGAAAATCTATTAAGGAAATATTCTCGGAATTGGACGAAACAAAAGACATCGTCAATAATATCACGAGGAGATCACGGAGTCCAAAGGGGAGTCGGAGCAGACCCACCAGGGGGCCACGCCACACTAGGGCGCGGCCCAGGGTGGGCCCGCGCCCCCCTATGGCGTGGTGGCCCCCCTCGGCCACCGACGCCGCCTCTTCGCCTATATATTCTCCGCGACGCGAAAACCCTATTACGGTCGATCATATTCCACGAAAAGTTCCGTCGCGGCCGTCATCGTCAATCTCAGATCGGAGGAGTTCTGAAGCTCTTCCCGGCACCCTGCCGGAGGGGAGATCATCACCGGAGGGCTCTACATCACCATGCCTGCCTCCGGAGTGATGCGTGAGTAGTCCACCCCTGGACTACGGGTCCATAGCAGTAGCTAGATGGTTGTCTCTCTACCTTGTGCCTCCATGTTTAGATCTTGTGAGCTGCCTAACATGATCAAGATCATCTTATTGTAATGCTAGATGTTGTGTTTGCTGGGATCCGATGAATATTGATACCATGTTTATTCAAGTTGTTTATCTATGTGCTCTTGATCTTGCATGCTCTCCGTTGCTAGTAGATGCTTTGGCCAAGTAGATGCTTGTGACTCCAAGAGGGGGTATTTATGCTCGATAGTGGGTTCAGTCTCTAGATATCTGGATCAGTGACAGAAAGGTCTAAGATGGTAGATGTGCTGTTGCTACTAGGGATAAAACATTGGTGCAGTGTCCAAGGGCACTTGTATTGATTACATTACACACTTTACTTCATGCAATAATCTGTTGTTAGCAACTTAATACTGAATGGATGCGGATGCTGCCTTGAAGGTGGATTATTTAGGCATAGATGCTGTTGGAATAACGGTCTATGTACTTTGTTGTAATGCCCAACTAGATTTCATAGTAGACATCTTGGCATGTATTGCATTGTTATGCCCTCTCTATTTGTCAATTGCCCAGCTGTAATTTGTTTACCCAACATGCTAGTTATCTGTTCTGAGAGAGACACCACTAGTGAACTGTGGACCCTGGTCCAATTTCCTCATACTGTTTACACAACCTGCTGCAATCATCTGTTTCCTGTTACTTGCTGTTTCCTGCTGTTTTCCACACCATACGTTTAACTCTTTGTTTCTGCAAGACCGGAGAGATTGACAACCTCTCTGTTTCGTGTTGGGCAAAGTTCTGGTTTGTGTCTGTGCAGATTCCACGTTGGTGCAAGCTCCCTAGCGCCAGGGGGAGTCAACATCAACAACCTTCCGATAGATCGTCAAGTCCTACTGGATTGATAACCTTGGGTAGATTTCTCAAGGGAAAACTTCTGCTGTCTACATCATAACCTTCCTCTTGGGGTTCACCAACACGTAGCCATCAAGCTGTTTTCTGGCGCCGTTGCCGGGGACTTGGAGGCTATTGGAAAGGGGAGTCTCTCAGTTCCAATCTCTTTACTTTGTTTTTTGTCTTGTTTTATTTTTGTTTTGCTTGCTGTTAAAAATCAAAAACCCAAAAAAATTAAATTCCTGCATCTAGTTTTTAATTTCGAGTTGCCCTGTTGCTTGTTTTAGGCTTGCTAAAATGAGTAATCCTGAAAATACTAAGTTGTGTGACTTTACTAGCACAAACAACAATGATTTTATCTGTACACCCATTGCTCCACCTGCTTCTAAAGCAGAATTTTATGAGATTAAGCCTGCACTGTTAAATCTGGTTATGAAAGAGCAATTTTCTGGTGTTAGTACTGATGATGCTGCTGCCCACTTAAACAATTTGTTGAACTTTGTGATATGCAAAAGTATAAGGAGGTAGAGAGTGATATTATTAAGCTGAAATTGTTTCCTTTCTCTTAAGAGGAAGAGCTAAAGATTGGTTGCTATCTTTGCCTAGAAATAGTATTGATTCCTGGACTAAATGCAAAGATGCTTTCATTGGAAAATATTATCCTCCTGCTAAAATTATCTCTTTAAGAAGTGGTATTATGAACTTTAGGCAACTTGATAATGAGCATGTTGCCCAAGCTTGGGAAAGAATGAAGTCTTTGGTTAAAAATTGCCCCACTCATGGACTGACTACTTGGATGATCATCCAAACCTTTTATGCAGGACTAAATTTTTCTCAAGGAACTTATTGGACTCGGCTGCTGGAGGGACCTTTATGTCCATCACTTTGGGTGCTGCTACAAAGCTTCTTGATGATATGATGGTAAATTATTCTGAATGGCACACTGAAAGGGCTCCAACTGGTAAGAAGGTAAATTCTGTTGAGGAAATTTCCTCCTTGAGTGATAAAGTTGATGCTATTATGACTATGCTTTCGAATGGACATGGTGTTGTGGATCCAAATAATATTCCTCTTGCTTCTTTGGTTGCTCATGATGAGAAAAATGTTGATGTAAACTTCATTAAAAATAACAACTTCAACAACAATGCTATAGGAATAATTTTGGTAGCAACAATTATAGGCCATATCCTGCTAATGGTAGCAACTCTTATGGTAATTCTATGGTAATTCCTACAGTAACAATAGAAGTGTGCCCTCTGATCTTGAAGTCATGCTTAAGGATTTTATTAGCACACAAACTACTTTTAATAAAACTGTTGAGGAAAAGCTAGGAAAAATTGATACTCTTGCTGCTAAAGTTGATAGTCTTGCTCATGATGTTGAAATGCTGAAAATAAAAGCTATTCCTAGTGATATTAGAGAGAGTAAAACACTCAATGCTATCCAAATTAAAATTGATAATAACATTAGGATGCTTGCTGAACTTCATGAAAGATGGGAGAGAGAAGAAAGAGAAGCTGAAATTGCTGAACAAAATAGTGTTGTTAGAGTTTGCACTATTTTTACTAATGAAACAAATGATGCCTCACATGCTAATGCGCCCCCTACTGTTAGTGAAAAGATAATAAGTGTTGGAAATGTCTCTACTACCTCTACAAAAAGTTTTAAATTGCCTGATAGCACTACTTTTGTTCCTAGTAAAAGTGCTGAAATTTTTAGAGGTGTTGGTGATAATTGCTCCATTGTTTTTGATGACAACAACTTCAATTTCGAAAATTGTAACATAACTGAAGTCATCATGTTCTTGCAAAAGCTAGCTAAGAGTCCTAATGCTAGTAAAATAAATATGGCTTTTACTGAACATATTATCAAAGCTCTCATGCATGCTAGGGAAGAAAAATTAAAACTTGAAGCTTCTATCCCTAGGAAGTTAGATGATAATTGGGAACCTGTTATTAAAATGAAACTGAGTGAGTTTGAATGCAATGCTTTGTGTGACCTTGGTTCTTGTATTTCGGTTATGCCTAAAAATTTATATGATATTCTCAAGCTTGCACCTTTGGAAAAATGTCATTTGGATGTTCACTTTGCTGATTCTTCTATGAAGAAACCTTTAGGAAAAGTTGATGATGTTTTGATAATGGTTAATAACAATCTTGTCCCTGTTGATTTTGTGGTTTTGGATATTGAATGCAATCCTTCTTGTCCTATTGTTTTGGGAAGACCTTTTCTGAGAACTGTTGGTGCTGTTATTGATATGAGAGAGGGGAATATAAAATTTCAATTCCCACTCAAGAAAGGTATGGAACACTTCCCTAGGAAGAAGATGAAATACTCACATGATACTAGTGTCAAGACAAATTATGGTTTTGGATTTTCTGGTCTTGACAATACTTGATGCATCTCTTCATGCCTAGCTCAAAGGCATTAAAGAAAAGCACTTCTGGGAGATAACCCATGTTTTTATTTGCTGTTTTATTTTTGTTTTCTTGAGTCAAGGATGCTTGTTTACCTCTGTAGCAACTCCTTTGTATCTTTTATTTGCTGTTTTGTTGTGCCAAGGAGAGTTACTAATGCAAAGTTGGTTTTATTTTCGGGACTGCATTGGGACAGATTGCTGTTCGTCACCGTTTAATTCAGTAGAAAATCAGAAAAAATCGAAAAATGCTGAAATTTTTGTGCATGTTCCTGATGATGTTACGCAACTTTCATTATTTCAAAAGTTTTTCATCTGAGCATCGTAAGTGCCTCGAAAAAATTCGTCATACAGACTGTTCTGGTTTGACAGATTCTGTCTTTTATTTTGCATTCTCTCTTTTACAAGTTTTTAAGTGGTTTCTTTTCGTGTAAAAGTGCCCACTTGAGCCTAGTAACAGTGGCTAATGTTTAAAATAGTTGGCTTGTGAGTTTTGTCTTTGCTAGAACTTTGAAGTATTATCTTTTAGTGCACTAACCTGCTAATGAGAAAAGCTGTTAAGTTTTGGTGTGAAGGAAGTTTTCAAGTGTTGATAGAGGAGAATGATATTACATGATCAAGAAGAGTGAAGAGCTTAAGCTTGGGGAGGCTTACCTCCCCAGCATATTTCAAGAAGACTCAAGCATCTAAGCTTGGGGATGCCCAAGGCATCCCCTTCTTCATCTACAAATTATCAGGTCATCTCTAATGGTGCTATATTTTTATTGCTTCATGCTAGTGTACTCTTCCTTGGAGCGTCAGTGTGTTTTTGTTTTCAGTTTGTTTTGTTTTGTTTGCTGTGCTATACTTGTTGGATCCTAGCATTCATGTTTGGGAGAGAGACACGCTCCACTTTTTCATTAGAATACTCTTGTGCTTCACTTATACTTGTTGAGTATTCCTGTCTAGTTGCTGTTATTGCTGTTAGCTCTCAGTTTTTCATACATCTCTTGTTAGAGCTTTCAGTTTCTTTTGAAGAAAGTACTCTCTTGCTTCACTTATATCTGTTTGGAGAGTTGTCAAATAAGTTGATTGGTGTTTGGTTGGACCAGAAAAATGCTATGCATGTGGTAGTGGTATAAAATGCTTACATGAATCTTTTTAGATCGTTGTCTTGAGTAATTTGATGCTTGCCAATTGTTTTGAGCTGTCAAGTAATTAATGTTTAAGCTTGTGCATCATGTAAGTAATGGCTATTAATGAAGAACTACTATAAGGATTTTCTGCTATAATAATCTGTTGCATAATTGGAAGTCCATAGTAGTCTAGATAATTTTTGGATGAAGGCTATGTGTTAACAAGGAAGACAGTGGGAGTCTATGGTTCGTCAAACCTTGTGTTTTATGTACACTCTTGCTATTCCAGTTGATAATGATGTTTGCTTATAATAACTTGCTAGCCTAAACTCTGTACTAAGAGGGAATGCTTCTTGTACATCCAAAACCTTGAGCCAAATCCATGCCACCTGTGTCCACCATACCTACCTATTATGTGGTGTTTTCACCATTCCAAGTAAATTTCTTCATGTGCTATCTACTAACTACTCAAAACAATTATCCTTTTTGTGTCACTACTTGAAAAGCTCATAAGGACGTAGTAGTGAGATTTGTCATCTTCCATGCTAATTAATTTACAAGGATTGGCAGCTTCATCTGCTTCTCCACCTTTTATTTTGCATTAAAGAGCTGGTTAGTCCACCCTATAAATAAATAAATAGACACTCCTCCATGGTGAATGTTGGTGGGCACCCGAGGATTCGGTTAGCCATGGTTTGTGGAAAGTAAATGGTTGGGAGGAGTGTCACCAATAAGTGCTTGTTACAAGTGCAGTCCTAAAAACTCTCGGAACCGCTCTAAAAGTTAGTTAGCCATGGAAGATGACAAGTACCTGCTATTTGATTTGTTGACACCTGTATACACCATTACCTTACAAAACAATATTTTATGCTCTCTATATGCCTTCGGGAACTACAGCTCTAGCACATGATGTTAATCCCTGCTTCCCTCTGCGAAGGGCCATTCTTTTACTTTTATGTTGAGTCAGTTTTCCCACTTCTTTCTGTCTACTTAAGCAAACATCATTGTCAACTCCAGTATAACAGTTTTTACATAACTTTGTGTTTGGTTGATCATATTCTTTGCATTGACATTATCTATATGATATACATGTTGAAAGTTGAAGCAAAAGCTGAAGCTATTATCTTCCTTTGTGTTGATACAAACACTTTCATGTTGAGAATTATTGCTGCTGTGAACTAACTATTATGTTAGACTATTATATCTCTAAATGTTTTATAGTGTTATTCATGAAAGTTTGCACTTGTGTGATCACTTATGTTTACTCTTTATTTACTTGCTTGCAAACTATAGACCATTGGCTTGGATCACTTCATTCAGATCATGTGCATTACATTGTTATTTGATCAAAGATTGTGTTGGTAGCATGTCACTTCAAAAATTATCTGTTTTTATCGTTTACCTACTCGAGGACGAGCAGGAACTAAGCTTGGGGATGCTTGATACGTCTCAAACGTATCTATAATTTTTGATGTTCCATGCTGTTATTATATCAATTGCTACATGTTTTGGTTACACTTTATATCATTTTTATGCATTTTCTGGGACTAACCTATTAACAAGATGCCACAGTGCCAGTTCCCTGTTTTCTGCTGTTTTTGGTTTCAGAAAATCTATTAAGGAAATATTCTCGGAATTGGACGAAACAAAAGACATCGTCAATAATATCACGAGGAGATCACGGAGTCCAAAGGGGAGTCGGAGCAGACCCACCAGGGGGCCACGCCACACTAGGGCGCGGCCCAGGGTGGGCCCGCGCCCCCTATGGCGTGGTGGCCCCCCTCGGCCACCGACGCCGCCTCTTCGCCTATATATTCTCCGCGACGCGAAAACCCTATTACGGTCGATCATATTCCACGAAAAGTTCCGTCGCGGCCGTCATCGTCAATCTCAGATCGGAGGAGTTCTGAAGCTCTTCCCGGCACCCTGCCGGAGGGGAGATCATCACCGGAGGGCTCTACATCACCATGCCTGCCTCCGGAGTGATGCGTGAGTAGTCCACCCCTGGACTACGGGTCCATAGCAGTAGCTAGATGGTTGTCTCTCTACCTTGTGCCTCCATGTTTAGATCTTGTGAGCTGCCTAACATGATCAAGATCATCTTATTGTAATGCTAGATGTTGTGTTTGCTGGGATCCGATGAATATTGATACCATGTTTATTCAAGTTGTTTATCTATGTGCTCTTGATCTTGCATGCTCTCCGTTGCTAGTAGATGCTTTGGCCAAGTAGATGCTTGTGACTCCAAGAGGGGGTATTTATGCTCGATAGTGGGTTCAGTCTCTAGATATCTGGATCAGTGACAGAAAGGTCTAAGATGGTAGATGTGCTGTTGCTACTAGGGATAAAACATTGGTGCAGTGTCCAAGGGCACTTGTATTGATTACATTACACACTTTACTTCATGCAATAATCTGTTGTTAGCAACTTAATACTGAATGGATGCGGATGCTGCCTTGAAGGTGGATTATTTAGGCATAGATGGTTGGAATAACGGTCTATGTACTTTGTTGTAATGCCCAACTAGATTTCATAGTAGACATCTTGGCATGTATTGCATTGTTATGCCCTCTCTATTTGTCAATTGCCCAGCTGTAATTTGTTTACCCAACATGCTAGTTATCTGTTCTGAGAGAGACACCACTAGTGAACTGTGGACCCTGGTCCAATTTCCTCATACTGTTTACACAACCTGCTGCAATCATCTGTTTCCTGTTACTTGCTGTTTTCCTGCTGTTTTCCACACCATACGTCTTTGTTTCTGCAAGACCGGAGAGATTGACAACCTCTCTGTTTCGTGTTGGGCAAAGTTCTGGTTTGTGTCTGTGCAGATTCCACGTTGGTGCAAGCTCCCTAGCGCCAGGGGGAGTCAACATCAACAACCTTCCGATAGATCATCAAGTCCTACTGGATTGATAACCTTGGGTAGATTTCTCAAGGGAAAACTTCTGCTGTCTACATCATAACCTTCCTCTTGGGGTTCACCAACACGTAGCCATCACTCCGTCGCCGCCCTCACGGACGCCGGCACCGCTGCTCCGCCGCCGCCCTCACGGCCGCCGGCGCTGCTCCCTGCCGCCCTCGCGGCCGCCGCAGGCACCGCTCCCTGCCGCCCTCGCGGCCGCCGCCAGCGCTGCTCCGGGCGGCCCTCGGGGCCGCCGCCACAGCTGCTCCCGCGGCCTTCACGGCCGCCGCCGCCACCTCTCCACGCGGCCCCCGCTCGTGGCCACCGCTGCTCTCCACGATTCCGGCGATTACGCCGCCGCCACCTCTCCACGATTCCGGCGATTCGGTTGCTGCCGCTGCTCCTCGCGATTCCGGCGCCCATCCTCGCCGCCGCCTCTACTCCTGCCCAGCTGTTCCGGCGATCAGTTCAGTGTGTATGGCGGAAGTTCGCCGTATTCCGGCGAGTTCCGCGGCTGAAGGTCGTCGGCGGGTGTTGAATGTTCAGCCAGCCAACGCCTCGCGCGGGATACAGGCCCCCTCAAAATCGGCAACGGAAACAGCGAAAATGAGGTTTGGTGGGCGAAATTTGCAGGCCCCCTCAAAATCTTTTACGGGTCGGTGTGTTTTTAAGAGTTCTACTCTTTGCGTTTTTAAGGTTTTGAAACCGTATCCGACGGTTATTTTGCGGATTTACGCGTGAGAACCGGAGTCGCAGACAGCGGCGGGGCTTTCGTGAGCAATCTGGTAGCGGCCTTCACCAGACGTGCAACGCAAACCACACTTTAACCTCCACCGCCACATACCACTACGCTAGAGGTAACAGCTAGCATACACTGCATCTTCCATTTTACTACTCTTCCGTGTCTTGTGTTCCCCAGGCATTCTCCATGATCAGCAGAATCTCCGCGATCGTCTAGAGCTTCTCCCCATGAAGTTCCACAAGGTCGCCCCGTCTTCTCCGAAGCGCAGGGCCGCCATTGCCGCGCCGGTCGCCTTCCTACTGGTCCTCGGGCTCGTCACGCTCTACGACCTGACCCTCTCTGACCGGCGTTTTCTGCGTGTATATGGCGCCGCTTCGTCCTCCTCCTCGCCGTTGGCGTCGTCGTCGTCTCCGGCCTGCGACCTTACGCGGGGCGAGTGGGTGCCCGACGCCGCGGAGGTGCCGTACTACTCGAACCTTACGTGCCCCTTCATCGACGACCACCAGAACTGCATGAAGTTCGGCAAGCCGAGCCTCGAGTTCGTGCGCTGGAGGTGGAGGCCGGACGGCTGCGAGCTCCCGCGCTTCCACGCGGCGCAGTTCTTGCACGCCATGAGGGGCAAGTCAATCGCCTTCGTCGGGGACTCCCTCGCCAGGAATCATTTCAAGTCCTTGCTCTGCATCTTGTCCACGGTAGTTACATACTTACATGTACTCGATCGGCTGGCTTCTTCTTCAGTTCTTCTTGCTCTGTTTCTGAAGTTGATGATTGCAGGCGGCGATGCCGGTGGAGGTAGGGACGGAGCCGGAGATCGACGCGACTGGGAGGGCCGTCCGGCGGGACTACTACTACGGCAGCCACGACTTCACCGCCTCCCTCTTCTGGTCGCCCTTCCTCGTCAAGGCCAACCTGTCGAACGCCACGCTCGGCATGTGGGACGTGCACCTCGACGCGGCGGACAGCCGGTGGGCGGCACACATCGCCGACTTCGACTACATCGTCATGTCCGGCGTCAACTGGTTCCTCCGCCCCTCCGTGTACTACGAGGGAGGGCGCGCCGTCGCGTGCAACGGTGCCACCAGCTGCCGCTCCCGCGGAAACCTGACCGAGCTGGCCGTGCCCCACGCCCTGCGTGCCGCGTTCCGGACGGCGCTTGGCACCGTCGCCTCGCGCGAGGGGTTCCGTGGGAAGGCAATTCTCCGAACGGTGACGCCTGCGCACTTCGAGAACGGCGAGTGGAACACCGGGGGCGACTGCGTCCGCACGCGCCCGTACCGGCGCGGTGACCGCGTCCTGGGCGCCTTCGAGACCGAGTACCGCAGCGCGCAGGTACGCTCGTGGAAATCACAAAAACAAAAAACAAAAGTTTCGTGCAAAGTGACGGCTAAATGTTTCTGCGACGACTCGACTTGATCGCGATGTAGGTTGAGGCGCTGAGGGAGACGAAGGCTGCGGCGAGGGCGAACGGCGCGGAGCTGCTGCTGCTGGACATCACGGAGGCGATGGACCTGCGGCCGGACGGGCACCCGAGCCGGTACGGGCACCCGCTGGGCGGGAGCGTGGACGGCGACTTCGTCGTGGATTGCCTTCACTGGTGCTTGCCGGGGCCGATTGACCTGTGGAGCGAGCTGCTGTTCCACATGCTCCTGCCACCTTATAGACCGACAATTTACGGCCATGATTCTCCCAACTATAGTACTCGACCATGATTCTTTGATTTCTTAGACGTGAACTGTTCTGTAAATTGAAAGGCTAATCTTGTGACTGTGTCGATGTGAGATGCGCGGAATGGATCGGATCTGGACTTTTTTTTTAATTGTTCTCCCCAAATTTTGAAGCGAAGGAGCTCCACCAAGCCAATGTAGTGGTTGACCATTCTGCGTACAGGGGTAGTGCTCGGAACAAAACCCGCCCCCGCTTCACCTCGCTCGGTCGACACGGGTGGCAAACCCTAACTGCCGCCACCGGGGCCCCTCCTCCCCTCCTTGCCGCTGCACCACTTCTCAAAAGTGTTGTCTTGGTTCTCAGTGCCCGCCTTATCCTTGAGCTTGAGGTGTGGTGGTGGTACATGCCAATCTCCGTCCAGGACATGAAGCTCCGATAGGCGCCACATACTTGCTTTGTAGCATCGCAGAGGCAACTCTTTCTCTCAGCTCCGGTGCGATGCCTTCCACTTGTCGGCTGGATCCTCTCTTGGTCTGCCTTTTTCCTAGGCATTTACGGTATGAACTCGTCGGAGCGGTCATGTGGTAATGTTGAGCCTCGAATGATACATCGTCGGTGATGCGGCCGTTGCAGCTCACTGCTGTGGATCCTCACCTCTTGGCTGGTTGCTGGCAAAGAGGGCTTGGTGTGGGTTCGGTTGTGATGATGTTGATGTTGTGTGGTGTTGCCGTGCTTTGGCGTGTGTCATTTATCCTAAATTTGCTAGGTGTTGTATGATTTCCGGGCGTGATTTTTCTGATAAGCTGAGTAATTTTTTTTATCTCAATGAATTGCAGTGTTGCGTGCGTTTCGTCAAAAGAGAATAGCTCCACTAATCATGACTAGTGTGCCACGCCGCTAATACGTTGACTTGTATAAAAAAGAGTATGTCTGTGTCGGCGCGGGGCAACTTGATAATATATGCTGATTGTCTGGTGGCTAAGACTAGCCATAGTGGGGAGTATCATACACTAGTATCATGCATATGATACTAGTCTATGTTACTAGTCCCATAGTGGGTAGTAACATATTTGTGATATCATATACTAGTATATTTATTAGGTTGTACACACATCTTGTTTTGGAATCCGTTATGTTACGGTATCTACCTATGATACCACTACCATCTCTCTCCTCATTAACTACAGTGACACGTCATCTTTTTACCAACGTGGCATGCATGATACTACTATATTACTCCCACTATGGCTAGTCTAACTGGCTATGGAGTGGACAACTTAAAAAAAAACTCCATACGGCATCCACTACCATCAGGGACAAAACTGTGGACTTAGCGAGGTGGAATGGAACGTGTACGCGAGATTCCCGATTTTGTAAATCGTTTCCGAGAAAAGGAATTAGTCGTGATTAAGACTTGGGAGCATGACTCTTTGTTTGCCTGATACAGTACAAAGTGCTTCCTCGTACTGTACTGGAGTAGTACTATTCAGAGCTTAATTATATGATGACCATAGCGTTTTAAACCTTTAATCTCTCTGCACCGGAGTTAGCTCCAAGAATGGTGCTCTAGAATGATCCCAATGTGGGAGCAAAGTAGCTCCACCAAACATGACTAGTGTGTCAGGCTGTCAACACGTTGACTTGGTTGAAGGAGTATCGTGGCCACTTGCTAATGCTTGATTGGTTGGTGTCTATGGAGTGGAGGTCTATAACTTTGGAATCAGAGACAAAACCGTCGGTTCAGCGACGTGGAATGGAATGTTCGAACGTGTACCCATGTTACCAGCAAACCCTTTTAAACATTTCCCAAAAAGAAAACCTGAGCAAGTTGGCGTTAGGAGGTGGTCAATTGGATGCGCAGTTCCGTTCTGTTTCTTCTTAGAAAACAACAAACCATAGTCAACTCTAGAGTTATAGATCAAGCTTGTTTTAGGACGCGACATATGATTAAAACTATAAATCAGTTCGTTCTTAAGTATTTACGCCGACATAATTTCTTTTCCGTTTCTGCTGCACAAAAATGCATGCCAGCCGATTCAGTTTAGAAGCATGCATGTTCCATTGTTCCCGGGAGACGATTTCCAAGGGTTACAAGAGGCGTTGACTTTCGCTCAATAATCGTCCCTTCGAAAGGAAACGTTAAGGTCGATCAAGTCGCGCATGCAAGCATGTTCGTGCAACAAGACAGCAAACCAAATTATTCTAGACAGCCAAACTCCCAGTAAAGAAACCTACATGAATGAAACCATCAATTGTTCTACCTCTCCCTCTGCGTATGCCTTCCGCGATGAAGGTGAAGCCTAACAACCAAATCGTCCGGAAGGCAGCTTCCACCAGCGGGCTGCCTCCTCCTCCTCATCGTCGTCGTCTTCACCGCATCAAACTACTCGTTGCTGAACACTGAGCGGTTCATCGACGCTGCCACGGCGAGATCCCACGCGACCATCAGCAATGCCAGCGACGTGGCGTGCGACGTGGCCAGGGGCGAGTGGGTGCCGGACTCGGCCGGACCCTACTACACCAACGCGACGTGCCCGCTGATCGACGGGCGGCAGGACTGCATGAAGTACGGCAAGCCGGGGATGGAGTCTATCCTCGGGTGGCGGTGGCAGCCCCACGGCTGCGACCTCCCTCGCTTCGACGCTGCCGCCTTCCTCCGCCTCGTCCGCGGCAAGTCCATAGCCTTCGTCGGCGACTCCGTCGCGCGCAACCACATGCAGTCCCTCATGTGCCTCCTCGCCAAGGTAACCGGTAACCTTCATACTTTCCAGTTCAGGTCGATCGATCGATCGATCAGTCGTCGTCATCATGAACTCGATCGCGTGGTTGCCGCGCACGTGGTTGCCGCGCATCCATGCAGGTGGAGTACCCGAGGGAGATCGAGCCGAAAGACTGCGTCCACTGCACGCGCAAGTACCACTACCGTCTGCACGACTTCACGATTTGCGTTTTCTGGACGCCGTTCCTGGTGCGGTGGAACTGACGCGCGCCGGCGGGCAGCAATTCATGGACCCGCACAACGTGTACCTCGACGAGGCGGACCCGGAGTGGACCGTCGACGTTGCCGGCTACGACTACGTCGTCCTCAACGGCGCCAAGTGGTTCACACGCCCCACCGTGCTCTACGAGGGTGGCCGCCTCCTCGGCTGCGCC
Organism: Poa pratensis; assembly: GCA_947311845.1. Classification (NCBI taxonomy): domain Eukaryota; kingdom Viridiplantae; phylum Streptophyta; class Magnoliopsida; order Poales; family Poaceae; genus Poa; species Poa pratensis. Next base: position 22,896,522 of record CAMZMU010000081.1, on the reverse strand, counting down.
AACGTCGACGGCTGCGAAGCGGCGCACAACGCCACCGACGTGGCTCCGGACTACGCGGTGCGCGCCTCGTTCCGCACCGCGCTCCGTGCGCTCGCGGGGTTCCGTGGCAGGGTGGTGGTCCGGACGGTGGCGCCGCCGCACTACGAGAACGGCAAGTGGTACGACGGCGGGGACTGCGTGAGGACGCGGCCCGTGCGGAGCAACGAGACGAGCCTGCCGGAGACCGAGGCCGCGTTCCACGCCGCGCAGGTGGAGGAGTTCCGAGCCGCGGCCGGGGCGACGGCAGAGTCGGGGGCGAGGTTTGTGCTGATGGACGTGAGCAAGATGATGCAGATGAGGGGAGACGGCCACCCGGGGCAGTACGGGCACTGGCCAGACGAGAAAGTCGGCTTCGGCATCGACTGCGTGCACTGGTGCTTGCCCGGGCCCGTCGACGCTTGGAACGAGCTACTGCTCCATTTGCTCACTGGTTAAACATGAGCACATAATTGTTTATCTTCCTGCTGAAATTACACAAAAAGGAATCGATTAATTTGGATGTCTGGTGACTCTGGTGGTGTTTAAGGCGTTTAATTAGTATATGAGCAGCACTATGCAGTGGCGGACCTTGACAATAATTGTAGGAGGGACAAAAAGACATTAGATGACAGTTGAGGGAGCCAACTTTAATTATTTTATGTTTTGTATGGTCAAAAGCGGTAAATACTAAGTAGTATTGTCCAAAATGTAATTGTGTGGAGGGGCTTTTGGCCTCCATTAAGGCCCGCCAGTGACTGTAGGTACGACACTTATCATCCGATCTTTGTACGAGACACGAGATCAAACCGTTCCTCGTTGGCACGCAGCACGCGGCCAGATGTAGCATCGTACAAGGATCGTAGCAGTGAACATCGTACGTGAAGTAGTTCCGAATTAGTATTGCTTCCATACTGCGGGAATCATTGGTTCAATACAATAGTAGGTAAGAGCAACTCTAGCAGAAACGGAATAAGGACCCGCTTTTTTTCCGGGTCCGGGGCAAAATTTCTGCCAGATCAGACGCCGGATAAGCCTCCGTACCGGAAAACTTTTTCCGGGAAACAGGATATTTCGACGCCGGTGCTCTACTTGTTGTGTTTTGGTGGCCAAATTTCCCGCACCCCGCAATCTTGGCGCGAAAACTCCCGCCCAGAAGTTTCAGCTCGGGTACCCGCCCGAGCTTGGCGCCAACGCCGCCGATTCGCCCGCTTGGCCGCCGATTCGACCCCTCCGGCACCGCCCCGCCACTGATTCGGCACTGATGGATCCTCCCAACCTCTGCCGGTCGTTCCGCACGCCGGGTTCGTCCCACAGCCGGGCCCAAGGGAGAAGCTGCGACCTCCCGAGCAGCCGGTGGCTAGAGTCCCCGTCGCCGCACCAGTTCCGGCCGTCGCCGGCCAGAAACGGCCGCGGACGCTCGGGGTGGCCCGTCCTCCCGCATCGTCGCATCCTCCTCCCACCGAAGAAGGCCAAGACTTCGGCGGCCCATGGCCGTGCTCCTCGAGGATCGGGTGCCCCATCCGCCGCCTCATCCACTGGCCCATCCGCTGCTCACAACATGTTCGATCAAACGCCGGAGTGGTAAATTTCTTATCTTTCTTCTGGCGTTTGCTCAATTCGATGAATGTCTTTATGATTCCGCATGTTTCGATTGCGTAGCTATCTCGTGTATCAAACATACTCGCAATTGTTGGAGGAAAATTCGGTCAACCTCATGAGTGCTCCACCTGATGCGTTTGATTGCGGCATGCCCGAGGCCGAAGCGGAGGAGGGAGATGGACTTGGCGAAGATGACCTACAAGAGACTGGGGAGTATGAGTTCGATGAAGGTGGGCCAAAGTTGGGAAAGAGGGCCGGGAACTACACCGAGTTGGGGGACACCACGTTTATCCGAGCTTGGGGGTGTGTCTCTTGATGCCGGTGTGGGAAATGGTCAAACAAGAGCTAGGTATTGGAACCGCATCGAGGACAAGTACCACAAGCTCATGCCGGTTCCATCCTTGCGCTCCTTGCGATCTCTCCAAGGTCGGTGGGACTACATCAAGCAAACATGTAGCCGTTGGAATGGTTGCTTTCAACAAGTGAGGAATGCAGCACCATCCGGTTGCACAATTGATGACTATGTGAGTTTTCTTTCACACAATTGGTGATCATGTTTCCATCCGGTTGCAGCCTTGGCATTTGACTCACACATGTTTGTTTTGCAAATGTAGGACCGCATTGCCCATGAAAGATTCAAGGAAATGTCAGCTTCCAAATTCCAGCCTTTCTTGCTTCAACATTGTTGGAAGATTCTTGAGCATAGCGAGAAATGGAGGTTGAGGGATGAAGAAGGCATGCCGAAGAGAGGTGCATTCAAGGTGGAAGATGATGGAGATAGCGATGATGCACCAAGGAGAGGAAGAAACAAGGACAAGCCGGATGGAAGGAAGATGGACAAAGAGCAAGCAAAGAGGTCGGCCGAGGCTACATCCTTGCGAGACCAAATTTCTTCGATGATGAAGTCAAAGGAAGCAATGATGGCCAAACACTTGGAGGTCAATGTGGCTGGGGAAAAATGAAGGCAAAGAGAAGAAGTGGGTGACAAGATGCTCCTTTGAAGAGCGCAAGAGCTCCATTGAACAGGAAAAGATCAAGGCAGAGACAAAAGGCGAAGAGAACCGGTTGATGATGCTCGATCCCACCACCATGGAGCCAATGGCAAGAGAGTTTTGGGAACTAACAAGAGCTTCATGATCTCATGGGTTGGCTATGGTACTCCGACATCTTATGGTGGTGGTGGGGGTGATGTTGGTGGGGGGTGGTGATGGTGCTTCGGCTAATGGAGGGGGTGGTGGTGATGTTGGTGGTGGTGCTTCGGCCAATGGAGGTGTTGGTGATGTCGGTGATGGTGGAGGTGGTGGTGGAGGTGGTGGTGTTGATGTTGGAGTTCTTGGAGGTGGTACTTCTCAAGCTTCAGATGTGGTTGATGTTGATCCTTGATTCACCATCAAGTTGATTGATTGCACATTCTTTTGGACAAATTTATTGCTATCTAGTTGCGCATGATTTTGGTTGTGTAGTAGTTTGTTGTAATAGACCTAATTCAGTGATGAGACATGGTAAAAAAATTATTTGATTTGGTGATGAAACAATGTAAAATGAGATGAATTTGATAAACCGTGAAAAAATATCCGGTACCGGTATGATGTGCAGAACAGATGCGGTAAACTCGTTTCCGGTACGAGTTTACCGCATCTTTTCTGCTGCGGGCCGCTGAAAGGACATTTTGTGATCTCTTAGTTTTGTGTGTTAGTTAACAACACTGTGGATGTTTTAATCTGGTGATAAGTGATGCAGGTTTTATTGTATACAACATGTGCATCAACACCAAAAAGAGAAAAGAGTTTCTGGAGCTTTTCAGGCCGGAGTTTCCGGCCTCCAAGGCCGGAGTTTCCGGTCCCTGGACTTATCCTCGAAGAAACAGCAAAGCTGCTGAAGTGTTGCTCAGCCCCTGGTGTGGGGCGGAGTTTCCGGTCCTCAGGACCGGAGTTTCCGCCCCTGGCCAAACATTCCGGCCCCAGGGCACCGGAGTCTTTGCCCAAGTTTCTGCTGCTGAATTGTTGCTCAGCCCCTGGTGTGGGGCGGAGTTTCCGGCCCCCACGGCCGGAGTTTCCGCCCCTGGCCAAACATTCCGGCCCCAGTACACCGGAGTTTTGGCCCAAGTCTCAGACGTGAAGAAGTTGCTCAGCTCCTGGTGTGGGGCGGAGTTTCCGGCCCCTGCAGGCCGGAGTTTCCGCCCAAGGCCGGAGTTTCCGGTCACTTGGACCGGAAACTCCGGTGTGATTCTTCTCTGCAACGGCTACTTTTCTGGGAGGGGTATATATACCCCTCCATCTACCTCCAGCCAGCTAGCTCGCCCAGAAATCAAGATCCCCATTGTTGCAAGCTCAAGAATCACTAGATCTCCCAATCCCTCCACCCAAACTTGTTGATCTTTGGAGGATTGAAGGAGAAGGCCCCGATCTACATCTTCACCGAGCCGTTTGTCATTTCCCCCTCATTCACTTGAGGGACCATTAGCTAGGGTTTCCACTAGGAAAACCTAGCCCCCTATTGTACTCACTTGATTGTCTTTGTGACAGATTGTAGCTGTTTGGGAGCCCCCAATCCTTTGTGGGTTGTGCCCCAAATCGTTGTTGTAAAGGCTCCGGACTCCGCCTCGAAGGTTTCCGATAGTTGAAGTGAACCAAACCTTTGTGGTGCGGTTCACCGGAGAAGAGGGTGAGGCCTTTGTGGCCGTTGAACCATTGTGTTGGTTCACACCTCTCCAACGAGACGTACTCCCCTAAAAAGGAGGAACTCGGGATTACATCCGTGTCTCCGCGTGCTTTGACTTCGGTTACCTCTATCCTTGTTTACCGCCTTATTATATCGTGCTTAGTTGCTAGCTTGTCATATAGGTAAATTCACCGTAGTTGCATATCTAGAGAATTTACCTTTTGTGTCAAGCTTAATTTGAAAAAGACTAAAATTGGAGTAGCACCTATTCACCCCCCCTCTAGGTGTCATACCGATCCTTTCAATTGGTATCAGAGCCTAGGCTCTCTTGTTTTGGGCTTAACCGCCTAAGAGAAGTATGACACTAAGTGAGGATGAGGCCGATCTTGCCAAGGCCAAAGAGACCATGGCATCCATGGCCGATATCAAATCGTTGGAAACAACATTTACATCGTCCATGAATGACATGAATGTCAAATTTGATGAGTTGCGTGACATGCTCATGAAACTCACAAATGCCAAGGTTTCGGAAACCATCCCACTAGAGGGTATCTCTAACTCCGATGAAGGTGATTCCGAGGAGGGTAAAAAGAAAGATGAGAAGGGGGTGGAAACCACCTCCGGATCTAAACCATCTCCTCCTCCTCCTACCAAGCATGAAGATGGGAAGGAAGAGTACCATAACGTTCCGGGATGGTACCCTATCGACCCACCTATCACCACCCGCATAAACCCCATTGGTCCTCCACCTAAGCTTAATGCATTAGCCTTTGCTAGTTGGCAACGCTCAATGAAATCTCATATTAACAGTGCCTCTATCGAGCTTTGGAGGATCATTGAAGATGGGTACAAGGTTGCGGATCCAAGCAATGTGACAAGAAGAGAATTTGCCGAAAAGCAACTCAATGCCTCCGCACTCCATATGATTGAACTTTCAGTGGGTGAAAGTGACAAGCATTATGTTCTCAATGCCACCACCGCCAAAGAAGCTTGGAATTGTCTTGAGGTTGCATTTCTTGGGAATGAAAGCATGAAGAGAAACCGATATGAGTCTTTGAGCAATGATGCCGAAGGCTTCTACATGTTTGACAATGAGACTCATGAAGACATGTATGGAAGACTCAAGACTCTTGCAAAGGCCTTCTTTGATGTGGGGGCAACCTATGTGGATGATGCTTATGTCAAGAGGAAGTATGTGAATGCTCTCTTGCCTTCCGAGCCCATCGAGGTGAAGGCCATTCAAGGAAGACACAACTACAACGAAATGACATCAAATGAAGTTATGCAAGAAGTGCAAGCCTCCAAGGTTGCCACCAAGAATGCCGAAGATAGCCGTGCTAGGGCCATGGGGATGAAACAAGGCCCCTCACTTGCTTTGAAGGCCAAGGTGGTATGTCTTGATGAGGTTGAAGCGTGCCCAAGCAACATTGCTCCAAATGATCTTGAACCGGCTCTAAATGGTCATATAGCTCTTGCCACAAGAGAGTTTTGGCAAGACCCGGCAAAAGCTAAAGCCAAGGTTGATAAAGAGAACAACTCAAGTGGGAAGAAAGAGCTAGCCTCAAAGTGGAAGACGTGCTACAATTGTCATGACAAGAACCACTACATAAGAGAGTGTCCTTATGAGAACCGAGAGCAAAATGGTGGGAAGCTCATCCCCAAGGACCATTCAAAGTTGATCCAAAAGAAGCCCGCAAGACCAAGGAAGCCTTTCTTCAAGAAGGCACCAAGAATTGTGTTGGTGGCACAAGAAGAATATGCCACAAGTGATTCCGAAGATGAAGATGCACCTACTAAAGAGGTAGCCGCATTGGCTATTGTATCAACTTCATCATCTTCTCTCTTTGAATCCCCCAATGAGAACTTCTCCACCAACAATGCTCGTTGCCTCATGGCTAATGTCACCGAGGTATCATCTCCTTCTCCCAAGACTATGCATGAAATGAGTGATCAATCTAGTCTTGTGATTAAGAAAGAACTTGTTGCTTTCGATACTTTCATGACTAACTTGCAAGGTGAAGCTAAGGAACATGTTGAGTCTCTCATGAGACAACTATGTGCGGCCGAAGAACTTCTTCAAGAAAAGAGTAAGATTGAGAGAGAGGATTCTCTCACCATTGCCTCTTTGAATGCTTCCGTAGCATCCTTGAATGCCTCTCTTGATGAAGAGAGTGAAGAAAGATGTTCCCTTGAGGAAAGACTTGAGTCTCTTGATGCTAAAAATGATGATATCATTAATAAAATCATTAAGGATAGAGATCATGTCGTTGCTAAATATAAAGTGCTTAAAAAGGAGAAAGTTGAACTTGGGGTTGCTAATGCTAGACTTCTTGAGGATATGGAGAAGCTTGACAAGGCTCACAAGGCCTTGGAAACAACTCACTCCCTCTTAGTCAAGTCTCATGAGCAACTTCAAACTCAACTTTCTAAATCTAGCTCAACTAGCATATCTATTCTTCCTCGTGTTCATGAAAATGTTATTGAAGAAAATGTTAGTGCCAAGACCTCTATTCCCAAAGGTAAAGATAAGGGTATTGCTTACTTATTTGAGCAAAAACCACACAAAGGGAAGGAGGGTCTTGGTTATGTAGCCGAGCCCAAGAAGAAAGTGGGCAACAACAAGAAGATCAAGACCAAGCCCGCACAAGCCGAGACTTCCATTGCGGGTGGTAGTGCCACAAGGGGCAAGACCACTCGTAGTGACTTTGCGGGGCATAACAACCCCAACTATATTCTTTATGTTGATTATTATGGGGATGTTTATGCTCAATATGTTGGTCCATATGATGGTTACATTGATTACTCTATTTGGGTCCCTAAGACTCTTGTTGCTAACCAAAGAGGACCCATTGAGAAATGGGTACCTAAATCCAAGCAATGATTTCTTGTAGGACTATGCTTCCGGTGGATCGAAATGGGTGGTTGATAGTGGATGCACTAGTCATATGACCGGAAGCAAGGAGATTATGACGGAGTTGAGACCAAATCTAAATAACTCATCCGTCTCTTATGGTGACAAGTCAAAGGCCGAGGTAAAGAGTCTCGGCAAGGTGGTAGTTGCAAGGGATATCACCCTTGTAAATGTCATGCTTGTTGAGTCTCTAGGTTACAATCTTATGTCCGTTCGTGCTCTTAATAAGATGAACTTTGATGTCCATTTTACTATTGATATGGTGGTACTCTTGAGGAGCAAGACTCTAAAGGTCATGTTCGTTGGGTATGTTGAAAATGAGTTGTTTGTGGTAGACTTTTCGGGGTCTACCAACACTCAAGCAATATGCCTATTCGGAAAGGCCGACGTGGGGTGGTTGTGGCATCGCCGCTTGTCCCATGTCAACATGAGAACTTTGCAAAGTCTTCACAAGGGTGGCCACATTCTTGGACTAAAAGAGGATGTTTCTTTTTCTAGAGATCGTCTTTGTAGGGCTTGTGTTGAAGGAAAGATGCATGATTCTCCCCATCCGGGCAAGACCATTATTTCATCAACGAGGATTTTGGAACTTCTTCATGTTGATCTCTTTGGTGCCGTGCCTCAACCTAGTCTTGGTGGGAAGAAATATTGTTTGGTGATTGTTGATGACTATTCAAGATTTACTTGGGTTTATTTCTTCAAGACGAAGGATGAGACCCAACAAGCCGTCATCGACTTTTCCAATATTGTTCAACGCCAATACAATGTCCCTATTTTGGTCATTAGGAGTGATAATGGCTCCGAGTTCAAGAACTACACCTTAAATGAGTTTCTTAGTGAAGAGGGGATTCGTCATCAATATTCCGCTGCATATACCCCTCAACAAAATGGTGTAGCCGAAAGGAAGAACCGGACTCTCATGGATATGGCAAGGTCTATGTTGGCGGAGTTTAAGTCTCCACTTTTCTTATGGGCCGAGGCCATCTCCACGGCGTGTCACTCATCTAACCGGTTATTCTTTCGTGTTGGCAAGAAGTTTACATCTTATGAGATGCTCACCGGCAACAAGCCCAATGTCTCCTACTACCGAGTTTTTGGTTGTAAGTGTTTCTATAAGAACAAAAGTGTTCGTTTGTCTAAATTTGAATCTAAAGCTTTAGAGGGTGTTTTTGTTGGTTACGGTGCCGAATCTCACACCTATAGAGTCTATGACAAGACCGTTGGGAAAGTCATAGAATCTTGTGATGTGAGGTTCGATGAGAATGACGGCTCCCAAGTGGCGCAATTTCATGTTTGTGATGTAGATAATGAGGAACCTCAAGAAGCAATAAGAAGAATGGGGGTTGGTTTCCATCGCCCCATTGAAATCCATCATGAGCCTCCTCAAGCAAGTCCTAGCTCCACTCAAGTGGAGACTCCATCATCACAAGTTGAAGTTGCACCTTCTATGGAAGCAAATGATGCACCTACCCAAGAACAAGTTCAAGGCCCTCCTCAAGTTGACCAAGATCAACCCTCTCCTTCCTTTGTTGAAGATGAGCTTCAAGATGATCAAGGTCAACACTCCGGTCAAGACGGGGACTCAAATGATCAAGATGATCAAGCGGAAATTCCTCGCATCAATGAGGATATCGAAACCCGTCGTATAGCAAGAGTCAAAAAGGATTGGAGAAGAAAGAGTCTTCATCTAGAAAATATCATTGTCAATGTCAAGAACAAGGTCACCACTAGAAAACAATTGGCAAATTTCAATGAACATCAAGCCCACATCTCTATGGTGGAACCAAAGAAAGTCTTTGAAGCTCTTGAAGATCCGGATTGGTTGGAAGCCATGCATGAAGAGCTCAATAACTTCAAGCGCAACAAAGTGTGGAATCTAGTGGAAAAGCCAAAAGATTGCCTCAATGTTATTGGCACCAAGTGGATTTTCAAGAACAAGCAAGATGAGCATGGAATGGTTGTGAGGAACAAGGCAAGATTGGTAGCACAAGGGTACTCTCAAGTTGAAGGCATTGATTTTGGAGAGACCTATGCTCCCGTGGCTCGCCTTGAGTCCATCCGTATCCTTCTTGCATATGCATCACATCATAATTTCAAATTGCAACAAATGGATGTGAAAAGTGCTTTTCTTAATGGTCCTTTAAAGGAGTTGGTATATGTTAAGCAACCTCCGGGATTTGAGGATCCACACTTCCCTAACCATGTCTACAAACTTGATAAGGCGCTCTATGGTCTCAAACAAGCACCTCGTGCTTGGTATGAGCACCTAAGAGAGCTATTGGTAGACCGTGGCTTTGAAGTGGGGCAAATCGATCCCACTCTTTTTACCAAGAGGGTTAAAGGGGAGCTTTTCATATGCCAACTTTATGTTGATGATATCATATTTGGCTCTTCTAACAAAGCTTTTAATGATGAATTTTCAAAGCTTATGACCGATAGGTTCGAGATGTCCATGATGGGAGAGTTGAAGTACTTCCTTGGTTTTGAGATCAAGCAATTGAGTGGAGGGACCTTCATCTCTCAAGCCAAATATATCCAAGACATGCTCAAGAGGTTCAAGATGCAAAATGCTAAAGAGAAGAAGTTTCCTATGGACACCAAGTGTCATCTTGAACTTAATCCAAAGGGTAAAGATAAGGATGTTGATCAAAAACTCTATCGCTCTATGATTGGTTCTTTGCTTTATCTTTGTGCATCTAGACCCGATATTGTGTTGAGTGTAGGAGTGTGTGCAAGGTACCAAGCGGCTCCCAAAGAAAGCCACCAAACGGCGGTTCTTCGAATCTTTCGATATTTGGTTCATACCCCAAGGTTTGGTTTGTGGTATCCTAAAGGCTCAACATTCTCTCTTGCCGGTTACACGGATTCGGATTGGGCCGGTTGCAAGGATGATAGGAAATCAACTTCCGGGGCTTGCCAATTCCTTGGTAGGTCCTTGGTGAGTTGGTCTTCTAAGAAGCAAAATTGCATATCTCTCTCCACCACCGAAGCCGAGTATGTGGCGGCCGCTAGTTGTTGCACTCAATTGTTGTGGATGAGGCAAACTTTAAAGGAATACGGTGTCCATTGTGACAAAGTGCCTCTTTTATGTGACAATGAAAGTGCTATCAAGATTGGCCACAACCCGGTGGAGCACTCAAGAACGAAGCATATTGAGATTCGCTATCACTTCATCCGTGATCACATCACCGGGGTGACATTGAGCTTGGTATATTCCCACGAAGATCCAACTTGCCGATATGTTCACGAAGCCACTTGATGAAGCAAGGTTCACTTATTTGAGGCATGAGCTAAATATCATCGATTCGGGGAGCGTCGCTTGAATATCTTGCATACACACCTATATCTTAGCTATTTGTTTGGTTTAGGTGTAGGCATGGACATAGGGGGAGTGCGGTCCTAATCCATTGGACTATCCCTCCCCCCATTATGCCGATAGAAAGAACTCATTTTGTCTCTATATTGTTCATTTTATGAATTGTGAGCTTAAATGACGAGTAGTGGCGGTGAACCCAAGATATATCTTCGCGGTGTCACACCACATACACTCATACATGGTGGCTTAGGCCACCGCCATCTTCTTTGTGAAGATTTGATCTTGTTGGAGCTTTATGGCCTTTTTGCCTATCCGTTGGTTTTTATGGAAAACACACTCAAATGATGCTTCTTAATGTTTTCTTTGTGCCTCTTACCAAGTTTGAGTGTGAAGTACCATTTCCAGTGACTTTGTGTTCCATCCCAGGCCTATCCCTTCTGAAAACTTGCTCCTCTTGCATCTTGCATGTTCAACAACAAAATCTGGCATTTTTGAGTTGGTGGGGCCGGAAACTCCGGTCCTTTGGGCCGGAATATCCGGTCTGACTGAAGTTTCCGCCCTAAACCCGGAATCTCTGGCTTAGGCCGGAGACTCCGGTGTTTAGGCCGGAAACTCCGGTCTGGGCAGTTCTCGCAGGGGTCCAAAAGGGGATCGGGGTGGGGGTTGACTTCACAACTCCCACACACCCCCGACCCCCAACCTCTCCCCTGCTGCCGCCGCCGCCTCGAAGTGCCGCTCCGGCTGCTCCCCGCCGCCGGAATCCGCCGTGCCTCCGGCCTACTCCTCCTCACCAACGCGGGGACCTTCCTCTCCTTCGTTTGGGCTGCACCATGGACAAAAAGGGTACCTCCTCTCTCTCCTTAGGTTTTTCACCTCGATCTAAGTTTGGAGAGTAGTTCCCCTAGTTTTTCATGGTGTAGAATCTTCTAGATGGCAAGGTGTATCCTAGATTTAACCCTAGAATTCTCAGCACAAAGTTTCTTGAACTAAATCGAGGTTCCCCATCTCAGGGCCGGAGACTCCGGTCTTCCAGGCCGGAAACTCCGGTCAGGGCCGGAATCTCCGCCCCCTGAGGCCGGAAACTCCGGTGTAGATCAGACACTTTGTGCCCAGAACTCTTTGGTTACTTCTTCTTTTGGTTCCTGGACATGCAAGCTTATCCCCATGCTTTTCTCCTATTCTGTTATTTCACAGGTGGGCAGAGGACAAAGGCTTCCATGAAACATCCTGAAAAATCACCAAGAAAAGTCATCCGTGCTCAAACAAGGGACAAGCTTCTTTTTGACAGCAGCGCTGGCCGTCTGAGACAGCAGAGTACCATAGATGAAGAAGCCACAAGACATGCTGCCCTAGGTGGGTTTGATAATGAAGAAGAGGCCGAGAGAGCTCATTTTGACTTTGACCACTGTTTTGGGCATGGGGAAGCTCGAGTTTCGTCGGATGAGATCTCAGCAGTTCTATGACTTGCCATCCAACACCGATGATCCTAGGTTTCCAAGGAGAGAGCAGCAGCTGATCATGAATGAGATTTATGCCCGCATTGAGAAGCATATGGTGTGTGAGCAAAAAGTGTTGAGCCTTGAGAGCTTGGACAAGAAACCTTACTTTCAAGAGGCCGTGTGGATTGCTCGGAAGCTTGGACTTGAGAGGCTCATCTCCCATGTTCATGAAGATTATGATATTCAGCTTGTGCATCAGTTCTTTGCCACAGTGGTTTTTGATAATGATGAAGATATCACCATGACTTGGATGACCGGTTCTCAAAAGTGCACCTCTAACTTTGTGGAGTTTGGAAGATGCTTGGGATACAAGTTCAAGGGTGCCACTACTTGTGTTGGGAAGAGGATGCATGTGGACGGGGTGGCTTACAACAAACGCCGCTTGCGCCCTTTATATTCAGTTGCATCATCCGTTGGCACCAATCAAGACCTCCTCCCCACCTTCAACATTTTCCTTCGCATGGTTCGGCTCAATCTTGCTCCTCAAGCCGGAAATGTGGATGCCATTCGAGGAGGGCTTGTCAATCTCTTATACCATGCTTACAAGGTGCTCCAAGCCGGTCCGGATTGTGAAGGCCAAGAAGTTGATGTCATGGATTTCATCAAGTGTGAATTGCTTTGGGCCATTTTTGAGCACAAGAACCCTCTCTATGCACCTTATGTGATGAAGCTCATCCTCTCCAAGGTCTCCAACATCGATACCTCTCGCCTCACCAAGCATGCCAAGGGGACTCTCCACCAACTTAGCAAGCACACCAAGCAACCGTCTTCCTCTCGTGCACCTCCTCCGCAATCTAGTAGTGAGGAAGCGGAGACCGAGGCCCCAATGCCTAGAAGGAGAAGCAAGAATGCCGACCCTCCCTCATATCTTCAAGGAAGGGCTCAAGTGAACTCGGAAGTGAGTAAACTCTCTTGGTGGAAGAGAAAGTTGCTTTGCATGGATATTGCACTTCACAAGGAGAACCATGCCTCATATGTGAGAGAGAAGCATATCATTGACAACCAACAAATCATGATCAAGGAGTTGCGCAAGCTCAACAATGGTAGTATCACTCCCCTCCGGAAGAAGATGAAGATGGCAATCCTATTGTCTCCTCCTCGTCGGCCGAGACTATCCCTCTTGAGAAATGGAACGAAGACGTCTTTCCTTGGTCGGATTATGCGGATGTGACTTCATTGCCCTCCTCTTCTCGCAACACCGGCAAGGCTCCCATGAACCTTTCCGATGAGGACTACAATCAAGAAAGGGAAGGTGATGATGACATGGAAGAAAGCTCCGGGTGATCTCCATGGGTTTCGTGTAGTTATGCTCTTTTCCCTTTTTGGCGTCTCGATGCCAAAGGGGGAGAAGTAGTTCTATTAGGTTCTCTCCGGGATTTGCATGGGTTGGACACAAGCATGTGCTTTTATCATTTTATTGCGCTTGTGTCCATTTTATGTTATTTGGAACTTATTTGCATCTTGTGTTGTGAACTATGTGAGTGTAAGACATATGGATTTCTATTATGTATGGTTGAACCTACTTTATTGTGCTATGGTTATATGGATGTTTTATCTACATTTATATGCACAAGGTATGGTTTTTATCTCTAGGCTCAACCTACTTTGTGATATGTCTTGTTTATGAAATGTTTCGTTTACATATCATGTCGCCTTGTTGTGGAACTTGTTTCTCTATATGTGTGCATTTGCATTCCAAAGCAAATGACTTATATGCACACATCTAGGGGGAGCTTTTCCTTTTGTTAAACATGATAGTATGGTGAATTTTATTGCAAATCCGTGTGTTGTCATCTAACACCAAAAAGGGGGAGATTGAAAGGACATTTTGTGATCTCTTAGTTTTGTGTGTTAGTTAACAACACTGTGGATGTTTTAATCTGGTGATAAGTGATGCAGGTTTTATTGTATACAACATGTGCATCAACACCAAAAAGAGAAAAGAGTTTCTGGAGCTTTTCAGGCCGGAGTTTCCGGCCTCCAAGGCCGGAGTTTCCGGTCCCTGGACTTATCCTCGAAGAAACAGCAAAGCTGCTGAAGTGTTGCTCAGCCCCTGGTGTGGGGCGGAGTTTCCGGTCCTCAGGACCGGAGTTTCCGCCCCTGGCCAAACATTCCGGCCCCAGGGCACCGGAGTCTTTGCCCAAGTTTCTGCTGCTGAATTGTTGCTCAGCCCCTGGTGTGGGGCGGAGTTTCCGGCCCCCACGGCCGGAGTTTCCGCCCCTGGCCAAACATTCCGGCCCCAGTACACCGGAGTTTTGGCCCAAGTCTCAGACGTGAAGAAGTTGCTCAGCTCCTGGTGTGGGGCGGAGTTTCCGGCCCCTGCAGGCCGGAGTTTCCGCCCAAGGCCGGAGTTTCCGGTCACTTGGACCGGAAACTCCGGTGTGATTCTTCTCTGCAACGGCTACTTTTCTGGGAGGGGTATATATACCCCTCCATCTACCTCCAGCCAGCTAGCTCGCCCAGAAATCAAGATCCCCATTGTTGCAAGCTCAAGAATCACTAGATCTCCCAATCCCTCCACCCAAACTTGTTGATCTTTGGAGGATTGAAGGAGAAGGCCCCGATCTACATCTTCACCGAGCCGTTTGTCATTTCCCCCTCATTCACTTGAGGGACCATTAGCTAGGGTTTCCACTAGGAAAACCTAGCCCCCTATTGTACTCACTTGATTGTCTTTGTGACAGATTGTAGCTGTTTGGGAGCCCCCAATCCTTTGTGGGTTGTGCCCCAAATCGTTGTTGTAAAGGCTCCGGACTCCGCCTCGAAGGTTTCCGATAGTTGAAGTGAACCAAACCTTTGTGGTGCGGTTCACCGGAGAAGAGGGTGAGGCCTTTGTGGCCGTTGAACCATTGTGTTGGTTCACACCTCTCCAACGAGACGTACTCCCCTAAAAAGGAGGAACTCGGGATTACATCCGTGTCTCCGCGTGCTTTGACTTCGGTTACCTCTATCCTTGTTTACCGCCTTATTATATCGTGCTTAGTTGCTAGCTTGTCATATAGGTAAATTCACCGTAGTTGCATATCTAGAGAATTTACCTTTTGTGTCAAGCTAATTTGAAAAAGACTAAAATTGGAGTAGCACCTATTCACCCCCCCTTTAGGTGTCATACCGATCCTTTCAGCCGCGCGGTACCGGAAAAGTTTTTCCGCTCAACCGGATAAAACTTATCCGGTATGGAATTATCGGGTATCTGCTAGTGTTGCTCTAAGTAGGTGGTGCATCTACAGAGGCCGGGAAGTGCAATTCTCTCCCCCAATTAAAAGAACCCTAGCCGCCTCCCGGGTCGCCCCCACCCGGTGACTCCAGAGGAACCTCCCCCGTGCCCTCCAGCCCCCCTCACCAGCGTGCTCCTCGCCGCCGCCGAAGCCGACGGCGGTGGCGACGCCCTTCTTGTCAAAGGACGGAGGGGAGGAGAGTGCACCGTGGCGGCAGCTCCATGGGCGGTAGTGGAGTGGTGGCGGGTTCAAGGGCGACGTGGCCTTCAATCTGGGGCCTGAAGCCGGAGCGGTGCGGTGGCGGCATCAACCTCCGGCGGTGCGATGGTGGATCGGATCAGGGCCTTAGGGCCCAATCTGGGTTGTCTCCTATCATGGACGGGTTGTGGTCGTGCGCTGCGGCTGCCTTTTCCGTTGTTGCTTCGACCGGCGGCGTAAGGGCATGCTGGTGTGCTCGAATTAAGGCGGCGTTCCTAAGGTTCCTATCGCGCCAAGACGAAGATATGATTGACGCCTGTCCTCCTCGATCTGGCAGGAGTGTAGGATTCCGGAAGGCTCCGCCGGCGAACTCCCATGTACGCGTTATGCCTGGAGATTGCTGGAGCGGGTGGGATTCGGTCGGGCCCATTGGGTTCTCCGTTAAGAAGGGAGCGGCGAAACTCTGCTATATGTTTCCATCATGGGATATGTTTAGCTCCATGGTTAAGTCAGAGGCGGAGAATGGAAATATTTGCCGAGATTGGAGGACTAGTAATGGTGATTGGAGCCTTTGTGGTGATGAGGAACTTGCTTGGACTTTCGGGATTCATAGCAGCGGTATGTAAGTGGGCGCGACAACACAGGTGAAGTTCAAAGTCTTACCTTTCAGGGTGAAAATCCAAGATCTGGCCTTAATTGGTTGTGCCTGGGAATGGCCTTACTGAATGCATTGTTTTGAGAGCGGGGACTATCTTTAGGGTGAAAACCCAAGATCTAGGATCGGGCGACGACGGAGCTTGTGCACTGTTTCCTTCTTGGAGGCGTCGCTTTTGCGGAACTTGGATATCAGGTGTTGTCTTGGTGGTGGTTGTGCTGGTGCTACAAAGACTGGAACTCAGTAGCGGGACTTTTCTTTTTTAGCTTCTTTTTTTGGATGTGTGCATCTGTAATGACATTAGAGTATTGCGTTGTTGCAGAGGCTGGATGTAATTGGTGTCTCCGCGATATTAATATATAGTCTATCTAAAAAGAGTAGGTAAGTAGGTAGAAAAATTACTAGATAGCATTGGACTTACTTTGCTTCCCTATCAAATAACTTTTTGTACCCCATTCCGTTTTTCTTTGTAAGCCTGTCTTCCAACAACAACAGAACATGCATGCTTATAAACTGAATCGGCTCTCCCGTGGCGGTGGAGCTCTCGGCCCAAATCTGGGGCCCTTTGGCCCTGATCCGGGCTAGGCAAGCCCTACTGCTGGGTGGTTTCAGTGGCTCTCGATGCATCTGAGAGCCCTTCCTCCGGCCATGGGGTGGAAGGGGTGCCGGATCTGGGCCTGCAGGGTCTATATCGAGTGACCGCCTAGCAGCCCCATTTGCTCAGGGTAGGCGGGTGTGACCGGCAGGCGTCCTGCTAGTTGTACCCTCACTTTTTGAGGGATATTTGGCTAGCCCCACCCTTCTCCTGCCCATTCTGGTGGAACTGCCGTCATGACATATGTTACACAGTAAGGGAGAGATCTCGGATGCCGGGGCAGCGGGCTCGGAGGGTGGACTGCGCGGCAGACTAATAAGCGGCGAGTGTCGTGGCAGTGGTGATGGTCTTCTTCTCTGGCCACGTGGGTGGCAAGGAGTAGGCGGAGGGGGGATCCTGGTGCTGGCAGTGTTTTGGTAGTGGCGGCTCCCAGATCGAGTTCAGGAAGCCTGGCTCGGGGGCTATGGGCGGTTTGTGTTACCGGATGTGGTACGAAGGTATTTTTGAGCGAAAGCTCTGCGCTTTGGCGCCAACGGCGGCGATGCATGCGGGTGTCGTTACCATCTTGAGGGTTCCGTTGTGGGTACCTTTGTCACATCAGAGCTCCGGGTGAAAACCCTTGACCGTCTCGGTCTCGACGGTGGCGGCGCTATGCGTCGTCACCATCTTGGGGGCGTCGTCGTGTAGTTTTGGTATTCCTCGACATCGTGCCGGGGACTTTGGTGGCAAGTACGGTTTCCTTTGTTTTTCTTTTGTCTTTCTTTGATATGCTTTGTATCAGTTCGACCGTTTGACTTTATTTATAAAGCGGGACGAAAGTCTGTTTCGAGAGTAAATTCACCATATTCTACATCAAAACTTGTCTATGATAAAAAAGAGTTGCCCCACATGTGAGGCTTGTGTTGCTTGGAACTGCAGTATATAACCAGACACAAAGTTGGTCGTGTGTGTTTGCTAGTTGTCTAGATAAGTATTTGTTATGTAGAGTTGCCTTTTTTTGTGCTAGTCAAATCGCCTACATTTGATGATAAAACTTTGGACAGCTATGGTGTTTACCTTTATTTTTTTACCTCACTAGGGATAAAGGTAGGGCGGTTCGCTGCTAAATGAAAACTTAGAAAGTATTAGCTGCTCTTTGACAAATAAAAACTTTCAAAATCATGTTATCTATTTAAGGCAACTTTTTGTTTGATTACTTAATTTTTAGCGTGTTTGGTGCTACCCGAACTTGGAGCTACCCGAACTTGGAAAGTATTAGCGACATATGTTGCATCAGCTCGACATAAAGAGCGTTATGCGGACATGAATGTGTATCTAGATTTAACAAACATAGAACTAGCATGTGTCATAACTTGTCATATTGTGTTTATTCTGTGTCATCATGTTTTCGTGTTTCCAAGAAGATTAAGAAGTGATCCCATGAACCCTGGTTCATTTTCCAACATAAGAAACAATGTTTTTACTTTACTCGTATTGCTTTTCAAAATTGTATGTTAATTAATCCTAAAATACAAAACATTTTTCTTATTTTTATTTATTAATCTCTTACAACCGTTGTACTTGATAACTATTACATTTTAGTCGGGTACAACAAGGAGACTTTTTGAGTTTTCACCGGGTAGCTTTAGGAGAATAGCAAGAAGCACCAAGTTCCTTGTGCTCGATATTGAAGCCCAAATCACTCTTGTGGGGAATAAGCTACTTGCTTTTTTTTCAAACCGCGCTCTTACTCCCCTTTCCCTTAGTCATAACGGAAATACAAGGTCTTTACCGCACAACATTTTTAGAGGATATGGAAGAGGAGAGTGCCCTCGCACCACGAGGAAACCCGCTGCTAAAGATGCCTAGCACCGAAATATCTTAGCTACGGGGCAAAAACCTCGTAGCACTAGGACCTAGGTAAAGAGTTCAACCAAGAGGGAATAGGAAACATCCACATATTACAAGCAAAGACTCTAGCAAACTGCACTACGAAGAAAAACTAGCTCACGACCACCCCAGCTCCATCCGATGAATACTCCGCTGCTCAGCTTCAGGAGCTTGGACCTTCAATCATCAGCACCCCCGTGTCCCTCCTGCCTTCCTGCTCTCCGTGCACGGTCTCGTTAGCCATCTTCATCAGCTTCTCAGCTCCGCTCCTAATCTTCGCAGCGTCAGCTTCCTCATAAAGGCCTGCCCAATAACCCATAAAAGAAGCAACAGTGTAGACAATGACCTTAGGAGAGTTCACAACATATTTATCAAAGTTAATCTTATTGCGTATTGTCCAGATGCCCCCACACAATTGCTGCCAGAAGCAAGGTATAAAACTTTTTATCACCAGGCAAGAACCTATAAAACCACACATAAGTTGCCACACATTTTAGAACATGTAGAATCCCCAGGCATGCCCCAAGTACCACTAGTACAGAACGACACATCGTATACCCCTCTATGGAAATGGCACGAGTTAGGCGACGGAAAATCACGATTCTACCGTTTCCGCTGAGGCTTGACCGAACTGGGCCACAGCTGGCCCGTCAACATTGGTTATTGAGAAATTATTTACTCCGTTACCCATATATTTGGCAACAGTCATAAAATTTGCTCCATTTTCGATATTTGACTATATGGCAACAGAAACTTTTCTTTGTCCATTTGCAATGTGGACACGTTCCATCTTCTTGGAATTCGATGCGAGGCGAGTAAATTCTATGGCGTAGTGGTACCGCCCACTACTCCTTAAAAACCCCGTTCCCTGCTAGCTCAAGACGCCATAGAATCTGCTCTCTCTCTCTCTCTGTTGCTCGCTCCATGGTACACACAGGAGCACACTCCGTCGCCGCCCGACAGTCCCCCCGTCAGCGGCGAGTCTGTTGAAGGACCGTCGCCGGTGACGAGCGACGATGAAGAGCTCGCCAACATTCATGAACCCACCAGGATGCTGGCCCCGCCGGGTTGATTCCGATGAGGAGTCAACCGAAGAGGAAGATGAGGAGGAGGGGGAGGATGACGACGAGGATGAGGACGAGGCGGAGGCGCCGGTAGCTAGCTAGTAGGGCGCAAAAAAAAAAACAAGAAGTAGCTAGCTAGTAGTACTCTGTATGTAATTTACTTTATTATTAATAATATGTACTCTGTATGTAATGTAGTAATCACTAATATTAATATAAGTATCCGAGTGTTCATCCTTAATGTATCAATTCTCCATATAGTAGAGATTAGGGAAAATATTATTACAGAGCATAGAAGAAATTCTAGAGCGTCGGCGCGTAGGCCCCACTCGTCAGTGGAAGAAACGCAAAGAAAACAGTTTTATTAAAGAACCATTTCCTATGTTGTACCTGCTGCTACATATATATGGGCGTACAGAGCAAAACCTAACACTCTCACTGTTTTTCTCACTGTCCCAGTAATCTAGATCTGTTCATGGCGGCGGCTCCTGGCGTTACGGCCATCGCTGGCGCCGTGGTGGCGCCGTCTCCCCCGAGACGACGGCTATCACCGGCCTCGCCGTCACCCCCGAGATCTCCCCTGAAACGGAGAGGTCTTCGCCATGTCCCCCGACACGACGAGGTCTTCGCCATCTGCTTTCGCTTCCTCTACCTCCACCTCGTCCGGATCTGCTAGATCGATCCAATGGCGACGTAAAGAAGGTATCAGATCCACTCTTTGATGTAGCTAACTTTCCTATTGTGCACCTGCTAGATCAGTTCTGTTCACATCCAGTAGTTCGATCTAGATCATTTTTTGATGTCGTTAACTTGCCTACTGTGCACTTGTAACCAGTTGTAGTTTAGCTTACTTATTGATAGTAGTTCAGTTCACATCCAGTAGTTCTATCTAAATCATTTTTTATGTAGTTAACTTGTCTATTGTGCACTTGCAAACGGTTTTATTTTAGCTAACTTGTGACTAAGTCATTACAAATTTTGAAAACAAGAGTCTATTTCGGTGACACAGAATAAAAAAGTCAGAGCCACAGAAAAAACATCGAATAATACTCAAGACAATAGTGTTTTCTAGTTTTCCTATAATGGCCTCCAAAAATATACACAGGTCAGTACACACTATATACTACTTGTTACTTCATTTAATTGGGTTCTAGCAAGTAGTGTCATAACTAAAATAAATCTTTTTTTACATTTAGGTATATCAAGCTGGTCCCTTTCAAACCCAACCATACATATCCACCCGTCGCTATTGTGACGTTTTGATTCACTGCATAAAATACTTTTTTAAGTAAGAGTATTTATGAAGTGTTGCCGAAATGTCACATCGGTGACGTATTAGATTAGATTTCAGGGACACTGCATAAAAAAGGTAGAACCAGTGGTGGTCTCCATGGAAAGCATGATCGTTATCAGGCATCCTATGAAGCTGCCGACATGGAAATATCTTGTTGACAAGCCGTGGGTTGGTTGCTCCGGTTCATCAATAAGAGCCACCTGAAGACGTAGGTAAGATATCATTTCAGTTTTGCTTAAATTCGTAGTGTTCGTGTTTTAGCATATGTACTTAACATTTGTAGATTTATTTACTAATGTATAGGGTCCAAAGTTTCAACATCCTTCTCTCAGGTAGCTGAGATAAGACGAGATTGCTAGAGTGACACCTGCGAGGATTGTGGAAAAGGATGTAGGGAAGAAATCGTTAATTATTTCCATCCTTTGACATGACAGGCTTAGTATAGATGAAATTTGTTATCGTTTTACCTCTTATGTTTGTCATAACTTGTGATGGAGATGTAAAGGTGAAATTGTGATGGAAATGTAAATGTTACATTGTGATATGAGTGAAATTTGCTACCGTTTTAGTATTTGTGCTGTGTGAGATCAAATGCGGCGCGAATTATATATTGCAGGCTAAATAAATATATATAACACCCTTACGGAAAACCTCAATGCAAACGATTGGACCAAGATGTCCATAACTGATAATGTCGAACTACCGCAACGGATATCAAGGACCAACCATTGCCAAAAATTGACCTCATCGGTAACGTTTTTTGTCTCTGTTGCCGACGAGAGCCTTCACATCAGTGACGGGGATGGGGACACAGACAGTTTCTCCATTTTCGATGGAGTTTTGGCCTGTTTCTGATGTGTCGTTCTGTACTACTGTACCCCCCTCCCCCCACACCACACACACACCACCTTAGCACTAGCACAGAAGAAAAAGAGATGACTAGCAGTTTCAGTGTTACTGCAAAAGGAACAATTAGGACAACCCAGCCATTTTCATTTTCTCATATTATCTCAGGTAAGAACAACATCTTGGAAGAGCTGCCAAAGAAAAACCTTTATTTTCAGAGGCATTTTCGCCTTCCAAATGTGCTTATTATTAGGTCCAGAAATGTTTCTTTCCAGATGCTGATACATCGGTGAGGTCGAGAATTTCTTGTTAGCAGTTAAGGCCCAGTTTACCCCAGCAGACACATTAGATATAGGTTTTTCCAATGCACACTCTTAATTTCATTCCATTGGTTCAATATATCAGGAGTCATTCTTCTCCGGAAGGGTATATCAAAGTTCCTTTCCCGAACTTTAGCAAATGTATAATCCTGGGCATGAGAGATTCGAAACAACACTGGGTTGCGGTCTTTCAAGGGAGTGTTACCAAACCAAGCATCATGCCAAAACCTGACAATATCTCCTTTGTTAAGCACAAGTTTACGCCCACAGAAATAATCATCTTTCACCTTAAGCATATTTCTCCAAACAGGCAGAGTCAGTTACCCTAGGCCCCACAGATGCAACAGTTTTGTTTCTTAAATATTTGGCCTTCACAATCTTTTGCCACAATCCATCTTGTGTTTCAAGTTTCCACCACCACTTGGTCAAAAGGCTAATATTTTGTTTTCTAAGATCCTTCACTCCCAGTCCACCCACTACAGGAATGCCTCAATACGCCGACGGCTGGAAGCCGTCGGCACAGGCCTCGTTGCCCTCGGCGTATGTATACGCCGACGGCCGCCATCGGCGTCTATCCGTCGGCGTTGCACTCCGTCGGCTCAGCCAGTTTGGCCGTCGGCGTACGAGATGCCGTCGGCGTATACATACGCCGAGGGCAACTCCAGACCGTCGGCGTACGGAAGCCGTCGGCGTGTATATAGTGGGGCCCACAATTGGTCTCCGATGGATCCACAGTATACGACGAGGGCCCACCGTCGACGTACCGAAGCAACGTGGCGCGTTCTGGGGCGTTCAGCGATGATCATACGCCGACGGCATTGCCGTCGGCATAGGGGTGACCATTTTGGCACAGGATGGACCCTATGCCGACGACAATGCCGTCGGCGTATAGATCCCATGTGTTTTTTGTAAAATTGCTGTTGGCAGCTCGTTTTTCAGCAAAAATTATAGAAAATTGACAGCAATCAATATCACAAGCAACATATCACACATAGGCTATCATCACAAACAAACAAGTTCGCAAGAAAAATATGAAGCAAAATGCTATGTCATAAGTGTAGATACACACATAAAAGTAGATATCACAAGCACCATGTCGTCCTCGTCCTCCTCGCGCACCCACGTCATCTGCGTAACGCGAGTTGGAGAAGCGAACCCTAACTCCACGCAACGTAGAAGACAAGGTCGCCGCGTTCTCCTTGCCTTGGCTCATATTGTCCAATCACCTGCATTGAGAAAGGGAAAACAAGTAAGCATAAAGACATAATAAAATGTAGACACTAAGCATAAAGGCATAATTGCAATTAAGAAAGCATATTGAAAAATAAATACTATGCTTAAAAACATAGAAGACACTAAGCATAAAGACGTAATGCAATTAAGAAAGCATGTTGAAAAATAAATACTAAGCATAAAGACATAAAAGACCGTCACCTCGAATCATCAGTGTCATAATTAAGTTGGTTCTCATTCTCATTCTCATTCTCACTATCACTATCACTATCACTATCACGTGAGATGTAAGTTGGATACTCATCGCACGGTGGAGGCTCATCATCGTTGGCATTGTCCACTTGAAACTTCAACAGGATATCTATGTCCTTTAGATTCACCACTGCCTCACCACGAGTGTGTGCATTGCTCTCGAGGTCCTCAAGACCGCCCGTTCTTAAGCCAAAGTCCCCGAAATCCTCTTGCTCTTGATAGAAAATCCCCTCGTATGTTTTAGGGTTAATGTTGTTGTAATCGTCGGCGGAGGGCATGGGTAGCTTACCATGTGGCGATACCCGGAACACGACTTCCCAACCCTTGAGTCCCTCTTTTTGGCATGGGTAGGGCAAATAATAAACTTGCTTGGCTTGGTGAGCCACAATAAAGACATCGGCTCTGCTATAGGTGGTTGAAGTCTTAACTTCAACTAACCCAATGGAAGGGTCACTTCTCAGTCCACCGTGTGGTCCAGTGTCTGGGTCGAACCAGTGGCATTGGAACACAACGAGCTTGAGTTCTATGTTCGTACGATTGAACGTCAGCTCGTATACCTTCTCTAACCTTCCGTAGTAATCAACACAATTGGCTCCATCGACTCCTCTAGATCCTCTCGTGAATACCCCAGTATTTATAGTTTTTGCATTGGGCCGACTCTTCTGGTGATTCTCTGTATGGAAGCGGTACCCATTCACATCATACTTCTCATACTTCATGACGGTACGGTCAAAACCTTGGGAAACACATCTCAACTCATCCGTCATCTCAACGTTGGAATCAGCTCCCTAAAAGAGGGACAAGTTAGAAATTGTTTTGTGCATTAGTTATGTGTAAGAGGGACATGTTAGAAATTACTTTTTCCCTGAACCAAGACTCAAAATTTTCCCTCCGGAGCACCCTTTTTCAGAAGAGTTTCCAGCTCCTCGACAGAGGGATCCGCCGTTCCCGACCACTGTTCATTCCTGAATTGCCTAAAAAGAGAAAATACGTATTAGACCGAAACCGAGTTACTAGTTGCAAAGTAATTTGTTCACCATTTTACCTGATGAATTGACTACTTCTTGCATGTTCGTAAGCACATAGAACATTATGGAATTCTTCTCTTCCTTGGTCAAGTCATATTTTACTTGGCCACCGGCCTTGCCACCGAGACACTGGAAGAGGAGGAGCTTGGGGTCATGCTTGGGCTCGTCGACATTGTACCGAGAGACCGGGTTATGCTGAGTGGGAACTTCATCGGGATAGTATGTTGTCACGGCGTCTGCCATCTCCCGAAGTATTGTTGCCTCAGCTATGCATGCTTCAATCCTAGCTTTGTTTCCAGTTATGTTTCGAATATACTTAAACTCTCTCTCAATACAAAACTGCCAACGAAACTGCACCGGTCCACCCAAGAGTGCCTCGTTCGCGAGATGCACGACGAGATGTGCCATCGGAACAAAGAAGCCTGGCGGAAAGATCGTCTCTAAATTGCATAGCAACTCCGGCACAAGATCATGCAGCTTTGAATAACCAGGGGACATATCTGCTTAGCACAGAGCGTGCGGAAGAAATGGCTCAACTCCGCAAGCACTCGCCAGACACGATCGGGGAGATACCCTCGAACCATCACCGGCATCAGCCGCTCAATCCATATATGATAGTCGTGACTCTTGAGCCCGGTGACCTTTCCCTTTTCAATATTGACTCCATTACTTATATTCGAACAATAACCATCAGGGAACATCACGACGTATTTGAGCCAGTGGAATGACTCCTTCTTTTGGAGACTATCAAGGCAGAAGTCGGCATTCGGCTTGAACCAATTTCTTCGACGATTGTCAGGAGGCTGCATGTGTAATTTCTCCCTATCACAGAGCTTCTGAACATCGACTCTAGCCTTGACATTATCCTTTGACTTCTCAGGAATGTTCAGGACTGTGTGAAAGATCATCTCTCCGACATTCTTCTCGGTGTGCATCACATCGATGTTATGGGGAAGTTCAAGGTCCTTGTAATACTTTAGCTGCGTTAAGCCTGCCACGTGAGTCCAGTTGTGCGTTACACCATATCCCTGATATCGTGGGCCTGGTACCCCAGCAGGCACGAGAGCACGTAGCTCGGCATCAACAGCTGTACCATCGAACTTCGGTATCTTTTTTACTTCAGGCACAACTATGCCCTTCGTGAAGTTCTTTTTGTCTTCTCTGAACCGATGCCTTCTTTTGAGGAACTGTCGATGCTTGTCAAACGTGACATACTTGCGACCTCCCGTTAGCCAAAGGAACTCAAGTCGGTTCCTGCACACTGGGCATGGCCACTTACCAGCTGTACTCCATCCACAGAATAGGGCATACCCAGGTAGGTCGTGCATGGAATATTGGTACCACACTTTCATCGAGAAGTTTCTCTTCGATGCTCGGTCGTATGTCCATGTCCCATGTTCCCAAGAGTGGATCAAATCATCCACAAGTGGCTGCATGTAGACACTCAAATTCTTCCCCGGTATTCGGGCCCTGGAATGATCAGCGACAGAAATATGAACTTTCTTTGCATTAGGACTCCGGGAGGGAGATTGAGCGGAATAACAAACAGGCCAGCAGCTGTACGAGGCAGTTGACATACCATATGGATTGAATCCATCTGTTGCTGTCGCAATTCTGACATTCCGAGCCTCTTTTGCCTCATCACGGTATTTGGCATCGAAGTTCTTCCATGCCTTACCATCAGATGGATGTCCCATCTTTTTTCGTCCGGCCTCGTCCGCATATCTCTTCCCCTTCTTGTGCCACATCATCTGTGTGGCAGTCTCCTCGGACAAGTAAAGCCGCTGGATTCTTTTTATAAAAGGGAGATATCGAAGAATCTTCACAGCGACTTTTGTCTGCACCTTCTCACCATTAGCTCTCGGTGGTAACTCATGATACCTGGAGGCCCCACAAAGGCTACAGTACTTGTCATTCTCAAATTGTTTCCAAAACAAAAGGCAACCTTTTGGACAACAATCTATCTTTTGATAATTCATGCTAAGCGATCCCATGATTTTCTTCACTTCGTGCATGCTTTTAGGCAGACAATGCCCTTCGGGCAACATGTTACCAAATATTTTTAGACTAGCTTCAAAGCCTGCACGGGTGGTGGAGTACCGGGTCTTGTCACCTAGTGCTTGGGAGATGGCATCGAGCTGAGAAACCTTTGCACCCTCGAATAGAGGCCTCTTAGCCGAGGTCATCATATCAAGGAAGGCCTTCGCGCTTGGCTCTGGTTCCTCCAGTTCACCCGGTTCCTCCGGTTCCTCCGGTTCTGCCGGTTCCTCCTGTGGAGGTGGAGAATCCGGCATGTAGGCATCGTGGAGATCAACTATCAAGTCTCTCATCCCATCATACTCATTGCCATCGATCCGCTGCCGCATCACCTCACCTTTGTCTTGTTCGTACTGAGCAAAGTCGACCAGCGTGACGTAGTTAGGCATATACCCATACAACCAAAGGTGTTTTTTCATTTGCTCCTTTCCCTGATGATGACGCCTCTCACAACGAACGCAAGGGCACATTGGACGAACCAACTTTAAACCACGCGCTAACTCCTTCACTAATATATCAGTCTTCCATTCCCACTCATCTGTTCTTTTAACCTTACTAAGACGGCCACTGTACATCCACTCATTATCAGCCATTCTTGCTTTATTTTGAGCCAAACAGAAATGCACTTCATAATGTGCAACAAGTAATAATAAATTTATTCAATGTCACCAATTAATTACGGCCAAATTTTATCTTTTATAGCATGCAAGGGTTCACCTACACTTCTAATAGGTAGGGGCCTATCCCGCCCGAGTATGTGTAGATCGAGTCGTGTTCCATGTTCTACCCCGACCCGAGACGGAATTTCGGCAGCACCTCCCTGTTGTTCTTCGGATGCACACCCTCTCGAGACGTGTATTCTGAAGAACAGCGGGGAGGTGCTGCCAAAATTCCGTCTCAGGAAGGGGTAGAACATGGAACACGACTCGATCTACACATACTCGGACTGTCCAAAAGGATAATCCGAAAGAGGTACGGTTATAAATATGCAAAGATGGACAATCCTGCATATTTATAAATTTGTAACTCTTCCGTACGGGATCTGATTCGGGTTACGCGACTGACTTGGTGATCTAGACCAAAGTAAACCTATGCAGCAAGAGAGGCGAAAGATTTATACCCTTGAAGCTTGATCGGTGGCCGGAGAAGGTCGAGGACGTGCTCCGGAAGGGGGCGATGAAACAGCGGCACCGAGGCGGCCCCTCCTCAGCTGGAGAAGAAGCTCCGCAATGACGCGTGGGACCGACGGTGCTGGCTGGCGGGAAACTACGTCATCTGACAAAGCACAAACAATCAAAATATATAAACAAAAATCCCTCCATTTTACCTAATAATCATCTCTAACCCTTACAAGCAATTAAAATCTACTAATTGTAACCCTAAAACTATCATTACAACTAACAGTGGCAGTAACCCTAAAACTAACACACACAAACTAACACACACTAATCCTAACACTACCACTTTGTCAAAAAAAATGAACTAACCTTGGAGGAGGTTCAGTGGTGGAGATGCGGTGGAGGAGCAGCCGGAGGGGAGGCGTTGTGGCCGGTGGAGGACCTGCGCGGGTGGAGGGGCGGGGTTGGCGGCGGGGTCGGGGCTGGCCAGAGGAGCTGCGCGTCGGCGGCGGGAGGGGGTGGGTAGGGACAGCGGTGGTGGGGTCGAGGTTGGCGGGTGAAGGGGGCGGGGTTGGCGGCGTGGTAGGGCTGGTCGGAGGAGCAACGTGGCGGCGGCGGGCGGGTTGGGTATGGGCAGCGGCGGCGGGGTCGGGGCTGGCCGGAGGAGGATGGCAACGGCGGCGGCGAGATTGGAGAGGGTGGGTGGCGTCGGAGTGGATCGAGGGGAGGAGAGGGTGGGTGGGTCAACATGAGGCTGAGGCTAGATAAGGTAAGTTAGCACCTATGCCGACGGCTTTCCCGTCGGCTCAGGTATTTTTCCTATTATTAGCTTTTTTATTAACATTTTAAACATTATAATTTATTCCATATTCCATTTTAAACACAACACACTTGTATACATGTGGTATGGCACAACCTAGGTTTGGGTGGGTTTCCGACGCTCCGGGGCCCCGCTTCGGCGAAACCCTAGACCCGCTGGAAAAAAGTCAAAGTTCTCGTCTACCCCTTGACCGAAGTCGAAAGGGGGTAGGCCATTGAATTTTTTTCCTTGGTTGTGTTTTGTTAGGCCATAGGAACATGGAAAACCAACTATTATCACAAGTTCTCACAAGATTGACCCCGGTTCCCCCGAAACGGGAGTTTTCACCTCTAAGTCCAGAAACTCACTAGAGAGAAAGTGCGGTCGGTGAAGCCGGTCATATCCCGGAGTAGGATCTTGGACATTTACAACACACAACACACTTGTATACATATGGTATGGCAAAACCTAGGTTTGGGTGGGTTTCCGACGCTCCGGGGCCCCGCTTCGGCGAAACCCTAGATCCGCTGGAAAACCCTAACGTTTTCATCTACCCCCTTGACCGGAGCCGAGTGGGGGTAGGCCAGTGGAATTTTTTTTTCTTGGTTTTGTTAGGTTAGGCCATAGGAATATGGGAAACCAACTTTTATCACAAGTTGTCACAAGGTTGCCCCCGGTTCGCCCGAAACGGAAGTTTTCACATATAAGTGTAGAAACTTAATAGAGAGAAAGTGATGCCGGTGAAGCCGGTCACACAACGGAGTGGGATATTTCATATTTCAAACACCCAACACACTTGTATACATATGGTATGGCAACAGCTAGGTTTGGGTGGGTTTCTGACGCTCCGGGGCCCCGCTTCGGCGAAACCCTAGACCCGCTGGAAAAAGTCAAAGTTCCCATCTACCCTCTTGACCGAAGTCGAAAGGGGGCAGGCCATTGAATTTTTTTTCCTTGGTTGTGTTTGGTTAGGCCATAGGAACATGGAAAACCAACTATTATCACAAGTTCTCACAAGATTGACCCCGGTTCCCCCGAAACGGGAGTTTTCACCTCTAAGTCTAGAAACTCACTAGAGAGAAAGTGCGGTCGGTGAAGCCGGTCATATCCCGGAGTAGGATCTTGGACATTTACATCACACAACACACTTGTATACATATGGTATGGCACAACCTAGGTTTGGGTGGGTTTCCGACGCTCCGGGGCCCCGCTTCGGCGAAACCCTAGATCCGCTGGAAAACCCTAAAGTTTTCGTCCACCCCCTTGACCAGAGCCGAGTGGGGTAGGCCAGTGGAATTTTTTTCTTGGTTGTGTTAGGTTAGGCCATAGGAATATGGGAAACCAACTTTTATCACAAGTTTCACAAAGTTTCCCCCGGTTCGCCCGAAACGGAAGTTTTCACATATAAGTGTAGAAACTTAATAGAGAGAAAGTGATGACGGTGAAGCCGGTCATGCCTCGAAGTAGGATCTTAGACATTTACAACACACAAATACACTTGTATACATGTGTTATGGCACAACCTAGGTTCGGGTGGGTTTCCGACGCTCTGGGGCCCCGCTTCGGCGAAACCCTAGACCCGCTGGAAAAAAGTCAAAGTTCCCGTCTACCCCCTTGACCGAAGTCGGAAGGGGGTAGGCCAGTGGAATTTTTTCCTTGGTTGTGTTTGGTTAGGCCATAGGAATATGGAAAACCAACTATTATCACAAGTTCTCACAAGATTGATCCCGGTTTCCCCGAAACGGGAGTTTTCACCTCTAAGTCCAGAAACTCACTAGAGAGAAAGTGCGGTCGGTGAAGCCGGTCATATCCCGGAGTAGGATCTTGGACATTTACAACACACAACACACTTGTATACATATGGTATGGCACAACCTAGGTTTGGGTGGGTTTCCAACGCTCCGGGGCCCCGCTTCGGCGAAACCCTAGATCCGCTGGAAAACCCTAACGTTTTCGTCTACAACCTTGAACGGCGTCGAAAGTGGGTAGGCCAGTGGAATTTTTTCCTTTGTTGTGCTAGGTTAGGACATAAGAACACCCAGAACCAACTTTTATCTCAAGTCAACACAAGATTGACCCCGGTTCGCCCGAAACGGGAGTTTTCACCTCTAAGTGCAGAAACTCACTAGAGAGAAAGTGCGGTCGGTGAAGCCGGTCATGCCCCGAAGTAGGATCTTGGACATTTAAAACACACAACACACTTGTATACATGTGGTATGGCACAACCTAGGTTTGGGTGGGTTTCCGACGCTCCGGGGCCCCGCTTCGGCGAAACCCTAGATCCGCTGGAAAAACCCTAACGTTTTCGTCTACCCCCTTGACCGGAGCCGAGTGGGGGTAGGCCAGTGGAATTTTTTTCTTGGTTGTGTTAGGTTAGGCCATAGGAATATGGGAAACCAACTTTTATCACAAGTTGTCACAAGGTTGCCCCCGGTTCGCCCGAAACGGGAGTTTTCACATATAAGTGTAGAAACTTAATAGAGAGAAAGTGATGCCGGTGAAGCTGGTCACACAACGGAGTGGGATATTTCATATTTCAAACTCCCAACACACTTGTATACATATGGTATGGCAACACCTAGGTTTGGGAGTGGGATATTTCATATTTCGATGAAACTCTTGAGAAGATTCGCGACGTCATTTTATGTGGGTGGAGACTGCTATACACAGTAGCTACATACATAAAAACATAAAAAATGAATAAAAACATATGAAACATATTAAACTTAATTGATAGTAATATATAAAATACATAAAAATGAAATAAAGAAAAATCTTGGTACCTATGCCGACGGCCAAGCCGTCGGCGTAGATATATCAATTAAAAGGAATATAGTACGCTGAAGATTAAAAAATATACTACCTATGCCGACGGCAAAGCCGTCGGCGTCTATATACGAAAAAAATGTAGTCTACGCCGACGGCCGTTTGTACGCCGAGGGTGGCTATACGCCGACGGCCTTTTGTACGCCGACGGCCAGTACGCCGGCTGGCCTCGCCAGGGTCTACGCCAACGGCCCCGACAAATAGCCGTCGGCGTATGCCTCCATTCCTGTAGTGACCCTTACATTTTGATCTCCAGACTTTCCTCCACTTCACCATACAATACGTTTTCTTCTTTTTTCCTATCAGCCCAAAAGAATCTGCGTCTATGTTTATCCAGCTTCTCAATATAGATTTATGCAACAAATGCAATGACATGTAAAAGTTTGGGATACTAGAGAGGCACGAATCAAGCAAGGTTAGTCTAGCCCCCGATGAAGCAGATTCACAGACCCAGGCATCAAGCTTCTTAACCATTTTCACATCTAAGAAATCCCAATCAATCATTTTCAAGGTTGCAAAGGATACCGGCATGCCCAAATATTGCAAACGTAATTTTCCGACCTGGCAACCAAATAGGTCTGAATAGAACTCAAGTATGTTATTATCATCCCCTACAGAAATGATTTCACTTTTCATAAAAAATATCTTAAGGCCTGACATCATTTCGAACACATAAAGCAAAAGTTTTAGATTACTTGCTTGTTCAACATCATGTTTAATACATAGGATCGTGTCGTCCACATATTGCAAAATAGCCACCCCATTATTAACACGATCCGGTGCGAACCCGTGATAAGACCGTTTTGTTGCGCACATAAAACCATTTTGGTTAAGCACTCAGCCACTATGTTAAAAAGTGTCGGGGACATGGGATCACCTTGCTGGACCCTTTTACTGTGGAATTAGGGACCCATTTCATCGTTCATCTTAACACAAAGGTTAGAATAAGCTACTTGCTGCAACACTAATCCGGACGAATTGGTAGACACTTATTTTATTGCCATCACTCGCCATGTAGTTATCTTATCACATGGATTTGTTCTCATATTATAAATCTTTATTTCTTATCAAACTTAGAAAGCCTTTGATTCTGTAGCTCATCGTCTGTGTCGATGGGGAGAGTACTCCTCAAAACAGGATTGCGCCCCGCTATATTACTATAGCAATCACCTATATAACTGTGAGACCACGCTGGGGCAAACATCACATAAACGCCCAAGAGAGAAAACAAGAAAAAGAAAAGAGAAACTAATGCTAACAACGGTAGATCGACTAAATAAGGATGACCCGCAACCGCTGCGCCCTCCGGAAAATTCCACCACGCTCCTAGCACTCTGACGCGCCACGTACCAAGCAACACTTTCAAAAATGAATGTGACGACGACGACACTGCTGGCCGAACTTATCCTAAGGTCCCCGGTACACGTTGGGTAGTGGATGTACATTCGAGGAACATGTATGCACGCGCCCCCACATGGTCACCACGTCTGGAACAAAGCACATCGATCCACCATTCTACCACGTTGAGCTCTTGGGTCGTTGACTCGTTAATGTCAATGGAGAGATCCCTAGACAGTAGCTAGTACGACGAGAGTGCACTACCCATGAAGAGCTTTCCAGCGATTCCTTCCCCCTGCGGTCTCCTCACCGGAGTTCGCCGCAGCAGCCGCGCCATTCCCAAGACCACGCGCGTTCCCGCTCTCACCGCCGTCCTGTTCTTCGCAGCCGCCGCATTCTGGTTCCTCTTCCTCGGTCCCCTCCGATATTCTCCAACCACCTTATCATCCGTATCCAGTGCCAACTCCGGCAATGGCGCCACCGCGTGTGACTCTACGAAGGGCGAATGGGTTCACGACCCCGCTGGCGCGCGCCCGTACTACACCAACGCGACGTGCGCCTTCATCCAGGACTACCAGAACTGCATGAAGCACGGCAAGCCCAGCCTCGATTTCCTCCAATGGAGGTGGCTTCCTGACGGCGGCGCGGGCTGCGAGCTCCAGCGTTTCGACGCGGCGAGCTTCTTCCGGCACGTGCGGGGAAGGTCGATCCTGTTCGTCGGGGACTCGCTGGCCAGCAGCCACGTCACGTCCCTCGTGTGCACCCTGTCGGAGGCTGAGACCCCGACGAGGCGGCACACGGCGGAGGGGTTCGAGAACTGGCGCTTCCCAGAGCACGACTTCGCCGTCTCCTTCTTCTGGACGCCGTTCCAGGTCCGGTGGCACCTGACGCACGGACCTCCGGCAGCGGTCGGCCCCGACCGGCAAGGGGAGGTGTTCGCCGGGCCGATCGACCTCCACCTCGACGAGCCAGACGAGCGGTGGATGTCCGCGGCCAAGGAGCACGACTACGTGGTCGTGTCTGCGTCGCACTGGTTCGCGCGCCCGGCGGTGTACTATCGCCATGGCCACGCCGTCGGCTGCCACGGCTGCGCTGCCAAAACAGACGGCAACAACGTCACCGCTCTCCCGCCGGCGTACGCGCAGCGCGCGGCGTTCCGCACCGTGCTCCGGACGCTCGCGGCGGGGCTCGAAGGTTTCAAGGGGACGGCTATCCTGCGGACGGTGGCGCCGACGCACTACAATCACGGCGGGTGGTTCGACGGCGGGGAGTGCCCGAGCACTCGGCCCTTCGACCGGAACCAGACGGCGGAAATGGCGGAGCCGGAGGCCCAGTTCTACGGGGCTCAGGTGGAAGAATTCAGAGCGGCGGAGGCGGTGGCGAGGGTGCACGGCGTGCGTCTCAGGCTTTTGGACGTGACCGGGATCATGCTGCGCCGGCCGGACGGGCACCCGGACCGGTACGGTCACGGCGCCGGCGAGCACGGCGGCTTCGACGTCGACTGCCTGCACTGGTGCTTGCCGGGACCGATCGACATGTGGAACCAGCTGCTGCTTCAGATCATTTCCAGTTAAAGCGGGTGCCTCTGCGTCAGTAACCAACGGCAACGTAGAGTAAATCGCAATTGAAAATGTTGCCTTGTTTCTAAGAACACTTCAATTTGACTTAAGTTTTTTACGGTACAATTTACTAGTGACAGGAGGAAGTAGTATTGCGTAAAATCAGCCGTCGATTATGTGGGTTGTTTAGACTTTTTCTCTTACCAGCTCAAATACATTATTTTCCTTTTTAGTAGTGTCGTCTTCCCGTAATTGTCTCATCCATGATCCATCACGCCCCTCTATCCTAGAGAGTTCGCATCCCACGGTTATCCTGTGTCTCTCCCGCCCGGTGGCCATTCTCATGTTGTCCAAGCTCGTAGCCCACTCGCTCAAGCGTGCGCGACGACTTCTTCAACGCACCGCTCTCAACGATCATCTCCATCTTGGTCCACCCGCCGGGTTGCCATGCGTGTGTGGGGTTTTTTTCGCTGTTCTACAGCTACCCGCCAAGTCGACCAACAACGCATGGCAGAAGCAGCTTCGTGCCGTCTTGTTGTTGTTGATCTCAAGATGTTAGTGTTTAGTGTAGTCTGCATCTTCGTGATGTACTATTCCATAGATTGATCGATGGATATCGTGCTTGATTTGTTCCATGCATGCATGCGTCAACAATCTGCTTAAGTGTGTTATAGCGAGGTGAAGTTTCATGTCGTGGGTGTCGTCAACAGTTGTCTGGCCTGAAAAAGGGAAATAGATCTTCAAGAATTTTTTCTCCGCAAGTTATGTTTCCGAGTCACTGCCTGGCAGTTTTTGTCATTACCTTACCCGTTTTGCTCTTCTAGCAAAATATACTACACAACTTGCCGGCTAGTATTGATGGCTTTAGTCCATTGGATCTACTACAACGGACGGTCCACAATCATTCGTCCCTACCGTAAAAGAGCCCAACATCAGTAGAGCGGGAGCATTGTGGCTTTGTGGATTTGTGGACTCGACCACAAATCCATAAAGCTCGCCACATATAACCTCTTTATTTTATCATTAAAATTTATTCGAATCTCAAGTATCACACATGGTCGATATATGAATCAACCATCTAAAAATAATTGTATCAACATGTTATTATGTTGTAAAGCTACCAGTCACACCGGTTGCACAAATCATGTGCAACCATGTCTAAGAGGGTGCACCAAAAATCCATGGCTTGTCAGATCTCTGTCGAAAAGACCACAAACAAATCCAGTGTGTGGCTAAAGGGATAACCCGCAAAACGGAAAATTGTTAAAAACAAAGTCATTGTGTACATTCCAAATAGCACAAAGTAAAGAAAAACACCTACTCGAATTTGAACTTTATCTTTCTTATGCACTCTATTCAACCAATTTCCGAACAAATACTTAATATTGTTATTTGTTAGGATGAGGTAAATTAAAAGTCACGTGAACAATATGCTAGAGAATTTTTTGTTGTATTGTTTTCTCCTTTTTACTACCGTGCCATTTCTCTTTCCAAGTTATGTTTGGTTACAAGAACTTCCCAATGAAAAAATCACATAAAGATCTTGAATTTTCATGGTATCTTTATTTTCCAAATATATTTACGAAAGAGCCTAGTGTACCCGTTCATTAAATCAAGGTACAAAGATTTAACCAAAAACTACCGAATGAAATTAACCCCTATTGAAAGAAATCCAAGTTATCAGTTAATTCAACATGCATCAACCGTTGAATCAACATCTTGAGCATTTATTTCTGGCAAAACTCCTCCTCTAAAAGTTATAATTAGAGGAACTTCGGATACAACACTGACCACAAAAATTTCTTTTCATTGAACAATATTATAAACTAACAGATATTGATGAGAAAGTGGTGAACCTCCTAATAAGCACGTATCTTCCGAAAACCTAGTGTTTTGACCATTACCCACTTGAAAATACCCTCTATAAAAGAAGTCATTGTTAACTCTCATTAAACCATTTTCAAAATGAGGAGTCAGTTGGTTTTTATTACACTTCGGATAACGTTTTTGAGACGAGGTATTTATTATGCAAAAGCTCTTTTCACACCCTCTTGCTCATTCAAAAGTTTAAACAATTAACCGCTTGTTGGGTAATTATTAATTATTTATATCTAAAACTTCCTGCAAGACCAGTATGTCGCGAGAAGAGAGATGCTCCAATGATTACATTACATAATGTCGCACTAGTTATCAACTTAGGATTAAAACAATTAAGGGTCTCTTTAGATTTGAGGAATTTTATAAGAATTTTGAAGAACTTTAATCCGTAGCACCTTTTCCTGTGGAAGCCCATTACACCATAAGATTGAGGTCACCAAATTACTATGAAAGTATATTTCTATGTCCTGTAATTTATAGGAATGTCAACATGAGCTCAAACCTCATTTTTTTACTTTGCCTTTTGAGAAGGACAACACGCTTACGCTCTATCATTCTATCTTATGTCTTTAATCCAGTGAAATTCATGTGTTTCATTCGCGTGCACGATTCAAAGATACATCTGAGAAAATGCATGTGTTGTTAAATTCTATAGAAATTTATCATAGGTAGCATATGTATTTTCCTATCCCTACGTTTATAAATTCCTGCAATCGAAAAAGACCATAAATCAGGGGCAACATCGTCAACAATC
Source organism: Poa pratensis (assembly GCA_947311845.1). Taxonomy (NCBI): domain Eukaryota; kingdom Viridiplantae; phylum Streptophyta; class Magnoliopsida; order Poales; family Poaceae; genus Poa; species Poa pratensis. Next base: position 22,859,637 of record CAMZMU010000081.1, on the reverse strand, counting down.
ACCTCCAAAATATTCATCGGTATTTGACCTACTATTGGTCAATGATCACCATAAGTAGTCTACCTGAGATTGTATCATCACTAAGTTTTTTTTGTATCATCACTAAATAGTCTAAATAATAGCAAGAACATTCGGATGGGCCAGCTGGCCCATTGAAAACCCTATTTGCTTTTCCCTCCGTACTGTCGCGCCTCCTCTGTCCACTCCACTCGCCGCCGCGTCTCCTCCCTAATCCGCCGTCGTCGAGAAATTCATGGGCTGGTACCCCGGCGGTAGATATGCCGTACCAAGTACCGCATCCCTCTCCGCCGGCGTTGACTACGACGGCGAGGACCGCATCAGCGCCCTCCCCGACGACCTCCTCAGCTGCATTGTCTCACGCTTCCCCGTCAAGGACGCCGCCCGAACCGCCGCCATCGCCTCCCGGTGGCGCCACCTCTGGCGCTCCGCCCCCCTCGTCCTCCGCAACACCGACCTACTCCCCCCATATGCGGTCCGCAACGCCGTCCTACTCCCCTCTGCAGTCGTCAACGTCCTCGCAGACCACCCGGGCCCCTTCCGCGTCATCGACATCTCCCGCTGCAGGTTCGCATCCCACGATGTTAGAGTTGCTGTTGACTAGTGGAGGCTGCTCAAGTTTAGTCCCACCTTGTCTAGAGGAAGAGGCCACACCCAGCTTATAAGGGAGAGATTCCTCCTCCTTTTAGTCCGGTCTTTTGTGATGGAATGGGCTCTCCTCTTGTAATTGGGCCGTGTGCGCATAAACGTCTGAAACTAGGCTGAGTGATGGGCTAAATCTGAGTGGACGCTAACATCTGGTATCAGAGCCAGCATTGCCATGCCTACCTGGGGGGCTTCCCGGGGGATGGGATGTTAGAGCTGCTGTTGACTAGTGGAGGCTGCTCAAATTTAGTCACACCTCGCCTAGGGGAAGAGGCCACACCCAGCTTATAAGGGAGAGATTTCTCCTCCTTTCAATCCGGGCTTTTGTGATGGAATGAGATCTCCTCTTATAATTGAGCCGTGTGCGCATAAACGTCTGAAACTAGGCTGAATGCTGGGCTAAATCTGAGTGGACGCGACCGTGAGCTCGCAGAGTGGCTGCGCCTCCTCGCCTCCAAGGGCGTCCAGGACCTCCTCCTAGTCAACAACACCGCCAACGTCACAGCTGACCATGTGCGCCTCCCCGCTGACATCCTCCGCTGTGCCTCACTCGAGCGCCTTTTCCTGGGATTCTTCACTTTCCCGGACACCGCAGGTCTCCCCCGCAGAGTCGACCTCCTGCCCAACCTACAGGAGTTCAGCATATTCGCAAGCAGCATCAGCAACCACGACCTCGATTACATGCTCGCTTGTAGCCCGGTATTGGAGAAGCTCTTGTTCGTGCTTCACTCTAGGCCCGGCTGTCTACTCCACCTCCGCAGCAAAAGCCTCCGTTGCGTTGTCCTCTGGATTTTAGCGGCAAAAGGGGTCGCCATGGTGGACGCCCCTCTCCTCGAGCGACTCTTCTTCCTGGAAGCGCCTCGTTTAGGTGACGAGAGTACTGTGAGGATCAAGATTGCTTGTGCACCACCAAACCTGAGGGCGCTCGGCTACTTGGAGCCAAGGTTTCACCGGCTGCAGATCGGCGACAATGTCATCAAGGTATTACCTTTCCAGGTTTCTATGATTCCATTCCATCTCACTACATAATACATAGCACTGCCAGTGATGTTTATAGAGATGACATATCTGCTTTGGTGCATCGTTTGGCCATTGCAGCGTCGCACAGTGCCGAGCCCAAGCACAATGGTTCCAAGCGTCAGGATTTTGGCCTTCAAGGTTAATTTTGGTGTAAAAAAGGAGATCAAAATGCTGGTGGCCTTCCTCAGATGCTTTCCAAACATCGAGACGCTGCACATCGAGGTGAAATCCTAGTAGTATCCGATGCAATTAATTATTCAGTCAGTTATTTGGCACTCATATATACCACTATTTTTTTTTTGAATTTTCTATATACCACTATTTATTGGCAATGGAAGATCATTGCTTCATCTTGCACGATCCATCTCTAATTAACCATCTGCTGATATGATGTTTCAGTCTTTAACTGAACCCACTGGAAGGAACCATGCCAAGTTCTGGCTGCAGGTCTCTACTATTAAATGCATCAAGTCGCACGTCAAGAAGATGGTTATCCATGAATATAGAGGGGATCAAAATGAACTCGAATTCCTTGGGTTCATTTCCAGGAAAGCGCGTAAGCTACGGACTTTGGATGTTCTGCTAAACAGAGAGAGTCTTACTTCGGTGGATAAGGCGGCATGGATGACAAACAAGCTGGTGGGTCTCTCACGTGAAGCATGGAGATCTGATTGTATGATGAAGGTGCTAGGCCCTAAATATCAAAATGATTGGAGCATTCAGAAGGCATATGATCTTACTATCGAGGACCCTTTTTACTGATGAACTCAAGCGTTTACCTATATATTTGCATGATCCACAACCTTTTTTGGGGGAATCCTTTACTGTTCTACCAGCTGCAATGTGGCGCTGTTAAGTTTAGAGGCAAGTATGTCTGTTCTTAACAAAGAGCATGGAGACTTCAACTAGACATGAGTATCTCGAAGTGCTGAAGCTAGTTCTATTATGCTTCATTCAGAAACCTGCAAGGGCATTGTTTAGTTTGTAGGCAAGTATTTTTTTTACATTAAGTATGTTTGTTCTTAATATGAAGACTTCAACTAGAGTAAGAGTATCTGGAAGTGTTGAACCTAGCTGTACTATGATTCACTCAGAATGTACTGCTATTTACCACGTTATGCAATGCCCCTGTGTTTGTTCTTAATGTAGAAGACCAATATGCTCCTTCCTAACATAGTGCTGCTGCTTTCAAGCAATGCATTTATGTTCATTTCATTTTGCCTCTGTACGTGTCAATTTCATTATTATCACATGTTCGGAATATATACAGAGCTCACTGCCTCAGGGTGATCAGAATCAGGATGACTAGGCTACATATGTCTGCTTGTGATTTCTGCATTGTATCTTCTTTGCCACATATTTCAGAACTTTTTTAAGAAAAACATTTCAACACAATCTAGTATGTATTGCTTCATAAACCAGCTAAGTTTGGCGTTGGAGCTATTATTTGCTACTCCCTCCGTTTCAATATATAAGACGTTTTATCTATCCGACATGTTGTCTACATGCATACTAATATGGGTGTACATATACATTAAAATATGTCTACATACATCTAGATATATGTGAATGTGGACAAATGCTAAAACATCTTATATTTAGGAATGGAGGGAGTATATGTTAATAGGATTTAATCATCATTGGGGCCACACTATCATGCACTGCTAGCAACTACATCACCCAAATGCACATAAGTGATAAAACAGAGAGGGAAGGAGGGCACTACCCTGAAGAACTTGCAGATTTAGAAGCTATTGCCACATTTTTCGTTGAAGGACTTTCGGGTCATATTCCAGATTGGATACGGAACAGGGCGAATTAAACCACATGCTCCACCGCTTGTGCAGGCCCCCGTCAATTCCTTTGAGTTTCGGTCTTGCCAGGTCCTTCCGATAAAAGCTCATCCCTTCCTCCAAGAGCTATCTGTCTATTCGAAGGAATGAAAGTATTTCGTACTGTATAATTCCTTTGTTTATGGGATCATTTCCCCCGAGGGTTTCCAATCAATGGGGTCTACAGGTAACTGGGATTGGCATCCTCGTCTACTCGTTGCATGTGAGTTTGAGGGTCTAAGTAAGCAGAGGACATAGATGACCTCTGTAATTTACATTTGCTGCTTCATTTAGTGTTCAGACCCAAAATGAATGCATCCCGCACTAAGTCATAAAATTCTATAAAAAATGCAGAAAGTTTCAAAAACAAAGAAAAAAGCGAATGAATTTTAGTAGAAAAGTATTCTATCAGATTCGAACCGAGAACTTACGTCTTAGCACGCCATTACTTTACCACTAATTTAAAAAGCCCTTTATCGGATTTGAACCGATGACTTATGCCTTACCATGGCATTACTCTACCACTGAGTTAAAAGGGCTTTTTTTTTTATCGCAAGCCGACGCCGCCCTTCCTCACCTGCCTGAATGGAATGAATATCTCCTTCGTCTAGTCAAGAAGGGAAAAAGCCCGGCGGGGAACAGGACCGTGACTCTTCTAAACCATTACATGACGGAGAAGTCCATTCTCATCATGATCGATCCACGTCCTACCATAGTGCCCGGAGAACCAGGCTTGCTTCTAGAAGATTCTATAGTGATCCACTGGAATCGGCCTCGGGTGACGCCTCCCTAGTCATCGAAAGATTTCATCCCTCGGTCGTTAAGGTGGGGGTGAAAACTGCAATTAATGCTCTATCTCCGTCATAGAATATGGGATACTAACTTTCAATGGCCTCGCATCCCCAGAGCCTCAGACTGGCCTGCCCTTCCAATCGGGGTTATAACCGGATCGCGCGAATTCCCTTGGGCCTCCACCTACACTGTCCCAGGCTCCTGGCACGACACTGCAAGATTCCACATTTCGCGTTGTTTATGCGCCAACTACCATCAGTGTAATGTAGTCTAGTGCTTAGGAATTTAGGAGAGCTGTGTAGGCTTAGAGCTCTTAAAAGGGCAAATCGTAAAATTCTTATAAGTTACCCTTCAAACCTAGTTTGAGAGGTAGAATCGAGCACGGCATAACAGATAACGAAAAACTCACACTATAAAACCGAATATTTCATTTTAACGGATCTATACTCCAGAGGAAGCCACGACGTACCTTAAAATGAATTATTTCTAACATAGTTCTGTGACAATAGTTAATATAAACTTGACAATAATCTAGCAGCGCTAACACAATGCTTCATAAACTTGACACTAATCTAGTAACGCTATCATATTAGTCAATAAACTTGTTGATAATTTAGTACCACTAATCAAATGGCACCACCACGGTTGCTCAAATGGCCACGAACAATCACCCCACGAGCAGTCATTGTGCATCCCAATTTCCCAGGGTTGACAGTCTTCTGCTCATCTAATCCACTAGCATTGTAGACCATGTTCTTGCTCTATAATTTAGTGAGATCTAACCTCAACCTTCAGTGCTCCAATCCATTAGCATCCAATGCTCCCAATCAATAACATACACTTTTCCTACAAGAAATCCGCTTTGATCTTCGCATGCATCTTCATTACTTCTTACAAAGACATGCTATCAATCAGATCATTTACTTTCTCATCATGAATAAGCAAATTACATAATGATAAAAACAAACACAAAGAAATACAAACAATTTGACACACAATCGGAGACTAAAAAGAAATTTGACATCTCAAACTTTTCCGCAAGCATGACGCCAAAACCATCTACTTGAGGCGCGGGCGCACGACTCGGTGCCCATCGGTGGGAGGCGCCGTACCGTACCCGGCGGTAGGCACAGAGGCATGGCGGGAGGAGCGGAACCCTCGGGCGACGAGAGCAGGAACCTCATGGCGACGACCAGGCAAGACATGGAGGATAGACAGCATGGTGCCAAGGTGATTGACACGCGGCTGCGCGGGAAGGAAAGAGAGCAAAATGTCCCTTCAACCAAAATTTCGTGCCTATGGGGGAAATCTAAAGTCAGATGAAAATCCCGTGTATACGAAGATTTTCGCGGTCCGTTTTAGGTTCACCTTTAAAAAGAGCATCAGACTGATATAAGAAGTCTGCGCAGGATGATTTGTTTTGTAAAACCGTAAACTTGCGGTTGGTTTCAGGCCTTTTAAGGATCTCCAGAGATGCTCTTAGCGGTAACTCGATAGATGCAAAGCTTCCAGACTACTACTGGTCAATGATCATCGCTAATTGATCAACCCAGATCGTATTGGCAGAAGTAAATAATTGCAAGAACATTCGTCTGTCGGATGGGCCTGCGCGGAAGCAGCTTCCGAAACTTAGCTGGGCCAGCTGGCCCAGTGAAAACCCTATTCTACTTTGGAAAAAGTATAGATTTCATCCTGAAATGTCACACATTGGATACATTTCATCCGAAACTTTAAAACCGGATACTTTTAACCCTGAAATGTACAATACCGGATAAATAACACCCTGCTAGTGATTTTTGACGAATTTGACCGGTTTTGGACAAATTGGGTGGTTTTGCTGGTGTTGACCTGGGTGCTGACGTGGCAGGGGACCAGGCCGCCGACGAGCCGCAGCGGTGGTCCTGCGACGTGCGCCACCAGAGCACGTTGTGGGCGTTGTTCCACCGGGACGACCGCGAGCGCGTCCGCGACGGCACGGCGTTCGCCGCGTTCCCGGCCTCGTCCTCCGCCGCGGCTGCGACGCTCCCCTTCGAAGTCCAGCAGCACCCGATCCCACCGCCGTGCGTACCTGAGGCGTTCTTGGAGGAGGAGATCGTTATGGCCGATGAGATTACCCCGGTTGTTGACCCAATCGTGGTGCCGCGCATCTCGGGGGTTCTCCCTTGATGTCGCTCGCATGTCCGTCGACGACGCAGGCGTATCTTGGGACGGGCCTCGCGTGTCCTCGGACGGCTACCTGTTCGGCGCCAGCGCCGGGTCCGGCATTGGCCTCGGCCGCGCGCCTCCGCCGCCGTCCTGGCTCCCGCCCATCCTCTCCGCGCTCGAGGACTCACCTGCCGGCGTCGTGGAACGGTCACCTGCCGGATGTCTCCACCTACTGCGCTATCGAATCTAGTTGAGCTAGCTCAGGAGTACTAGATCAATCGATCTATCTAGTTGCGCTAGCTTCCTCGCGCAAATTGTCATTCACGCTGCGTGCGTGTGCTCTCCGGCGGTGCGGCCAGGGAGGCTGGCGTTTGGGGGCAGCCTGGCGAGCACCGGCCTGTGGCGCGAACGCGCTGCAGGCGGGGAGGCTGGCCGAGGGAAGGAGAGTGTGGGCTTCCGGCCGCGTGGGCCGCCGGCCTTGCTTGTAGGCTCGCGCTCCAGTGGCGGCGCGGGGAGGCGGGAGCCAAGCGGGCCACCGACGGCGATGGAGGAGAAGGCTGCGGTGGTGGCCGACGCCCTTCAATTTGGGGGATTTTTTTTACTGTGTGTTGGGCCACGTCAGCGCCACGTCATCCCAAAAAATGTCTAAATTGACAACAAAACCGTGCAAATCTATCCAAAACCAGACAAGGGAGTTATTTGTCCGGTATTGTACATTTCAGGGTTAAAATTATCCGGTTTCAAAGTTCAAGGTGAAATGTGTCCAATGTGTGACTTTTTAAGGTGAAATCTATACTTTTTCCTTCTACTTTCCCTTCTTACAGCCGCGCTTCACTGTCCACTCCACTCGCCGCCGCGTCTCCTCCCCACTCCGTTCATGCCATGGGCTCCTTCGTCGAGAAATTCATGGGCTGGTACCCCGGCGGTAGATATTCCGTAGCAAGTGCCGCCTCCCTCTCCACCGGCTTTGACTACGACGGCGAGGACCGCATCAGCGCCCTCCCCGACGACCTCCTCAGCTGCATTGTCTCACGCCTCCCCGTCAAGGACGGCGCACGAACCGCCGCCATCGCCTCCCGGTGGCGCCACCTCTGGCGCTCCACCCCCCTCGTCCTCCGCGACACCGACCTGCTCCCCTCTGCGGTCGCCCGCGTCCTCGCAGACCACCCGGGCCCCTTCCGCGTCATCGACATCTCCCGCTGCAGGTTCGCATCCCACGACCGTGAGCTCGCAGAGTGGCTGCGCCTCCTCGCCTCCAAGGGCGTCCAGGATCTCCTCCTCGTCGACGACGCCGCCGACGTCACAGCGGACAATGTGCGCCTCCCCACTGACATCCTCCGATGCGCCTCACTCCAGCGCCTATTCCTGGGATTCTTCAATTTCCCGGACACCGCTGGTCTCTCCCGCGGAGCCGACGTCCTGCCGCAACTACAGGAGCTCACCATGTTCACGACCGGCATCAGCGACGGGGACCTCGATTTCATGCTCGCTTGCAGCCCGGTTCTGGAGAAGCTAGTGTTCATCCTTCACGGTATGCCCGGCCGTCTACTCCAACTCCGCAGCAAAAGCCTCCGGTGCGTGGTCCTCTGGATTTTAGAGGCAAAAGGGGTCGCCGTGGTGGACGCCCCGCTCCTGGAACGACTCTTCTTCCTGGAAGCGCCTCGTTTAGGTGACGAGAGTATTGTGATGATCAAGATTGCTTGTGCACCTAACTTGCGGGCGCTCGGCTACTTGGAGCCAAGGTTTCACCGGCTGCAGATCGGCGACAATGTCATAAAGGTATCACCTTTCCGGGTTTACATGATTCTATTCCATCTCTCTCAGTACGTAATACATAGGATAGGATTGCCAATGATGTGTATATTGTGTATAGAGATGACATATCTAGTTTGGTGCATTGTTCGGCCATTGCAGCCTGGCACAGTGCCGAGCCCAAGCACAGTGGTTCCAAGCGTCAGGATATTGGCCTTCAAGGTTAATTTTGGTGTCTTAAAGGAGGTCAAGATGCTGGTGGCCTTCCTCAGATGCTTTCCCAACATTGAGACGCTGCACATCGAGGTGAAATCCTAGTATCCCATGCAATTATTCAGTCAGTAATTTGGCACTCTTACCACTATTTATTAGCAATGGAACATCATTGCTTCTTCTTGCATGTTCCATCTCTAACGAACCATCTACTGATGTTTTAGTCTTTAACTGAACCCACTGGAAGGAACCATGCCAAGTTCTGGGAGGAGGTCTCTACTATTGAGTGCATCAAGTCCCACATCAAGAAGATGGTTATCCATGAATATAGAGGGGATCAAAATGAACTTGAGTTCCTTAAGTTCATTTCCAGGACAGCGCAGGAGCTACAGACTTTGGATGTTCTGCTAAACAGAGAGTCTTACTTCAGTGGCTAAGGTGGCATGGATGACAAACAACTTGGTGGATCTCTCACGTGAAGCATGGAGCTGTGATTGTAAGATGATGGTGCTGGGCCCTAAATATCAGAATGCTTGGAGCATCCAGAAAGCATCTGATCTTACCGTCGAGGACCCTTTTTACTGGTGAACTCGACCGGCTGGCTATATATTTGCATGATCCAGAGTCTTTTTTGGGGGGAATCCTTTACTTTTCTACCTGCAAGGTGGCACTGTCTAGTTTAGAGGCAAGTATGTCTGTTCTTAACAAAGAGCATGAAGACTTCAACTAGAGCATGAGTATCTGATAAGTGCTGAAGCTAGTTGTATTATGCTCCATTCAGAACGTACTGTTTAGTTTGTAGCCAAGTATGTCTGTTCTTAACATGAAGACTTCAGCTAGAGTATGAGTATCAGGAAGTGTATCACTCAGAATGTACTGCTATTTACCATGTTATGCAATGCCCCTGTGTTTGTTCTAATGTAGAAGACCAGTATGTTCCGCCTTCCGAACATAGTGCGGCTGCTTTCTAGCAATGCATATATGTTCATTTCATTTACCTCTGTACGGTGGCGCATGTGTGAATTTCATTATCATCAGATGATCTGAATATATACGGAGCTAAGTGCATCACGGTGATCAGGATCAGGATGACTAAAGGCTATACTTAGGTCTGCTTATGATTTCTGCATTGTAGCTTCTTTGCTACATATTTCTGAACATATTTTTTAGAAAAAGATTTCTGAACAATTAGGTATTGCTTAATAAACCAGGTAATTTTTACTATGGATCTATTATGTACTCCTATATATTCTTTACTCTAGTGTTTCTGTTAGCCTAGGCATGTTGATTAAGTAACATGAGTAGAAAAAATCATCTGCCGTATTGCTCGTCTACCTGAGTTAACCTTGCATAAACCCTTTTCGCCCAAAATGTAACAATTCCTTTTTTCTCTCATCTTTAAGAAAATGAACTACAGATACAATTATATTAATTCAAAAGAGCAATACAGGTGGTCGAACACAAGGCACACAACATTGGTAAACTTCAAGTATCGATTTCGTCGTTTCCTTTTATGTAACATGAACCATCGCCACTGTAGGAGAAGAAACTTTTTGTGTAACTGGAACCATCACAAGTCTTGGAGAAGAAGCAGCTTAGCTGTCTGACAATTAGAATACCTAACGACGATTTTTAGTGTAGGAAGTCTAATTCTAGTTTCCATGTAGTCTAATTCTAGTTTCCATGTGTAGCGCTCTTCAGAAACCCTTGAGACTTTGCTACTCCTAACCAGGTCAACCTTTTGGGCAAAGTGAGAACCAAGATCAAAATATATGCTATAAATATATGTTTGACTCACGGCGAGCTAGTTCATTAGTGACTCGCTAGAGCTTGAATACTTTAAAACTCTAGAAGAGAATGTACCAAAATTACAATGTTTCAACAAGCTTAAGCACATTCAGCATTCGAGTTGGGCTGCCGTACAGATCGTAAAATAGTAAGTTAGGAGTTTAACCAGTTAACCAAGTCATCACCAATTATTCGACTCCCGAGATTGTACCGCCACAAGTAAAAACAAAGGTAAACAGCAGAATGAGTTTGAAATCTGATCAATAGTTCAGACTCCAGACAAAAACATGAGGCGCTACTCATATAATGTTAAGTCATCAACAACAGCCAAACGCATGCAGCAATCTGGGGCAAAAAGAACAGTTCTGAAGCATATATATCAACCAGATGATCTTTTTATGAAGACGCTACCACCTTCTGAAGCTGCAAATGGAAAGCGTCTATGCAGCATTATAGACAGAGCAGGGTTAAGGCTCCACTAACACAATTACACATAGGTTTAGGGATCTTAGCCAGATGAAAACATGAATTACAGAGTGTCAAAAGGCAGCCGTATCAGTTTTACTTTTCGCAAATGCAGAATCAAGCAGTATAGTAACGACGCCGCCGCCCCAGAGTCCCATACAAGCACACCGAAGATGCCCAGTCAGCCATCATGAACTCTCGATCTCAATAAATAAATAAATGATGAACTCTCTTATACTCATTTGTGCCACATTCTATGGCAACACAAAGGCATGACAACTTTGAGAAATTGATGGCTAAATTACCCAATCAAACTACAAATAAAAACACAGATGACAACTAGCCTGTGCCGCAAATAGTACTGGATGCTGCAGCCTAGAAATCACAAGTAGAGCTACCTAGCATTAGTCATCCTAATCATCATGATGCGCAAGATAACGCATCTCTGATCTGAGCATATTAAAATTAATGGAGGCGCCATCCCATAAAAGCAAAGAAAAACATGCTAGAAAGCAGGTGAACATTAAGAAGACAGAGACATGCATTAGATAACATGATAGATAACAGCATGTTTTCAGTTAACCAAAGGACTGCTAGCTTCAACACTTTCAGATACTCATACAGTCATGCTAGTATAAAGATTCATGCCTTGGTTAAGAACTACATATATGTCTTAAAAGACTCAACAGTGCCTTGTATGTAGCATAGCAAGTGATTTCCAAGAAAAGCTCGGATCACGGAAAATATATAGCCAGCCTCAGGTTCACGACTCAAAAGGGTCGTCAACAGTAAGGTCAGACGCTTTTCGGAAGCTCCATTTCCAAACATTCCGCAATGTAGGCCCTAGCACCAGGACTACACCCTTCTTACAAGCCCATGGTACACAGCCGTGATCCTTCAACTTGTACATCAGCCTATTCGCCTCGTCCTCCGAAGCAAATTTTTCTTGGGTCAGCACAACCAGCAAAGCCTTCAGCTTCTGCGCGCTCCTGGCAATGAACTTGATGAACTCAAATTCACTCTGGTCGCCGCGGAACTCTTGGAGATACAAATTCTTGACGTGTGACTTGAGGCAGTTAACAGGACTGATCTCCCTCCATAACTTGGCAAGGTTCCGTCTAGTGGGTCCATCGGCTACAACAGACTGGAAAATTAACAGTTCAGTAACAGATGTATCACACAGGAGAAGAACCTGTTTGTAACGATGACTGAAGGAGTGACTGGAATATACACTGGGTGTCACCTCACCTGGATATGCAGCGTCTCAACGTTGGGAAAGCACCTGAGGAAGCTGGCCAGCATATTGACCTCCTTCAAGACACCAAGATTAACCTTCAAGGCTAATATCTTGACGCTTGGAACCATGGTGCTTGGGCTCGGCATTGCGTTAGGCTGCAAGTAGGATATATATCATCTCTAGGATCTAGAAACAATTGTACATCTTTTTTTACCAGGGAAAGAATTATACTGCAGTACATGATTGGCAACTCCATGAATCGAGAGTGATCGAATTGTGGAAAGTTACTACCTTGATGACTGTGTCACCGATCTGCAGCTGGTGAATACTTGGCTCCAAGTAACCCAGCACCCGCAGGTTGGGTGCACCAAAAATCTTGACCTTCACCTGACCATCATCAGCAGATCCACGAGGACCTTCAAACAGGATGAGCCGCTCCAGGAGCGGGGCGTCCACCACGACGACCCCGTCGTCCACCATGGACAACCAGAGGAGCACGCAACACAGGCTTTTGCTGCGGAGGTGGATCCGGTCGGGCGTCTTGTTGAACATGAGTGCGAGGGTCTCCAGAGACGGGCTGCAGGCGAGCATGTAGTCGAGGTCGTCCCCGGCGGTGATGGTGGTTGCGAACAAGGAGAGATCCCGGAGGTGGGGGAACACGTCGGCGCCGCGGCGGAGGCCGGCGGTACTCGGGAGCGTCAAGAAGCCTAGGAAGAGGCGCTGGAGCGAGGCGCAGCGGAAGATGTCGGCAGGCAGGGGAAGGGTGTCGGCGGTGGGGTCGACGACGTTGTCGACGAGGACGAGGTCCTGGACGCCCTTGGAGGCGAGGAGGCGCGGCCACTGGGCGAGCATGCGGTCGTGGTAGGCGAACCTGCAGCGGGTGAGGGTGACGGCGCGGAAGGGGCCCGGGTGGGTGGCGAGGACGCGGGCCACCGCGGAGCGGGGCACGTCGGCGTCGCGGAGGACGAGCGGGGTGGAGCGCCAGAGGTGGCGCCACCGGGAGGCGAGGGACGCGGTTCGGGCGGCGTCCTTGGCGGGGAGGCGGGAGAGGATGTTGCGGAGGAGGTAGTCGGGGAGGGCGCTGACGCGGTCCTCGCCGGCGTAGCCCGCGGCGGCGGAGAGGGAGGAGGACCTTGCGAGGGCGTGCGCCTCGCCGGGGAACCACCCCAAGACTTCCTCGATGACGGTGGCCATGGCCGCAGTGAAGTGGGGACTGGAGTGTGGCGGAGCTGCGGCGGTGCGGACTGGAGTGAAGGGGAAATCGCCTAGGGATCCAGCTGGGCCAGTTAACCAGTTTCCTCACGGGCCGAACAGAATGTTCTTTCGATTATTTTAACTTGACCCGCTTTGTTCTCCCAGGCCGAAATTCTACAGCCTACCAGGCGCAGAACAATAAACTTGGCAGGTACGGTTTTTTTTTTTTTTTTGCCAAACATTATACCGACACGGACACTCAAATATACGCACATACAGCTTGGGAAATAATGCTATTGAGTGAGACATTTACACAGTCTAAAAGAAGAAGAAGTGTAGAACTATCTTTATCAATATGATTTTGAAAAAAGTATTCTTGAATTTTTTAATATCCATGAGTTTTATTATGATGTCCGAGAAAATTGAGGCTGTTACCACATTTGGTAGACTGGAGCATTCTAGAGGATGTGATCATGACTGGGAGATCACTATTTGATGATGGAGTATATGATTGATAATTTCTCTCATGATCTAGTTGTTCTTTAGTTACAAGAATGGCTACGTGTTGTTAAAACCCGGCCACCCAACAATTGGCAACCTCCTTCACCACATCCCACTCCGTGTCGTGACCGCATTTATATTGCTCCCACGGGATGATCTCATGGTGAAAAGGGTGGACATATGGATGAGTAGTTAGAGACGATGAAAGCTTCCGGTTGCAGAATAAGGAGTATCTCGACGGCGAGGCTTCCTTTCAAACGATTTGGTTGTGGGGATTCATTGCATCACAAAAGGAAAACTTGGTGGAAAGATCTCATTCATGGTTCCAATTCATGTAGATTCCTTTGACTCATGAGTTTGATTGTCTGATCCTTGCCACGTTGTTGCATGAACATGTGACAAGTTGACCAAGCACGTAGTCAAGAATCCTCAAGGGAAGTTGAGTAACTTTTTTCCTCATTGAACACCTTGAAAAAAACAAGTTGTTAGCTAGCCTATAGGCATGGACTAGATTGGCCAGAACCATAATTTGGCGTGGAAGCTACAATTGGCCCATATGGGCCTTCCCTCGTCTCACTAAACCCAATCACATTTCTCCTCTTTGGAAAAAATATACATGTGGCTACCCACACGTTTTGAGACAGCCCATATTAGTACCAAGAAGGCAGGTTGTTGGCCCACGTTAAATAAATCTGCCTCTTTCTCACTATTTATATCTCGCCATTCCTCATCCTTAGGGTTTCCCGTTAGCGCGCCGCTTTCCATCTTCTCAAATGCTTTCAGATAGTGCTCCTTCTCGTACCGCACCGTCGTTGTCAAAAAATCCCACATCGCTGCTACGAAGAAACAAAGGACAGAAAGGTTTGTTCAAAACCCTTCCACTTTGATTTCACATTTGTACATTGGATATTTGTGAATCTATATTTTCAATGTTAGGATTTGAGTCATTTCTTTGTGTCATTTTGGAAAAAAATTGCTAATTCAAAGTTTGTACTCTCAAACATCAACGATTAAAATAGGAAAACTTGAATTTTCATTTAAGATCATAAGTTCATCGAAGATGGTAGTGGATCATCAATGAAAAGTGCAAGCGAGTCGGGTAATCGTACGACCTCGCGATGGTAATTTTGAAGTTGGATCGCAAGCTACTTTCCATATCAAAATCAGATCTATAAAATACGGGGGAAAACATCAGACTTGTGATTTGCATCTCCGAAGCGGAGATTCAAGTCAACTCCTTCAAAATGACCCACACGTGCATCTACGGTATTCAATCTAGCCAAACAATCAAGATCTTTGGACGTTTATGTTGATCTTGAGGTTTTCACCAGGATATAGCACATACTTGTTTTGGATGCTCCATGCCTCTCCTTACATAGAGAAATCTTTTTGCCCATTCTTGCCATAGAAGGAAGACATTAGAAGTACCGTACGCCCAGTTAGGTCGCTGCCACACCAGTGTTATTTCCCGATCCAGGCTAGCTAGATCTTGAGGCCGTAGCACCACTGCACCGTGCGACCCACGAGGCAAGACCATCCATCCTAGGACCCACGCATTCTTAGCCAGTGCGTTCAGATCTAGAGAGAGCGAGATACCAAAAGATCCATGCGATCCAAACACCAGATCCATGTGAGGTCTCCGGCCACGAAACATTCACCACGGCTGCCACAATTACTCTCTTAGTTCTCACCAAATACTCCTCTGTTGCATCCGCTTACGGCTTACTACATGAAATACCATGGTAATCTTCCCTTTTTAGCACATTTATTTTGCATTGCATAGATATATAATTTCCAAATGTTTGCGCATTTACATGTATCTAGTTGTACTAATGGTGATCATGTTTTTTGTGTGAGCAGGTAGAATTCAATGACTACAACGGAAGGATGGAGTATCCCAGAGGATTTGATCATCAATGAGATCTTAATAAGGCTACCTGTGAAATCATTGTTGAGATTCGATCTGTGTGCAAGGCTTGGCATTCTGCCATCTCTAACCGCGACTTAATCGAGTCACATAGACAACATTCCAAATCAAAAGTTCATCTCATGCATCGCGTTCAGAATATCACACATGGTGCTGTCTCTTTGATCAATATAGAGCGTCTCAATGAGGAGGGTAAATTGCAATATTGCTTTACACTACCATCGCCGCAACATTATCGTATAATAAATTCCTCGCATGATCTAATTGTCCTTACTAACAAGGATGGATATATGTTGTCCAATCCTGCAATGCAAGACCGCGGAATGATCTCCCTCCAGAACTTGGCAAGGTTCAGTCTAGTGGGTCCATCGGCTACAACAGACTGAAAAAATAACAGTTCAGTAACACATGTATCCCGCAGGAGAAGAACCAATTGGTCTTCTGTTTCTAACGATGACTGAAGGAGTGACTGTGGAATATACACTGGTGTCACCTGGATATGCAGCGTCTCAACATTGGGAAAGCACGTGAGGAAGCTGGCCAGCATAGTAACCTCCTTCAAGACACCAAGATTAACCTTCAGGGCCAATATCTTGACGCTTGGAACCATGGTGCTTGGGCTCGGCATTGCGTTAGGCTGCAAGTAGGATATATATCATCTCAAGGATCTAGAAACAATTGTACATCTTTTTTTACCAGGGAAAGAATTATACTGCAGTACATGATTGGCAACTCCATGAATCGAGAGTGATCGAATTGTGGAAAGTTACTACCTTGATGACTGTGTCACCGATCTGCAGCTGGTGAATACTTGGCTCCAAGTAACCCAGCACCCGCAGGTTGGGTGCACCAAAAATCTTGACCTTCACCTGACCATCATCAGCAGATCCACGAGGACCTTCAAACAGGATGAGCCGCTCCAGGAGCGGGGCGTCCACCACGACGACCCCATCGTCCACCATGGACAACCAGAGGAGCACGCAACACAGGCTTTTGCTGCGGAGGTGGATCCGGTCGGGCGTCTTGTTGAACATGAGTGCGAGGGTCTCCAGAGACGGGCTGCAGGCGAGCATGTAGTCGAGGTCGTCCCCGGCGGTGATGGTGGTTGCGAACAAGGAGAGATCCCGGAGGTGGGGGAAATTTGTATGAGAGGGGCCGATCAAAGAAGACAAATGGCAAAAAAAAAAAAGCCAAAAAGTAGAAAGAAGTGATAACAAAATGTTTTTTCATCGATTATACCACCATAAATTGAATAATTGTCAAGGTCAAAACGATATACAATTGCGTATTCAAACAAAAATCTAGACAACAAGAGATAGAGAAACTATCACTTTTCAACTAAATTTCTCCTTCCCACTGCGCGCGAAAGCCCGCTGCTCCCCGCGCCGGCGCTGATTCCCCTAAAGTTTCGCCACCGATTCGTGCCCGCCACCGCTGCACCCGTCCACAAGATGCGCCGTGTCGCCGAATCCCGCTTCCTAGCCCCTAGCGCACCTATCCGACCGCGTCGTTTCCCCAAAACTTTCGCCGCTGATTCATGCCAGTCGCCGCCTACCCGTCCACGGGATTTCGCCGCGCCACCCACCGCGTGAGGAACATCATCTGAAATATAGCCGAAGCCCTATTTTACATCATCTATAATATGTGACCTAAATTTCGTAGAAACATGAGTCCTAAAATTATTTTTGTGTGCCCTATGTTGCATTATCTGTTGGAGTTGATTTAATACATCAATTGTTACAATGAGCGGCAGCCTATTCCTTCCTCTTGATGTCCTCTTCCATTTAGTTCACCACTAATTGTCAAACACGGAGCAAAATTGGCAAATAGAGATGAAAAAGAAGAGCAGGTCGGGCAGGGAAGAGAAAGGCGTCTGCTGCCGCATGCAGCAATGCACATGTGCGTGCGCAGCCTAGAAACAGAGAGGCTCTCTGTCCGGTGAATTATTGGGCTGCCCCTCTCTCTCCAGTTTTGCTTTTATTTTTAGAAAATGGCTAGAGGTGTACAACCTAGGAGCAGAACTCAACAATGTTTAGGGGTATAAAAAAAAAAAATTGCATGTCAGGGGGGCCCGGCCCCTGCTGGTCCCCTGCTGCCTCCGCCAGTGGGCTCGGCATTGAGTTAGGCTGCAAGGAGCATATATATATCATCTCTAGGATCTAGAAACAAACAATTGAACATCTTTTTTTAACTAGGGAAACAATTTGACACTGAATTGAGATTTGAGAGTGATGGAATCGTGTAAAGTTATTACCAGGAAAGGGAAGGGAAACAATTATACATGATTTGCAACTCCATGAATCGAGAGTGGTAGAACTGTGGAAAGTTATTACCTTGATGACTGTGTCACCGATCTGCAGCTGATGAATACTTGGCTCCAAGTAACCGAGCACCCGCAGCTTGGGTGCACAAAAAATCTTGACTTTGACCTGACCATCGTCACCAGATCCACGATGACTTTCAAACAGGATGAGCCGCTCCAGGAGCGGGGCGTCCACCAAGACGACCCCGTCGTCCACCATGGACAACCAGAGGAGCACGCAACACAGGCTTTTGCTGCGGAGGTGGACGCGGTCGGGCGTCTGGTTGAACATGAGCGCGAGGGTCTCCAGAGACGGGCTGCAGGCGAGGATGTAGTCGCGATCGTCCGCGGCGGTGATGGTGGTTGCGAACAAGGAGAGCTCCCGGAGGTGGGGGAATACGTCGGCGCCGCGGCGGAGGCCGGCGGTATCCGGGAGCGTCCAGAAGCCCAGGAAGAGGCGCTGGAGCGAGGCGCAGCGGAAGATGTCGGCAGGCAGGGGCAGGGTGTCGGCGGTGGGATCGCCGACGTTGTCGACGAAGACGAGGTCCTCGACGCCCTTGGAGGCGAGGAGGCGCGGCCACTGGGCGAGCATACGCTCGTGGTAGGCGAACCTGCAGCGGGCGAGGGTGACGGCGCGGAAGGGGCCCGGGTGGTTGGCGAGGACGCGCGTGACCGCGGAGCGGGGCACGTCCGCGTCGCGGAGGACGAGCGGGGTGGAGCGCCAGAGGTGGCGCCACCGGGAGGCGAGGGACGTTGTTCGGGTGGCGTCCTTGGCGGGGAGGCGAGAGACGATGTGGCGGAGGAGGTAGTCGGGAAGGGCGCTGACGCGGTCCTCGCCGTCGTAGCCCGCGGCGGCGGAAAGGGAGGAGGATCTTGCGAGGGCGTGCGCCCCACCAGGGAACCACCCCAAGACTTCCTCGATGATGGTGGCCATGGCCGGAGTGAAGTGGGGACTGGAGTGGCGGCGATGCGACAAGGGTAAATCGCCAGGGATCTAGCTGGGCCAGTTAAACGGGTTCCTCACGGGCCCATTCGATTGATGGAACGGAATGTTCTTTCGATTATTTTAACTTGACACGCTTTGTTTTTCCAGACCGAAAATCAAGAACAAGAATACATAAGCAGGTGCCGAGCTCCCGGCTCTTTTATTGAGTTTTTTAAACATTTGCACAATCTGAAAGAAGAAAGCGTAGGACTATCTTTATTAATGTGTTTATGAAAAAACTATTATGTGAATTTTTTCTAATATCCATGAGTTTTGTTATGATGTCCGAGAAAATTGAGTTTGTTACCACATTGGTAGACTGGAGCATTCTAGAGGATGTGATCATCATTGGGAGATCACTAGTTTGATGTTGGAGTATATGATTATTAATTTCTCTCATGATCTAGTTCTTCTTAGTTATAAGAATGGCTACGTGTTGTTAAAACCCAGCCAACCAAAAATTGGCAACCTCCCTCACCACGTCCCACTTTAAGTCGTGACCACATTTATATTGCTCCCGCGAGATGGAATGATATCGGGGTGAAAAGGGTGGGCACATGGATGAGTAGTTAGAGACGATGAATGCTACGAGTTGCAGAATGAGTATCTCGACAGTGAAGGCTTACTTTCAAACTATTTGGTTGACGGGATTCATTGCATCACAAAAGGCAAACTTGGAGGAAAGATCAAATTCATTTTCCGATTCATGAAGGTTCCTTTGACTCATGAGTTGACTATCTGATCCTTGCCACGTTGTTGCATGAACATGTGTGCATGTTGACCAAGCATGTAGTCAAGACTCCTCAAGGGAAGTTGAGTAACTTTTTCCCTCATTGAACACCTTGAAAAAAACAAAGTTGTTAGCTAGCCGATATACATGGAATAGATTGGCCAGAACCGTAATTTGGTTGCGTGAAAGCTACAATTGGCCCATATGGGCTTTTCTCTCGGTTCACTGAACCCAATCAAATTTCTCCTCTTTGGAAAAATGTACATGTGGCTACCCACACATTTTGAGACAGACGCATATTAGTACCAAGAAGGCCGGTTGTTGGCCCACGTTAAGTAAACCTGCCTCTTTCTCGCTATTTATATCTCGACATTCTTCATCCTTAGGGTTTCCCCTTAGCGCCGCCACTTTCCATCTTCTCAAATGCTTTCAGATAGTGCTTATTCTCCGTGTCGCACCGTCGTTGTCCAAAAGTCCCACATCGTTGCTACAAAGAAACAAACGATAGAAAGGTTTGTTCAAAACACTTCCACTTTGATTTACATTTGTACCTTGGATATTTGTGAATCTATATTTTCAATGTTAGGATTTGAGTCATTTGTTTGTGCCATTTTTGATGGAAATAAACGGTAATTCAAAGTTTGGACTCTCAAACATCAACGGTTAAAATAGGAAAACTTTGAATTTCCATTTAAGATCATAAGTTCATCGAAGATTGTAGTGGATCATCAGTGAAAAGTGCATGCAAGTAGGGTAATCGTACGACCTCGCGATGGTAATTTTGAAGTTGGATCGCAACCTACTCTCCATATCAAAACCAGATCTACAAAAGATGGGGAAAACATCAGACTTGTGATTTTGCATCTCCGAGGCGGAGATTCAAGTCAACTCCTTCAAAATGACCCCACACGTGCATCTGCGCTACCTAATCTAGCCAAATACTCAAGATCTTTGGACGTTTATGTTGATCTTGAGGTTTTCACCAGGATATAGCACATACTTGTTTTCAGATGCTCCATTGCCTCTCCTTACATGGAGAAATCCTTTTGCCCACTCTTGCCATAGAAGGAAGATATTAGAAGCACTGTACGCCCGATTAGGTTGCTGCCACACCAGTGTTATTTCCTGATCCAGACTAGCTAGATCTTGAGGTCGCAGCACCACTGCACCGTGCAACCCACGAGGCAAGACCATCCATCCTAGGACCAACACATTCTTAGTCAGTGCGCTCGGATCTAGGAGAGCGCGAGATACCAAAAGATCCATGCGAATCCAAACACCAGATCCATGCGAGGTCTCAGGCCACGAAACATTCACCGCAGTGGACACAATTACTCTCTTAGTTCTCACCAAATACTCCTCTCTTGCATCCGCTTACATCTTACTACATGAAATACCATAATCTTTCCTTTTCAGCACATTTATTTTGCATTGCATCGATATATAATTTCCAAATGTTTGCATATACTCGCTATGTCTCAAAATATAAGGCGCGCTATTTTTGTGCTGGTCTTTGATGCTCGACTTTAACAATAAATATAGTGAAAATTATATGGACTGTAAATGTATAAATGGTACCGTTGGATTTGTTTCACAAAATTCTTTCATTTCATATATCTTTATATTAATTTTGTGGACAAATTATAAGTAAAAAATTATGCTCAAAGTTGTACGTCGTTGACCAGTGAAATTTCGGGGCACCTTATTTTTTGCGACGGAGGGAGTACATGGTATCTAGTTGTACTAATGGTGATCATTTTTTTGTGTGAGCAGGTAGAATTCAATGACTACAACGGAAGGATGGAGTATCCCAGAGGATTTGATCCTCAGTGAGATCTTAATAAGGCTTCCTGTGAAATCATTGTTGAGATTCCGATCTGTGTGCAAGGCTTGGCGTTGTGCCATCTCTAACCGCGACTTAATCGAGTCGCATAGACAACATTCCCAATCAAAAGTTCATCTCATGCATGGAATTCACAACAACACACATGGTGCTGTCTCTATCAATATAGAGCGTCTCAATGAGGAGGGTAAATTGCAATATTGCTGTACAATACCATCACCTCAACATTATGGTATAACAAATTCCTCTCATGATTTAATTTTCCTTAGTAACAAGGATGGATATATGTTGTCCAATCCTGCAATGCAAGACTTAGTCTATATCCCTCGTCCTCCTTCTTGGGACTTGCCAGTGATGGGATTTGGTCTTGTGTTGTCAGTGACGGGATTTGGTCTTGTGTTGTCGCTTGGAAAATATAAGGTGGTCAGCATAAAATGTGAAAGTGACACTCAACATATTTGTGAGGTGTTCACCGTGGGCATAGACAACTCATGGCGGAAAGGAAATTCACCTCCATCCTCTCTGTATGAATTTAGCCATACGCCTTATGTTGATGGAAATTTACATATGTTATCGTTGGAGTCTAAAGGATCATGGTATGTGATGGCCATAGTACTATTCAACCTTGAGAAAGAAGCATGGAGTGTGATGGCACTTCCAGATGAGACTAGGCGTATACAATTTGATGTTAATCTTAGAGAAACTCAGGGTTTGCTAAGTTTCAGTTGTTGCATCCCGGACAAAACCATTGAGATATGGATGCTTAGAGACTATGCAAACAAAGTCTGGTCAAAAGATTTTGTAATTGATGTCACGCTCTTAGGGGCAAGAATGAACACTGTTGTGAGCGTATTCTTTGTCTTCCCCTTGGAGGTGATGACTGATGGAAGAATCTTGCTAAAGATGAGCATCAGAAATGGCCACAAATGGTTCTACTTTGATCCACGGGACCGAAGCACCCAACTTGCAGACCAGAAGGGCTTCTCGACCACTTTCTATGCGGAGAACCTTGTAGCAATTTTGGGCTTCTGAGATCAGCATTATAATTATCGGTCTGCATATTCAATTTTATTTGCCTGTAAAACCATTTTACATCTGCTCCTTTATCACCAGACTGTACTCCCTCGGCAATCTCTTCTGATGGTATTGTGAACATTGAAGCATGTGCTCTTGGACTTGGCTGCCATCTCAAACATCTTTACATTTTGTCTGGACTTGGATCCATTCCATGTTGTTAAGTGAACCGAATGAGTCATTTCAACTGGATATCTTTCAAATTCATAGTCTCACAAGCAGTTATATTTGTTTTGGGAACTTTGAGTCCATCCTGATCAGTTTCTAGTTTTCCACTGATTGCTATATGCATCCGATGTTTGTGGTGTTTTCTTCTGATGACACATATAAGCAGTTTACAGTAGTAACACTGTACAGGTTACTGAACAATCAATTTACAGAACAAGAGTTGGAGCTTTAATGAAATGGATATCAGATTTTTACATCGATCAACTCGTTCTCTTCTCAGCCGTCCACACTGCCAGGAAGAAGCTTGCGCGTCGTCCGGGAGGGAGTCGAAGTCGACGAAACCGTGACGAACCGATCGGCGGCCGCCGGAATCACGCGCGACGGCCTCACGACTTCGACCACGGAGAGGTTGTAGGACTCCGTTCCGAGGCGGCTCTGTGCCCACCCTTTCCTGCCCGAGAAGCCACCGGCCATGACCCAGCAGTTCTTGAACCCTACGCTGTTCAGCGTCTTCGCCACGATCTTCGAACTGTCGCTGTACCTGCACTTTCCATCGGACATGTTAAAAGGTCAGAGAGGCAGGTCACCGTGTTGAAATTCAGAAGCAAATGCAGAGCAATGTCTGTGGGTGCACTGACGAATCCATGACGACGATGTTGGATCCCTTGCCGACCCTCTTGAGGTAGGAGATCTTCAGTGCGGCGATCTCCGCCTCGGCTCGCTTGGCGTTGCGCACCATGCCCTTTATCTTGTTTGGAAGCTCCTCCAGCCTGAGAGAACACAGCGTACAGACT
Source organism: Poa pratensis (assembly GCA_947311845.1). Taxonomy (NCBI): domain Eukaryota; kingdom Viridiplantae; phylum Streptophyta; class Magnoliopsida; order Poales; family Poaceae; genus Poa; species Poa pratensis. Next base: position 22,836,212 of record CAMZMU010000081.1, on the reverse strand, counting down.
TGTCAATGGACTAAACAGAGGTGGTGTGGCTGATTCATAAGGGATGAAAGGGAATAAGTACGGCAGAGATGAGCTTGTTCTTCGCGTTGGAGGGGAGCTGTGGCACGCCGTCTTTGCCCTTGTCCTTCTCGCTTCGCACGTCGATGAGGAGGTAATCCTGAGACGTGACCATGTCCAGAGCTTGAGCTGGGCTCAGGTCGCCTTTGTAGCCGCGTAGGCCGAACGAGACTAGTGACCATGCTGGCGGCAGGAGCAGGTACGCCAGGAACGCGGCTCCGGCGGCCACCACGTAGTCCGCACCGCCCAGAGACCCGATGGTCTCCACGGTCCCGGAGGCGATCGGCTTCGCGGCGCCGATGGCCGGTTGCGCCGCATCTGCGATTGTCTACTGAACAGAGCAGAGTCATCGAATCAACGACGAACTGAGCTGCCGCTGAGAAATCAAGGGGTCGCCGGAGGCTGCGAGAGTACCTTTAGAGCAGACAGGAGGGGGGCGGGGTCGACGCCGGCGCCCTGGAGCGCCTCCGTGGCCTGCTTGGCCGCGTCAGCGAACACCGGCGAGGCGAGCTTCACGGCCTGCTCGCCGGCGCTCTGCAGCACCGGCAGCGCCGGCTTCACGGCCTCGCCCAGCGCCCTCAGCACGGTCACGGACAGCCCGGCCACCTGGCCACCGACGCCGATCGCCGTGTCCACCGTGTCCACAACCTAGCGAACAAAAAATCAGTCGAGCACTACTCAGCCGCAATGCCACGGGATAAGAACAATCCTGAGCTCGAAGAAGAGCGGACGACGCATCCGCGCCGGCGCTCGCGTACCGTGGTCAGCGACCCGGCGACGTCCTCCTTGGAGAACGACACGGCGTGCGCGGCCGGCGTCACGGCCAGCAACGCGCTCGAGGCCGAGGCGGCGGCCAGCGGCGCAGCGTTGAATGGCGCGCGTCGCGGCGTGCTCCTGGTGGCCGCCGGAGGAGGAGGAGTCGGGGGCGCCAGGGTGGCCGACACTGACGTGGGGACCATGGTGGCTCCGGCTCGCCGTACAGTGAGACAGTCTACCAACCCGCGCTGCTTTTTCGGCCACACAAGCGCGCGCAGCGGCAGCTACGGTCTATGGCCAGGAGCGTCGGTACCGCGAGGGAGAATCTGTACTGCCGACTTGGATGGATTCTGCACCGCCGGATCCAAATGGACGTCCAGGATTCATAGACTTACTTGTCGCACAGTCCACCGGAAGAATTCCGGTAGTACAGATTCGCATTGTTGCACAATAATCTATTGCATGCGGTCTATGGCCGCTACATTTTTTGGCTGCGTCTTTGTGTGGCAAGGAAGGCCTTCTTTGATTTGTAGGAATGGGAAATCAAAGGAATAGGAAAGATAAAGGAACCTCAAAGGATGGCAGGTGCAATCCTAGCCTCGTTCCTTGTGCATAGGAATCAAAAAATGAGGTCTAAGTGGATTTTTTGTTTCCTGTATGTTTTGCCTTGAAACTGAGCTCTGAAGGAAAAGTTCCTTTGGTTTTCCTTTCCCCCGTTCCTGTGAATCAAACGAGTAAACAGTGGCATCGGAAGGAAAACTTCCTATCCTTTACTATTCCTACGTATTTCCTCCAAATCAAAGGAGGCCGAAACGATCATCTATCCGCCACAGCCCACAGGGACGAAGTTGGGTCCTGGGCAGTGGGCACCCAGGATCAGGGCCAGATTGGAGTGCGTCGTTTTGGAGGACGAGCTACATGGGTCCTAGTGTTTCAAAAACTTCAAAAACGGTACTTCTAAATTTCGAAACATTCTGAAAAAATCCTAAATATAGATAATAATGACTTCTACAAGTGTGCAAAAATGAGGTTTCCTATATTTTAGGCTGTGTAAAAATGATATATTTCTAGATCTGAGTTAGCGAACAGTGCAATTTATTTTTATAAAAAAATCAGATTTGTCAAAAATTTCATTTTTGTGTTGGTTGGAATAGAAAACTATTTCGCATTGAAATTTACAGGACCAATATGTCATTGTCAATATCTAGGAATTTTTATTTTATGAAACTTCAAATTGTCGATCTCCATGGAGCACGTCCTTCAAAACGACTTTTTTGGTCACCGCGCCCCTATCTGACCTCTTCGCTTGTAGCATGAAGCATTAAATGAAACAACTTTAGTTTAATTAAAAAATATCATACTTAGTTTTATGAATAAAAAAAAAGACATGGGGGAATGTTGGAATAGTCGAAAACAAATGTTTACATATTTCCAAAATTTGTTCTTATATATGAAAAAAATGTTTACGAAATTTAAAAATATTTTCGTGGTAAAAAACTAACTTTCATATCTTATATAATAAATTTAATGTATCCTATAAACAAGTCATATACTTGGTAAAACTAAAAAACATGAATAATAGATAACTAAAATAATAAATAAATAACATGGAAAAAATGTTCTATTGTCTCATACACTTTTTCATGTATTAATAAAAGTGTTAAATAATAACAAAAATGGGGCAAGTGCACACAACTACAAAACGAAAATAAATCTCAAAGAGGGAAAAAAACAAAACAAATATGAACTAGTCTTGTGCCGGAACGCAAGCAACTGTACAAGGATGTGGCTTCTATAATAAACCTAGAGAGCTCAAATTGGGAATTTCCCATGGACAAGGGCCTCGAATTGTTTTGTTAGCTCACAAGCACAATGTGAATTATTAATTAAGTGGCCAGAATGATCACTTTATTTATTAAAATTGAAAACCGAAACAAAACCGACCGACAAAGAACCTAGACAAACGCCAAAGTTACAAGATAGTCGAAAGACTCCATATATAATTTCTCTTAATGTTCTTCCATGCAACTAGTGAAGAAGATCACAGACTGAGATGATGGGCCTGGCCTATTAAAAGGGACCCTTGATAGAAGATAAAGAATATATCTACATCACGATGATGGCGATTCCTATTTGAAGCTTAACATGTCCATTAGCGGCTTACGTGGGGACCATACTGTGTCGGTCGAGGTAAGCGCAATTTTTTCCTTTTTGTTCCTTTGTTAACTTTTTTATATTCCTTTGTCTTCTTCCTGATTTCTTTATATATTTTCGGAAACATATGAATATTTTATTTTTGACTAAGGACTGAACATTTTTATAACCTCGTGAATAACTATTTTCAAATGTCCAGACAAGTTTTTTGTCCGACAGGAATATTTTGAACTCAATATACGTGAAGATTTTTCTCTTTCATTTTTTTGAACTTTTGAACAAGTCATATGAGTATTTGAATTTTTTGTAAATCTTGTGTATATTTGTTTCAATCTTCCAAAATATATTTGTTAAAAAATAACATATCTCGTGATCAATTTTTTAAAACTCAATAAACATTTTAACCCAACTTTCTAAAATACTCCCTCTGTCGCTTTGGGACATACTTCATAAAATATGATATGAAAATTACAACAACAACAACAACAAAGCCTTTTTTTCCAAACAAGTTGGGGTAGGCTAGAGTTGAAACCCATAAGATCTCGAAACCAGGTCATGGTTCTGGCACATGGATAGCTAACTTCCACGCAGCCCTATCCATGGCTAGTTCTTTGGTGATATTCTAATTCTTCAGATCTCTCTTAACAGACTCCTCCCATGTCAAGTTTGGCCTACCATGACCCCTCTTAATATTCTCATCCCGCTTTATCCGTCCGGTATGCAATGGCGCTTCCGGAGGCCTACGTTCTATATGACCAAACTATCTTAGACGGTGTTGGACAACCTTCTCTTCAATTGGTGCTACCCCAACTCTCGCACATATATCATCATTCCTAACCCGGTCCTTTCTTGTGTGGCCACATATCCATCTCAACATGCGCATCTCCGCTACACCTAACTGTTGGATATGTCGTCTCTTGGTCGGCCAACATTCTGCGCCATACAACATCGCAGGTCGAATCGCCGTCCTATAGAACTTGCCTTTTAGCTTTTGTGGCACTTTCCTATCAAAATTAAACAAAAAAAATTGAAACAAGAAAGTAGAAAAAAAGTGGAACGTAAATGGGCCGCACTGGATGCAGTCCCAGGATGATTAAATGAATTAGCTCACGTGAGAGCAATCCTGGCACATACTACTAAGTACGGCCTGTATTCTCTCTAAAAAGGCATGGGCCTTATATTCTATCGGAATATTTTTGGGCCGCCGTCAGATTCCACTCGAATTATCAAGAAAAAAAACCCGAAAAAAGAACATCTCGCACTTGAACTTCGTATGGGCCAACTTCTGCTGAATAATCTCACCATTTTGTGAGTATGAATCAGCAATGCTGCTTATTGAATATTGATCCTCAAGAAACAAATCCTGCTTTGCACCCATGACTCTCAATATTCCCGGGTGAAAGCAAAGTTTGCCAAATAGCATCTCTCACATGATCTTTCTGCCGGCCCTGTTCCCTTCTTCCTTTCCTTGGCGAGCTAGCATCTTCCATTTTTTTCCTTTACCACAAGAATCTAGACACAACAGGATTTCCACTTCGCCTGAAGAGGACACACAACGAGTAGTGTGAGAGATTCAAAAACAACTCACCTTTCTTCCTATAGGCTAGCAGGCATATACATTACAGTGCATTATACTAATGATCCTGCTAACAATACAAGCTAGGTGGAGGTCCAGTCATCCTAGGAGGCTAGGAGCGAGATCAATAGCTTAAACTAACCAGAAGTACTTTCCCACCACCTTTTCATTCTTGCTTTAGTGACAGCCAGTTCTAAACAAAATTAACTAAAAACAAAAGGTGAAACATAGTAAGTTAGAGGAGCACTATGTGCCTCACATGCCCCTCCACTTTTTTCTATCTATCAATCCCATGACAAGAGTATATTTATACACCGAGCTATATTATGCTTTGGCTTTGGGCGAGTCCCATCAGTGCCATCGCCATTGCAAACCCCCTTTCGAAGAAGCTCAGATCAGAGTCCACCTTGAGTCCCCACTCAGGAGATTCACCACCATGCGATGCAAACGCAATGCAGCAACAGTTGGGAGCACTTGCCAGAACAGTTGCAACTTGGAAGAATGGATCATCACTCGCTGCCTTCGATCGCTTTGATGCAAAAGACGTCACTGTTTCTTCACAGCGAAGCAAATAGAAAAAAATTATCCGATCGATCGATTCCTTCTTTAATTAGGAGGTGCACAAACAGGAGGATCGAGGATCAAGGATAAGTTTGTTCCTCCGTTGCTGCTTTTCCCAACTAGTCTTTGACTGATCACTGTCGGCAAAGTAAATAGGAAGATCAGGAAGACGATGAGAGCCACTTGCAGGGCTTTCAGTCGCACGTCTGATCTCAAGTCGGTCTCTCGCAGATTTATGTAAGTAAAGGCCTAAAGGGTGATCACTCGCTGATCTGCTCGCGCTTATCTTCTTCTACATACTATCTGCCAATATGACTTGGCCTGAAGCCTGATAGACATCCCAAGGGCCCTGCACAGTAGCAGCTGGTTGGTGCCCTGGTGCTGGTGGTGTTGCCAACCTAGCAATCGCAATTCGCAATCACAGGTCGCGCGCGCTCTCTCCTCTCCACACAAACGTTTCTCGCGCTGATCGATCATTTCCTGCGCCATGAATTCATGCCGTCCGATCCGTGTGGTAGCTGCTCTGCGGATCTTGTACTGGTAATCGTGCGCGCATGTGCCTCTGTTTGCTGTCGCTAATTACAGAATCGGGTAGCGGCCAGCAACTGGGCCGGTGCTCTTCACCTCGACATGGACTCATCGATTGTTATTTGTTCTCTCTCTCTCTCTCTCTCTCTCTCTCTTTTGCCGCTGGTGCGTGTTGCACTACGCGGGCGCCCGCCTTTTGCTCCCACTTTGTCGAGTTTTTCTCTCCTACAACGGCCGGTGCTATCTGTTTTGCCCGATTCTGTTTCTGTTGGAGGACAGGCGGAGGGCTCTCGCCACAGTTTTCTTTCCCGTCAATTACCGGACACCGAAACAGTGAGCTGGTAAGATGGATCACAAAAAGGGGTTGAAGACAGGATCAGAGTAATATTTAGTGGTTGCTTGTTTATCAATGTATGCAATGCACGCAGTACAAATCAAGCATCCCGTGGACCGCGGAGGCCGGAGACAGACAGCAGATGAAAACGACTTGTATAAAAAAGAAGAAGAATCATTCAGCCTATCTGTATACGTTGACGCGTAGCGTAGATGTATACAACAGACACAGGCGTCGAGCGTCGATTGGGTGTCAGCGAAATATCGACTACCTGCTCAAGCTCAAATCTGGATTCCCTGTCGGCCCCATGGATCCATGTGCTCTGCATCTATCCCTCGATCCACCGGACCAATTAACCAACCAAACCATGTATTTTAGCCACAGATGCCCTGAGCTTGAGCTGAGCTCACATGCGCCTGAGCACCTACCAGTTTAGAAAGATGGGGGACAGAACAGCCCAGGCCGGCCGGCAAGCCGATCGGGGCTGGCCCCGGGTCAATGGATCGAGGGTGATAGCGCTCTGTGCTTGCGTCGCCACAGTGGCGCAGTGCCCGCCGCACCGGCCACCACCAGGCCGCGCTCGATTCATCCATCGGTGTTTGTCTTGTGCCCTGCCCTGTGCCAAGTGCTCCATGGCGTTGTCGATTTTGAATCCATCGACCGTGACTGCTGGTTGACCCTTTCCCTGGCCCTTCCGCTTCCGCCCAGATCAAGGGCCGCTTCAGTGCATGCGCACACGGTTGCGTGCGGCTACCTGGAACTGGTTCCTATCGATCGGCAGCCGAGAAATACGCTAAGGTGCACGGAGACACTTGGGTGTGTTTGGTTGCACGCCAGCACCTCCACCAGGGTTGCAGAAATGGACCATTTTGATTGTCTGGCCCGCACAAATATTAAATCGCCCTTAATTCAGGTCATGAAGGAACGGCCGAATCGTCCGTTTCCACAAAACCACCCTGTTTCCATGGAGGGTTTGAGAACGTGGCACCGACCTCGTGCGAGCTTGGAGATGGCGCGAGCTCGCGTGCCGCACGTGAAAATACGGCGTGAGAAATTTCGCCACCGCCCACCATTTTTGCTCTTCTATTTCACCCCCTCCGTCTCACCACCGAAACTCTCGCCACCATTTACCTCATTCGAATTCGCAGTGCTAGCTGGTTTCTTCATCGAGAAGCAGGAAAGCGGCGACATCTCCGAGTCCGGTGGGCGGTGGTCGCTGATGGCAACCTTTTTTCCTCCTCTTTTCCGAGATGTCCTCTTCCTTCCCCGCTGCTTTCATGGCTGTAAGTCATGTTCAACTCTTGCTCTTGTAGGCTAGATCTATGAAAATGTGTTAGATCTGAGAACATATAAGTAGATCCGTAGGTTCTATGATATGTTTGGCTTCTGAGAAGTGATGATGTGGGTGTTGCCATGTTAGATCGATGATCTTGGTTATTGTTTTGCTATATTGGTCATGTCACGCTGTTGTGTGTTCATTGCTATGTAGTTCGTGTATGAGAGAGATCGTGGTACGACGGTTGGCTCTCTCATCTCTCTATATTTAATGTGTTAAGAAATTCTATCTACCTATCAGGTAGATCTAACCTAGTAGATTTTAGATTAGATCTAATCTACACCTACGCCGAAAGACTGCTCTCTCATCGCTAGCATCGAGTGTTGGACGACGGAGTACTGTTGGCGGGTTGAAGTGTTGGATACCGGTGGAGCGATCATACCAATGTTTCTCTCATACATGACAACATGCAGTGAACATAATGCATGATTATCTTTCGATTATTGTTCTAATATGTTTATGTGTTGAATCTGCTAATCATTACACTGTGATCATTGATACGAGGGTTGGAACTACACAGTGTATATCCCATGCTTGTATCAAGTTTTCACTGTACATGAGGACTGGAGATGCATGGTTACCACTGATCTAATTGTTTCTTATCCCCTCACGATGCATGTGGCGCGGCTTGCTGGGCTCCCGTCGGCCCTCCACGTCAGATCTAGGATATTCGCCGTCCCTAACCTATGAGTTTGTGCTCCCCTCGGCCGGGTCCTGTGTGCAGATTAGGCCCGCGCAAGCTGGCTGGGTGGATAGTGGTGGGGTGCTAGGGACCAGGGGAAACCCCTGGCCCGCGGTGGCCACGACATCATCGACGCTTCGGCACCGGATCCCTCCTCGGAGGCTTCGTCGAGGTTCCACCTCTCCGCCCACCCAACCCCCTGCTTTGGATGAAAATCCAATCCCCTGTGTGGATGGCGGCAACGTTGCGACACCGCTCCCCTTCCTGGAGGCGTCGTCCGGGGTGTGTGGGGGTGGTTGGCAAGCTCTCTTTGGCCGGTGGCGGCGTGTGGCGGTGTTGTTCTTCGTCGGCGACACTCTACATCTCAGGTGGTGGTTTCCAGCTCTCGGTGTACCTCCCTTCAGTATGGCTCCTGCTTGCCGATGGGTCGCGCCCTTGATCCTGGGCTGTAGGGAAGGGTCCCCTCTACGACTGTAGCGTTTGCCGGTGATGGTGAGCGCCTGGTTTCTCGGCGATCCATTCTCTGGTGCAGGTGGTGTTGCTATCTTGTTGCCGATATTCCTATTGTGTGCCTTCGTTCATTAGCTTGTGTCTTGTGATGTGGCGCGACAGTGGCTGACGGCGACAGTCTCGTGGAACTCCGGCGCGGTTACAGGTGGGCTCTCGGTGAACCTCTTTGTGTGCCGGGCTCTCGGGTGAACCTCTCTGTGTGTCGACGGTGCGGCGTCCTACGATCCTGGACGAGAGGAAAGGATCCCTCTTCGACAATAGAGACGGCGAGCTGCTGAGCTTGGTCTCCTGCCTTGCTTCTGCTCTCTGCCGCGGAGGAAGACGATGATCTCTACTTTTCAAGCGGAGCCTTTTTTTTCCTATTTCTGTTTGCTTGTTCTGTTAAGTTCTGCTGTATCTGCACTCTGTACTTGCCCGTTGTTGGTTTTGTTAATTTAAATCTGGGCTCTTTGACCCTTTGATCTGAAAAAATCCATCCACTGCTCCTGGACTCCTGGAGTTGCTTTCACTCGCCGGCGCGGTCGCCTCACCTCACGTCCTTGTGTTATTAGTGCAGTACTGATTCAGCCTACCTAGGTTAACAACGCTGATATATATACGATATTAACCAGGTACATATTAGATTCCCGTCCGTCGAAACGCGAAGCACCACGCGTACGGGCGAATAGCTCAGGTGCGACGTTTTTGCACTCTATTCACTGGAGAACGACGTCGTTCGTTGTAATAGCTCTGATACGACATCTCTCTGAGCAAAAATAGCCCAGGCACAACAAGGCCCTTAAGCGCAACCACCGTCAGGATTAGGGGTGGGACCCACGCGGATTAGTGGAGCCTGGTGGGACCCACTTCAGCGTGGGGCCCAGACAGCAGCGACGACGGTTAAACCGTTTTCCCTTTCGCGCGCATCCTCCCTCTTCTTCTCCAGCGACGAAGCACGCAACGCCGGCGAGCTCCGATTCAGACAATAACTCAAATTAAACCGAACCAATACACATTGAACCGAACTCTAATTAACAAACAGACAAGCAAACATAGTAGATAATTAAAGTACTATTACAAACAGAGTAGTTTTAACGGCGGCTCGTCGGAGCAAAAGCCGCACGGGCAAGCAAACATAGTAGTTCTTGGGTTAGTTCTTAGCTATGAGGACGGACATCAACCGCAGCTCCAACCCCCATCGATCCATCCAAAATTGGGCTCACCTGAGCCCCAGGGGTGCTGCGGCGACGAGGCGGCGGCGCCGCTCAGCCGGAGTCAGAGTCGGAGTCGGTTGCGCCCCATGGGATGTCTGCCTTGGACTCCTCGATGGCATGGCGGAACTGGTACTCGTAGAGCTTCTTCTTCATCTCCCGGTCGGCCTCGAGCTGCTTCTGCTCGTCCTTGGTGCGCTCGAGGAGCTCGGCGGTGACCCAGTCGAGGTCGACGTCGACGAAGTCCCCCGGCAGATACCCGCGCCAGGCGCGCGGTGCCGCGCCCTGCTGCTCCTCCTCCTCCCTCTTCGGCGGCGGCAGCGGTGCTCGTGCGATGGCGGAGGTCCCCGCGCCAGAGGAGCTCCCCGTGCCTCTCGCCGCCGCCGCCATCGCGCGGTCGTACTCCTCCACTTCGCGCCGGGCGTACGCAGGCGGCACCTCCCGCCCCAGATTCGTCCACGCGCGAGCGCCGCGCTTCCGACCGGCGTCGGAAGCAACCAGCTTAGCCCGTACGGGGTCAGCGGGCGCCGGCCGCTTCTGCCTTCTCCGCTCCTCGTCGGAGCCGTTTCCGCGGCCGGAATGGCCGCCGCGCGAGCAGGAACCTCCAGGCCTCATCCTCGTCGCACGTCGGGGCTTGATCTGTGGCGGAGGGGCTGGATTGCGTGGCCGGCGGCGAGAGTGGATCTGGATAATAGCTAGGGTACGACACAGTGGATATAGGGAGGGGAACGGGAGGCGATCGGCTGGGCCTGAGAAAGGGCTGGGCTGGGCCCAAAGTTGAACGGCGCACGGTGAATTTAATCAAGGAAAAAACATTAGCGGGCCAAATCCTGCTGCTGGGCCCAAATTTAGTTTTTTTTTCTAGGAATGGCGCGGAACTGGGAGTGGCCAATCAGAGCGCAGAACTGGGAGTGGCGCGGATCGGGGGTTTCCTTCTGATCCAACCGTTCACTAACCAGCGATCAACGGCTCTGAAGCAGGGGGGTTTCGGACGGGGTTTAGGGTTTCCGGGGTTTAGGGTTTCAGTGAGCTAGGGTTGAGCATAAATAATTTAGAAAAAATCAAATAAATATGAAACTTTCGCTCACTGTTTACTTATGCAACTACGTTGCTAAAAAAAATTAAAACTTGTTATATCCACAGTTAAATGAAAAACATTCACACAATTCAAGCTATCGATGGAATGAGCTAGGGTTGAGCACAACTAATTCAACAAAAATCAAAACAACATAAAACCAGCGCACATGGTCTACTTATGCAACTAAGTTGCTATAAAAAATATAAAACTTGTTATATCCACATTTCAATTCCAACATTCACACGTTCACGATATCAATGGAATGAGCTAGGGTTGAGCATAAGTAATTCAAAAAAAATCAAATAAATATAAAACCAGCGCACATGGTCTACTTACATGACATAGTTATCAAAAAAAAAAACTTTGATTTTGAGTCGGTCAACGGTTTTGTGCAAAGTTTGACCAAACATTCAAATGAGCACAAATAATTCAAAAAAATCAAAATAACATAAAACCAGCGCACATGGTCTACTTACATGACATAGTTATGAAAAAAAATATAAACTTGGTATATGAGTATTTTCATGAGAAATCCTTCACACAAATGACTTACCACGAACGAAGTTGCAGGGAGTTCAAGGAAGTGAGAGAGGGTTTGATGTTTTGAAAATTTAAAAAAATTGAAAAAATCACCAAAGCTTCATTTTGGTGTGACTAAGAATGACCCAGGCTTAGTTTTTCATTTTGGTATTTAAAACTTGTTTAAATGTTGGTCAAACTTGGGTTTGACCGAATTTGAAATATTCATGAAATATTCAAAAAACATCAAAAAAATGCAAATCCAGTGCACATGGTCTTATTTTGTCATGTACTAACATCTCCAACTGATAAACAAGGTCTAGACACATATTAAACAAGAAATGCTTCAATATGGTGTGAAATCACAATCTCAAACTATGAACTCTATAGTTTGAGTTGTGAGATTTCATACCATACTGAAGCATTTCTTGTTTAATATGTATGTAGACCTTGTTTATCAGTTGGAGCTGTTAGTACATGATAAACTAAGACCATGTGCACTGGATTTGCATTTTTTTGATGTTTTTTGAATATTTTTTAATATTTCAAAAATTGGTCAACTAAAATCAAACCAACTTTTAAACAAGTTTTGAGTTAAAAATTGTTCTAGGACACTATATTAGTGCAATATATGTTAACCCTAGAGTTTGAGATCATTTGGAGAAGGTCGAAAAAATGACAGGATTAGAAATGGTGCTGTTTGGGCTACCTTTGGGGCTCATTTGTAGCTCATTTTGGAGAACCGATGTGAAAAATGACAGGATTAGAAATGGGGATGACCAAGTTAGATCAACCTACTACATAATAACATGTACAAATAACATGTACATCAAAGTTGAATTCAAATATTCAAAGTTGAATCAAAATATAAAAAATATTCAAAAATTCAAAAGAATTTGTCCAAGTGCAATATTTTAATGGATGGGACAACTCACTATTATAGAAATTCTATAATAGTGAGATGCCCGACCCACAAAGCTACTGGACTAGGACATATAATGTGCAACACCTAAATTGCGAGCAAGGGGACTCGAACTTAGGTGGGCAAAGGGAGCATCAACCCTTTGCCACTAGGCTATGCCTCTGTTTGCGAAAAATCTACCACCATTTGGAGGTAATAGTTACAAATGTTTACATTTTGGTAACACTAGCAACACTAGCAACACTAGCAATATTTAAATTTTGGTAAGTTAAATAAAAAATTAAAGCATTTTGTCTACAGATGACATAAGCCTCTACCTAGTTGACAATGTTTCAACTCTTTCAACTCGTTTTTAATCCGACGGCGTGCGAATGCCACAATCGGGCGTGCCCAGAGCGCGCTCACAAAGGTGTTCGACAGTGTGCATGCCACAATCTCACGGCGTGCGAATGCCACAAAGAACACTAAAACAAGGAAGACAATAATTTACATTTTGTTGACAAGGTTTCACCTACAAAAACTAGGTTTCACCTACCGGAACGTGCCACGGCACGTCCAGAGCACGTCCAGGGCACGTCCAAAGCACGCCTCCAAGGTGTTCGACGTACCTAACAAAATTCTACCGGAAATGGTTTCAGGCACCTAACAAAATTCACTACACTAGTTATCTACAGAATGCAGCACGATCTTCCCTCCGCCATGGCTCTGCAGCACAATCTTCCCTCCGCCATGGCTCTGCAGCACAATCTTCTAGCTCGATTTCATCGCGCAGAGGATATCGGAGCAGAACAATCTATCCGCCGCCATCCCGGCAACTAGGCTGAAAGCCTCTAGGCTCAACGCGGCATCGAAGTCCACGCTCGGGGTTGAGCTTGCTGAACTGCTGCTCGATGAGCTCCCGCCCGAGCTGCTCTCGTCGCCCGCAGCACCGCCCGAGCTGCTCCCGTCGCCCGCAGCACCGCCCGAGCTGCTGTCGTCGAACGCAGCAATTTTGCGCATCAAGGCAAACCTCTGCCTCGTCATCGGCGGCGAATCACCGCCGAGCGGAAAACCCTTGGAGCTGTAGTAGCCGTGACGCTTCCACGCCTTCTTCAGTACCTGCTGGACTGAAATCCGGTAGGGTCGCTTGCCGTCGAGATAGATGGAGCCCCTCGCCGCTGCACGAGACACAAATCGGGCCGCCGGTCGCCTCTGCGACCGTGTACCCGCACCACCCCATCCTCCATCCTCCCTCGCCGCTCCCTCGACGCACCACCCCAAGCCTTGCGTCGCCGCCAGCTTGCTCGACTCCGGGTGCCGCCGCTGGACTCGCGCGGCCGCTCTTCCTCCGCCGCAGGACTCGCCGCCAGCTTGCTCGACTCCATTGCCGGTGCTCCAGTCGCCCGCCCCCTCGCCGCAGCTTTACTCGCCCGCTCCATTCCCGCAGCTCGAATCGCCCGCTTCTTTGCCACAGCTCGAGTCGCCCGCTCCATTGCCGCCGACTCGCCGTCGCCAGGAAAATTTTCCCCAGCCCGGAGAAACCGAGACGACGGGACAGAGTGAGCTCCGCGGGACGCCGGCGCGTGGCAGAGACGGTTCCCCCACGAACAGAGGCCGGTTTCGCTGACGCATGGGTCCCACTCGAGAAAAACTACTCCATGTACCGGTCAAACCTGGTTTACAGCGTGGGGAACATGACTTGACGGCCATGTCGCCGCAGAGCAATTAATGCTCGAAAAGATGCCGCATGTGAGCTATTATTCTAAATATGTCGCTGCAGAGCCAATTCCTCAGAAAGATATAGTATCTGAGCTATTCACCCCCACGCGTACATGCCAACGGAGACGGAGACGCTCTCCATTGGCCCTTTTGCGTATATGAAACGCGCACTCGAGTATACACCTGGCTGGTCGCCGCCATTTGTGTAGTCCACAGCGCGAGTCCTCTCCCTTTCGTCTTTGGCCGGGTTCACGGCCCGGTAATTAACCGTTGATGCCGATTGACGTCAACCCCGGCGGTATCATTGGCTCCCTAGACTTTGATCGATGCTAACGATCCATCCATCAATCGATGTACAATGAATCAATGATGATTAGTCAGGCTAGCTTATCGGCGCCGTGGAAACGAAGAATCAAGCTTGTCTCCTGCCAAGTACCCCTAGCTAGCTAGAGTCTTGATTGGTGTGGTATAGCAATACATTGTTAAATATTTGTATCTGTATTGTTTGCTGGAAAACTAAACTATAGTACATGCTTGGACTTTCGACGTGGCGAATGGGCAGTTTGTAGCGTGTGTACATGTTGTTCGTTGGTGAGGAGACCCACGAACTTGCGGGCCGGGCAGCTAGCCGAATAATCTATTTTCGACCTTATATATATTCCCTATCGAATACTACTAGAGAAGGTATCATTGAGTATATATTTTGTATATTTGAAGTCAAGAAATTCCACCGAGTCCAATCTATTTCTATAGTCTTGCATTGACGTGCAGTCAATTAACATACAACAAAAGGAATCAATGTAAACTCAGACCAATAGATAAATGTTTTCCTCTAATTTTATGTCAGTGAAAGACACCACAGGCCCAAGAATATCTTTTGCCAGCATACGTTGAATAAGTATGTTAGAGCCATCACTTCACCGGACGACCATTCAAACCTATCCATCGGGTGAACATGTAAAGTTTTTTACGGGGGAAAATTAATGCTTGATTCTCTAATGACGTTGTCCTTTACCCTCTTTTCTCCATTTGCTGCCTAATCTTCCCATGTACAATTAAGGACATGCTATTGATATGAAGATATAGTAAATATTAACACTGTTTGGATGGGTGTGGGGCTCGCGGTGAATTTTCCTATTTCCCCTCGGCCCAAAGAGTAAGGCATCATTCAATGCATGTTTTTTTTAACATGGTTTCGAAGGAATTTCTTTGATGTGACATACTCCAATCATGTGCAAGCAAGACCCTATATTAATAATTGTCACTTCACTTAGATACAATGTATCGGGTTATTTGTATGTTTAAAAAATCTTTTAGGATAGCATGCTAAGAGTAGAGTGGTGGAATAGGAAACTATTTATTAATTGAAGGGCTTTCTTATTTATTGCCTCTATTGTTCACAATCTTATTCACAGGGTATGGAACATGTCCCGACTAGATTTCTACAAGAATTGGCAGTTTTTATCTCTCTAATCTTGTTTTAGATCCAATGTGGAGAGAAGGTATGTTTGTCATTCCCTTCGTGACTCAATTCGGAATAACGGATTCATGTGGGTGTCGTAGAAGGTCAATCACAAGTTTAGTACCGTTCCAACTAATTTTTGGACCCGGGTAGAGTTAAATAAACATAATTACACCGAACAATTATACTTTCTTAGTTTTTTCACCATATTATGGTTTAATAAATATATGTTGTATACTTAGTTAGCATTGTTAATATACAATATGTATGTTTTTTCATTATATAGTTGTAATATATATCATTGAAAATATATCTGAGTTGTGAAAAAAATTCCTTTGTAAGATATTGTTCCTAACACGATACAAAGTCTTTAAATGTGAAAATAAAATAAAAGGGAGAACCCACAGCTCCTTGACGTTCTCATAATTGATTAATCATATAGTATATATGTATATTATTGTGTGGATGTTTTTATCTACTTGTAGCATTATTAAATATTTTGGCAGAGATTTCAATGCATACAACCTAGTAAATATCTTTACAGATATGTGTAGTGTATGATTATGTAAGAAAATATATAGAAATTTCTGAACTATAAATTGAACAGTTGACATGATCATTTTTTACTTGATCGAATGTATTTTAGAAGTTATAGTGGATTTAGTAATTAGTTGATAATAAGTTGATGATTTATACTTGTTATCAAAATAGCATGACTTATAGTAATCATGTGTTCTACTATTTTATATACAAAATATAATTATTATATATCCTTACTCCAATGTGTCTCTATATACAATTGCTTATGTTATTTTTTCAGATAAAAATTTATACATGAATAGCATTGGAAATATACCAAACGAAACATTTAATGTAACATGTGTAAGGTACTCACATAGGAAACTAGCAGCTAAGTTAACCTTATCACTGCTAATTTTATTGTTTGTTCTTATTGGTACATTATATTGGTCCATCGTGTGCAACAGATAATGTAAACTAAGGCCGACTTTCTGTTATTTATAAACTGACAATAGTCTTTTTTACATGTCAGATTAATAATAATAATATAGTATTTACATATATACTTTGGTATTTGAGCCCCTACTCCTTTTTGGTCTCGGGGCGGTCACCCTATTTGCCCGGCCCATGGATTAGCCCTGCACTCATTCTTAAAACCAACATTCTTAAATAAGATTAAAGAGTCGGTAGAAATAAATGGGAGATCTCCTCGTTCCTGGTTCTCCTTCAGCTGGATTCCCCAGAACCACAATGCACTAGGAAGATGCGATACACACCCTCATAACAAACAAATAACCATGAGACCAGCTCTGGACACAACCCCCATGGGTTTGCTCCATTTAACTCAAGGGCGGTTTCTTTTCTAGCGTTATTTTCATTTTCGTTTTATTTTTTGGGGTTCTTTTCATGGGTTCTCTTTTTATATACTTATTATGTTATTTCCCTTTAATGTTAAATTATATTTATTTGTCATATCCATTCGCGAGACGTGTGTTCCTCCACCGACACTGACGAAGGTGAAGACGGAGTCGGCGCCGAAAAGGAGTTCTCTCCACCTCGCGAAGATGCGGCGACAGGAGAGCCTGCGTGACCCGGAGGAGTTCCCGGGGCTCCACGCGGCCATGGAGGAGTCCAGGAACACCGTCCCCGTGCTCTCCATGGAGGACGCCTGCGTGTGGTCGTTGCGTGAGCATGTCGCGGCGACGCAGGGCCCAACGGCGAGATTAAGGAGGAGGGCGGCTAGAAGGACTACAGCCCGTTGTCCTGGCCGCGGTAGATTAGCTTTAGTTTAAGTTTATCTAAATTCCGTTCAAAGTTGTAAAATTTCAAGCTTCATCTTTGAGCGTCATTTAAAGAAAACGTATTGGCACCGCGAGTGGGGAGCGGTCTACGACGCGTCCGGAAGGAGCTAATAGGGCCCATCCGGCGCTGCTGCCGGACGTGATTTGGACGTCGCGAGCGGAGATGAAGAGAAGAGACATGGCCATTTCACAAAATTAAAGCAAAATAGGACTGCGAGCGTGAAAGTTGGCCGGTTTGATGTATGCATCTTGTTTTGTGGGATAATGTTGAAAGTTAATCAGGGCATTTGTGGTTATATCAGCGTAGTGCTAAGCAGACGTCGATGTAATAAAACAAGGCTCGCTAGCACCGATGGTAAGAAATGCTATAGAGGCGTTGACACTGACTGTCACCTGCAACGAGAAGCAAAATCTCTCTCCGTTATTTGCTCGGTGGGGGTAACGGTACACTTTCTTTCTTTCTGCGGCCGTCTCGCTTTCCCGCCTCTCTTTTCTAGCGGTCCAGTCCCAGAGGTGAGAAAGAGAGAGGGTGAAGGCTCATGTTATATTCTCATCCTGGTTCCCGCGCAGGCCACACGGAGTCGTAGATCTTTGCGAGATGAACGCGACCAGGGCTTTCGATTTACGATGCCGGATCTCGATTCGTTTCTCAGCCAGGACCGGCACATCTGCTAGCTAGCTTCCTTCCTACATGCGCGTGCGCGCCACCGAGAATCGTCCTCGGCGAAGTGGACTCGCGGAAGTGGAGCTGTGGAAGTGCCTGCCATCGATGGATCGATCGAACAAAGGGAGCAGCAGTATTCGTTGTAGTAGATGGGGAAGAACCGGGAACCTACAGTGACCACTGACGACGCCGACGACCATTGCTACAGAGGACAAAAGACGCTGAGCTTTCTGCGCCGGTAGTGGAGCGGTGGAGCAAGCAAAAGCGGCTTTGGATTGACCAATGGCGATCGATCTCCAGATTCCGGTAACAAAGACGGCACCAGTCGTATGCGCTTGCGCTTGCGCACCCAGGGTATGATAGGGAAAGCTGAGGCGCAGAAGATCAGGTGGGCGCGGCGGCCATGTGGTGGGCCCCGCGACGGGCGTACGTGGTGCACGTAAGACAAGACATCCCGCGTGACAGGTGACTCACGCCCGCCACTTCCAGGTGGGCCCGGCATCTTCTTCTTCTATAGACGAAACTGCCCTCCGCGCCCGCTCGCTACACCCGTGAGTTTTACTTACTTGCACGTGCGACCGGTCTTGTCTCGGTGGCCGTATTTCGCCATCGCTTTGTACCGGTTTTCCTTTTCTTCTTCTTCGATCACTTTGTACCGGTTCTCCATCAGACGCAAGCAACGAAACGTGTTGCTTTGGAACGGGCAAATTGCTTACCTCTTCTTTACCATTTTTCTGTTCTTATTCTAAAAAAGCATGGTACAACGTAGACATGTACTCTCTCCATTCCATAGGCCTTTCCTTGTTCCCAAAAAAAAAAACTCTCTCCATTCCATACCATCTAATTCAGATTTACCTTAGATACGTAACACTAAATGCGTCCAAATGCATCCGTATTTAAATAAATGTATGTTCACTAATATGGAACGGAGGGAGTGGAAAATGGGAATTGCAGTCACATTCAGCACTAACATCGTATCGTATTGATATTGACCAAGATATCACCTTTATTAACTCAAACAATAATTTGGTTTAGTATTAGAAATACTAAACGTACGGGCTTTGCTTAATTCTCAGCTAAATTAGTGCTCAATCAAATTATAAAGCGTCGGATTTGTGTCGTGATTCGTGCACCTATAAATTGTAAATTGGGTTACAACTAAGGGTTTTTTCCAGCTGCAAGCGGGATTTTCAAATTAATTTTAAAAAGTAACACACAACTTGTAAATTGATTGTAAAAAAACATAGTTGAAATATGGGCGAAGCATGGTCAAAGTGAGTACTTGTTTGGCTCTTCGAGGTACTCCTCTTGTTTTAGATTTTGGGCAAAATCTTCGTTCACAACCATGTTTCTGAAATCGTCTAAACATTTAAAAAATAAACCAACATAAATAAATAATACATGAAATATTATCTACTTGTCTAACCATTATGATACAGGTGGCATTGAAAAGATAATTTAATATGTGACCCATAGTAAAAAGAATTATGTCATTTGGATTTGTAAATCAAAAATTACAGGAGATTGAAATTATATAGTTTTGAGGATAGCGCCCCTGACAAAGGGCGCTACCTTTTTAACTTAGGATATTCGCGACAACTGCTTTCTGAAACTTCTTTGTAGTGGGTCTGGTGTTACCACGTTGGCAGGGGCATAGCGCTGGAGTACAGGGCGCTACCATGTGATGTCAAGGATAGCGTCCGCGGGAGACAGGCGCTACAAAAAGGGCTAGATTCAAAATTAGTTTCGAAATAGGTGATTTTTTATTGAAGTTTCGTCCCAAAATTATTTTTATCGTTTTTCACGGGCAGTCTAGCTAGGTGGACGTATTTCACGATCGCTTTGTACCGGTTTTCCTTTTCTCTTCATCATCTTCTATCACTTTGTACCGGTTCTCATACGCAAGCAACGAAACGTGTTACTTTGGAACGGGCAAATTGGTTCCCTCTTCTTTATCTTTTTTTCTCTTCTTCTAAAAAGCATGGTGTAACGTAGACGTGTAGAAAACGGGAATAGTCTTTTAGATCGAGGATTCGGCACTAGCAGCGTATCGCTGTTCACGAAGATATCACCTTTCACTGAAACGACAATTTTCGCTTTAATAAGAAATACAGGACGTTAAACCACGAGTTTGATCCCTCCCTTTTTTTTCTGTCGTGAATCGTGAGAGATGTGTGCTAACAATTTCTTAGTTCCTTCCCAATTAGGGTTACTTTGATTTACTACCCAACGTAGTGCATCGTACTTTCAAAGATGCTTTGAGAGGGGTAGGTCGTTATTTCGTGACGTGACACTTTTCATAAACCCCGCCATGAGCATGACGCTGCCATTGGCTTTTTTTTGTACCCATATTCTTGGAAAATAAATTTGTGTTGTGTATTTGGTGATACCATGGATAAATAAAAATTTCTTAGCCGTGTTTTTATGAATATAGCTTGGTCACTTGCTCGGCGGCGGCCGATGCTGACCACGGCGACGCCCGCGGGCGACGTTCCTTTACTAAAGGCATGGTCATGGCCTTCGTCGTGCCTTCCTCCCCTCAGATGCCTGTGGAAACCCGAGGTCCAGTCCGCAGGACCAGGCATCGACGATGCCACTGTGTCGTTATCTCCGTGAAGACACCGTCGAGGCTACCTGGGGAGAGGCCAATGTGACAATTGGAAGCTCGGGGCATTGTGTTACACTGTCGGTATTGGCTTCTTCCCATGGCATGGTCTTCCAGGTGCCATGGTGGACGTAGCTTGGTCGACGTCTTCTCCGACTCCGACATGATCATGCCTTCTACTCGTCGACTCCTCTAGGCGCATGAGGGGAGTTAAGTTGGTCCGGTTTGCCTTGGAGTCAAGGTCAAGTTACGGCGGTGTCTTGCTTGGTTCGTAACGCGGTCCTGAAATCATGTGCTCCTTCTCCTCACCTTTCTTGGTATGATGTTGGGCAAGGCGAGTCTTTTATCATCGGTTCGGTAGAGTGTGCGTTATTTGCCTGAACTTGGCAATGTATCGTGTTGGGTGCATGTAGTTGTAGTCTTCCTGACGTTGTTGTTGTTCAGACCGTTTAGGCCTTCCTTCGATATGATTAATACACTTTACAATGTGTATTCTTGAAAAACTGCAAAAGAACAAAAAGTAGTAAAATCTTGTAACTTTTGCCATCGATCGATGCGTAACAAATTAGGGGATGCCATGATAACAGGTGAAATGTCAAATGATGGAAAATCGGGAGTTGCGCTAACATCACGGTTAGGTTACGTGACCACATATTTTACTCGGCCGGTACATGGAACCAATACACCACTTTATTTGTGTTCCGCTAATTTGCATGTGTTTTTCGTGCATATGTCTATGCCATAATAATAATCCAAGACGAGGTCGGGTATACAAGTCTCGAGTTGTCTTTCTTTGCTGGGTAGAGAGTCTCTACTCTCTAGATAGATAAAACACAAAAGCATATACTCTCTCCGTACACAAAAGGATGTCTCAACCTAGCCAAAATTTGTATATATCTACACACTAAATCTTGTCTAGATACATATAAATTTAGGATAGGATAAGACATCCTTTTATGGATGGAGGGAGTAGAATAATATATACTTTGTTTGAGCACATCATTAACGTCTTTTCTCGAATAACCACACGGCATCGGCTTCTTAGCTAACCCTAGACTTTGGCAGCCTCACATTGAGCTGTCATGGTGTGCCCCACCCTATACTCTAGGACTAAGACTAGGACGAGTCGTCTGTCCTTGAACGGCTAAACAGCGTCAGCAACTCGATGAGATCGATCGATATGGCTCGAGAGTTCTTCGTGCCCCTGCTGTTATGTTTTTAGTATAGAGCCATCTCTTTTACGAAAACAACATAGAGGAAAAAAAAACATGAAACATGCAGAGATCGCTGGAAGGAAGGCTCCAACTGAGTTAACCATCTCCCCCTCTCCTCCCCTCCCCTCTCCTCCCCTTGAGAGGCGTCTCGTTTCTTCTTTCCTCGTCTCCGGCTCGCTCCTCTCGCTTCGCCGCCGGCGTTGCCGGTAGGTGCGGTGGAGGATGCGCAGCTCGGGTTGTTTTTAGTAGTGGTAGGAGTAGATCTAGGGTTCGTGTCTGGTTTTATCCAGTTTTCGTGGCGTATGCCCGTTTCTTCTTCTGCTTCCTTCTTCTTTGTGGCTGGTTTCCGGCGACCTGCAGCGACGGCGGAGCCAGACCTCTCTCTTTCTGTGGCCCGGATCCATGGAGGATCCCTCGCAGAGTTGGAGATGGTCAAAGTCATCTCTTGGTCAATAAAATCGCTTGCTGTTTCATCTGCTCTGCAGATCTTGAGAGGATTTGGTGCCTTCTTCCTCTGGCCGGCCGTGGCGGCGAGGGGTGGAAGGAGTGGTGCTGTTCTTCTTCGAGCTTGGCGGAGTGGATCTTGCGGCTTCCTCTCTCCTGGAGCGCCGGGGAGGTCGTGGAGGTTTGGCTGGTGCTCTGCTTCTTTCTTGCTTCTCCGGCCGGCCGTGGTGGCGTGGGGAGAGGTAAGTGGAAGCTGGGGTTCTGGCTTTTGTTGCTGGTGATGCGGCTGGTCTTCTTCTCCGAGGTTTCTGCTCCGGCCGGCCGTGGTGGCGAGGGGAGCATCCAGGTGAAGATGGGTTGTGCTGGCGGTGGTTCTGGGCGATGCGGAGGCGGCTGGGTGTTGGGCGGTGTCGGGAAGAAGGTGCTTGGGCCGAGCTCGTTCATCGACACTAAATTCCGGCGCAGAGCGGCGGATGGCTCCTGCGGTCCTCTACAATGGTGGTGGTGCTTCCTTCCCGGCGGACGGCGGTACGGCGACTCCGGCGTCGACCAGAAGTTTGGGGCGAGGCGGTGGCAGGATCTGATCGCGTTTCTTCAGAGTGCTCAGGGTGCGTTGTGCAATTTGCAGGGGTCCTTTTGTATTTCTTTTCTTTTCTTGGACTTTTTTGTAAGTTGTACTGTGTGCTCTGTATTATGAATCGGATCCTTTCCTCAAAAAAAAAAAAAAAAGAAGGCTCCAACTGGATCGACGAGACGTGAGGAGAATCTCCGTGCAAACTTGTGGCCTCCTACCACAAGTCCGGCGTCCCGGCCACACGTCCGCCACATGCGAAGGTGTTTTGGTTTGGGCGAAATGATTATTCCGGGCGGGGCCCCTTCGCCGTTGGATTCCATTCCGTTGGATGATGATACGGATTACCAATCACTAGATGGTTACCCGCCAGCACGGCATGGACTAATCACCAATTGGGCTATCGGACACCTGCCACGCCTCTTGGATCTACGCAGGTATGTCCGTATACTGCACTGCTCACAAATACCTTTACCTTTTCATTTTTATTTATTCATGATACATCTCCCCGTAGCACCCACTTGTCATGAAAATTTCTATTCTATGTTTTGTTGTTGGAAACTTGGGATAATACTTTTTTAAAGCAAGTTGTGAAGTTCAATTCTTTTTCTCCAATAAGAGTTCATTTTTTCGATTAATTAAGTTTTTCTCCTGATAAGGGTTCAATTTTGTTATTCATCCCACATACCCATTGATCGAGTGGTTGAAATACATACCTGGAGATGGTAAGTATGTTAGAACTAGAATATAATAAAAATATATACTTCAATCTATATATATAGCAACTGCACAATGTTAAATGTGAAACTGGGTAATACTCCATCATTTTGTACACATAATGTATATACTTCGCAATTTGGACATGTAGTGGGTGTTGAAATATACTTTGTTAATGAAGCTAGCATGGTCCATTTCAGACTTTTTGTGGATTACTTGACGAACATGTATTTTCAACATCCACCCCTGATGCTCTCTTTTTTCTCCAAAAATATCAAATAATAAGTTTCCAAAAAGATTAAAAAATATAGCATGCATTTACTAGTGAATAATGTACCAAGTTCTTCTCCACAAAAAAGTGCCACAAAGTTCTTGTACAACCTTTTTTTGTTGATTTGTAGTATGCACGAGGAAAAAGAATGGTAGGATAAAGAAACACTTTTACTTTTATTGCTTGGGCTTAAATTCACATACCACAAGGACATATTTTTTTTTCACAAAACTTGAATTATGTACATGTTTTCTTAGAAAGGACATTTTGTTAAGTAAGCAAATTAATACTCCTATGCACGATTCAACATGAGTAAATTAATTACAACACATTATTTTGGCTATCTATGCCACTATGATGTTTTGAATCCATGCCACGGTTCGATCGAGAAGTCGCATATTGCGCGAATTCTCGCTAATCATGTTTTTACATCAAACTTGATGGGTTGGGGCCACCTGTAAGGGCTGGCTTGGCGCCTGTGCGAACAATATACTAAGTCTAGCCATGGGTCCTACATGTTAGCTTCATCTTCTCCCCCGTGTCGCGAACTCTGACGTCGACTCTACCACCGGCCATAGGTCAGTCGTGCACAATCTCCCCTTTTCTAGCGAATATACCGAGGTCTTCGTGGCCCAGCTGACACAAAAACCGCATCGCACCGCATGTAGCCACTCGGTAGAAGCCCGTGCTTGTGGTTGACGTGTTGAGGAGAAGAGGAACGGTTTGAGGTGCACAGAATCAAGGCCCTTTCTACGTGTGTGTGTGCGCGCGCGCGTGTGAGTGTGTGTGTGGGTCTTCGTAGGAAAAAAACAAAAGGAACGGTTGACAATTGGGACCACAACAAACTAATTGTATTGTCCACACGGGCTACCAAGTCAACGCTTACAAGTGGGTCCAGCCTACCAGGTTTACCGCAAAACATGATCAAACGAGAATTTATGCACTGTGTGACTTTTCAACAAATAGTGGCACTAGTAGGAAGTGTCTTTCTATGGAACGACTTTTTGTGGCGCACCAAACTGGCAATGCGCCATAAAAATAATTCTGTGGCGCACCATGCCTAACGCGCCACAGAATACTGTGGCGCATACGCGTATGCGTGCGCCACCGTTAAACGGTGGGTCCCGCATCCACAAATATTTGGTGAGATTTTTGTTCTCGATGCGCCACGGAAAGAAATTTGTGGCGCATCCAGCCAGATGCGCCAATAAAAAAGCGGTGGGGCCCCCTCCAATGATTGCATTGGTGTTTTATCTGTGGCGCATGCAATATGGTGCGCCACAGAAAACTATGGTGCGGCCCCACCAATAATTGAAGGGGCAACATTCTGTGCGCCACAGAATGTTGCGCCCAGATCTACAAAAAGGTGACAACCCTCTACCTACCACCATATTCTTCTTCCTCCTCCACCTCCACCTCCACCTAGCTCGTATTTCTCTTCCCTCCCCTCCCATTTTGCCCATACTTTTCTCCATTTTTTTAGTTAAACCTACTTTGTTTGATAGATTATTGGTGAGGGTTAGGAGAGCCTCCAATACATCTCTTTTTGTCCACTAGTTTCTCTCCAACACCACACGCTCTCTCATCGATCGCGGTCACGTCTCGGCACCGAATCTACTAGGTGAGACATGGATCTACATGGATGATGGACATGCATATGCATTCTTTGTGGCGCCGGCGGTGTGTGTATGGCCGGATGTGTGTCGTGGTTGTTTGTGTTCCGACCATGGTGTCGTGTATGTGGATGTTGCCGGCAACAAGATTTGTGAAATGTCTGCAGGTACCCATGAGGCCCTTGAGTTTGCCGGAACGTCGATTAACTTCCGTTCCGGCAAATTCGGGTACTCCATATGTCCTACTTTTAGGAGAGGTCATGCCGAATTTTTTCGTGAATTTTGGCATGAGACTTTGCTAAAAAATAGGACATATGAGGTATTGCGACTAATGCATGGGTCGGGGTATCTCAGTACTTAATTAAGTGATTTTTTTCTTATAATTGGTGTACTAACTTTGACGTTTTTTTCTTATAGGTGCGAACATGGCTGACAATAACGAGGCCGGGGGTTCTCGAACAGGAGGCGAGGAACCGATAGAGGAAAATAGTATGCTTCAGACGGTCATCGCACAGGCAGTGACAAAGACGTTCACGTTGCTCTTTCCTACCGTCTGTGAGTCTGTCAGGGTTTGGATTGAGGGAGGGAAAAAAGGGCCTCCCCCAACGACTAGCATCGGCTCCAACAACTACTCAATCAATGTGGCTACAGAAGATGCACCCCCAGCATCCCCAGAGGTAAAGAAGAAGAAGCACAGGAAGAGAAGTAAGCCAGCTCCTAAGACGACTATCCGGGGGTATGAAGACATGGTATCACCCCGTGCGGATGGCTTGACCCGAGTTCATGAAGCTGGTCAACCGATCCTGCCTCGGGAGCTGCTCCGCCTCCCAGACGGATGCATGCTCTCTTTGCAAAATGCTATCTTGACGCTGGAGGGCAACCTTCTTAAAGAAGAGAATCCAAATTACCCGGTGTTCACTGTCAAGGTGCCAAAGGACTTGGCCGACTTCGTCCATGAAGCCCCCGCGGATCTATTCTTCATATCGTACGAGGACGTCTTCAGACTGTTTCACTATAGACGGTTGGACTATAACTTGGTCCGCCTATACGCGCTCAACCAGGCGATGAGGATCAGGAGAGATAATACCTCGTACGTCAAGGTAGTGGATCCCTACTACATGCGTGACAGTCTGCTGGTGGAAGGATCAAAGACACGGGCCATGGCCACGGAGTTCCTCCAGAGAATCAGGCTGAACAACCAGGATAAGAACAACCTTCTTCTGCCTTTCTTTTCCAAGTAAGTACACATCCGGTCGCCGCCGTCGTATCTTATGCTTTCTTATAGATTTCTTCCGTTGTTGATCATTTCCAACATTCTGTTTCAATTGTGTTGAGCAGTGACGAGTACTGCGTACTCATCGTCCTAAGCACGAGGTGGTCCGCTGCCACTTATTTCGACTCGGGGAGTCTTAAAGACTACACCAGATTAAAGGGTGTTCTCGATGAGGCTCTCGAGGGCTATGCCCAAAAGGGAGGCCACTTTCACAAAGAAAAGAATGGGGAACGTTTCACGAAGGACAACAAACACATTTTCTGGCATGGGACCGGGTTCCATTGCATCAAGCATGCGCTTGGCAGCGTGAAGGATGCCTTCTACGTCCTCCATCACATTAAAGGGTTTGTCCGGGATGCAGAGAAAACGAGGTGGCCATCTAGTCTCCAAGAATGGGCAAAAAATGCGGGGGAAATCACCGATGCTGAGCTTAGAGAAGACTTCCATCGTATCCAGATGCAGTTATCGCAAATCATCTTGGAATATGTCATGACTGCAGGGGGATCCTTACACAACGCCAGAGGTAGGATGTATTATAAAAGAAAGCATTGCCTCACTCGATAGAAGTGCTTCTTTATTTTATTTATTATAGACTTATCCACTTAATTAGATGAATAAATCATACTCTATTTATATTATTAACCAAATATATATCCCAATCCATCTCCAGGGTTGTCTAAGTGGGAGATCGAAGAACGCCTAGACATGCAAAATGACATGAGAACGTGGATGACGAAAGACTGCTATAAACCATTCCCGGAGCCGATCAAGAAGAAGGCTCAATTCTACCAGTGGAGCTAGACGTGTTCTCCGTCAGCGACCCAGCAAGAGACCCCAGCAGCGACTCAAGAAGAAGAGACTCCAGCGGCGACTCAAGAAGAGACTCTAGCGGTTCCTCCCGCAGAGACCCTCGACAAGTGGGCTGAGGCTGAGAAGCCAGATTCAGCGTGGGGCGCAGGAGCCCGACGACAGCGACCCAGCAAGAGACCCCAGCACCGACTCAAGAAGAAGAGACTCCAGCGGCGACTCAAGAAGAGACTCTAGCGGTTCCTCCCGCAGAGACCCTCGACAAGTGGGCTGCTGGGGTCTCTTGCTGGGTCGCTGACGGTGAAATGGCACGTTGTTGTATCCGGCCATCTCCAGGGTTGCATCAGAGGGAAATCGATGACAACTTTATTTGTACTATGACTTATGTGACATGAGATGAACTTTTGTACAATTAATTTGGGTATGTATCTTGGGCTCTAAGTGATGTGATGATATAGTATAATGTGTCTGTTTTCATATATACCGTGTCAAAATATATTATTGTTTATATTATTTCTGTATAAATACTATAATATACATGTATTATTGTCAAATACAGCAAATAATCGATAATACAGCAAATAATTTAGTGGCGCATGGTAAATAATTTTGTGGCGCACCATATTCTGTGGCGCACGGACACAGTGCGCCACAGATAAATTAATTGTCAAATACAGCAAATAATCAAAAATATTTCTGTGGCGCATGAAAAAAAGTTTAGTGGCGCACTCTCTTCTGTGACGCACGGCCTGTATTTCTGTGGCGCATTCTGGAGGTGCGCCACCGAATTGTCTACTTTCTGTGGTGCACGGGCGTGGTGCGCCACAGAATAAATATTTTTGTGGCGAGGATTCTGTGGCGCACCCACCATGCGCCACAGAATCCTTTTTTGGTGCGCCACTAAAAACTATTTTCCTACTAGTGTGGCATGGATTCGAAAAAACAAGAATAGTTATAGCAGCAAAATATGGTGGTTGTATGTAATTTACACCATTCAGCGTCGTATGTTAGGATGGTTCTGTTTTCGATAAAGAGCGTTTTGTTAAACTCAAAAGTTCGTATCGAGACGATAGAATTACGACGTAGGAGTTCACACCCGGCTTCTGCATAACAAGAATGCATACAAGTGAGAAACATGGGAAATTTTCAAAAAAAATGCTACAATACAAGCACATGGGAAACTCGTAAAGCACGTAAGTTGATGAACGGTCGATGCGCATACTATACAGCCATCGACGTGGTGTGAAAATATGGCTCGTCACCGTCTTCAATCGTAAACAGATCTCCGTAAACAGGTCTCAGTTCTCCAAACATTATAACGAGAGAGATGGAGCAAATATATATGTACATCTGTAAATGACACGCAAAAGAGAAAATTATTGCCATTAAAATCCAAATCATTCCTATATAGCAATAGTGATCATATCACGGCAACCGGCTTCACATAGTGAAAATTCTATACTTGTTATCTTCTTGAGGAAATCAGTTGACAAATATATTTGCACGATATGCGACGGGTTTAGCTCCAATAGAGGAAAACCAAAGCCTCCTGTCTCCGCACCTTTTTAAATCTTAGCGATACTACATTTGCCACCTTTGAGAGTAAACGATCGGATTGGATCAAATGATACCCTCGGCGTCTATAACTCTGGTTCGTCTCCCTCCTCACTCCTTCCCAACAACCGCTAGCACCGAGGGGCATATACGTCAACCTACACCGCCCAAGCGCCTATAAGACGACTCCTCCCCATTTCTTGAAACTTTAGCCGATCAGTGCCATCCACAAGAAAAAATATTGCGAGTAATTAGAAAAATATTAGAGGATCTCTCGTCGGGATTAACACACACAATAAGAAAAGAAACTATTTTCTTTTGAGTTCCTTCCACCACCAACCTCTCCGGCCGGTCGAGCTAGCAATAGCCGAATTGTCTCGCCCAGCTTCCCTTCTTCTCCGGCGAGACTCTGTCGTCTACTCCTCCGACGAGTGGTCTCCTCCCCGCTGTGCTGAGGAGATCTCTCGGGAC
Source organism: Poa pratensis (assembly GCA_947311845.1). Classification (NCBI taxonomy): domain Eukaryota; kingdom Viridiplantae; phylum Streptophyta; class Magnoliopsida; order Poales; family Poaceae; genus Poa; species Poa pratensis. Next base: position 22,806,825 of record CAMZMU010000081.1, on the reverse strand, counting down.
CTCGGGACTGGGGCGTGCATGATGGGGCCTTCGCTTACGCCGATGAAGATCTCGACGAGACTTCTGTGGAGCACCAGCTTCTTCCGCCACAAGCTCGCCGCCATGATCGCTTCCTCCTCCTGCTTCTTATAAGAGCCCTTCCGCGCCGCAGCAGCTGTACATATACGTCTTTTAATTTGAGTTTCCCACGATCGAGAAAAGGCAAGTCAACCCAGTTCTTGAAGGTTTCCCTGCGATGGAGCCGGGCCGGCTCATCTTCAACACGTCGGGCTCCGGCCCCGGACAGATGCTCTTCTTGGACTGTGGCGCGGGCGGCGTTGGTGCCGGCGCAGCCTCCATGTTCCATCGAGGTAAATATTCTTCTCCCCGTTGGTTCGTAGTACGGTTCTTGATTTGGCAAGTAGCTTTTGTGCGGAGAGTGATTTGTGTTGCCTTGTTTGAATGATGAAGGGGCGATACCGGTGCTCGGCGGCATGGACGAAGGGCGTGGCGTGAAGCGGCCCTTCTTCACCTCGCCGGACGACCTCCTCGAAGAGGAGTACTACGACGAGCAGCTCCGGAGAAGAAGCGACGCCTCACCCCGGAGCAGGTCACTAACTGCCTAGACTAATTAACTTGCTCGATAAAGATGATACTTTCTGCATCTGAATTCTGACGGTGCATGCATGTATGTAGGTGCATCTGCTTGAGAAGAGCTTCGAGGAGGAGAACAAGCTGGAGCCGGAGAGGAAGACGGAGCTGGCGCGCAAGCTTGGGCTGCAGCCACGGCAGGTGGCCGTTTGGTTCCAGAACCGCCGCGCCCGGTGGAAGACAAAGACGCTGGAGCGTGACTTCGACCGCCTCAAGGCTGCCTTCGACGCCCTCCGCGCCGACCACGACGCCCTCCTCCAGGACAACCACCAACTCCGGTCACAGGTAATTAACAGCCGGCCGGCTAAATATTCTCAGTAGTTTGTTCCATGGTTTTCAAATTCAGTGAGATTTCATTGAAATTCACTGAATTTCAGTGATTTCAGTAGATACTGAAATAATTACCTTTCGGTCAAAATATTTCAGTTCTTTCAGTACTACACAAGAATCCAAAAAATATTTAAAATATTTTTCAATATTTAAATGAATTTTAAGAGAAAATTTCGGTCATTTGGCTGAAACGAAAACCAAAATGACTGAAATTTCAGTAGGGGCTGAAATTTTGCTGAAACTGAAATTTGAAACCATGGTTTGTTCCATGGCCTCCGTCGCTGACTTTAATTTGGGGATTTATCATTTATGTCGCCTCAGGTGGTAACCCTGACAGAGAAGATGCAAGAGAAGGAGGCGCCGGAAGGCAGCGTCGTCGGCGCGGCTTTCGAATCGGAGCTGCCTGCGGTGGAGGTGAAGGTTGCCGTGTCTGACGCCGCCGACGAGCAAGCCGCGGCGGAGTTGTTCGACGCGCAGCAGCAGCAGCATGTGAAGGCGGAGGACAGGCTAAGCACTGGCAGCGGCGGGAGCGCGGTGCTGGACGCGGGGGACGCGCTGCTCGGGTGCGGCGGCGTGGTGGACAGCAGCGTGGAGTCGTACTGCTTCCCAGGCGGCGCGGGCGGCGACGAGTACCACGACTGCATGATGGGCCCCGTCGCGGGCGGGATCCAGTCGTCGGAGGACGAGGGCGCCGGCAGCGACGAGGGATGCAGCTACTACGCCGACGACGACGCCGCCGTTTTCTTCGCCGCCGCTGGTCACGGGCACAACAACCACCACCACCACGCGGACGACGTCGACGATCAGGACGGCGGCCAGATCAGCTGGTGGATGTGGAACTAGGCTCGCGCCGCGCGCGAAATCGATCGATCAATCGAATCTCGTATCAGATAAAAAAAGTTAATCTTGGAATTTGTTTTCTCTCCTTGTATCATCTGCCGTCGCTGTAATGTTGCGATCGCAACGAACATATGCATTGTACGTACTACGAGTTAGGGTAATATCGGTGGTAAAATCTTGTCGTGATCGATGCACGAGAAATAAGTGCATGCATATGGAGGTAAGCATCCTTTTCATGGCATAATACATCATGTAAAATGAGATTTTTAGCCGTCAATTCATCACCAAATCCACTTGTTGAAGAAACAATTTATTTACGAATTGAAGCAATCCACTTGTTCAGTTTGATGTAGTGTGTGCTTGTCCAGCCATTTGGCCGAGATTTACATTGCTGATTGTAAAATTAGCTGTGATTGCTCTGTCAAATAAAGGGTAAAACTCGTGGTTCTCTGTCAATGAAGCACGGTAGTGGTGATACTATAATACCAAATGAAGTAGTTGCAAGCTAGACTATTACTTACTGGGCAAATAGCTCCTATGCGACGTTTTTTCACGGCAATCGATGGGCAGCGACGTCGTTCGTTGTAATAGCTATGCTACGACATCTCTCTGAGCAAAAATAACCCAGGCACAACAAGGCCCTTAAGCGCAACCACCGTCAGGATTAGGGGTGGGACCCACGCGGATTAGTGGAGCCTGGTGGACCCACTTCAGCGTGGGGCCCAGACAGCAGCGACGACGGTTAAACCGTTTTCCCTTTCGCGCGCATCCTTCCTCTTCTTCTCTAGCGACGAAGCACGCAACGCCGGCGAGCTCCGATTCAGACAATAACTCAAATTAACCCGAACCAATACACATTGAACTGAACTCTAATTAACAACCAGACAAGCAAACATAGTAGATAATTACATTACTATTACAAACGGAGTAGTTTTAACGGCGGCTCGTCAGAGCAAAAGCCGCACGGGCAAGCAAACATAATAGTTCTTAGCTATTACAAATGAGGACGGACATCAACCGCAGCTCCAACCCCCATCGATCCATCCAAAATTGGGCTCACCTGAGCCCCAGGGGTGCTGCGGCGACGAGGCGGCGGCGCCACTCAGCCGGAGTCAGAGTCGGAGGCGCCCCATCCCATGTCGGCCTTGGATTCCTCGACGGCTTGGCGGTAGCGGTACTCGTTGAGCTCCCTTTTCATCTCCCGGTCGGCCTCGAGCTGCTGCTGCTCGTCCTTGGTGCGCTCCATCAGCTCGGCGGTGACCCAGTCGAGGTTGCCGTCATCGACGAAGTCTCCCAGCAGAAGCCCGCGCGCGGCGCGCGGTGCCGCGCCAATCAGAGCGCAGAACTGAGAGTGACGCGGATCGGGGGTTTCCTTCTGATCCAACCGTTCACTAACCAGCGATCAACGGCTCTGAAGCAGGGGGGTTTCGGACGGGGTTTAGGGTTTCCGGGGTTTAGGGTTTTCAGTGAGCTAGGGTTGAGCATAAATAATTTAGAAAAAATCAAATAAATATGAAACTTTCGCTCACTGTTTACTTATGCAACTACGTTGCTAAAAAAAATTAAAACTTGTTATATCCACAGTTAAATGAAAAACATTCACACAATTCAAGCTATCGATGGAATGAGCTAGGGTTGAGCACAACTAATTCAAAAAAATCAAAACAACATACAACCAGCGCACATGGTCTACTTATGCAACTAAGTTGCTATTAAAAATATAAAACTTGTTATATCCACATTTCAATTCCAACATTCACACGTTCACGATATCGATGGAATGAGCTAGGGTTGAGCATAAGTAATTCAAAAAAAATCAAATAAATATAAAACCAGCGCACATGGTCTACTTACATGACATAGTTATCAAAAAAATATAAACTTTGATTTTTAGTCGGTCAACGATTTTGTGCAAAGTTTGACCAAACATTCAAATCAGCACAAATAATTCAAAAAAAATTAAAATAACATAAAACCAGCGCACATTGTCTACTTACATGACATAGTTATGAAAAAAATATAAACTTGGTATATGAGTATTTTCATGAGAAATCCTTCACACAAATGACTTACCACGAACGAAGTTGCAGAGAGTTCAAGGAAGTGAGAGAGGGTTTGATGTTTTGAAAATTTAAAAAAATTGAAAAAATCACCAAAGCTTCCTTTTGGTGTGACTAAGAATGACACAGGCTTAGTTTTTCATTTTGGTATTTTAAACTTGTTTAAATGTTGGTCAAACTTGGGTTTGACCGAATTCAAATAATCATAAAATATTCAAAAAACATCAAAAAAATGGAAAACCAGTGCACATGTTCTTAGTTTGTCATATACTAACAACTCCAATTGATAAACAAGGTCTAGACACATATTAAACAAGAAATGCTTCAATATGGTGTGAAATCACACATCTCAAACTATGAACTCTATAGTTTGAGTTGTGAGATTTCATACCATACTGAAGCATTTCTTGTTTAATATGTATGTAGACCTTGTTTATCAGTTGGAGCTGTTAGTACATGATAAACTAAGACCATGTGCACTGGATTTGCATTTTTTTGATGTTTTTTGAATATTTTTTGAATATTTCAAAAATTGGTCAACTAAAATCAAACCAACTTTTAAACAAGTTTTGAGTTAAAAATTGTTCTAGGACACTATATTAGTGCAATATATGTTAACCCTAGAGTTTGAGATCATTTGGAGAAGGTCGAAAAAATGACAGGATTAGAAATGGTGCTGTTTGGGCTACCTTTGGGGCTCATTTGTAGCTCATTTTGGAAAACCGATGTGAAAAATGACAGGATTAGAAATGGGGATGACCAAGTTAGATCAACCTACTACATAATAACATGTACAAATAACATGTACATCAAAGTTGAATTCAAATATTCAAAGTTGAATCAAAATATAAAAAATATTCAAAAATTCAAAAGAATTTGTCCAAGTGCAATATTTTAATGGATGGGACAACTCACTATTATAGAAATTCTCCCGACCCACAAAGCTACTGGACTAGGACATATAATGTGCAACACCTAAATTGCGAGCAAGGGGACTCGAACTTAGGTGGGCAAAGGGAGCATCAACCCTTTGCCACTAGGCTATGCCTCTGTTTGCGAAAAATCTACCACCATTTGGAGGTAATAGTTACAAATGTTTACATTTTGGTAACACTAGCAACACTAGCAATATTTAAATTTTGGAAACCCCTAAGCATTCTACACTAAAAGGCAAAAGTGGCTCAAATAAAAAAATAAAAAAAGCAAAAGTGGCTGAAATGGCTCCTACACTTACTGGGCCTAATTGGATGGAGTTGGCCCATTCATCTAGCCCACAGTGAAACTTTTTCATTTTTCTCGAAAAAAAAAGATCTGCGCACGGCTGCGTCCTCTACAGCAATATTCCGAAGAAGTAAATCATTCTGGTAAGTCTAAATAAAGAAGTAAGACATTGTTTCTACAGATGACACGATAATTTACATTTTTTACAAGGTTTAACCCAACGGAACGTGCGAATGACAACATCGGGATGTCCAGAGCACGCCCCCAGGGTGTTCGACAGAACGCAGTCGACATGCCCAGTTCACAAAATTACTCCCCCACACGCTCCCCTACCAAAATTCACTACACTTTCTATCTACATAATGCAGCTCAAGCTTCCAGCTCCATCTAGCAGCTCTGTAGCTGATTCTTCATCTCGCATAGGATCAAAGCTACTTCGATGTCCAGGCTCGATGAACTAGCTGAACTCCTGCTCGATGTGGTACCCCTGCTCGATGAACTCCTGCTCGATGTGGTACCCCTGCTCGATGAGCTCCAGCCCGTACTGCTCTGGTCGCCCGCATCAAGTTTTCGCATCGATGCATACCTCTGTCTCGTCATCGGCGGCGATTGACCGCCGAGCGAAAAACCCTTACCGTCGATGCCGTAGCGCTTCCACGCCCGCTTCAAGACCTGATTCACCGAAATCCGGTAGGGCCGCCGGTCGCCTCCGCTGCACGAGTCCCTCGCCGCTGCACGAGTCACAAATAGGGCCGCCGGTCGCCTCCGCGACCGGCGACCCGCACCACCCCAACCTCCATCCACCCTCGACGCCCTTACCTTGCATTGCGACCGCAAGCCCTGCGTCGCCGCCCGCCGCTTCTTTTCTTGCGCCGCCGCTCGAATCGATTGCCGCTTCTCTTCTCGCGCCACCGCTCGAATCGGCCGCTCCATCTAGCCCGGAGAAGCCGAGACGGCAGGACAGGAGTGAGCTCAGAGGGACGCCGGCGCGTGGCAGAGTTTTTTCCCCCACGATGAACAGATGCAGCTGTCGCATCGGAGCTATTATCACCTTCAGAGCACGCACGCGTGAGGTCCCACTTGTCATAAACTTATCCATTGAACGGTCAAACGGGGTTTACCGCGTGGGATAATAAATTAACGGCCATATCCTGTCTGAGCTATTCCCACGCAAACAAACGTCGCACCAGGGCTATTTCAGCCAACATCGTCGCATGCCGGACAATTGCCCTCAACGACGTCGCACAGGAGCTATTCGCCCATTACTTACTACGTCCTCTCTCTGAACGCGGATTCTTAAGATAATTCTCATAGACTGAGCCTAGCGGTGACCGAATGCTGGAGCTCTCTTTTGCTAAGTGGGCATCAAAATTACAGCCTAGTTCATCCGGCACTTTATATTAGCCCTTCTTACTTTTGTCCCAAGCTCCGATATATATTGATGGTTCTTTGGATGCAACACAAGAATCTGTCTGGAATTTCAAGAGAGAAATGATGCACCAAAGACACAAAGTAAGGGACTTCCTAAACTGCGGATTTCAAAGGAATCCAATTGTCTAGTCTTTATACTACAAAATCATTTTAAATCATAGGAAGGCATCTGTCAAATTCACATACACCGAAATAAAACTAATTGTAGGTGAAATATTAGAGGATGCTTGTGTGGAGTGCACACAAACGTTTTTTATTGCAGGGTTCCTAAAACACATGAATGTATGATAGTTGAGCCGCCACAACTCCCGTAGGGTTTCCTAGCACCGCTGCCTTGCTCCCATCCTCTCCCCCATCCGGCGCTCTCGTCGACGGTAAGAGGGATGGGGACCCGGTCTTTTGTGTTTTAGCTTTCACATGTCCTTTTGTGCATAGCGGCATCGGCGAGCTGGTGCCTCTCCCAATCTCGCCAACCAGGGACGGGGGAAGGGGGTGAGGAGGGGCTAACCAACCCTCATCAATCTGATTTTCTTCATAATCATGCTACTAATCACATTTATACTTACTGATTCTAAGCCATTTTGCCCCCTCCAAGCATTGTGGCTAGCTCTGTCCATGTCGCCAACGTTTGATCCGGCGTCGGCGAAGGGCCGGTGAGGGGAGGTCTTACATATTTTTTGTATTCTTGTGGATTTTGGCAGTTGGCGTTTCGTTTAAAGGAAGTTGTTCGCTGGTCTATGTTGCAACATTTTCGATCTCTTCGTTCATTTGAGTCTACGCCAAGCTTCGGTTTCTCCAACCCTCTCCATTGGTGTTGAAGAATTGCAAGCTTGTGCTGCTTGGGATGTGTCCCCAGTCGATGTTTTCAACAAGTATTCGATCTCGTTGTTCACAACGAGTTGTTATTGCGGCCTTCAAAGAGCGTTGGTTGGTGATGGTGTTTGCATATGTCCCAGTATATTTCTGTATGTCCAGTGCATGTTTTAATCTCCAGAATTCATCGAACAATCGAAGACAGAAGACGAGAAGTAAGGGTTTTGGTATATTTTTGTTTTGTACTGGTCGTGCTGTGTCGAGGTGTATCTCCTTTGTACTGGCTTTTGTTTTACTTATTATATAAGATGCCTTCGGAATATCATTTCTACAAAAAAAAAGAATATGAAAAAATAGGATTACATTGTAATGCATACTTGATTGATTCATACATAACTGTTTTGAGTTTTCCGCCAAAGAATGTATGACTGAACCATTAACAAAAGTATATAAATCTTTTAAAAAGGTTTGTGTAGACTGAAAATTTCCTATGAAATCTAGTGTAAAAGAATATTTTGGGGAAACTAATAAATATAATATAAATTTTTTCTATGGACTTCAACCCTCCAAATATCGAAGGAAAATTGGGTCTCTTTCATACAAGGGATTTGCCTAGGAAATTTTTATCGGAATTTAATCTTATAAGTATTCTTAGTTGTAGTACAAGGACCAAGTACTGTTAATTTCTTCGATTGTTAGATGGTGAAATTTTATATTACTCGTACTAAACGTGCTTTACTGATACTGAATCATAAGCAGTTTTCGATAAGAATTTCGGATCAGGATTGAATCATAGAGCAGTTTTTAGTTGTACTATAAGCAACCATTATTTTCTTTGGATATTAATTGGTGAAACTGATTGCGGGGGACAATAAGATTTAAAGTGTCGAGGAGGACTGTGTGTCGATCGATATATATTGCATAAATGTGGTGGTAAAAAGAATCTTTTTTGGCCAAATCCCGTCCACTCAAGGAAAAAGAATTGTGTGTAGCCTTTTGACCTCTTCCCGCCATCGCTCTCACCTGCATTTTTCCACTATTTCCAAGGTGTTGCATCACTTTCACTCTTTCAGGGTTTCACCTCCTTTTTGACATGAAGCGCACAACTGGATTATCTGGCCGATAAACTACTCTTACCAAGAGTAGTTAACTAATTATGTCTAACATGCACATGACAAGAGCATGTTTTTTCATATGCCTTGATTGGACAAGAGAGGACCTTTTGTCTTGTGCAGCCCCCACTATAAGATTTGGACAAGCGTTCGTAGCCAAGATTCCCTTCCCCCCTCCGTGGACGGCGACGTTGGACGCAAAAAAGATGACTAAAAGCTTGATGGAGTGGCCTGATTGGTCGACACTCATGTGGTAATCAACATCAGCCACGGGCCGGGGGCGAAGGTTGTAATTGCGTGCGGATCTGTGCCAGCAGGCTGCTCCAATTGTGCTAATCTTTGCCGCGCTGGAGAAAAATCTTTGGCTGGGGATCGAGATTGGCCTCACGATCCCGCGGGGCATCCGCCGCCGTCGCCATCGGCCGTGTCGCCGAAAGAAAAGGAAAATGAAAGAAAGTAACATGAAAAGGAAATTCATTTCTGTGACGGTGACTTGAAATATAGCAGAAGTGAAAGGCGAGCAGGGAACGGCGGAGGCGCATCAGCTAGCTAGAAGGAGTGCATATCAGAAATTCAGAATGACAGTGAGGCGATGAACATTCAAGCGCGGCCGAGACGGAAATCGATTGGGAGGTGACAAGCGACCAATTGATTACGTGACGTTTGCATGGAAGAGAGATGGAGAGGAGAGGGCAAGCTGAAATGAGACGAGGCGGCCGGAGTTGCTAGAGAACAAGAACTCGCTTGCAGCCCCTCTGGGCTACCTGTCCAGGTTTCGATGTCCTAATCCCAGCAGTGCTTCTTTGGCGCATTGCCACAGCGTTCGCTGTCCGTCTATTCTAGCGTGCGGGCGGGTGGTGGTTTGGATTGGAATCGCGCGCGCGGCACCAACGCTGTATCTCCTGTGGACGCAACCCTGCTTGGCTTGATGCTCCTTGGCGTTGCTACCGACACGCTCGCGGTGGCGCGCGCGTCGCAGTTTTACCGGCGACTTGGTGGGAACGGGACCGGTAGGGCGAACCGGTAAAGACAGACAGACAGAGCACTGGCTAGAACGGGACCGGCAGTGAAAACATTTTCTTCTTACTCTACGCCGGTTGTTGGTGCGGGCTTGGATCGCGGTGTCAACAGGAGGAGATGGTGGGGGCTGGATCGGAGAGTAGCTAGTGTGGGGGTGCAAGCGAGGGGACTAGGCGAGGGAGTGGACCAGCCAACGCGTAGGCAACGGGCGCATCTTCTTCCACCCATGGACTCGTCGTCTACTCGTCTCCACCCAGCTCCCGCTGCTTCCGCCATGTTCCATGTCCCCCACTCCCATGGCGCGCACGTAGTACGTAGGGTCTCCGCATCTCGCATCGCGTCGCCATCACATCGCTGCGCTGGCTGGCCGCACCCAAGCCCCATCTGCCCATCCCCTAGATCTCTGTGTGCTCTTCTGTGCCTCAGTTTCAGTGCACGGGATCGATGGTTCACCGCCGCACGCGTGGTTTGTCCGTTGCAAGCTCACTGTTCTATCTTCTTCCACCACAAGAAGACTGTATTGAGAAGGCCCAGTCCACTAGCAGTCCATCTTTCCTGGTACTGCTTCCGCCAACGGCCGAGCTGGTGTAGCTTGTTTTGGTACTGTTTGTAGCCGCGTGTGCCATGTGGAGATGTCCTCGATTGGCTCAGTCGCCGTTCCTGGATAATTTGGTTGGCCTCGAGTCTTGGACTACCTTCTTCTCTCTGCAGTCATGCCACTCTAGTGACAGATCAATCATCAATCTGTGTTGTGTTTGTTACTACTTTGTTTGAAGATGTTTCGCGTCATACATGGACGACTCTTATCAACACCAATGGTTCAGTAATTTTTTTTTTGACAAATACCAGTAGTCCAGCTGGAGGCAATCAGGGCGAACCCGTTAGCGCCGCATAGGGCTGGCGCCGCCTGAAGAGTTAATTTCTGGGCCTGCCCAATAAGGTGCGCACTCTTTCCTTTTTCTTTTCTTCTGTTTTCTTTATTTTCTTTTTTCGTTTTTCTTTTTCTTTTCTGTTTTTTTCGTTTCTTTTTATTTTTCTGTTTTTGTTTTTGTTTTTTTCCTTTTTTCCTTTTCTGTTTTGTTTTCGTTTCTTTTAAAATTGAAACTATTTTAAAATTTAAAAATGGTTCCAAATTTAAAATGGTTCCAAATTTAAAATGGTTCCCAATTTTAAAATTGTTCATTTTTTAACACAATTTCATTTTTGAAAATGGTTCCAAATTTAAAAACGGTTCCATTTTGAAAATGGTTCCAAATTAAAAAAACGGTTCCATTTTGAAAATGGTTCCAAATTTAAAAATGGTTCTGAATTTAAAATGGTTCGAAATTTAAAAATGGTTCCATTTTGAAAATGGTTCCAAATTAAAAAATGGTTCCAATTTTTAAAATGGTTCCAAATTTTAAAACGGTTCCATTTTGAAAATGGTTCCAAATTTAAAATGGTTCGAAATTTAAAAATGGTTCATTTTCAAAATGGTTCCAAATTTAAAAATGGTTCCAAATTTAAAAATAGTTCCATTTTGCAAAAGGCTCCAAATTTTAAAATGGTTCAAAATTTAAAATGGTTCCAAATTTTTAAAAATTTCATTTTCTAATGATTCCATTTTGAAAAATAGTTCCAAATTTAAAAATGGTTCCAAAATGGTTCTAAATTAAAAATGGTTCCAAATTTGAACATTGTTCATTTTTTAAAATGGTTCCAAATTCAAAAATGGTTATATTTTGAAAATGGTTCCATTTTGAAAATGGTTCCAAATTTGAAAATGGTTCATTTTTAAAAATGATTCCGTTTTGAAAATGGTTCCAATTTAAAAAATGGTTCCAAATTTGAAAATGGTTCCATTTTAAAAATTGTTCCAAATTAAAAATGGTTCCAAATTTGAAAATTGTTCAAATTTAAAAATGGTTCCAAATTTAAAAATGGTTCCAACTAAAAAATTGTTCATTTTTGAAATTGTTCCAGATTTAAAAATGGTTCCATTTTGAAAATGGTTCCAATTTTAAATCTAACATTTTTCAAAAATCTAACAATTTTTCAAATCTATTTTAAAAAAAAATCAGAAAAGTGAAAGTAAAAGAAAAACAGAAATGAAAACATACAGAAAATAAAGAAACAAGAAAAAAGAAATGAAAAACCTTAAGAGAATAGGAAAAAAGAGAATTTCGACGAATGAAGCAGTCACGATCGCGCGCGAAGAAGCCAGGTTCTGTGCACGAAGAAGCCACAAAACATTTTTGAATGCGCGCTGATGAGAACATCAACCTTATTGATATGATAATAAATATTGTTCCCAAATATATTGATCAGGTGATTTCTGTTATTAAATATTTAATTTAATTCTTCAGGGCAAAAGTACTACTCATAATCGTGTTTCACGCAGAATTATCAGGGATGCGTACATGCTGCTAGTTGATGAAGACGCTGCCATGCATAAGGGGATCACATGCGCGTTCGATGGTCAGGTTTCTCAGAAGCTAGCTAATCAAGACAATCATGCAATGGATCAAGCAATCGTTCGCGTGCACTTACGAGAATGCATTGCTCCCAAGCATGCATGTACACGTAACGGAGAAGGGCCAAGCCCTTGCATGCGACGTACGCCAAGGAGTTGGCCTCAGCTCACGCGCGATATAAATGGGCCGGCCCAAGAATCGAAGTATGTAGGCGGAGCAACTCCTATGTGGCGCTAACGAGCGCCGCAAACGAGCTCCCGGCAATCAGTTACCGAACTACTCCTTGGGAGCCAAACTGGACCCTGGCCCATCCAGACTAGGACAATTTTTGTATGGCTATGCAATGAGAAAGCCCAGTCTACCAGCAATCCATTCCACAGCCCAGTCCACCGGCTTTCCTAGATAGCTCGTACAGTTTTTTTTTTTGTAGCAATGTCAACTGAGGGCAAATCCTACGCGGGCGCTCGTTAGCGCCGCATAATGATAGCGCCGCCTGAAGAGGATCCCCACGACGCATTCCTGGACCGGCCCGTCTGGTGTCTTTTTTTATTTTTTGTTCTTTTTACTTTTTTATTTTTGTTTCTTTTTCTTTATTTTCTTTTTTTTCGTTTTTCGTTTTTCTTTTCGTTTTTGTCCTGTTTTTGTTTTTAGTTTCCTTTTTTCTGTTTTGTTTTCGTTTCTTTTAAAAATGGAACCGTAAAAAAAAAATAAGTTCAAAATTGCGAACTATTTTAAAATTTGAAAATGCTTCCATTTTTAAAATTGTTCATTTTTCAAAATGGTTCCATTTTCAAAAATGATTCCAATTTTTAAAATAGTTTCAAATTTAAAAATGGTTCCAAATTTAAATATTGTTATGAATTTAAAATGGTTCTAAATTTAAAAAATGGTTCCAAATTTAAAATGGTTCCATTTTGAAAATGGTTCCAAATTTAATTTTTTTAAATGTTTCATTTTATTTAAATATTGTTATGAATTTAAAATGGTTATGAATTTAAAATGGTTCCAAATTTGAAAATTGTTCATTTTTTAAAATGGTTCCAAATTTGAAAATTTACATTTTTGAAAATGGGTCCATTTCAAAAATGGTTCCAAATGTAAAATGTTTCCATTTTGACAATGGTTCCAAATTTAAAAATGGTTTCGAATCTAAAATTGTTCATTTTTAAACGTTTCCAACTTTAAAAATGGTTCCATTTTGAAAACGGTTCCAAATTTAAAAATGGTTCCAAATTTTAAATGGTTCCATTTTGAAAATGGTTTCGAATTTAAAAATGGTTCCGAATTTAAAATAGTTCCAAATTAAAAAATGTTTCCATTTCTAAAATGGTTCCGATTTCGAAAATGGTTCCAATTTTGAAAATGGTTCCAAATTTGAAAATGGTTCAGATTTTGAAAATTGGTTCCAGTTTTTAAAATGGTTCCAATTTTGAAAATGGTTCTGAAAAATGGTTTTGATTTTGAAAATGGTTCCAAGTTTGAAAATGGTTCATATTTTGAAAATGGTTCCAATTTAAAAAAAAATCGATTTTGAAAATTGTTCCAATTTTGGTTCCAATTTTGAAAATGGTTCCAAATTTGAAAAATGGTTCCGATTTTTTCAAAAAGAAAACTAAACTAAATAATTAAAAATAAAGAAATGAAATAATAAATAGAAAACAAAAAAAGGGAAAAGAAAATCCACAACCCAAAACAGGAGACAATAGATGAAAGAATAATGAAGTATGTATATAATCACGATCCTGGCCCAGTGGCTAAGCGCCCTGTTCCAATAATGAAGTATGTATATAATCACGATCCAGGTTCAAACCTCCGCTGCTGCGACTTATTTTTGGTTCGGCCCAAATTGGAGCGACGTAGGCGCCGCGAGTCCTATGCGGCGCTAACGAGCGCCGCAGAGGAGCTCCCCAACTGAGGCAACCTAGTGCCTATTTTTCAGTACAGACTTTTTGCTCCCGGGCACCAATGATCTCTCCTATTTAAAATATTCGAAAATCATATTTATTGGATTCAAGAAATTCTGAAAAAATCTCCGGGTGTTGCCAACAGTATATTCCACGAGCGTGTAAAATTTAAACTCCAAATACTCTGTATTATGAGCTATACAAAAATGACAAATTATGGATCTACATATGGCTATTTTCAAATATCTAAGTTTTACAAGATTTTGTTATTTTTGTATAGCCCATAGTATAAAGTATTTCGAACTGAAATTTTGCTGGTTTACGGGATACACCATTGGCTACACCCATGATTCTTTTCAGATTTTTTTTGAAACTCAAAAATATATTTTCGATTTTTTTTAAATGGAGGGAGCACTAGAGCTCGGGAGCAAATAACACTTTCCGCTATTTTTCCTGTGAACAAAGCACGTAGCTAATTAACAATTTTTAATGGTAGAAAACGTGTTCATGCAACAAAACTTCTTCTTTTGTTTCCTGCTTCTTTTATTTCTTCTATATTTAATTCCATTTTTAACCTTTTGTATTATGTTTATTCCCTTTTTATGGACATGATTTCCATTTTGCATAAGCGAACATTTAAAATGCTTCTTAAATCTCCAAAAGATTTTTATGCTTACCAAATAGATGTTCACGGATCGAAATAAATGTTCACGATTTGTTAAAAAAGTACGTTTCCAGGTTGGTTTAGAAAAAGTACATCCACAGAGTTCAAGAAAATGTTCATGGGTTAAAAAACGTACAACAGTTTCAAAAAATGTTAACGAGTTCCAAAAAAATGTTCATAGTTCATAAAATTCACGGGTTCGAAAATAACTACATTCATTTATTAGAAAAATATTTTACAAGTTTAAAAAGTGTTCACGTGAGTTCCAAACTTGTTGACGTGTTCAAAGAAATACATTCAAAGATTAAAAAATGTTTAAGGGTTAGGAAAAAATGTTCCTATGCACTCAATAAATGTTCATGGGTTCGAAAAAATATATATTCTTGGTTTCAACAAAATGTAAATTCATGGGTTTGAAGAAAAGTAAGTTCACGGGTTTGAGTAAATTTTCATGGTCTGACATGCATGAATTTTTGTTGCAAAAACACGTTTTCTACCATTAAAATGACTGTATAAAATAAATATTAACTTTGCTTAAATTTTTTAGATTTCTTAAAATTCTAGTACCTTTAAATATGTGATAATTTAAACGTTTCGTTTTCGAAATGCCGAGGCACAACTTTATGTAGGGATACTCTAATTCAGGTGTATCAGTTAGAGTTTCTTGTTAGCAAACACACGGTTATAGCCACCAACTCAGTTACCCCTTTTTAGCGGACCCAGTATTTTCGTAGAGAAGGCACTAAAAGTTGAACAAAAAAAAACGAGCTCCTTGCTGTAAAACTATCTCAGCAAAATCCGGAAAACATAATATCATGAAAAATAACAAGTGTACATTTTGGAGGGCAAACGAATGCACGAAGACTGATAAAAATTGAGCACTCGTACTTCAGTACATCGATTTCTTATGCGTAACAGAACAAAAGAATAAAAAAAATCAGCCGAAAAGAACATGAATTTGTGGTTCGAACGAAATAATATTCGGTTTTGTCACTTTCTGTTATTGTGGATCAGGGATTGCACATATGATTTGCAATAGATCAGTATCTACCGGCTTGTGTTGCTGTCTTTTCCATATTCATTTGCAAAGTTCTTACCCTGTTTGTTCGTAAAATTTATGGCTGGGTTGTTGTCCAACCTATGTATATATATTCCCTTGTTCACATGTCGCAGTTGTGTCCTTCTAAATGTAAATATTGAAAGATATCCTTATTGCCGCACCAAGTTGTGTTTGTTGACCGTAAGATATTGCTGGATGTGAAACTCATGTGGTACTTCCTATTTACATAATAAGTTTATTTTATTTGAGTGGAAGATCCGTAAGCTGGAAAGGTCTGTTTGCTACTTGCACATAAGTTACTTTCCAATTAGAAAATTATATAAATTAACGGGTGGTATACTCTGCACCAATTTTGTTTTAACTATCCAACTCGCTTCTCCTTCCCCTCATGCTCTCTTCGTTTGATCAACTTTGAGGTCTAATTTATCTGTCAGGAGTTTATTTCAGGGTCTGATTAACACTTGAGAAGTCCTAACCAGCAGTAACTGTGGCTTGCTCCCTATGTATATCCACTGCTGTGGTGTGTCTATTCCCATCTTGGACTCAACACACGACGGCGGAAGCAAAGAAATACAGAAACCATCTAATGTCAGTCTGATAGCTGCTACATTTTTGGCTAGGAAGGATACTTTTGACTACGCGTAAATTTGGAGAAGCTGAGAAAGGAAACATGGCATTTCCGATCTTAGCAGGGTGGCTGTTTCATAGATGACCACCAACGTGGGCTGAAAAGGTAGCCTGAAGCACAGAAATGTATTTTTTCTGGTCCAGACAGTTGCTAAAGCACAAACCTGCTCCCATTATGTGGTACTCCCTCCATTCCACAATATAAGATGTTTTAGCCTTTTGCCACGTTCACATGCACACATATGTATGTAGACATGTTTTAGTGGTCCACTCTTTTTTTATGAATCTAGGCAACATGTGTAATAACACCTAAAACATCTTATATTATGGAACGGAGGGAGTAGCATATAACACGGGCATCTACAACTTCTGTAAACAACGAAGGATTTACTCCAGCACATTTCGGTGGCATACATGTACGTAAATTCCTTTGCTATTTGGGAATCTCCTGATCTATGCTTATTTGCAACTCCCCGAAGCATTTCGTCGCTTGCTACGCCCTTCCTTTCCTCGTTCATGGTTCGATATTCTGGTGTCCTAGGCGTAGAGGAACCACACCAATCCATCCCGAATTTGGTGGTTAAACTCTACTGCGGTGACGATACTGTAGGGGAGGTCCTGCGGCAAAATAGCTCCCCAATGTAGGTAAGGCATGCAATCTGTCCATGGAAAGTTGCGGCAATGTGTTTGTGCCTAATGTGGTAACGTTTAGCTTGAGTACTAATGTGCAAAGCCAGAGCACCGGATAAGTTAGAGTTAGTCCCGTGATGACAAATAGTCGACAGTGGTTGGTTTTGCTACTGTTATTGATTTTCATTTGCATCGTATCCTTTATTTTGTCTCGGATTCACTTCTACAGTTTGCAGCAGTTATTAGATCAAAGGCGTTGACCCATCCTAAAAGTACAACAGAATCACTCTCCGTTTGGGCATCCACGTCGCTCGATGAACCACAGCCATTCGATCAGCGCGTCCGACGGTGAGGATCGCGCCAAAAATCGTGTGGAATTTCTTCCAATCGCGAGACGACACGTCGCCCCGCACGGTTTTTGGCACAACTAACTTTACAGAAAACAACCTCGCAAACCATCGCGTTGCTCCGTAGTCCACATTTTACACTACGAGGGATTAAATTGTAAATTGAATAAAACAAAGGGACTTAGTTGCAAAACCTTCCACGAAACCCCCCTCCTCTCCTCCTCTCTCGTGCGACGGCGAAAATCGCCGGCGGCGCCGACGCGCCATTCGCTCGCTCCGGTCCTCCCCGTCCAGATCGACGGCCACGGGGAGCTCCGCCGTCCTCGCCTCCCCCTCCTCGCTGATCGCCGCGTCCCGACACGCCGCATCCTTGCCGGAATCGACGCCGAATCGACGCCGCCGCGCTCGAGTTCCACCGCCGCGTCTACCCGCCGCAGCCGCCGCTCCGGCGACCTACAGGCGGCGGCGCCGCCACCCACGGGTTGCCCGCGTCGAGGCGCATCCACTGCACCCATCCACACATCCTGTCTCGCCGGCGTTCGACGCCGGCGTCCGCGGCGCCGCCGCGGCAGCTCCGCCGTCCGGTGACGTCGCTGTGAAGTCACAGCGGGCCTGGGCTGGGCAGCGGGTTTCTTGCTGGGCTGGGCTGCTTTCTGCGCCTAGCTCGGCTTTTTTTCTTTCCGTTTTGTTTTTTCATTTTTTTAAAACTTTTCTAACTTCCCAACAAAAAAAAGTATATTCACCCAATAAAATATTTCATTTAAATAGAGGTTGCCAAAACATTTAAATACAATTACCCATATTTATATCATGAGCTTTCACATGTAAAAAAAAAATCACAGATGCAAATCGAGCCATAGCTATTTCACACATATTTCTCAAACAAATATAATTGAATCAACAAAACAAAAAATTAAAGTAAACCATGCTTCTAATAATTTAAAACGATTTATATATATTGTTTCACTATATTGTCAAATTCATAACTTCCAAAGCATAATTCAGAAAATTGAAAAAAAAAAACTAACATACCTTTTTATATTTATTAAGGAGCTTATGCAAAAAAACATTCAAAATTGCTGACTAATCGGACATATTCCAAACATCAAATTCTAATTTAGTATACATATATTCTTGCAGTCTTTTCTAAATGTAATACTCGAGTCTTTCTCAAAAATATTTTACATCAAAACAGTAAAATATTATTTCAATTTAAAACTTAATCAAAACAACAATTTCTCACAAAGACATGACGGTATTTCTTTTTCTAACGACAATTTAATCATTACATTTTCACGCTAACAAACAAAACCAACAAACACACGGCCGCGCCATCAAACTACAAACATATGTAAACATTCAAATTTGCTAAAAATGTCCAAATACTCACAAATTTTACCATTTTTAATCACAACATATACAGTGAGCTTTACTAAGTGAAGGAATATAAGAGCTGCTTTTATTTAATTCCAGCAACCATTTTTTATGGCCCACAAAAGATAAAAGAAATGTGAAATAATCCGAGTATTCTTTAAGCAAAAGAAGAAGATACAAAAAAAGAGATACTGTTTAGGCAATGTTCCCATCCCTTTAACAAATGATAATGGATTCATTTTTTTTATAGTACTCCAAACATATCACATCTCTCTTAATAATGAAAGCATTTTTCCAAAAACCATAAACAATGTTTCAAATTTTAATAACAAAAACACCTGTCTAAAGAAAAAAAACACAAATGTTTGGAATATTATTTGAGCAAAAAAAAAGAGAAATGTGAAATGTGTAATATAACAATAATTTCAAATTGTACGTCCGAAAAATATAACAAATATATCAACGTGCACAAAAAAAACATTGAGATAAAATATGAAAACACTCACAAAAATAAATAAATAATACTAATTATGTCAAAGTATTTTCCTGCAAAAAGGCTAACACATTTGAAATAGACGTTAAAAAATGCAATACATTCAAACATTTTAAATTGCTAGAAAATTAGAAACACTCTAAAATATATCTCACAAATTGCATTCACTCTAATTATGAAGTTGACACAAATTTTATGTTATATTTCAAATATATACAAACATCCCCAATTTCTAAATATCTAAAAATACTCGATATTACAAATTGCTTCCTCTACAATAAAATATATCATAATTCTCACAACAAAAATACATGCAACACATTTGAAAAATTCAATGTGCTAAAACAAAGAAAAAATTGAAATCCTCTAAAACATATATATCTCACATATTATCTCACATAATCCATTCTCCCGAGTTATGAAGTTCAAATAAAAACTTATGGCATTTCACCACTCTAATTTGAATAATATTTTCACAAATTCCAAATGAATTTTCTCTAACTGCGAATTAACTTTAACAAACGACCATATACTATACATCCTCCAATTATGAAATCCAAACAAATATGTCGACAGAATACAAACATATAAAACCATTCCAGCTTACTAAACATTTAACATAACTCTAAAATGTGTGAAAAAACTCACACAAAAAAACTAACTACTTACGAATATTTTCACCTAAAAAACAAAACACATTTGAAATTGAATTACAATAATTCCCAAATTTGAGCAATCTCCAAAATCCAACCATTTTTAAAACAAAAGCATTTTTCAATTTCAATGATTTCCAAACTTAAACAACTTTACAACATCACCATTTTCAAATTCAAATTCAAAAACACACGCGCGGCATTGCCGCGCTAAGATCCCTAGTTTCTATTATAAATCAGAGGTTCGAGGTAGTTTGTTGTATTTGCGTAAAGTTTATCAAACTTCTCAGTTAAATAAATTTGTTTTTTTCATAAATTCCTAATGGACAGGCGTGGCAATGCACGCCTACATGATCTAGTATTGATAAAGACGAGTACATATAGAATGACTATATGGATAGATCGTCTGAGGATGAAGCCACCAATGCCGAGAGCCTAATCATCACCACGACTCTTCTATGTTTGATTGATTAGCAAAATGCATTGCCCCTCGTCGAGGTTCGACACGGATTGTGTGCCAGTTGATCCTAAAGGGGCTATGTGTTATGTGATAAGAGTTGTTTCATCTAATATAGAAATATGAAAAGATATAGTTTGTTTGTATGGTATAGAAATATGAAGAAATAGATAAAATTAGGCAAGAAGGGCCGGTCCGTTTGGGGTGCCCTTAGTAGCACCTGCCCCCAACGTCCGGACGTTGTTTCCGGACGCCTCCAAACGAACAAAATATATGGTTGTCCGAAGGGACTAGCGGGGACGTCTTTGGAGATGCTCTCATTTTAACCAGAGTCTACTGGTTAGCAACATTCGGTGGCTTTCTTAATACTATAAAAAAGCAACATTCGGTTGCCACTTTAAGCCATTCGGAGGCTAGGTGTCAACAAGACAACTCACATTGTGTTGATCAATGTCGGTATAGCCGAAGTTCCACATCGAACATGGAAGCCACGGGACGCACACAGGAAACGAACGAGGGAATTTGAATTAAAAAAAGGAAACCAAGCGTAGACGCACTTTCAGCAGTAGCACTGTCATCCTATCAGCACGGTCGCCTTCTTGCCATTGAACACAATTCACAACGTTGCTACTGGTTAACAGTTTAATATAATCAAAAACCGTCTCTCGTAGAAACAATCTGATTAAGACATCTGGAGGAGCGCGACTTGATGTCGCTTTTTAAGAACAGGAGATTTGTCGAACTGACGAACACTTGATCAGTAATTGACCTGGCTCGAAGGAGCTAGCGGAAGCTGCTTCCACTTGGCAACTTGCATCTTCGATAATCTTGCCACTTTCTGCAGCCTTGCTCTGAAGTCTTCTTCCTGTAGTAGTCGAGACAAAGGAGGCTGGATTGCACGCACGCATGCATGGCGCGAGTGACGGTCGCCGTGCTCCTCCTCATCACCGGCGTCATGATTATGCTCGTGCTGCATGTCCTCGTGATCACCTGGGCGATCAGGCGGGGCGCCGCTCTGCGGCTACGCGGGGCGTCACCACGGGACGAGGAGGAGAACGCGGAAGCAGCAGGTCTGACGGCCGAGGAGCTCGGCGAGCTGCCATGCCAGGATTTAAAGGCCGCCGCCGTAGGCGCGCCCGGCGGCGAGTGCGCGGTGTGTCTGGAAGCGTTCGTGGCGGGCGACCGGTGCCGGGTACTGCCGGCTTGCCAGCACGGATTCCATGCGCAGTGCGTGGACTCGTGGCTGCGGAAGAGCCGCCAGTGCCCGGTCTGCCGCGCCGAGGTGGTCTGCCGTGGGAAGGCGGCCGGCGCGGTGGTTGATGAGGCCGCCACCTCGGAGAGCGTCGATGAGAGACTGGGAGGCGCAGACCGCTAGAAAGTTGGCCGATTTGCTTGTACATACAGGTAGCCAGTACTCGTTTCATCTGTGAAATCTTCGTGCTGTGTATGGTGGCTCAGTTTTTTTTTTTTTTGAATGGTGGCTCGGTTCATCCTTATGGAATTCATTGATTCATTCAATGATCATCTCTTATGGTGGTGCAGCCGCTCCCGCCGCTGACAATCCTCAGCCACCAGCTCCTCTAGCGTCTTGGAGCCGCTGGGGCTGTCGTCATTCTTCGCCATCTACTTGGCCATCGACGAGATCAGCATACTCTGATGCCAACTGTCGTATCTAGTCTGAAGAACACATACACTGAACACTGAATTTTGCGCTGTGAACCGTACAGCTTTTCTGCTTGCTTTCTATTGTTGGCTTGTTGCTTATAAAGGAAATCGCCAAGGCGGAACCATGTCCACAAGCAAGGGATAACCAAGCAAGCCTCGCACAACCCGCGAGTTCAAGCTTTGACAGCTTGCTTTCTATTGTTGTTGCTTATCAGTTACCCATTCGCAAAAAGAAAAGACATGTAGAGTTACCACTCGCTGCTGCTTTCTTCGCTACTGCTGCAAGCGTCCTTGTTGGCCCGAAAAGTCTCCGTCTCGCGGCCAGTGACGTAAACATCGATCTTGTTGGGATGCTCCCGGGCTTTTTTCCTAACCATGTCAATTGTTGCACTGATGCACGGATGGTCAGCACGATACCACATGTTGCACTCAAACTGGAGCCTTGAAAGCCTCGTGAGGTGCTCGATACCCATAGGGTTTGTATTTGGTGGGCCACCGTAGAACTGGAATTCGAACGAAAGCCGCCAGAGTCTCGGCATGGCGTCTTCTTGGAAGGTAAGCCGCGGTATGCGGCTCTCTACTGTAAGGCCCATAAGCTCAGTGAAACCTCCACTTGTGATGACTATCTGTTCTCTCGGGACGACTTCGAACCTTAGGGTGAGTTGAGACAGGTTGGGCATCTCGCTCAGAATCTTGAGATCATGCTCCCCTAGTTTGCAGATTCTGACATCCAAGTTAGAAATGTCATTGAAGTGCTCTTTTATCCAACTAGGAATGTGCATGTGTTTGGCGCCCACCACTAGTCCCCCTTGCTCGTTTCTGAATCTATTTTCTTGGTAGGACAGGATCTCCCCTGCTAACGTGGACACCAGATCACTCTTCTTCCAAACTTTCTGGATGCACTCTCCGGCAATCGAGTCCATTTTGAAACCTCCAAGGGTAGTTTAACCATCTTGTCATCCATTTTCAAAACCTTCAGTCCATTTAGTTCCCCGATTTTCCTTGATATCCTAGTCACCCCTGTTCGAAGCAAGATTAGTTGCTCCAAATTCTGCAGTTCCCTGATCTCCTTTGGCAGCTGTGTGATCCCACTGTTCTCACTTATGTCCAGGAACTTCAATTGCTGCAGGCCCCAGATCTCACTAGGCAGCTCTGTGATCCCTGTACATCTCATTCGCAGAGTCTTTAGTTGCTGCAGGCCACCGATCTCCCTAGGCAGCTTTTTGATTCCTGTATTACTGATGTTCAGATTGTTCAATTGCTGCAGGATACTGATCTCACTAGGCAGCTCACTGATCATTGTACAATGAATGTCCAAAGTCTTGAGTAGCTGCAGAGCTCCGACCTCCCTCGGCATCTCTTTGAGCTTTTTGTTGTCACCCATAAGCAGAATTTTCAATTGCTGCAAGCTTCCAATCTCACTGGGTAGTCGTTCGATATTCGTACCCGATACCTCCAAACTTTCCAAACGTTCCAGCCTCGCTATCTCTGGTGGGATCTTAGCGATTCCTCAACCATGGAGGCCAAGGTACCTGAGATGGACCATACCAAAGATATACTTGAGAAGGTGATTCTCAAGAACGCCATTGCAGTGAAGATCCAACACTCGCAGGCGTTCCAACTTCTCCCAGGGGACTCTCATGGCATCTCCGAATAAAACAAGAGATTGAATATGAGAACAATTCATTCCACCCATGTCATCGAGCACACCATCATTTGGACCACCATCATCAACACAAAGCCGACAAATGTATGAGGAAGGAATGTCAGAGCTCCAACTAATGAAATTATGTTCACGCGATTTGCATCTAAGAAAATTTCGCATGATCGGATGAATTCTGTACTGGACGTCTCCAAGACGAGAAGTTTGCATCAAAATTAATCCCCGGTTGACAAGATCTTGAAAATAACCTTCTGCTGCCTCCTCTTTGTAAACAAATCCTTCCGCAATACATCGCCTGATAAAATCATCCCTTTCAAACATGTGATCTTGAGGGTACACACTACGTACATCAAGCAAGTTTTCAGCATGTGATGAGGAAGATCGTCAAAGCCTAATTGCAAACTCTCTACCAACGGTTCGAACCCTGGAGTATTCTGAACTCCATTTTGCTTAAGTTCTGCAATGCTACAGAGGGCATCCGATGGCTTCACACATTTCCCATGTTGTTTTTGTTGCTCTATCTCCTTCGACACTGCTGAAAACAAGCATACGAGCGCCAAAGGCATGCAACCACACATGCGCACAACAGGATGGTCAGAGTCGAAACCTTCTCCAACCATATCAGGCTTCATAGCTATCATCCCAGCGGCAACATCTTTACCATCAGTACCGGAGACCCATCTGTCTACATTGTAAGACCATTGAGGATCAATTTTGATGACCCAGCCAATAGAATTATCGTGCCACTGGTCGACCATAGCATTAATACGAGTGGTCATCACAATTCTATTGCCCAGATTATTCTCTGGAAAAGACTCTTTGATGATTTCCCATTCTCGACAGCGCCATATATCATCAATTATTATTAGGTACCTAGGGAAGAAGGAAACACAATATACTTAGTTAGTCGGCACTCTTAGCTCCCTTTGTACAATCACCAAAAGGCATGCATTTCCGAGCTCTCTGCCTATTTCCGGCCATATAAACGGCTTCCTACCGATTCAGTTGGAAACGGCTAGATTTTAAACTGCAGCTGCCACACAGTTTGCCCGTTATTTTTCCTAAATTTCATTTTTAGATTCACAAGTATCTGTTTCATCATAGATACATCAAAATATCCACATGATTCAAACACTAGACACGAACGATCACGGCCACGAATTCGACTAGATTTTCAAATGAGCACACGAAATTCAAAAAAAATCAAAATAATGGAAAACCTTCGCGTAGCGTTATCATATGTGACCTAGTTACCATAAAAAATTATAAACTTGCGTTGCGGAAGTTTTACTGGAAAAGTGTTCTCAGAAACTTGCTATCACGAACGAACATTCATACGTTTCAAGATGAAGGAGCAATATTTTGGCCACATTCATGACATAGTTTGTCCAAATGAGCCCAAAATTGGCACATGTGTTCATTGTGGGATGGCAATCAATGTTGCCGAACAAAGATTTCAACATGTTTCACAAAAAAATGACTTTTCATTTTTCAAGTGCTTAAAATAGCATTTTTTGTGAAGCGGGTACCGAGAAAGTCATCCAAAATGGCACCGATAAATTGTTTTCACAAAGTAGATATCATTTCATGTACAATCACCAAAAGGCATGCATTTTTGAACTCTTTGCCTATTTCCGGCCATTTAAACGGCTTCCTGCCGATTCAGCTGGAAACGGCTAGATTTTGAACTGCAGCTGCCACATAGCTTGCCCGTTATTTTTCCTAAATTTCATTTTTAGGTTCACAAATATCTGTTTCATCATAGATACATCAAAATATTCACATGATTCAAACACTAGACATGAACGGTCACGGCCACGAATCCGACTAGATTTTCGAATGAGCATACTAAATTCGAAAAAAAAATGGAAAACTTTCACGTGGCGTCATGATATGTGACCTAGTTACCAAAAACAATTATAAAACTAGTTAAAATCCTCCTTTTGTTTTTATTTTGCATTTGAATTTAAAAGACCGATCCCAAATTTTTATTCCGAATTCTTCAAACCCCTATATTAAGCAATATAAAAGCTTAGGAGTAATTTGTAATTTTTTTACAAAATATATTCCCAAATAGTCTATGATGATAGAGGACACTTTTACAAATTATTCAAAATTTATTTAATTTAAATTGGAGTTCGAAATCAAAAGTTATATAAGAAAACAGAAAAAGAAAAAAAACCTTTAGCCCTCACAACACGATGCATATGGGCTGTTAGCCCACTCGGCATTTCCCTCACAGGCTATGCGTATGGGTTGTTAGCCCACTCGGCATGCGTATGGGCTTTAGCCCACTCGGTAGAAGAAAACATAAAAATGGGCTTTGCCCGGCCTAAGCCCAGCAAAGAGCGAACGTTATGTTTAATAGGCCGCGACTCTGTACAATGACACACAAGGTGGCGTGGCTCAGTTACTAGCACTGCCCGGTGGGAATTGGAGGTGCATGGTTCGAATCCCCTACCATGCACATTTCTGCCAATTTTTACTAGATAAGCGTGGTGGGTCCCACATGTCATACGGCCCCCACTTGTCCTGCCGGGGTGGGATCCGGACCCACATGTCATGTGGGCGTGGTGGGTCCCGCATGTCATGCGAGGTGGGTCCCACTGTAAGGTGGGGCCGGGCGGGTCCCACATGTCATATTTGCGGGTCCCACTTGACAGATTTGTCAACAGTCAACACCTCCTGTCAACAGGTCCCACATGTCAATTTAGTGACACGTAAGCACAAATGACACATAGGCGGCGACATGTAGGCGCGATGAAGTGACATGTAGGCGAGACCGCTGAGGTGTCAGTCCAGTCATACCAACACATCCTGGTAATGGCTCCCACCTGTCAGCGAGTTCACCATGACTGAATATGGACACGTAAGCGACATATGGCTGCCACGTGGGCATGATTGATGAGGTGGCTGTCCAGTCGTTCCTCATGACCAATCAGAATGGTCGTAAATAAGGTCATACGCAACTAGTGTCTACATTATGACCAATTTGTGTAAATAGATTATGACTTTTTTGACCAAATTGGTCGTTAATTTTTTGGATTAGGACCCTACAAACCAGCTCATGACCAAGTGGATTAAAATGGTCATAGATCTATGACCAATATTTTTAAAGTCACTATCAAAAGGTCACTAGTTGACATATTTTTTGTAGTGATATATCCAACCTCAGTATATATGTGTCCTCAGCATGACTTCCCTACAAATAACCTATATGCCAAAAAAATGCTACTATTCACAACACTAACTTTAAAATATCCGCATTGTAGTCAGAATTATCATGACAATGTTAATTCTCACCTACTGATATATCAATAAAATTAATACTCCTACACCTTAATGACCCCAAAACCGCAGACTAAAGTAAACAAGACGGATATATGCATATCCATAACTAAAAAAAAATACACCCAAAATAGAACATAATCATGCAATTTTAAGTAACAACCAATTCAGCGTGATAACAAAGATTCCACTGTCAATTACTTACCATCCGGCTGCAACACTGAAAACACAACTGCAGATACTTCTACCACTGCTCATCTTCCGCCGCCGTCTATTCTCCATCGGCCACGAACATGCTGCGGTCACTACCATCCCGTCAAAAACAACAATGCCGCCGCCACCTAAATCCCACCGCCAGCAACTCCGTCACCGCCATCTAAATTCCACCACCACCAACTCCCGCGCCACCACTCCTATGTCGCCCCCATGAACTTCCCCTTCGCCAGCACGACTCATGCCCCTACTCGCCTCCCTCACCCAACATCCCCCATGCAACCGCTCATCTCTTTTAGCTAGCAATCCTTCCATCCCCTTATATCTGGGGTCAAATCAAATAGATAAGATCTAATGTATAAGAATGACTAAACTTAATGTAAATAAAGATAATAGAAATCTCACCATCCACTTTAAATTCCAAGGGTAGCTGCTGAATCTAGCGACAAAACACCTTCATCGACTGAATTTCACCGAGGCAACTGTAAATCGCACCAAACGAGCATTACTTACGATGAGAAAAATAACGTGCTATCACAAAAATAACATGCCGTCCTTCAGAAGCTATAGCGAAGCTACATTTAATATAATGTGCTGCTAAAAAATGCAAGATATAACCAAATATTAAGGATTTCAGCATTAAATATTTGTCCAGAAGTTTTACAGGCATAACCAGTTTACCAGATACAAAAGTCAAGGGCCAAATCCATATTCTGAGTATCTTATGCAACTTAAATAAAATGCTACCACTGCCGCTAGCAACTTCAATCTGATTGTAAATAAAATAAGATGCAACTACAATCCGAAAACTGAAGCAACATGCATGTCCTATCTACTGAAGGTTTACAATTACAAGTTTACATGTTTAGTAATTAGTGCACTGCAAGTCAGTAGCCAGACAATAGTTAACCAATCATCGGTTGATAGGTTCACTAAACTATAGTACTATATACTACAATGTACAAATTGGACCTAGCTATTGAAGGAAGTCAGGAACATAATGGCTCACCTGGTGGCTGACTTGCCCGCAGCGTAGCGGACATTGTGTCCCTTCCGTTGGAGCAAACTGCCCCCGAATGTCAAGCTGGACGAAGCAGTCGGACACATGCGCGTGCACAACTAACACCATCAGTCAATTTGTACGAAGACACCGCCGTTGCGTCTTGCGAGTTTTTTTTTAGGCCTTGCGTCTTGCGAGTTGAGCTTAAGGAAGCGTTGTTGCATCCGCCGCTGCAAGTCGAGCTGGAGAAAGCGCTCGAGCTGAACGGCGCAGCCACTACGACTCGACAGGACGCCGCCGCCGCCGCTGCTACTCGAGTACTCGACCAGACGCCGCCGCGTTGTCCTCGAGATGGGGAAATTTGGGTTTGTTTTTCTTTTTTTCTGAAAGAATTTTGGGTTAGGCTAGAAGAGGAGTGGCCGAGCGAGAAGCCTGTTGGACTTTTGGCTTCGGCCGATGAGCCCGGGCACCAATGATCCTTCCAATTTAAAAAATTCGACAATAATATTTATGAGATTTAAAAAATTCTGAAAAAATTCCTGAGTGTAGCAAATAGTATAGTCGACGAACGTGTAAAATTTCAACTCCAAATACTTTGTATTTAAGCTATACAAAAATGACAAATTATGGATCTAAATATGCCTATTTTCAAATCTCTAAGTTTTACCAGATTTTGTTATATTTGTATAGCCCATAATATAAATTATTTCAAACTGAAATTTTACACGTTATGGGATATACCATTGGCTACACCCGTGATTTTTTTTAGAATTTTTTGAAACTCAAAATATAATTTTCGATTTTTTTTAAATGGAGGGAGCACTTAAGCTTGGGAGCAAATAATACTTTCCGCGATGGGCTCCCGCTATTTTCCATGCATTTTCTGTAGCGTCGCTATACACTATAGCATTTAGCGTCATTTAGCACATAATATACGTGATTAGCGTCGTAGCGGCCGTATTTGGCTAAAAAGTAGCGTCACATGTCCAAATACGCTATAACGCCGCGAAATAGCACGCTATTTTTTCCGTTAATTACTTATCCTCATGGTGGTCTGAAAAGAGAGTGGTCAAAGTGAAAGAAAAAAAAAGTGAAAGAACCAAAGAAACCAAAGGATAATATAACCAGTAAAAACACATAGGCCAAATGGGCTACCAATAGAAGCACATTAGCACATAGGCTAAACGGGTTGGATTGGTTTCACTGTTCTATATAGTGCCAAATCGTTACGTTCAAGACAGGCCCAAACCCATTTGTAATCCACATAAATAATGGTCACACAATACCAAATTATTACATAAATAATTTAAACGCTTAATCCTACGGGCGCGGCCGCGCCGAGGCCTACTAGTTTCTTTAACAGTAGCTTAGCTCGGTTCATCCTTATGTAATTAATTATAAGTCATTCGTTCAAATGGTCTTTATCGAATCTTCTATATCTAAATAGGAATGACCCATTACAACGAATTCTCTCAACATGCAAGGTGTACACCTCATCAAGCATCATTGAGCAATCCTAACTTGCCACATCAAATCAAATCTGACACCCCAGCAAAAAACTAACAAAGCCGTATCATCATTTTGCTATTTTTTATTATTTCCAACGATGCAACGCATGTATCCCCCCCTCTCCCAGCAGTTCATCATTAATTAATTTTCGTGTTTTCTCTTGGAGACGCCTCCTTTCATCTTCCTCACAATTCTCAGTTGCGTACGTCCCCTTCATCTCCCTTAGAACTCAGTATAAAACATACCTTGCAGCCGGAAACTGCCTTTGCAATGCAGTGGCGTCATTCCCCAATCTTCCTATGGTATTACTGCTCCTCCAATCGATTTTATATCTGTCCATCGCGACCGGGACTCCAACGTGCTAACAGGGAGGTTCGTGCTGTTCTCTCCATCGTGGCATGCCTTTTCTTGTGATTCCTTTGGTGTTACTCAGTAAATCTTTTAAAGTAATCTGATGAAAAGAAAACATATTGCAGTGAGGAAGAAATATTAGTTTCCATGACTGAGGATATATAACTATTCTTGAAGAAATAAGTCAATGATGATCAGTAACGGATTTCCACCCTTGCGTATTGTAACCTAATCATGTAATTTTCTTGATGGGGCGGTTCCAATCGGCCAGGCCGAAGTGTCAAATATTACTACACATTAGTATCTAACATAAATTGTTTCAGCAAATTGAACAATCGGCTCTAGCTTTTTGATTCTAGAAAGACCAGTGAGGTATTGGCTTCTTGGCATTCTGAAGAAATGATGAAGCATTGTCTTCTTGGTATTCTGAGCTATTATCTAGAGAAGAACGTTGCTCTGACAGGCAGCATTAACTGGACTAGCTAGGAGGATACGCAGCAGCAGTAACCAACGATGAATTCACTGATTCACCTATTCCATTTCCAACCTTTCTGTCCAAGGAGCTCTTCGACGATTCATGGCCGCAGTCATACTGTTTTCCATATTAGTCACATGAAAAGGCAGTTCACTACATACGGATGACTTTTTTTTTTCGGAGGTGTACTCTTCAAATTATTAATTCTAAAGGGATATCTTGGATTGTGCAGCTTTTCACTTACCAGGATTGATGCACATACAGTAAAATGAAATGATGAAGCAACAAATTGAAATTAACTTTAAGGATTTTTCACGTATGGTGTTTCTACATTTATTGTCACATAGTACAAAAGTAGCTTTAAATTGGAGAGATAGATTATAGAAAATCGTGGATCTTCTTAGATCGAACTTGCTAGGATTATTGTTGCAACAAATAATGTATGGTTCACATGATTATTTCTATTTGTATACTATGCATCATTTTCACTTTCTTTTGCCTCCGCTCCAACTTCAATAGCTATTTCTTAACACGCTAAAAAAAAAATATTTTGTAACCACTGACCCGCAGCAACGCGCGGGGTATCATCTAGTTTTTTCAATGGCGATCTCCCGACGGTTATTTTGGGTGATGTATATTAGAGCATGATCCAAAATAGGAAATAACCGCTTTTTACGTCACCAGTGGTCAAAAAACAATCTTCAACAGTAGCAGGTGATGTAAATTTTGGACAATTTTTTTTGCATCGTGATGTATATTTTGCCTCTCGTGGTGTAAATACACATCACCTTCGGCCGTGACCAGAAAGCCACATGCCACGCGCGCGTGAAACTGCCGCGCGAAAGTTTCACTCCCTCCCGCCGCTTCCCATCCAGCCATCGCCGATGCCGATTCGACGCCGCCGCGCGTTGTCATCGCCGCATCCACCCCTCCCGTCGCCGTCCAGCCGACGCTGCCACAAATCTCGCTGCCGTTGACCAAAAATCCCGCCCAAATCGGTCGAAACCTGCTGCCGCCCTCGAATCGTCGCCGGCGTCGCTCTTATCTGCAACCGTCTCTTCGTCCGCCCCACCCTCTTCCCATCGACGACCACCCGCAGCCGTCGCTGGCTCCTCCCGTGCCCCTGCTCACCGTGCAATTGCCGCCGCGCCCGAGCCGTCGGCCCGCTAATGGCACCGAAGAAGAAGTGCAAGAGCAAGACCGACTACAAGGGAGTGTGGCTGAAGGAGTCCAGCCGGTACGCCGCCGAGCTACAGCGCGACGGCGTACGCTAGTGGCTCGGCACGTTCGAGAGCGAGGACGTCGCGCCCGCGCGTACGACATCGTCGGTTAGAGGCTCAGGGTTCCGCGTTGGGGGCTTAACTTTCCGGAGATCAAATCCCAGGTGGATGCTAAGTTCATCGGCCCGCAATAGACGAAGATGAAGAATCGCTCGGTGAAGCGGAAGGAGGAGCCAAATATCCAGAAGACCGACGAGGAGGCGTTGGCTAGGTTCGCGCGGGAGAATCCCCAGTACGTGCAGTACGAGCGGCGGTTCTATTGGAAGCGCGACCTAGAGAGGAAGAAGATGGAGTCCGGAGCTGAGCCCTCGACGGTAAAAAAGGAGGAGGAGGCTGGCCCTCGACGGTGATCACCGTCGACTCTTTATCCTCCTCGTTTGACTGGAGCTCCAATTCATCCTCCCTAAGCGACTGGTCAGATTAGTTCTATGTTTAGTTTTCAATCTATTTCCATGTTTAGTTCTAAGTTTAACTTCTAATGTTTAGTTCTATGTTTGAGGTCGAATGTTTATCAAAATTTCGTATGTTTGAAGTTATTTTAGGACAGTTGTTGGATGAATCGTGCCCTAAAAGTTACGTTTTTAATGTACATCAAGGCCTAGATATAGCGGGCCATGAGCCTAGATATAGCGAGGAGCGAGCTAGCCCAACTGCCCAAGTAGTACGTGATCTCGAATGTCTTGGGATGTCGAGCGAAAACCATTTACTCTGTGCCTGCGGGATTTTGCCTACTGAATCGCGAGCGTGACGCGCCTGTGGCGCAGTGGCTTGGCCATGGCAGTGGCCTGGCTGCCCACTCAAGTTCGACTTCCGGTGTGAGCGAATATTTGCATGCCTCACAATAAAAGCTCTCTTCACGTCTGTGAGCTACAGGAGGAACTATCTTATACCGGACGTGCTGGATATTAGTTGTAGGTCTTGTTTAGGCCCATAGCTGGGGCGTGAGTTGTGGTGTGCGTGTGTGTGTGGTGTGAGTGCTGTGTGTCTAGAACAGATTCTACAGCTTGTATCCCTAGCTGAGAGTGCAAAAAAAAAAAAGATGTCGAGTCCGAATACCTCGCCACAATACGTTGACAAGCCAAACACCTAAAATCGTGAAGTTTTTTTTTTGAGAAAACTTCCGATCTATTCATCAACTGTTAAGGTAGTACAACAAACACAAGAAGTAACCAAAACTACATCAAATTTCGTAGATCACCTAGCGACGACAACAAGCACTAGAGTGAGCCAAAGGCGCGCTGTTGTCATCACCCCTCCATCACCGGAGCCGGGCAAAACTTGTTGTATTAGACTATTGGCAAGTCGTCGTGCTAAAGCCCCACATGACCAGCGCAACAGAACAACAACCGTCACCGATGAATAGAAGCGTAGATCAAAACGATCTAAATTGTAGACACACCAACGAAGACAAACAAAGACCGGATCCAAGCGGCTAACACCAACCAAATCCCGCGAGTTCCACCGGAGACACACCTCCACACGCTCTCTGACGACGCTAGACGCGCTGCTGGAATAGGGACTAGATAGGGAGAACCTTATTCCATATTCAGAGAGCCGCATCTCCCTAAATAGAACACAAGACCAAACCAAACACACACAAAAAAGCATATGAGAACGGAGCCTCCCGCCGGTAAGGGCCGGAATCCACCTCGTCACCATGAATCTAAGACCACAGAGGCGAGATGGCCTATTCCCTTAAGTTGATCATACGAAGCGGTATCTAAAATCGTGTTATTCGGGACTGATCAAATGTCAATCTCCAATATATGTCCTCAATGCAAACATCCAAATACAGACCAAGGGAATGGAAAAAAAAGGGAAACGCCCACGCTTTCCCCGCTCTGTCACTTATCTGCGCGGTCGCTAATTCTAAAAAATACTCCCTCCGTTCGGAAAAGGATGTCACAAATATGGTCTATCTATAGTTCATTTTTGTGACATCCTTTTCCGAACGGAGAGAGTAAAAAAAATCTGCGCGGTCGCCCGTCGCTTTCTTTCCGTTAAACACCGTTCACAGCGTTTACTAGTTATAAGTGGTCAATGTTATCAAACGTTTGATTCGGCCAGAAATGCAGAAAAATTGATAAGGACATCCGGAGTAGTATACACATTATGTCCCTTTTCATGGGCAGCAGTTCGGTCAAAGTGAAGAACAAGATAAGCATGGAACCGTGGAAGATCTTTATCTAAAAAAAATGGAACCGTGGAAGATGGAGCGATGCAATGGATCAGTAGTTGACCTGGCTGGGAGCAGTGGGGAAACTGATCCACTTGGCAGCTTGCAGCTTGGATCATTTGTCCACTTCTGTAGCTTTTGCTTTAAACTCTTCCCTTCGCGAACTGCTGAAGATTTATGCATGGCGCGTGTGACGGCCGCCGTGTTCTTCCTCATCACCGGTGTCGTGCTGGTGCTGGTCATGAACGTTCTCGTGATCATCTGGGTGATCAGGCGGCGCGCCGCGCTGCGGCTGCACGGCGCGTCGCGGGACGAGGAGCGAGCGGAAGCAGAAGGTCTGACGGCCGAGGAGCTCGGGGAACTACCGTGCCAGGACTTCAAGACCGGCGCGGATAAGCCCGGCGGCGAGTGCGCGGTATGCCTTGAGTCATTCCAGGCGGGTGACAGGTGCCGAGAGCTGCCGGGGTGCCAGCACGGGTTCCACGCGCTGTGCGTGGACCCGTGGCTGCGCAAGAGCCGCCGGTGCCCGGTGTGCCGCGCTGAGGTTGCCGGCCACGGTAAGGCGGCCGGCTTGGTGGCCGACTAGGCCGCCACCTCGGAGGTCGTCGCTGAAGTGGGAGATACAGATCGGTACTAAATTCTTCGGCTCAGACTTTTGTTTGCTTGTACATACAGCTATACAAATACAAGTAGATAGTGGCATAGCAATTTATATACATGTGAATTCAGTGTCTATGATAGGATTTGGTTCATTCTTATGGAATTAATACATCACTTCGTTCAATGGTGATAGGATTGATATGTTGATGAATATGTGCAATATGGCTAGGTAAAAAAGGCTTCAAAGACACAAATAGTCAGTGTTTGACTGCACAACGAGTGAATGTACATATAAGGGATGTCGAAATTCTATTTTCAAATGAGTAGTTGCCAATATTGTTGAATAAGCCTTGTGCGTTCTTCAGTTAGTTTCCGAGTTAGGATTTAAGTCCTGCACCGTCGCCTGCCTGCGAGTTTCAGTTAAGTGCAGTGTTAGTTATTTTGTTCACTTAGTTAGCTGCTGCCGGTTTAGCCGTTAAGACCGATCTGCAGGGGTGGAGGCAGAAATAATGTATCAGGGGGGCCAAAGCGAAACATATGACTATAAGGGGGCCAGAATGGAAAATGCATAGACTTTAGCATGAATAAGCAGGGACCTAAGCTGAAATGGCCAGGGCCCCTGCTGGTCCCCCGTCTCCGCCACTGCCGATCTGATCACTGGATGGCGTGGCGAAAGGATTATGCCCGACATAGCCGACACGCCAAGTCCACTTGCAGCATGATTGAACCATGTGATGGCACGGATCGATAAAATCAGGGCCCTGGCCCCCCGTCTCCGCCACTGCCGATCTGATCACTGGATGGCGTGGTGAAAGGATTATGCCCGACATAGCCGGCACGCCAAGTCCACTTGCAGCATGATTGAACCATGTGATGGCACGGATCGATAAAATCGTGGTGCGAAGTTTTAGCTCATTCTGTTGGGCTGTACTCAAAATAAAAATGAAGGACATAAAGTAGAAAAGTTGTGCGACATTGTGCAGCGCGAAACCCCTTGCATCATGTGTTCATCTTCTCCCTCTCGCTCTCGTGGGCGTGTGACTGTGTGAGTACTAATCCCGGAGCTCGACTGACAAAAACCTTGGCTACTGTAATATATTTTCGCTAAACAATGATGTACAGTGGTATTGGCAAGCAAGTGTATCATTTCCACGCCAAGTGTACCAAAAGTGACTGTTAGATTCATTTCTAATATTGAATACTCCTCTACCAAAGAAGTCTTTTTTTTTAAGGAATGCGGTAGGGGAAGCCCCTACAGCGGATTTTTTTTAAATAATAAGAACCTGAATGCGCGTCCGTGAGGACTTGAACCTAGGTGGCTGGGTTGTACATCCACTTCTCTAGCCAAGTAAGCTGGGCTCACTTCTTTACCAAAGAAGTCTTTCTTGACTCTCATGAGATCGATCTTTTCAAAAGGGGAGGTTTCAACGACACTTGTGATAAGATTTTTGCATAGAGCTACTTACTACGTACAGAGTAGTTCTTGCAAACAGCCTCTTCATTCAAAATGTTAAACAGCCATTTGTTGATTAAGGATTTATTTTTAATTCGATATTTTCAGCCACAAGTCCACCTTAGACTTTGGGTTGACAAATTATATCCCATTTGGCCAATCTATACTTTTGTTCATGCTCATCGCTTTACCAAAAAATCTAGAATGGTAATAATCCATTTTTCCGTAGCTCTTTGAGATATTCAAAGAAAGATAACATAAACAATGGAGAGACTAGTGAGGACAACGTTAATTTACTACAAGTTGTCCACCATATGACAAGACCTGCCTTTCCAACAATTTCTTTCGATTCCTTACACTTTAATTTCCAATGACAAATAGGAATTCTCGAATAAATACAGGCGGGGCGGGGCGGGGGGGGGGGGGGGGGGGGGGGGGGGGGGGGGGGGGTGGACCGGCCTCACAACCGAGCACTTCTTATACAACTCTTTCTCCTCCTTGGAATATTCAAAACAAAAAATCTCAAATTTGTAGAAATTGATCTTAAGACTGAATAGTTGTTCAAAATGCATAAGATTAACTTCATGTTTCTAGCCTTTTCAATGCCATTGTATATGAAGAGGTTAGTATCATCAAAATAATTAAGGATATAAACTCCACATCTATCAAATGCAAAATAAGGGCACTTTCTTAGCCATCTTCCTTAGCTCGTGCTACCAGGATGACAAGCATATATCCAACTAAATTGAATAGGATTGGGGATATGGGTGCCCTTCTTTGTTTGAAAATAATGCCCAACGTCGTCATTAATCTTTATTCCTCCACTTCCTCCCTTAACAAACTTCATAATCGAGTCACACCACACATTGGCGAGAACCCTTTCATACGTAAAGCTGTTGAAGAAAAGACCACTTGACCTTATCATAGGCATGTTCAAAATTAACCTTAAAAATTACCTCACTTATTTTTCTGCTAAAGCTCATGAATAGTTTCATGCAAAACGACCGCCCTTTTTAGGATGTTCCTTCCAGGCATGAAAACTATTTGTGTAGGTCGAACGATATTATGTGCGACGGATGTGATCCCATTGGTTCCAACTTTAGTGAGAAAATAAAACTAAACATTTATGAGGCAATTGGGATTGTATTGCTAGATTTGTATTGCAACTTTCTTCTTCGATAATAACATAACTAAACCTAAGTTGAACTGATTTTTGAAAACAACTAATAGGGCCAACAATATGATTTCGTTATATCCCTATTTTTTATTATAAAACTCGGCAGGGA
Organism: Poa pratensis; assembly: GCA_947311845.1. Taxonomy (NCBI): domain Eukaryota; kingdom Viridiplantae; phylum Streptophyta; class Magnoliopsida; order Poales; family Poaceae; genus Poa; species Poa pratensis. Next base: position 22,769,747 of record CAMZMU010000081.1, on the reverse strand, counting down.
ACCCGTCTGGAAACCACCTCCTTCACCTCATTCTTTGTGAAGGTAGATGTAAGCATGTCGTTTTTTTATCAAGAGTTAACTATCGAACATTATCAACACGTTCGGCAGCCATAGAAAAGGAACCCGATATTAAAGAACCAAACCGAATTTTAATATTCCGTAATCAACATTTTGAGCTCGGCTTTCTCCAACATTTGTACCATCATCTCTCTCTAATTAAAGATTCTATTCTTACGATATTTCCTACTAGAGATTAGATGAAAAAACTCGTATTACTATCATCCTATTGCACATGCTTTACTTTCACACGGTGGACCCATTTAGTTTTCTCCTCCTCTATGAATTCAGCAACGAATTCATTAACCTCCTTCTTAACGGCCTGCTCGGTTGCGGTTAAGAGGGTACTCCCAACCTTGGTATCAAGTGCATTGATAATATATAATAAACTTTCTTTTTTATAAGTGTCGCTGACATTGCCAAGTTTCTAAGGATGGGCGACCAACAAGAACATTTTCTCACTCAGTCGCGAGGCGCTGGTGCGTGGTCACGTCGCACACCTTCTCGAGCACCTCTGGCACCGTGACCAGGTGCCACCGGAGATGACCGCCTTGGCGTCCACGATGGCCACTACCACGTCGCCCGAGTAGGGGCAACCGGACACGATCTGGCTCACTGCCTACGCCACCGACTCCTTTGCCACTGTCTCCCACCGCATAGTCGCTGCGTTGGCCCACTCCCAAGTGTCCGCACCACCATCCGCGGCGGGGGTAGGTGGAATACGCAGGAAACCCGCGTCGTTGGCGGCAGGGCGAGAGGCAACCACGCTTCCATCGGAGGGAGAGGGGGTTGCGGCGGCGGAGTGCTCGGGGGGGGGGGGGGGGGGGATGGATCCGCGACGAGGTCTATGGTGGCGGTGCGGGGTTGACTGGACGCACGCGTGCGATTGTTTGGCGATCTTTTTCTTTCCTTTTTTCTGCAACAATGATGGGTTGCGTATGCGTGGAAATTTTTGTCCGCATGCAGAGTTTGTTTCACTTAGTTTTTTTTTCGATAAAGTGATTTTATTACTTAAAAGACTTAAGCATTACACCCAGCCTCTGCATAGCTAGGATGCACACAGCCAAAAGTTCACCAATTCACCAGTACCCAAGACGGAAATTAAAAAGGCGAATTACATATCATAATAAGAAATTGTAAAGACGCCTATGATGGTGGTAGGTCTATCCGGAGACTATGTGGCCATCCATGCTGGGAGAATAACTCCCTCGCCGCAGCCTCCAAACGCAATACCACCTCCAAAAACAAGTCTCGGTACTCCACACGTTGCAGGGCCGACCATGCTCGCAACGTTGCTGTGCACCGATAGATAACCTGCATAACAGAAGCATTTTTATCATTAAAAACCTTGTCATTTCTACATAGCCAGAGCGACCAAATGACGACAATCGCTCCCACCCTGCTAAAGAGTTTAAACCTAGGATCCACACCATTTAGCCAATTGCCAAAAATGTTTGCAACGCTACGTGGGGGATGCAAGGTAGAACCTATCTGGATGGCTGACCATATAGACCTAGCAAACTCACACTGGAAGAATAAATGTGTAATAGTCTCATCATGCTGACAGAAGACGCACTTTTTACTTCCGTGCCAATTGCATTTGGTAAGGTTATCTTTTGTAAGAATTACTCCCCGACGAAGATACCACGCAAACACATTTGTTTTTAGCGGGATCTTCATCTTCGAAATTTTGTTATTATTCTTAATATCGACTAGTACTTCATGTAGGATTAAAGCTCTATACATAGAATCAACCGAGAATTTGCCATTCTTCGTAAGATTCCAACGAAATTTATCTGGACCTTCCGTCAGTTGGATGGGTTCCAAGCGGATAAGCAAGGCATTCCAAGATGCTTGTCTTGTCCCAAATAAACTTCTTCTGAACGAAACATTTGGTGGGAAAGTTCCCATCACCGTAGCGATCGTGTCACTTTTGTTTCGCACACTACTATACAGAGCGGGATATTGTTCTCGGAGAGTGGCGTTTCCTAGCCATTTATCCTCCCAGAAACGAATTTCCGATCCATCCCTAATTGAAAAGGATCCTTGTGGGAAGAAGAACTTCTTCGTAGCCATAAGGCCTGCCCAGAAGTGTGAGTCCCCGGGTTTCCAAAGAACTTGGGACACAGCTTGAGAGCTGATGGCGTGAATCACTCGCTCGTTGGGAGACCCCAAGAGGAAGGTATGATGCAGTTCAGCAGCAAGTTTTCCCTCAGAAAGAAACCAAGGTTATCGAACCAGTAGGAGCAGCAACTCTTCAGAAGGTTGTTGTTGGCCGCACGGCGCGACACGATCACCAACGTGGAACCTGCACACAACACAATCAAAGTATTTTGCCCCAAAGAAATAGTGAGGTTGTCAATCTCACCGGCTTGCTGAAAACAAAGGATTAAACGTCTCGTGTGGAAAATGAGTATTAAATTGCAGAGAATGACAAAGGAACAGTTTGCAGTTTGTGATTGTTTAATCAGTGTAAAAGAATGGACCGGGGTCCACAGTTCACTAGTGGTGTCTCTCTATAAAAGATAACTAACATGTTGGGTGAACAAATTACAGCTGGGCAATTGACAAATAGTGAGCACATGACAATGCATATATATGACATGTTGACTACTATGATATTTAATTGGGCATTACGACAAGATACATAGACCGTTATCCAACAGCATCTATGACTAATAATCCACCGCTGGGTTGTCGTCCGAGTTCCCCGTTGGTATTAAGTTGCAAGCAACGGATAATTGCATTAAGTAAAGCGCGTAATGTAAACAAACACATATGCCCGTGGACATAGCATCGTTAGGTTATCCCTAGTGGCAACAGCACATCCACAACCTTAGAACTTTCTGTCACTATCCCAGGTTAAACGGAGGCATGAACCCGCTATCTAGCATAAATACTCTCTCTTGAAGTTACAAGCATCTACTTGGCCAAAGCATCTACGAGTAACGGAAAGCATGCAAGATCTTAAATAACATATAAGATAAATTGATAATCAACTTGACATAGTATTCAATATTCATCGGATCCCAGCAAACACAACATGTAGCGTTACAATAATATGATCTTGATCATGTAGGGCATCTCACAAGATCTAAACATGATGTCACAAAGTGGAGAGACAACCATCTAGCTACTGCTATGGACCCGTTGTCCAAGGATGAACTACTCACGTATCACTCCGGAGGCAGGCATGGCGATGTAGAAGCCTCCGGTGACGATTCCCCTCTCTGGCAGGGTGCCGGGAAGAGGTTCAGAACCCTCCCGAGCTAGGGTTGACGGCGGCGTCGTCTCTGGAACTTTTCGTGGATATTTACTCAGGTACTTAGGTTTTCGCGTCGGGGGGGATAAGTAGGCGAAAGGGCGGCGGCTGCGGACCCCCGAGGGGCCCACACCACCCTAGGGCGCGGCAGAGGGGGTGCCGCGCCCTAGGTGCGTGTGGCCACCTGGTGGCCCTCCGCTGTTGCTCCTTCGCTCCGTCAGGCGTGTTTTGGAAAAATAGGCACCCCGTGTAGTTTCGTCCAATTCCGAGAATATTTCAGACTAGCTTTTCTGGAATACAAAAACAGCAGAAAACAGGAACTGGCACTTTGGCATCTTGTTAATAGGTTAGTCCCAAAAAATGTATAAAAGTGATATAAAGTAGATACAAAACATGTAGCAATTGGTATAAAACAAGCATGGAACATCAAAAATTATAGATACGTTTGAGACGTATCAGCATCCCCAATCTTAGTTCCTACTCGTCCTCGAGTAGGTAAACGATAAAAACAAAATAATTTTTGTAGTGACATGCTACCATCATAATCTTGATCATATAATATTGCAAGGCAAATGTAAATGAATGAAGTGATCCAAGTCAATGGTCAATAATTTGTTAGCAAATAGAAAATGAGTAAACAATGAATCACACAAGCTAAACGTTTTCATGAATAGTACTTTTGAGACAAGCATCAAACAGTTTTGCATAAGTGTTAACTCATAAAGCAATAGTTTCTAATAAAAGGTATTCAATCAACACAAAGGAAGAATTTAGTTTCAGCATTTGCTTCAACTTTCAACATATTTATCTCATGGATATTGTCAACACAAAGTAGTATAACAAGTTCAATGCATTGCATATAACACATGTTGTAACATAGTTGACACTAGTGTTTTCTTGTGGAAGACAGAAAGAATAGGAAAACTGACTCAACCTAAAAGTAAAAGAAAGGCCCTTCGCAGAGGGAAGCAGGGATTAAGTCATGTGCTAGAGCTTTTAGATTTTTGAAAGCATATAGAGATTGTATAAAATATTTGATACTCCTCCCAACCTTGCTAACACAAGCTATGGCTAACCGAATCCTCGGGTGCCTTCCATCAATCACATAACATGGAGGAGTATCTATTTTTTAGAGGTGTTTGTTATTTGTCAATGAATTGTAGCGGGTGAGTGATACGTCCAAAACGTATCTATAATTTTTGATTGTTTCATGCCATTTTTATGCTTTTAGCACTTGTTTTATATTAAGTTTATTATTTATTTGGACTAACCTACTAATAGTTGCAAAAGTGCACAATGTTCTTGTTTTACTCTTTGATGTGTAGAAATTATCAAGAATACAAGAGGAAACCTTGTTGGAGTCGAATTGGGACTTTCCTGAAATCTGTCTGAGAACTTTTTACGAAGATTGCCAGTTTGACCCTCGAAGATGACGTCAAATGGAGACCTGGCTGTTACGAAAGTTGTCACAATTTTCCATACGAAGATTTTAAGCCCGAGATCAGCCCAATCGGAGTTCGGACGCGGCCTGTAGGCCCGTTTTGGTGGAACCCTAAAAGGGGGTGACGGAAATCCGAGAAGATATATAAAGGGAGGAAACCTAATTCGTGGAGGACTCCTCCACCCACGAATTTCAGCCACCAAAAGCCACGTTTTTGCCTCCCCCATGGATCCCATCTCCATGGGGGAGGGCTCCCAAGAAGCCATGAAGGAGGGAGGCTAAGGGGCGGCGCTCCCCAAGCTTGCCGGCGGCGGGGAAAGGAGTTCCCCGCACCGCCGGCGCCGCCGCCGCCCTGCGCCGCCGCGCTGCCCCTCTCCGCCGTCTTCACCGCCATCTCCATCACCATCTCCTCCTTGTATTCAGTGGTTCATCCTCCCACAAACCTCTGTACCGTCCTATGTAAACATGGTGTTTGATGCTATAATATTTATCCTATGATTTACATCATGTTTCCGTAGTTTATTTGTCTTTTGATTGCTTAATTGAATGCATGAGGTTCATTAGAGTTGTATGTCTATATGGTGCTGTCCTTTGGTGTCCATTATATTTGTGCGCGCATGGATCAAACACCCTAGGGTTGGTAGTATTTGTAACGAAGCGGGGGAAGTTCTGCCGGAGTGACAGAAACCTGAGAACGCGAACCGATTAGTTGCACGTATGGGAGTAAGAGGACCTTGAACTTAAGGCTATGGTTGGGGAAACCTTAATGCATTGTTAGTATTTGCGGATGCTTTCTAACAATCCAATCATATAGTACTTGTAATCCCAAGTAGTGGAGTGCATGTATATTTAGCCTCTCCCACATAGAAAACTGCATCGAAGACAATGAACCAAGTACCTTCACTAATTAATCTTGGACAAAGCCACCACAATTACCACCACTTTTCCACACTCATGGTACTGTTAGTATATGGTTACTTAGTGTATTTTATTGCTGCAGCACTAACATTTACTTTCTTGTATTTATTATCTTGCAAAACTACCTCTCATACCCGTATTGCTACCGTAGTTTTATTTCTAGATAATGCAAACGTTTAGTGTGCGTAGAGTTGTATCAGTGGTTGATAGAACTTGAGAGAATACTTATCCTACCTTTAGCTCCTCGTTGGGTTCGACACTCTTACTTATCGAAAAGGCTACACGCGATCCCCTATACTTGTGGGTTATCAAGACCTTTTCTGGCGCCGTTGCCGGGGAGCCATAGCGTAGGTTAATGTTCTTGTGTGCACTTGTTTGCTTTATCTCTAAGTAGTTTTTATTTTCAGTATTAAGTTGTTCTTTATCTTACTATGGATAGGGAATGCGAATTACAAAAAAAATTAGGTGTAGTTGTTATCTAAAAACGTTTTCAAAAAGAAAAGTGATTGGAAAGATGAGTAATGGTTAAATGGGGGTCGACCTTGAACACTTGTGTTCATGCCTATGAAACCAAAACAAATCTTTCCATGGAAGCTTTTCATTAAAAACATGTAAATATTGTAAATATTGTGTATATACCTCTGTACATAAAAATAAAATGCTAATTATAGTCTTTAGTTAATTGAAAGTTGATAGTTTTACTTTGCTGTCCAGAAACAGATTTTCTGTGCTCCACCGTATTAAATGTTTAAAATCACCAGAACGTGATCTTGATCTGAAATTTCTTGAGTGCAAAGTGATGCTTATTAGCTTTCTTTCATTAGACTAACTTTTTCTGATTTAAGGTACGTAGATAGGTCGAAAAATTCGATCTTTACTGACTGTTCTGTTTAGACAGATTTTGTGCTTCTCTGTAAATAAAATCGTGATAAATCTCAGAATAGTATTTTGACTTGAAAATTTTTGTGCATAAACCTGAGATTATTATCTTTCTTTCATTAGACTAAAGTTTTTCGATTTGAGCTACTTAACTATCTCGTTGAATGCCATCTTTACGGACTGTTCAGTTTTGACAGATTTCTTTGTTTATTCAATATTGTACTTGGTGTTGTTAGTTTCATTAGTTTTTCGACGGACAACGGAAATCATGAACACCTTAGTATATACAGTGGCTAATGTTGAGTAAAAATTATAAAACTTGTCAATGCTTGAACATGAGTGGATTTTATTTAATGAGTACTAACCCTACTAATGAGTTTTGTGAAGTTTTATGTGGATGTAGCTTATAAGATCTAATCAATATGGTGATATGAGATGAATAAGAAGACGCAAGAGCTCAAGCTTGGGGATGTGTAGGTGCATCCCAAGAACATATTCAAGAAGATACAATCATCTAAGCTTGGGGATGCCCGAGTCATCCCCCTATTCATCAACTAACATGAGGTTGTCTCGTTCATACTCTATATTACCCGTCCACATGATATGTATTGTCTTAACTTGTATTATAATTGCTTTTATATGTCTTGGTTTTACCTTCTTTAGTTTTATTAGGCTCCTTATTTGGTTTCGATTGCTTCTTTACTTTCACTTATAAATTCAAAATAACAAAAATATTTTCTTTTGTTTTGCTTCTTTGTTTGGTTCTTTATTTTAATTTTATTTGGGTTTTACTTTTGATTTTTATTTAGAGTTTTCCTTGCTGTAGCTAGCATGTTTAGGTCTTGCTTAGCCTCTGGTTTCTTAGTTTATCAAAAATAAAGTACCAAGTTTTATCCATTTAGCTTAGTTGATACATATGTAAAAAGTGATTTTCTGTTTTCGGTATCTACTGCTTATTGCGCGATTTTTCATATTTTACTGGAAGCTCTAAAAATCACGAAAAAATTACTGATGTTGTAGCACCTAATCCTCTGCATGTACAAAAATTGGCTAAAATTTCGGGCATGTTTAAGTGCACCTAAAAATTGCGTTTTCCAGCTGCTGTTTTTCTGGACAGATTCTGACTTTTGTTGCAAGAGTGGCCTCTTTTCGTTTTCATTTGATTTTTAATGGTTCTTACCTTTCATTTATAAGTTGGCCATTTAAGCAACCTTTCTGTAACTTAAAAACAAAATTTTATTTGGTTTAATAGTAGCACTTGGGAAATATTATCTATTGTACTAATGTCTAACCGCAGAAAAGAATGGGAAAGTTTTTGTGTTGAAGTTTTTTCACAGAGAATGAAGGAACACCAAACTATGGAATATTGAAGAATTACCAAAGTCATAAGCTTGGGGATGTCCCCGCATCCCTCTTCATCAATAACCCCACGGTTTGCAAACCTTTAAACTTTGTTTTTTGAGCAACATAGGAACTTAACTAAACTTGAAGCGGCTGTATTTTATTATCTATTTATCTTAGCATCAAACACCAGTTACATTAATAAGTGGATCGTCACATATTTTATTTATCCTCTGTTTTCAATGTTTACTTGGTTAATGGATTACTTGTTGAAACTTAAAAATGATGTGTGAATAATACTGTTTAGTAGTTTATGTTTTCTTATGGTTAGTCTCAACTAGCTAATAGTGCATATTATGTTATTTTGATATCAACATGCATTGTCCTGTTCATAAGATGGTATGGTATTGTGGTATCCTCCTCTGAATAATTCACTTGAATCGACTTGGCACATGCTCACACATGTTATGACTGAAAAATAAAAGTCAATTAAGCCTTGATGATCTATTTTGCCTCAGAGTTTTAGTATCGTTTTTATGCCTCCGTTAATTTTATTTTGTCGCAAGCATGATTATGACCGTTATCGCTCTCGTGGTTGTCGCTTCCCAGTCTATTGCTAGCCTTCACTTGTACTGAGCGGGAATGCTGCTCGTGCATCCAAATCCTTAAAACCAAGTTATCCCAAAGAGTCCACCAAAAAATTCCTATGCATGGTATTTCAAGCCATTCCAAGTAAATTTGCATGTGCTACCTTTAAAACCTTCAAAATATTTCTCTTTTTGTGTCAATGTTTACTAGCTCATGAGGAATTAGTGTGGTTATTCTTTATTCTATTTGTCAAATGGACTTTTACACCTGGACTAGTGGCATATACATCCGCTTATCCAATAACTTGCAAAAAGAGCTGGCAACGGGGTGCCCAGTCCCAATTAATTACAACTTTAACCAATTAATTCTCTTCACACTTTTGCCCTGATTCATCAGTAAGCAATGACAAACAGTGAAATACCTGAATGTGTGTAAACCAAAGAGAAAGAGGGATGATCTGCCTTGCTGGTAGAAATAACGTCCTTCATGGGAGCCGCTCTTAAAAGTCCGTTTGACAGGTAGAATACTGTTCTCACCCGCTACCATTCGTTGACAATTAACAAACACCTCTCAAAACATTTTTACCTCTGTTTTTAAAACAAAAAGCTCTAGCACGTGTTAATCCCTGCTTCCCTCTGCGAAGGGCCAATCTTTTATTTTTATGTTGAGTCACCATCCTTTCTTTGAGCACTTCTTCGAGAGCATAGCTGTCGTTCTTAGTGTAATGTGCTTGTCCCAGAATACGATTAATTGAGGTATAACCATGATGCTTTTATCTTTGATATCTCTATATCTAGTCTTCACTTGAACTTCAGAGGTGCCTTGGCATTTATGTTTTGCTCCACAATTAAGGGCAAGCGAGATACCACTCTATCATGCTTTATTATGGTCATTACAATCTTGTTGATGTTTATAAATTTCATGTTATAAGCTCTTAGTTCGTTGATACTTTTCATTAGGAAACATGATTGCTAAGTTTTATTATCCATACATCATGCAATTGTTAAAGACCTGATCATAGCATTTACAATCAAAAATTATTTTGTTATCATTTACCTACTCGAGGACGAGCAGGAATTAAGCTTGGGGATGTTGATACGTCCAAAACGTATCTATAATTTTTGATTGTTTCATGCCATTTTTATGCTTTTAGCACTTGTTTTATATTAAGTTTATTATTTATTTGGACTAACCTACTAATAGTTGCAAAAGTGCACAATGTTCTTGTTTTACTCTTTGATGTGTAGAAATTATCAAGAATACAAGAGGAAACCTTGTTGGAGTCGAATTGGGACTTTCCTGAAATCTGTCTGAGAACTTTTTACGAAGATTGCCAGTTTGACCCTCGAAGATGACGTCAATGGAGACCTGGCTGTTACGAAAGTTGTCACAATTTTCCATACGAAGATTTTAAGCCCGAGATCAGCCCAATCGGAGTTCGGACGCGGCCTGTAGGCCCGTTTTGGTGGAACCCTAAAAGGGGGTGACGGAAATCCGAGAAGATATATAAAGGGAGGAAACCTAATTCGTGGAGGACTCCTCCACCCACGAATTTCAGCCACCAAAAGCCACGTTTTTGCCTCCCCCATGGATCCCATCTCCATGGGGGAGGGCTCCCAAGAAGCCATGAAGGAGGGAGGCTAAGGGGCGGCGCTCCCCAAGCTTGCCGGCGGCGGGGAAAGGAGTTCCCCGCACCGCCGGCGCCGCCGCCGCCCTGCGCCGCCGCGCTGCCCCTCTCCGCCGTCTTCACCGCCATCTCCATCACCATCTCCTCCTTGTATTCAGTGGTTCATCCTCCCACAAACCTCTGTACCGTCCTATGTAAACATGGTGTTTGATGCTATAATATTTATCCTATGATTTACATCATGTTTCCGTAGTTTATTTGTCTTTTGATTGCTTAATTGAATGCATGAGGTTCATTAGAGTTGTATGTCTATATGGTGCTGTCCTTTGGTGTCCATTATATTTGTGCGCGCATGGATCAAACACCCTAGGGTTGGTAGTATTTGTAACGAAGCGGGGAAGTTCTGCCGGAGTGACAGAAACCTGAGAACGCGAACCGATTAGTTGCACGTATGGGAGTAAGAGGACCTTGAACTTAAGGCTATGGTTGGGGAAACCTTAATGCATTGTTAGTATTTGCGGATGCTTTCTAACAATCCAATCATATAGTACTTGTAATCCCAAGTAGTGGAGTGCATGTATATTTAGCCTCTCCCACATAGAAAACTGCATCGAAGACAATGAACCAAGTACCTTCACTAATTAATCTTGGACAAAGCCACCACAATTACCACCACTTTTCCACACTCATGGTACTGTTAGTATATGGTTACTTAGTGTATTTTATTGCTGCAGCACTAACATTTACTTTCTTGTATTTATTATCTTGCAAAACTACCTCTCATACCCGTATTGCTACCGTAGTTTTATTTTCTAGATAATGCAAACGTTTAGTGTGCGTAGAGTTGTATCAGTGGTTGATAGAACTTGAGAGAATACTTATCCTACCTTTAGCTCCTCGTTGGGTTCGACACTCTTACTTATCGAAAAGGCTACACGCGATCCCCTATACTTGTGGGTTATCAGTGAGAACAGTATTCTACCTGTCAAACGGACTTTTAAGAGCGGCTCCCATGAAGGACGTTATTTCTACCAGCAAGGCAGATCATCCCTCTTTCTCTTTGGTTTACACACATTCAGGTATTTCACTGTTTATCATTGCTTACTGATGAATCAGGGCAAAAGTGTGAAGAGAATTAATTGGTTAAATTTGTAATTAATTGGGACTGGGCACCCCGTTGCCAGCTCTTTTTGCAAAATTATTGGATAAGCGGATGTATATGCCACTAGTCCAGGTGTAAAAGTCCATTCAACTAATAGAATAAAGAATAACCACACTAATTCCTCATGAGCTTGTAAACATTGACACAAAAAGGGAATAATAACATTTTGAATAATTTAAAGGTAGCACATGAAAATTTTACTTAGAGTGACAAGGAAATACCTCATATAGGTAGTTATGGTGGACACAAATGGCATGGAAGCATTGACACAAAAAGGGAATAATAACATTTTGAATAATTTAAATGTAGCACATGAAAAATTTACTTTGAGTGACAAGGAAATACCACATATAGGTAGTTATGGTGGACACAAATGGCATGGATTTTGGCTCAAGGATTTGGATGCACGAGAAGCATTCCCTCTCAGTACAGAGTTTAGGCTAGCAAGGTTATGTAAGCAAACAAGAATATCAACCCGTACACCAAGTTTTATATGACAAACATATTGCAAACGTTATAAAACTTCATACCGTCTTCCTTGTTAACCAAACCCTGTTATTAGAAAATATCTAGACCTTAGAGATACCACCGATGCAAACCAAATTTTCAACAAGCTTTACGGTAGTTCTTCACTAATAGGCTTAACTAATGTGATGCACAATTTAATCATGATCTACTTGTTAACTCAAAACAATTGACAAGCATCAAGTTATCCAAATTAGTGATCTACAAGATTAAGCAAGTTTTTCCTTATACCAATTATCACATGCAACATTTTCTGAACCAACCAAACACCCATCAATTTATTTCATCAACTTTCCAAATAGATATAAGTGAAGCAAGAGACTACTTTCTACAAAAGAAAGCTAATAGCTCTGACAAGAGATACATGAAAATAAGAGCTAAAAGCTGAACAGCGCTAGATATGAATACTCAACAAATATAAGTGAAGAATAGGAGTATTCTCATGAAAAAGCGGAGCGTGTCTCTATCCCAATCAAGAATGCTAGGGTCCAGTCAAGCTTTATTGAAAATAAAAATGCAATACTAAAAATAAAAGCACACAGACGCTCCAAGAAAAGCACATATGATGTGAAATAATTAAAATATAGTTTCACTAGAGATGACCTGATAATTTTGACGATGAAGAAGGGGATGCCTTGGGCATCCCCAAGCTTATATGCTTGAGTCTTCTTGAAATATGCTGGGGAGATCCATGGGAGCCTCCCCAAGCTTAAGCTCTTCACTCTTCTCGATCCTATTATATCATCCTTCTCTCTAGACCCTTGAAAACTTCCGTCATACCAAACTCGAAGTAGATCTCATTAGAGGGTTAGTGCATAATCAAAAACTCACATGTTCTATATAGGCACAATATGATTTGTTACTTTAAACATTATCTACAGCCACTGATGTTATGTGAAGCTCTTCCACCCAAAAAAGAATTTCACTCAACACTAGTAAAAGAGAGAATGCAAAATAAAAAGGCGTAATCTGTCTAAAACAGAACAATCCGCAAAGACGAATTTTTCCGAGGCACTTAAAATGCTCAGATCGAAAAACTCTAGTCTAATGAAAGATTCAGACATTCATAAAGATTACGCACAAAAAAATTCAGATTTAATTAAGAATCTGGTGATTTTAGGAATTTCGTACAGTGAACAGCAAAAATCTGTTCCTGCGCAGCAATCAAAATTAAGCATCGTCTTAACATTAGAGGCTACTCTTGGCACAACAATGCAACAAAATAAAGATACAAAGGAGTTGCTACAGAAGTAAACATCCTCCTTGACCCAATAAAAGAAAAATTGCAGAAGTAAAAATAATGGGTTGCCTCACATAAGCGCTTTTCTTTAACGCCTTTTAGCTAGGCACAAAGCATGCATCAAGTATTACCAAGTGAAGAAAGGTCTAATTCATCAAAAGCTTCATCAAGAACAGGGTTTGTCACACTAGGACTTTTTAGTTTACGTAATTCTTGGGAATAAAATTTAAATAGAACATTATGTGACTCACCCTCAAGCTCATTGAACACGTTATCCATTTTAAACACACCCGTGGGTTTTGGTTTAGAAATTTTTGGCACATACATAAATTTTTGCTCTCTCCCCACAAAAGCCTTTTGCTTTTTAGTTTTAAAAGAGGTAAAAGTAGAACTTATTACATCCATAGCCTCCTTTAATTCACCAATCCTAAGATTTTGATTATCTTGAATAGTACTAGTTTCTAAAACAGCAATTCTTTCATTAATGGTTCCCAGTGATTCATCAACTTTGCTAGTACTATCAAGGAGATTTGGCAAATTTTTCTCTATAGACTCCAATTTCTTTATAACATCTTGCAAGGTAATCTCATTTTTAATGTTACTAACAGGTGGCGTTCCTACTAGACTCTCAATAATATAACTAGCTTCCAACGCAGGAGTACCAAGAAAGTTACCTCCTGTCAAAGTGTCCAAGACATATCTATACCAGCTAGTTATGCCAACATAAAAATTTCTAAGCAGGATCATGGTGGAATATTTTTTAGTACACCTACGATGAGCATCGCTGATTCTATACCAAGCATTTTTCAAACTTTCTCCACTTTGTTGCTTAAAAGATCGAACCTCAACCTCAGGAACCGAAACATGATGAGCCGAACCAGACATGATAACTAACAGAAAACAAAACTGAAAATAAACTAGATGCAAGTAACTAATTTTTTGTGTTTTTGATAATTGAAAGCAAACAAGATAAAATAAAATAAACTAAGCAAGACAAAACAAAGTAAAGAGATTGGAAGCGTGAAACTCCCCTTGCAGAAGACTGTTTTCTCCCCGGCAACGGCGCCAGAAAAAGAGCTTGATGGCGTGAATCACACGCTCGTTGGGAGACCCCAAGAGGAAGGTATGATGCAGTTCAGCAGCAAGTTTTCCCTCAGAAAGGAGCCAAGGTTATCGAACCAGTAGGAGCAGCAACTCTTCAGAAGGTTGTTGGTGGCCGCACGACGCAACACGATCACCAACGTGGAACCTGCACACAACACAATCAAAGTACTTTGCCCCAACGAAACAGTGAGGTTGTCAATCTCACCGGCTTGGTGAAAACAAAGGATTAAACGTCTTGTGTGGAAAATGAGTATTAAATTGCAGAGAATGAAAAAGGAACAGTTTGCAGTTTGTGGTTGTTTAATCAGTGTAAAAGAATGGACCGGGGTCCACAGTTCACTAGTGGTGTCTCTCCATAAAAGATAACTAACATGTTGGGTGAACAAATTACAGCTAGGCAATTGACAAATAGTGAGCGCATGACAATGCATATATATGATATGTTGACTACTATGATATTTAATTGGGCATTACGACAAGATACATAAACCATTATCCAACAACATCTATGACTAATAATCCACCGCCGGGTTGTCATCCGAGTCCCCCGTTGGTATTAAGTTGCAAGCAACGGATAATTGCATTAAGTAAAGCGCGTAATGTAAACAAACATATATACCCGTGGACATAGCATCGTTAGGTTATCCCTAGTGGCAACAGCACATCCACAACCTTGGAACTTTCTGTCACTATCCCAGGTTAAACGGAGGCATGAACCCACTATCTAGCATAAATACTCTCTCTTGGAGTTACAAGCATCTACTTGGCCAAAGCATCTACGAGTAACGGAAAGCATGCAAGATCTTAAATAACATATAAGATAAATTGATAATCAACTTGACATAGTATTCAATATTCATCGGATCCCAGCAAACACAACATGTAGCATTACAATAATATGATCTTGATCATGGAGGGCAGCTCACAAGATCTAAACATGATGGCACGAAGTGGAGAGACAACCATCTAGCTACTGCTATGAACCCGTAGTCCAAGGATGAACTACTCACGCATCACTCCGGAGGCAGGCATGGCGATGTAGAAGCCTCCAGTGACGATTCCCCTCTCCGGCAGGGTGCCGGGAAGAGGTTCTGAACCCTCCCGAGCTAGGGTTGACGGCGGCGGCGTCTCTGTCACTTTTCGTGGATATTTGCTCAGGTACTTAGGGTTTTCGCGTCGGGGGGAATAAGTAGGCGAAAGGGCGGCGGCTGCGGACCCCCGAGGGGCCCACACCACCCTAGGGCAAGGCAGAGGGGGGCCGCGCCCTAGGTGCGTGTGGCCACCTGGTGGCCCTCCTCTGTTGCTCCTTCGCTCCGTGAGGCGTGTTCTGGAAAAATAGGCACCCCCGTGTAGTTTCGTCCAATTCTGAGAATATTTCCAGACTAGCTTTTCTGGAATACAAAAACAGCAGAAAACAGGAACTGACACTTCGGCATCTTGTTAATAGGTTAGTCCCAAAAAATGTATAAAATTGATATAAATTAGATGCAAAACATGTAGCAATTGGTATAAAACAAGCATGGAACATCAAAAATTATAGATACGTTTGAGACGTATCAAGAGCCCACATACTTCCTCCTAAGGAGGGTTTGCCAAACTCCATCTTCAGAGAGAAGTTTAAAGAGCCATTTACCAAGCAAGGCTCTATTCTTGACCTCAAGGTCATGGACTCCGATCCCTCCTTGGTCTTTAGGACAGAAAACCACACTCCATTTAGTCAGCCGATATTTTTTTCTTCTCGCTATCCCCTTGCCAAAAGAATCTAGACCAGAAATAATCCAATCGTTTCAAGACTCCTTTGGGTAGTTGGAAGAATGAAATCATATACAGTACCATATTTGTTAGTACTGAGTTTATGAGAACCAATCTTCCCCCCAGGGATAGGAGTTTGCCTTTCCAGTTATTTAGCCGTACTTGCAGTCTTTCCTCCACCTTTTTCCATTCAGTATTTGTGAGTCTCCGATAATGAATCGGAATTCCCAAATAGTTGATAGGAAATTGACCTTGCGTACAGCCGAAAAGTTCAGCATACAAGGCGGCGTTTTCTTGAGCCTCGCCAAAACAAAATAATTCACTTTTATGGAAATTTATCTTAAGACCCGAAAGTTTCTCGAAAGCTGACAAAATCAACTTTAGATTACGAGCCTTTTCGATGCCATGTTCCATAAAAAGAATTGTATCGTCGGCATATTGAAGAATCGACAAACCACCATCGACTAGATGAGGAATGACTCCTTCAATCTGGCCTTCAGACTTAGCGCGTTCGATCAAGATAGCCAACATATCAGCCACTATATTAAATAGTATTGGCGATAATGAGTCACCTTGTCTAAGGCCTTTTTTGGTTTGGAAGTATTTGCCAGTGTCATCATTGACTTTAATGGCTACACTTCCTCCCGAAACAAAGCTATCTATTAACGCTCTCCACTCAGTAGAAAAACCTTTCATTCTGAGAGTCTGTTGAAGGAAAGACCAATTGACTTTATCATAAGCCTTCTCAAAATCAATTTTAAGGATTACCCCATTCAGCTTTTTCCTATGTAGTTCATGAACTGTTTCATGTAGGATCGCCACCCCATCGAGAATGTTCCGATCTTGCATGAACGCCGTCTGAGACGGATGAACCACATGATCCGCCACACTGTTCAGTCGAATCGTAGCAATTTTGGTGAATATTTTAAAACTAACATTAAGAATGCATATAGGTCTGAATTGCTGAATCATTTCTGCCTCATTAATCTTAGGTAATAAAATTATCTCACCAAAATTAAGACGAAACAACTCTAATTGTCCGCATGTAGACAAGCGAACAGTTCAAGGAGAGCATACTTGATAACATCCCAGAAGTTCTTGTAGAACTCAGCCGGGAAACCATCAGGTCCAGGTGTTGTATTATGTTTCATTTGGAAAACCGCCTTTCTCACTTCATCCTCTGAGTAGAGGTCGGTAATTAGGCTATTTTCCTCATCTGAAACCTGGGGTATATCATCTGTTCTAGACTCATCCAAAGTAAATTTTCCTTCCTCTGGAGCTCCAAACAGACTTTAATAGTAGTTAGTAATATAAGACTTGAGTTGTTCATGACCCTCAATCGTTCCCTCGTCCTGAATAAGAGAATGAATACGCTTTTTCCTGTGTCTGCCATGGGCAATACTATGGAAATATCGAGTATTCGAGTCCCCTTCAAGGATGAATTGGGCTTTGGACCATTTATACCATTTTAACTCCTCCCGCAGTAGTTTCGTTATATGTGCATTAGATTGGCTCTTAAGTTCAATCTCTTGCGTAGATAATAGTCTAACTTCTGCTAATGCCTCTAGAGCATCAATTATGGAGGATAGCCTTAACTTTTCTTTTTTAAGTAAACTAGTAGTATGACGAGCCCAACCAGTTAGGTGCGTGCGTAAAGCACGGATCTTATTGTTCCACCTCTGGATGGGCGTATCACCAGCTACCGGTCTTTCCCAAATTCTTTTGACCATCTCATGGAAACCCTCCCGATGCAACCATCCAAGTTCAAACTTGAAGCGCGGGTTACACAGTGGTTTAGGCATACCGTGGTCAAAAGAATGGGAGCATGGTCCGACAAACCCTCAATACGTTCTAGAGCCCGTACCGACACCAATGGGAACCTGGATTCCTAATCAGTATCCATCAGTACACGGTCTAACTTTTCGTATGTGGGTTCAGGGAGAGAGTTAGCCCAAGTAAACTGTCTCCCCACCATTGATATATCTCTTAAGTTCAAGCTGTCAATGACTGTATTAAACAAAAGAGGCCAACGGCTGTCAAACCGTCCTCTACTCGGTGCGGATTGTCTTTTGCCAAGTTAACCATCTCACAGAGGAAAGGCGTCTTAGCCTCCTCCTGGGCCGGCCCATACACAGCAACAAGACTCCAAATGAAACTGTCGGATTTATTATGGATGTGCATTTTGATATGAAAATCAACATCCGAAACCTCCAACACTTCCATGGTATCAGTCTTGATGCCTAGTAAAATGCCCCCAGAGCGGCCATGGGGAGGACGAGAGTACCAATCAAATTCTATACCGCCCGAAAGTCGGTTCAATAGAGTTTGTGAGAACTCACGCCTTCCCGTCTCAGAAATAGCTAAGAAATCCAAATTATGATCCCGAATGCAACCAGCAAAGTGCAAATGTTTAGCCAAGTCACCAAGACCTCTGCTATTTGCGAACATGCCATTCATTGGGAAACCTTGGGGGATTTGGATAACTTTGCCCGTTTCCGGGACGACTTGTTGGCGGTAGATTTTGATTTCCGACCGGATGCTTTTAACTCATACAATGAGCCCAAACCGTCGTCATCTAAACCAACCCCCGACACTTCACCAATTAGATGAGAAAGAAGCTAACCATCTAATGTGACATTCGCTTCTTCTTCATCCATATAGGTGGCCGTCAACCCAGTCGAAGCTTTAGGAATAACCGTAAGACAGTCAAATTCCATTTGCCTCAAGACTTTGGTTGAAACATGTACTTGAAATTTACTACTACCAAGATTAACTCATACACTAGTAAGCTTTGACTGAATGGAATTAGGAGAAAACGAAAGAAAAGATTTTGAACTCATTTCCGTACTGAGATAGTCCAAGTTGTGCGCGGCTTTGCGACGCATGGCCTTCTTCAAGGAGTCCTCATCCATCGCAGACACCCCGTCCAACGCCATTCCGAACCTCACACTACGACGGGGCGGAGTGACCCCATCGGCAAAAGCCGACACAGTGGGAGGTGGAGTGGAAGGCGTGACAGGGGCTCCGTCCATGTACGTAGCCACCGGGGAAGCACTAGCATGGGTCGGCAATGGCGATGTAGCAGCCGGCCCAGCTAGTGCAGCAGCAGCAGCAGATGTAGCAGCGTGAGACGGGTGAGTCTTTGTCGGAGTCGTGACTGCACCCATCCCTACCGCACCTGAAGCAAGTCCATCCAGGGGAGGCTGCGGTGAAGTAGAAGCCTCCCCGGAGACCAGCCCAGCACCGCCAGCCTGGAGATCCAGCCCAACGGGTGAGCAAGCAACAATATCGCCCAGGCTTGGTGTCGAATCGGCCCGGTGCATGTGCTGCCCGGCCCACCCTGCCGCGCCTTCCTCCCGCGACGCAGCCGTGGCCGCGAGCGACCCAGTTGGGCCGTGACCCATCACCGACGCGCGGTCGGCCTCCTCCATCACCTGTGAGCCAGGCAGGGCCTCTAGAGCCCCTTCTGGGCCGTTACCCACCGCCGGCGCGTGGTGAGCTATTGACGTCGCCTGCGAACCGATCTGGGCCTCCAGCGCCCCTTCTGGGCTGGAATCCGTCACCTGCTCGCAGTAAACCGCCTCCTGTCGCCACTCTAGCCTAGAAGGGTTGGCCAACGATCTAACACAGGCAGCCCCGTCTCCTGCTGAGAAGGGGTAGCAACCGGGAACAGTGCATCATCGTCAGCTCGCATAAGGCTCGGCAAGTCCCGACTAATCCTTGCTACTATCTCGAGCCCCCGAGGAGATTTCGGGTTCGGATTGTACAGAGTGATAGCAAAATTCATCTTCTGAGTAGTAGTGTGCAAAGTGGCCACGGTTTTTCCAAAATTAGCCGCACCCGAGGATTGACTTGTATCAACGTCCATACTTGTATTCTGCGACGCATTCATACTAGGGGGCTTCCGTGGAGTCCTCCAAACCCTCCTCAACACCGCCATACTCGTCATTTGCATCATCTCCCTTGCGACGCTAGAAATAAGGAATGAACTTTGTATCAGGAACAAAATCCGTTGACTCACGGCAGAAAATGAATGCATACTCCTTTAGCTTAACCACACAAGCCGTGCCAACATAAGCTCCAGTCGAGTCCTGCTGCTTGTCCAAGGGCTTGGAACAAGGCATCCCAACCAGGATACGGACAATGCCTCTGCTCCTCAGCGTGACAAGATCAACATCCAGAGTCGTCCCAATCAAGGAACAACAGCCCAAATACCAAGAAAATGCCCAACAAGATATGGAACCCCTGAACATGGACCCAAACCTGCTCCAGCACCCTCATCGGCAGAACAACTTTTTTCTTCCAAACAGAAATAGTGGCTTGGGCTGTGAAGGAGTGGATACCCAACTGCATACCATCCATACGCTTAAGATCCTCAAAAGAAGGAAACCCAATCAGAAAGGCATCCGTACCATGGGGTACAGCCTCCACATGACGAGATGGAGGGAAACATCCTGGCAAGCAGGCTCTGAACGGCTGACGCAGGCACTGGATCGCCTACGATTTTCACCAAAGCCGTGGGAGAGCTTGAGGGAGACAAATGAGGCTTGTACACACTATCCGGTAACTGCGCAAAAATTGTGTCCTCCAAACCATAGCCAGCAGAAAAGGTCGTGGGCTTCGGTAACCGAAGAGTCGGGCACCTGAGAGTCGGATGCGCCCCATTATCACAGACAAGGCAGTAGTGCTGCACATGACACCCCTTCGTAGAGTGAGTATCAACCACACACTTCCAGCATTTAGAAGATTTCTTGGCTTTACCAGTAACCCCAGTCTTTACCTCAATGTGCCCTTCCGGATCAGCTGCCGGAGAAACCCCATCCGCACTAGCAGCCTCAGACACAACAGTGGTAGCCACAGCAGTCTGTTGCACAAACAAATGCTGACCCTGCATGGTAGCTCTCGGTGGCGCGAAGAACTGCTCCGTCAAAACTAGAGGCGGCTGATATACGGGAGGCTAAAATTGTTGCGGGATCAGAGGCTGCTGAACAACTCTTTTCTTCTTCCTCTTGGGTCGTGGCCCCTACCCGCTGTCTGTGGCATCGGAGGGACGAGCTGCTGCTGAAACTGTTGGTACACGGGTGATGGCATCAGCGGCGGGTACTGCATCTGCTGCGGAGATGGCATGGACGCCGGAAGGCCTGGCTTCCGTGACGGGTTCTGCAATGAGCGAAACGGAGGTACTCCTGTCGGTGGCCTGAATTGCACCCCCGCTCCGGGGACAGCCCCTCCGGCCATCTGCGGAGACGGCGCACCATGCGGCACCCCGGTGCCGGTCCCCTGAGGCTGGAACTACTGTTGAAGTGGGACAGTGGCTGGAGCGGGAGGGCGAGCAGGTCCCGGCCGCGGAGGCCCTCCAAGCTGCGGGTGCTGTGGCGCCGCCATGGGGAGGGGATGTGTCGTTGCCATGGACGCAAACGACCGAGTCCACCGGAGCGACGGAGGCACGAAGGCGGAGGTCGTCTGCGATGACTTGGATGGCGGCGAGGTTGGGGCGGATGCGAGAGATTGCAGTGTTGGTGAAGCTTGATTGCGTGGATCACACGTTCGCTGGGAGACCCAAGAGGAAGGTAGGATGCAGTGTAGCAGCAGTTTTCTCTCAGTATGAAACCAAGGTTTAATCGAACCAGTAGGAGCAAGAAATCGCTTCGGAAGGTTGTTGGTGGCGGAATATGGCACGGCGCAGCACTAGGGAATCCGGCGCCAACGTGGAATCTGCACACAACACAATCAAACTACTTTGCCCCAACGAAACAGTGAGGTTGTCAATCTCACCGGCTTGCTGAAAACAAAGGATTAAACGTATGGTGTGGAAAACAGTAGTAAATTGCAGTGAATGAAAAGGAACAGTGTTTGCAGTTGGTTGTATTAAAAGTGTAAAAGAATGGACCGGGGTCCACATTTCACTAGTTGTCGTCGTATCGGCATCTGAGATAGGAGACGGGGTCCTGCTAGCCGAGGGTGAACGTAGGGCAAGAAGGTGGACGTCGTCGAGGTCGGGATTGTACACGGCAGTTTACCCAGCTTCAGGCTCCACAGCGGTGGCGGAGCCCTACGTGCTGCTATAACTCACTATAAGGCGATAGCCGTGATACAGGTTACAATGAGTTGGTTGTATGTTGATTGGATGCCCTAAAGGCGTCCCAAGGTCCAGCTTATATAGGCGGCTGGACCTAGGGTTACAAGGTGTTTACGTATCCGGCAAGTATACAGTCCTAAACCTAGCCGGCAAGTCTGCCACCTTCCATCTTGGTCTTGGTGGCTTCATCGGCTTCAGTCTTGGGCCTCCTCCTTGCCGGCAGCCGCCTTCCTTGGTCGTCAGCTATCTGGGCCGCCGGCAGGCAAAACCTTCACCACCACTGCGGGCCACCCTGGACTAGCCGGATTGATCCATGCTGATGATACCCCTAGTAGGTATATCCCCAACATTATCCCTGGAAGGGTTCGAGTTCTTCAGGCACCGTCTTCTTTTGTCGGCAACGTCCGTCTTGTCTTGTAAGCGGCTGAAGAGCTTGAAGCATTCCAAAGTTGAAGTAGGCGGCAATCCGTCTAAAGTAGCCGGACCGGTGCCGCCAACATGGGAAAGACGGCCAGACTGCTATAAGGAGTCTTCTAGGCAAGGTCTTGTCAAATGTTGACCGAATAAGCAACAGTTAGCACGTTCACGTTGCTCTGGTTCACGACAGTTTGAACATGCAGAGAGGTGGAACGGTGCCATGATGGCATTAGATGTTGTTTGCGTTACAGAGACAGTCATGATAACGAGGCGGATGTACACGGAGGCAACCGTGTTGTTGACAATAAAGGCAGCCGTGCCACTGAAGACAAGGCGGCTGTCACATCCCAAATTTAGAAACTAAGAAAAACTTAGTTTCACAAGACCCAAAATTCAGAACCAACAAAAACTTTTCGAAATGTTTCACTGATGATTGTGTTTTACTTCCCATTGCTGTGTTTGACCTTGTGTGGACTTGGTTGTGATGTGATCTCGTTGTGTTGTTGCTTGTGTGTATAACTAACCAAGTGCGCTAGAGTAGTAAATTAAAAACACTCTTGGCAACAAATTTGGAATGTGACTTAAATTTAAAACAAACTCCTCCAATTATTCAACAAATAGAAATTAAGAACATGAGTTAAAGAAATGATCTTAACATATTAATCTATCTACCTCACTCTCTAATTCTCTCAAGCAAATATTTTCTTTATGAAATTAATTCCATGGATGAGGTAATAAGATGACCATCTCCTTCTCATACCCCTCCCTTCCCCAAAATTATATAGTTACCACTTAATTCTATTTAAACTATGAAATTCTATTTTATTCTTTTAATTTAATTCAAATGTGTTTTGTTTCTGACAAACACAAATACAAAAGCTAGTATATTTGTCAAGGAAGTTCCAAGAGTTCCAAAAATAATATTTTGAACTTGCTTCAAAATTTCAAAGGATTATAATTTTGCATTTAAGAAAAATGCCATTTTTAAACCCTATGAACAAAAGTTGCTCAAAAAAATTTATTTTGTAAAACCAATTTTGTGGAGCTTCTACATGACAAGGGGAGCCTACCCAAATAATTTCAAATTTTTCTAAATTGATTTAGTGCCTCAATAAAATCCCTGAAAAGCTTCTGGTTTTCAAGGAAATAAAAGAAATAAAGAAAAGGACCTAGTTGTAACTGGAAACAGAACTCCGGGGGTTATCTAGAAAAGTGTCTTCGTGTTCCTGTAGCCGGGAAGCATGCCGCCGTGTCCCCCGCGGCGCCGCACCGCCCAAGCCCCCACAGCGCTCCTCGCCGGACCCCCCCTGCCGCCGTGCCCGTGCCCCCCCCCCTCTCCTCTCCTCTGCGGGAAGATAAGAGGAGCACGTTCCTCTGTTTTCCCCTCACTCCCTCTGTTCTCTCCACAAGTCTGAACCCTAGCTCTGGCCACCGTCGTGCATCGCCGTCGATGGAGAGCTCCCCGAGCAAATCGAAGAGGACCAGAAGCTTCACCGCGTCGCACTCTACATCCTCGTCTAGGGAATCGACGAGGGAAGTCGCGACTCGAGCTGGGCGTCTGCATCTTCTGCCGCTCCGGCCGCCATTTTGCCAGGAAGAACGCGAGCGGTACAGTCCACCATTCGCCACCATTCTTGCATCCCCGAGTTCCCCTTCTTTTGCTCTAGCTAATAGACATGGCCATTTCTCCTAGGAACGCCGGAGTCGCCGTAGCCATCCTCGCCCGAAGCTCCAGCGCCAAGCTCTGCCGTGTGCGTGTCGCCGGGGAAGAAGAAGCTGCGTACCCGTTCGCCTCACACGCTGGGCCGCTGTTGGGCCGTGATCTGTGCCGCACGGCCAGATCTGGCCCGTCTCTTTTTTTTTAGATCTATTATATGTTTGTTTTTCCTATTTAATTGGCAGTGTAGTTTTAATTCATTTGTGGTAAATCTGTGTTAGCTAATTGAGTGGATCCAATTTTGTAGTGCTCCTGTGTGTTTTTTTAAACATCCAGAACTAGATGTTTGCAAAAATATTAGTTTGTGTGCCTTCTAGGTTTAATCTCCTAAAAAGTATGTTTTGCATTCAAAATTAGATATCTAGAGTTTTATAACTCCAAATATTGCAAACTAAAATTCCCTAGAAAGCCTGAAGTGACACCTTTCTAGATCTGTTGGTCTCATATGCAAAGGAAGTCTAAAACCAAAGTTGTATTCATTCTTGTAAACACATCAGTAGCTCTTTGAGGATTTTTGTAGATTTTTAGGAGATGGATTTTGGAATGAATCCAATTGGTATGTCTTCTATATGTGTAGGAGAACATATCTCTAAATTGGTTTGAATTTAGGAGTCATTGATTGTCTGTGGTGCTAATTATAAGGTTTAGGCCTTTTTCTGCCTATTTTTTTTAATTAGGGCTTTATAAATTGTGTGTTAGAACTTTATTGTTATAGATGTGTTTCCTAGCATGTGTAGGGTGGGAACCCACTGTTGTGGTGTGTTTCCTTATTCTACTAGCATGTTAGGAGAGCTACTTGTGAGTTATATAATTGTTAGGGTTTTATTCCCTATATAGTCTTTTCCTAGTAATTAGGAATTGCTATGCTAGTTTGTTTGACGTTAGATTATTTGTGTGCGATTAATATGAATGCCTTGCTGGTTAATGCTTGTTGTGGTACTATTGCTTGCATGTTATTATTGTTTAGCAGGTTATAATATGTTAGTACTGTTAGTGGTATTTGTTAGACATGTTGGTATGAGCAAAATGTTTACCTCACTTGATGAACTTGATTGTCTTAAGTTGGGTACTAGCTTAGGTATCTTGTTAGTGTACCCACCTTAACTTGGTGAGATATTTTGAATTACCAAGATTAATTGGTAGTTCAACTTTTGTCTGAAGTAGTTCTTGTTTAGAGAAATGGTTGTTAAGTACCTTTAGTAATAGATGTCTGGGTGCTCGATGTTTTTAGCATGTGTTTGGTGTTATACCCCTGTGAGTATAATGCCCTTGTAAATGTAGATCCTAGTTTGTTGCTTGATTAAATTAGTGCAATGTTGTGGTTGATTACTTGTTTGTATACCACTTGTGGTTTGGTTTGCTTATTGCGTGTTGTTTTATTTTCATGTTGCGACGCTAGAGATAAACGCTACCGGGGTGGTATTTGGAAAGGATTTATCGGAGAACGATGAGAGTTTATTTCTTTGATCAATGAGGAGAAGTCAAGGAACATCATGCTGAAATCAGGCAAGCTACTCTCTGAGCTTGCACCTACATATATATATGCATCTACTTTGATCAAATGTTTTACTTTTAAAGCAAAGATTTATAAAACCTTTTCCAAAAAGTATATGGAAACTATTTTGCCACCAATGTAGATATATAAGATAGAGTATATCAAACTATAGGATGGGAAAAATATTGTTTACTCAAAACCCCTTTGAAATTACTGGTGTGGATATGGGATACCGAGATGTCGGTACGGAAGTGGAGAACTGGAGAATGGAGGTGTTTATGAAAAATGCACATTGTGTCTTTGTACTATGACGACCAGCCAATAATCTGTGCGACCACATTTACCCCCATATGGGAACGGGGCTTAGTCATATAATTTGCTCTTATTAGTATGGGATACCTCATCAACGGAGATGACTCCGTTATGCATGAGGGGATGGTTTGTGAACTCCCCTGACCTGGGTCCTCGCTCAAACTCTATGGAAAGATAAGGAGGAGGATCGAAGACTTCATCAATGTGGTCGCCGGGAAAAACATATGAGTCCTCACACTTGGGGTTGCCGACGGGGACCGGACTGAGTGTTGGTGGGAATTATCATATGGGTAGGATCATATACTAGCATGAGCAAAGAAGAGGCTAGGGTTGGTGGCTCAACTTCGCATACACCTTGTATGGCGGGCCGTGGCTGACACGATGAGTTACCGGATGGATGTGGGTTAAAAGCGTGCTACCTCTGCAGAGGGTAATAAAACTATTCGAATAGCCGAGTCCTCGGATATGGACAGTTGGGAGGCTGTCCTCTGACCATGTGCAAGTTTTGGAAATGTTTTAAGATTCGAAAGGAAAATGGAGATGTTGTTTATGTGCAACTATACCGATGAGTCGGTATGAGGTTGCTGGAAAAGGAGGAGTTTGGAGAATTAAACAAATTGTGATTTTCCGGGAAAAATGTTTGTAAAAGAGACTTCTTACCTTCTTCAACAAAGATGGATTTTAAGGAAAAAGTTTTAAAAGAGAATTCTTACAAAGATAGGTTTATGGGAAAAATTCTAAAAGCCTTCTTTTCTTTTCAACAAAGATATAGAGATGTCTTCTCAAAATGAAGGGTTTTGTTATAATAAAAATGATGCTATTGCATGCTCATGTCGGGGGTAGTTTTGCGAGTACGTAAATGTACTCATGGCTGTGTCCCTGGATATTCCCATGTCCAGAGTTCAAGAAGAAGTATGCTAGAGACCGAGAGACCGATGACGTCTTTGCGAACTAGGGCGCTTCCCAGTCAGCTGCCTGTGGGGTTGTGGCAAATGACTTGGGCTCCACGTTGTTTGATGATTTCCGCTGCAAGAACTTATTGAAGATTATTACTTCAATCAAGTAAGTATTTTGATTCGGTATTTTTTTGGATGTTCTTTTGATACCTGTTTGATTGTGCTCAGCGACAGACTGATCATGGGATCGCTGATGTTGTAGGCACAAGGGTATTTCGGACAGCTAGTCCGGGGTCCCCACAGCGGCTGTGCCACGTTAGCAATTAAGCCGGAACACGGAGCTAGACTGTTTTGCGCCAATCGATGTCTTCCCAAACTGGCCAGGTTCGGGCGACCAGAAATAACAGCTAGCAATCTGGCGATGAATTCGCCTATACCGAACAGGACGATGATGACGGAGTCCCACCCATCGTTACAGATACGGCAATGAGAACAGATCGCATCAGACATCACGCGACGATGATGACGATCTGTGTATATCCGTGGGTTTGACCCAACAGATTAACATATACGCTGAAGTAAACACGTACGAGAAGTTTTATTTTCTGGAAAGAAAACTGAATCTCGTATACCGTGTCCAGCATGTATTTTTGCTTCTTGCCAACAACCATGTACGTACGTGGCTAGCTTTGCTTTTCCAATCATAAGAGACAAGATCACGTGGTAGCATAGCTTGTTGAAGCAAGTTAGCTTTTTGCATGTTGATTAGCATTCTGACGCAGAACGGATCTGATGCATCAGGCCAATGCTTTGCAAGTTTTTACTTTGATCAGCCGGTAGAACTGATCTTACCAGGCTGACGTCAACAACTTGGGACAAGGCGCTTGTTCATGTAGTTCCTTGTACATGAACGTAAAGTCTTGTAGGTGGTCATGTCGTTGACAACAAGGCAGCCGTATCGCTGACGACAAGGCGGCCATGCCAAGGAGACGGCCTTGTTGCAGACAACAAGGCAGCCGTGTCGCTGTCGACAAGGCGGCCGTGACGCTGATGATGGAGCTGCATGTCGTGTAGCCCTCAAGTATTGGGCGAAGACATTGTCGATGTCAAGCCCCATGCTTTGTTCGCCAGCGGTTTTCTTGATCCGCCTAGGTGCAGCCCCCGAACGTTGAGTCGATTTTCTTGAAAGTCGGCTCGATGCTCAGAAGAACTTGTGGCATTGTTGATCAGATGATTGTAGTTGCCGAGGTTAGTGCCGCCTTGACGGAAAGGCGTCTCGGGACTTTGATGCAAGTGCTGCATTGCAGCCCACAAGCGTCTAGTATCCTGCATAGTAAACATGGTTGCATTAAGATGTACTTTTAATGTAAGCTGAACAACTATAAGGCCTGAGCCGGTAATTTTGAACAAACACTTAGGAGTTGTAAATTTTATGTGGCCCGCCTTGATATTTATCTAGCATATATGCTTAGCTTTTTGTATGTTGACGGTACCGCAGCACAGTTACTTCAGCTGAGTCAACCAGGGCTAGTACCAGATAGTTTAGACTCAGAGACCAAAGCCGGCGTGTTGGTGCCAAAAACATACTACTAGGCAGCCCACATATAAACAATCAGAATATGGATATTAGGCGGTGCAAAATGATTGCTTAATTTAGTCCAGAGGCGGCAAGTATCAAAAAGTTTGAACCACTTAGCACAGAGCAGATTTTGGATATCTTTGATACTAAGAATATATGATCATATGAAAAGACAAAAGATGGCATGATCTCAAAATGAGCGAACCATAGACTTTTATTTCATGACCACATAATAACTAATTAAATGTTAAGTGTATGAAAACTTAGCTGTTTGATGGTTTGACGTGGATGTCGAGGAGGGTGAGTCGGAAGACGGCAGCCCAGTGCTGAAGAAAACAACCCCTAGGATGTAGGCGGCAGCCCCCGGGTGTAGGTGGCAGCCCCCGGGATATAGGCGGCAGCCCCCAGTATGCTGAGGCTGATTCCAGCAAGGCGGCGGTTTCCTATTTCTCCTCTTATGCTGCATGCCATATCTTATCGGTCATGCCGTGCTTGACGAATAGGCGATGATGAGAAGGCCGCGACGACAATTAAGCCGGGACGCGGCGATGAATATGTCTGAAAGACATCGTGTCGCGTTAGCAATTTAAGCCGGAACGCGACGATGAGCCGGATGAATTGTCATCTGACTTGAGTACATGTGAGATGCTGATTCCCACTTAAATTAACATACATGCGATTCGCGCTCTGGACGGAAAATCCATGCATGTGCATTGTTCCTTGCGTACCTAGGTTGTTGTTTTGCATTGATCGGTTTTTTCCCAAACTAGCCAGGTTTGGCCGATCCGGAAACAAACAACTGCTAGCTACGACAGGTTGCGTCGGGCTGCGACGATGGCGATAAGCATGCCGGAAAGACGTCGCGCCGCGTCGGAACGCGACGGTAAATATGTCGGAGAGGCGTGTGCCGCGTTTAGCAATTAAGCCAGAACGCGACGAGATGTGCGGCGATGAATTCAAACTAGAGGAATTTGGTGCGGCGGCATCGCCGCACCCGTGTGATAAAATTCAAATTTGAAAGTGGTGACGTTTAAAATTTACGTATATTTGAAAATCGTTCGAATGGAAAGAGAGCTTATGTTTGAAAATTGTTTAGATTACGGAAATTTGTCAAATTAGAAAGTTTTTTACATTTTAATTACTTTCACGTTAGTTAAAATAGCTAGAATTGAAAGGGAAGTGAAATTTTAGAATATGCAAATTTCTTTGTAGTGTTGTAGCGGTAGAATTGAATTTTGAGAAATGTCCACATTTCTGAAGTGTGTAGATTTGAAAATTGTCGAATTGCAAAGAAAGTTTGCGGTTAAAAATTGCTCAGGTGCCGAAATTAGTTCGGAAGATTTGGAAGATATTTTGAAAGTCTAGAGGAGCTAAATTTGAAATTTGATTAGTTCTGGCGAATTATTTGTGGGGACAGTCTTAAAATTTGTTAAAGTCCGAAAAAAAATTTGGGCATATTATTTACATTTTTTTTTCATGACGGAATGTTTGTGCAACTTTTGTGTGAGAAATTTAAATGTTTTTTTTTGGATAATCAATTATGAAAATGTTTCCATTTTCGTTTTTTGGTTTGAAATGATTGTTTTTTTTGCTGTATTTCCTGTGAAGTTGGTTGGGATGAATATTATTTAAAGTGGTTATTTTGTTTTAAATTGGTTTGAATTTTTTTTTTTGGAGTTGCATTTGAAAAGTGCTGTGAAATTGTAAATTTGATTTACATTCGCGTGATTAGTGCATCATTTTGTTCAAATAAATACATTACAAAGTTTTTTAAAATACTATTTAGAGGGAGTGAATTTGAATTTTTTTTGAAGTGCTGATCAAATTTGAATTTGAAGACATGTTTGTTTTTTTGGCCATAAGTAGGTAGTATTTTTTTATGAATATTTTTTCGGGTGGACGAAATGGTCAAATTTGAAAGGTACGTAAAATTTTGAAATATTCAAATTTGTATTTTTTATCGTGTGACATGAATACTCACCATTTATTTTTATTTTTTTGGCCATTTTTTGATTTATTGTTTTGTCACAGTGGATATATTTAAATTTAAATTTATGGATTCTACAGCATTTGGCAGTGAAAAGAAAAAAATGGAAAAAGGGGAAAAAACTGACGTGTGGGCCCTCTGTCACGTCATGTGATGACGTCACAGGCTCCAGAGCGAGCTGCTTCGGCCGCGGCGGCGCCGAGCTCGCCGGCGGCGTGCCACGGCGAGCCAGGACGCAAGAGTGGCCGCGGCGAACGCGCACGGACGCGGGGAGGCTGTGGGTGGCGGCGCCGCCCATTTTGGGTCGCCGGAGCGGCCGTGGCGGCATGCGGAGGCGACGGAGGACAGTGAGCGTGGGAGCGCAGATTCCGGCGAACTCGGGTCGTCCCGGCAGGCGAGAGTGGTGGAGGAGGAAGAGGGCGAGGCGGCGAAGCTCCCCGAGTGCTTCGATCCGTCGGGGGAGGAGCTTCGTGGGCATGCACGGCGTCGGCGGCGCCGGCGAGCTCGGACGCCGCGCGGGAGAGAGGAAGAAAAGGGGATCTGCGGTCATTTTACATGGAAGTCCCGGAGTTCCTATAATTTACAGATAAGTCCAACGACGTGGAAGCTCGGACTGCTCCGCAATTTTCAGTGAACGCAGGTTGTTTTTCGTAAAAAATCGCGCTGGTCGTCGGATGGAAGATCAACGGCGCGGAACCACGCAGGAGCTGTAGAAGTGAGAATTTTTACTGAGAATTTTTACTGTTCATGCGCCACGGGCTGACGTGGAGCAACGACGGGGAAGCAAACCAGGTGAGCTTTGATATATAGTCTATAGTAGTATGAACGGACACGATGACGGCGGCGTCCCGCCTGGTCATCGGGGATATGGCAAAAATAATGACTTGAAAGGCCGAACCTTTTAATCCGACTAGTAAAAGGGCACGTGCAATGCACGTATGGACTAATATAAATTTAATGATGCATACAAGTACAAAAGTGTCTGTAACAATAAAGATTATGTCTACACTCTTATCGATAGTTGTACATACAACTTTAAACTTATGTCATAACTTATTATCAACAAATCTGAGGGTGAACTACCTTAGAAGGATTTTGTGTATATCAGGAGATTGATTGCTAACTATAGAAAAACATAACATGCTGATGACATTTCAAGAAAACCACAACTATTTTGCAGATCAAGATTAAATGCAGCAAGAACACACCATGTAAATGATCAAGCTCATACCAAGTATAGAAAGACTGGTTCAAAGGTATTAGATGTTTAAGAAGGTTTAGGTTCAGCAGCTCTGTCAGCATTCATATCCATAGAAAACATAAACCTCCTGCACTGTCACAATGCAAATTATTAAATTTGTAGCCATGAAATATAGCAGGCGACAGATGTAAACTAACAATAGAGGAAAGCATTGTCACCCAATATTGGTAAGCTCTGCCAACTGACCATCGATGGCACCAGACATTGTACACACTTCACCATGTGCTTATGAGGACAGTAAAGTAGATTCACGTCAATATTAAAAAGCACCACTCACGGCGATGTATCAGCTCGAGCACACCAAATGATAGCAGAATTCAGTTCATGAAAGTTTAGTTCTCAAATACAATTAGAGTTATTGTTGAAATAGGACAGCATACTACGGAAAATTTATTAAACACTTTATGTATCAACTGTCAGCAAGGACTTGAACAAACAGCATCATTATCAAGCACCAATACTCCTACCCTATAAATAATTAACCAAACAATGATTAAATTAATCATCAAGCACGACTTCCTCATGCCAGAGCAATGGGGAACTGAGGGTGGAATCGAGGTGGCGTTTGACCTGGTTGGGACCCCGGTTTGTCGGTGGAACTGGATTTGACCAAAGGAGGGTTGATGAGCGTATGCTAACCTAAATCCACCGGATGTAATCAAAACCTAGATGAATTTTTCGCATGCTGCTTCTCACCACAAGTGCCAGTTAACAAAGTTCAGTCCTGCAGAGCAACCTGATAACAATGTTCAGTCTTGCGGATGCAACTGCTTACACAGGCAGCCATTGTGCATATGAAGCATTGAATTCTGTCAGACTATAGGACGTGGTCTTCTCACGATGCACATCACTTAAACTAACTGCTACATGCTCTCCCTAAGAATCAAACTGTAGCTACTTTGCAGGAGTGTTACACAGCTCCAACTAACTGCTACGTGCTCTTCCTAAGATTCAGATTCAGGTTGTAGCTAGTTTGCAGGAGTATTACACAGAAACCTGAATGTTACTGCAGTACAAGGGCAATTGAGATGAGCAATTCGGATACCTTGGAAGCCCGGGAAGTGCGGCGTCGTGCAGCTCGCATGGGCAGTGCGGCGGTGTGGTCGTTTTGTCCCGGCAGTTGCGCCATCCTCCGCGGGCAGCACGGCCGCGGTCGAGTTCTCCCGCGGGCGGTTCCAGCGAGGTCGTCCGTGGAGTGCGGAGGCTGTGGCGTCCTCCGGCAGGCATTGCGACAACGTCTTCCCGGGCTGCGCGGAGGCGTTGGACAAGGCGTGCAGGCGGCTGTCGTCCTATGCCAGGCAGTCACAGTGTCCTCCGGCGGGCAGTGAGGCGACGGTGGAGTCCTCCCGCGGGCGGTTGCGGCGTCGGCGTCCGGAAGGTGCGGAGGCGTTGGACAGGTTGTGCAGGCGGTGAGGCGGCGGGCGCAGTTTTGGGGTGGATCGATACTTATTTTTCTTGAGCGAGAATCGATTAGCGGTTGCTGTGCGCTCCGCTCTGCCTTGTTTTAGCGCTAATCACGGTAGCGTTCTGAATCGTTGGATTAGTCGGTTAGACGGCCACGATGTGTTGGATCTGCCACCTCTCTTCCTTTTTATCTCCACTAATATAAAAAAACCCAGAGTGGCTGATCCAAATAACACCAGCCATCAGATTAGCATCATCCAATGATCCAGATTTAACTAATGATGAGGTATCATTAAGTCGTACCCCCATCTCAGAGCCGTCCATCCGGTACATCTAACGGACAACACTCACCCAATGATGAGCACCTCATCACAACGCCCACGTCCAGAAAAGAAAAAAAATCCCCACGAAGTGGAACACCCACGATCTGGAAAGCACCCACGCTCGACCACACTGCCCACGACCTGCCACCCAGCCCTGCCACCGGACGTTGCCCGCCGTGCCATCGCCTGCACCGCCGCCGCATATCGCCCTTCCCATCGTCGGCGCTGCCGTCGCCGCACGCCGCTGTCCTTCCAATCGCCTGCGCCGTCACCGCACACCCCGCCCTTCCCATCCGTCGCTCCTGCTTTTTTCCCGAACCATCGCAATCACGCGAGACTCGCCTTCCCCTTGCCACAAGCGCGCCTGTCCGCCGCCATCCTGCACAACGGCATGCAAGCCCGCCCGCCGCCGCAGTTCTGCACGCGAGCTCACCGTCCTGCACGCCAGCACGCCAGCCCGCTCGCCGCTGTCGCCCGGGTTCCCGACTCGAGGTGACCTTCGCGCCACGCCGCCGATCTGCCGGCGCTGGCGCGCTGCCCTTCCCACGCGAGGACGCCTCTCCGATCTGCCGTTATATCTTGTGCACTCGCTGGAGGCCGGACACACAACTCATCCGATGCCTTCCAGAGGCTATTCTGTTCGTGGATGCCGTTACGGGCGCGCCGCTCTACGTCGACGGCTGGAACTCCTACTTGCTGCTCTCTTCCTGATCCCTGGCGTTCGTGTCCGAGATGCTGCGGCCTCGCTGTCTGCCGCACCTGGGCGTTCGTCGGCGATGGCTCCGGTGCGCTGCAGATCTCCCCGTCCACTACAGCGAAGCTGTCTTCCAGGTCTCTCCATATCTCCCCCTCCTAGCTATCTGTCTGATACTGCTGTCAGTTAACATACGGATGTTTGGGTGATTCAGATATGTGATTTTCGAATGTTAGGATTGCATATGTCTGTGTGTGTGAGATTCAGATCTGTGTGTTGATTTAGAACTGCATACTTTCTGTTACAGAAAGCTTCAGATGACGGTGTAGAAGAGAATAAGAGACATTTAGATGCTTGGCATGCATAGCCGCCGTTACGAACAATGCAATAGGAATTGAAATAACTTTGCTGATCGCTGACATAAGAGAAGTTGCAGAAACAGCACCGAGGGGGAAGAAAAAATTCAGGGATGCAGGCAACGAAGGTACCCAGCTCATCCTCCCATTGCAGTAGCATTGACAGGTATTGATTTGCTTAGACCGTCCAGATCACTATCATTTCTTTCTCCCTTGATTTCTTGACTTTAGTAGTCACCTGCTATCCTTTGTCCTCATTATTTTGTTCTACGAGTAGCTTGTTTCTTGCAATTTTGAACATGCAGGTTCTTGCCTTCATTTGCCGTGTACTCTGTCTCTCACAGATCCAAATTATGCATGATCGACCTACATAGTCATGTTATCTTTTTAAATTTGTTGATTTTGTAGTTTCTTGCTTTGGTTGGCTAATCATTTAGGTGTTACGTATTGTATATACAAATACATGGATTATGAATATGTGCCATTATTTTGGTAGGGTCTTTCATGTAATGTACCTAAAATTTGTATCTGACGGTTAATATGATCATGGGCACTGCGTCATTTTTCAGTTCTCTCACTTGAATTCATGGGCACTTTGGTTGGTTAGTAACTATAGTATACCTTGCATGTACACCTTGCTCACAATTTGTGTTGACCAGTTTTTTCTTCTGAATGTATTAAGTTGACCTGCTCTTCTCAAACTACCTTTTGTTTGTTTGAAGTTCTTATGACATTTACCCACTTTATATTCCTATATAGAGAAGGCAACATTCATATCTTCAAACTCCAGTGAAAATAGTTGTTTTAAAGGTTGAACATATTCGTGCAGGCACTTGAAGTGGGCTAAAGCTCCATCGAGTACAACGCGTACTAGCTGAAGAATGGGAGGGAAGGAGAGAGGTGATGCACAACATTTTTCATAGGACCAGAGAGCGAGGACATACGCATGACACAGAGGTAAAAATGAATTCTTGACCAATTCGCTAAAATTTCAATTCAACTTGTCGTCTAAATTAACTTTTGCTGAAATTAGTCTAGGTGTGTATCGTCTTTCGTCTATGAGCTGCAGAATGCCACACATGGCTGCTTCCACATGAAGTAAAATTTGAAGTCAGTAAACTGAACATGTGTGTCAAATATATGGTGATAGCTCGATGGAATTTTTTGGCAAACAACTGCAAAAGTTCTCAAGTGGTTATGACTATAATTTGTGTGTTTCGTGTAGAACCCAGGGTGAGTACACGGGTGAGCATCAGGTAATTAATCCTAACACATGTAGAATTACTATGAAGTGCTAATATGCTTACCGACTTAACATTATTCGGATATGTAATTTTTGAGTGGCTAACTACAGATTAGGGCTCAAACATACCGGCCGGTAGCAAGGACAACGAGGGTTCGTACATGCCAGACAAAAATGATGCTGACACATATTTATTGGATCACTGTAAGCTGACGCACGAGGGCAGGCCTTGGTGCAGTGGTGAGGTCCTCTCCACTTGTGCCAAGAGGTCCTGGGTTCGAACCAGCCTCTCTGCATTGCACTTTGCAGGGGAAAGGCTAGGTTCCTATAATTCCTCCCCAGACCCCACCTTGTGTGGGAGCCTCTATGCACTGGGTCTGTCCTTTTACTGTAAGCTGACGCATGGTGTATGAGGGGTACGAGGAGACAAATGTTAGGGTGGTTTGCCCTACTACTAATAGTGAGATTAATTTCTTTTCAATATGCCCTGTAAGTTTTGACTGATTGATTTTAATTGGTTGAGACCATCGATTAATTCACCGTAAGGTGTTTACTATCATTTATGGAGATGGTCGTAAAGGTGTGCACTCTGAGCAGAGTCGATCGAAAAGTTAATCGGTTTATGTTCACAACATGTTTCACTTTACTCAACAACTGTTTGCTACCTGTCATTTATCCGAAACTGTGATCAATTGACCATGGCATGAACATAAGATTAGTGAGTGGGATATTCCAAAGTTGATACTTTGATTGGTGTTCATATTTCATCAACGTTATAATGCTACAAGGTTTAAAATTGATGTAAGAATTCTTCTGTATAAATATAGGTGTCAGGAAGAGTTATCATTATCGCATGTTTTCTATTCATACTAAATGCACCCTAAATTTTACTCATGTTTAGTAGAATTTTCATATTGTGCATAATTTTTAAAGTAAATATTGCGTGGTATATATATCGTACAATTTTATTACTTTTACTACAAGGACAAAACGTGTATTACACGTGCACGATTACTAGTATTAGTGGTGATGGAGTCATGAATTGGCTTGACTTGGTATACCGAGTTGTTTTTTCCATGAATTTTGGAAATTAACTGGCCTCGGGAGCCGTGTTGCATGCTTTACAACCAGAAACCTTTCCATGAAGGATCGTGCCTTAGCTTGCTTTATTGAATTGCTTGTACCAGCACATACGACCGGAATCGAATAAACATTAAAGCAGGCCAAAAGCTGTGCTCGATTAATTCCGCCGAGTTCGGCTTTGTAGCAGTCTCTCGGGACTTGATCCGCCTTTGCACGCCGATTCGACCGGAGTGTTCTGACGAACATGGATTTGCTGCCTTAGCGGGCTGACGGTTAACGGATTTGCCGTCTTTAGCCCTGAGGCGGACGGATGGCGGCACTGCCATCTCTGCGGGAGGCGCGATCTGATCGATCGTGCTGCCAGCATGACGGATGACGGCTCGCGATTTTCTAGTCGGGACATGCAGGCGGCATTGCAGTCAAGCCCCTAGGCTTCTCGATGAGAGCCTTCTGCGTGGGGTCTGACAAAGCTGAGTCTCGCGGCCTGATGCTCGTAGATGATGAGTTTGATCGCGCCGGTTTGCCGGAGCAAAAATAACCGGCCAGATGCGATCTGGTCGCTTTGATGAAGATGACGATCGGAATCTCCGGCTGCGGAGTATTCCCGCCTGAAACGTGACGCCTGACGCCTTAGGCTCCACGGTGGGTGTCAATTATCGTCGTATCGGCATCTGAGATAGGAGACGGGGTCCTGCTAGCCGAGTGTGAACGTAGGGCAAGAAGATGGACGTCGTCGAGGTCGGGATTGTACATGACAGTTTACCCAGCTTCAGCCTCCACGGCGGTGACGGAGCCCTACGTGCTGCTATAACTCACCATAAGGCGATACCCGTGATACAGGTTACAATGAGTTGGTTGTATGTTGATTGGATGCCCTAAAGGCGTCCCGAGGTCCAGCTTATATAGGCGGCTGGATCTAGAGTTACAAGGTGTTTACGTATCCGGTAAGTATACAGTCCTAAACCTAGCCGGCAAGTCTGCCGCCTTCCATCTTAGCCTTGGTGGCTTCATGGGATTCAGTCTTGGGCCTCCTCCTTGCCGGCATCCGCCTTCCTTGGTCGTCAGCTATCTGGGCCGCCCGGCAGGCAAAGCCTTCAGCAGCACTGCGGGTCACCCTGGACTAGCCGGATTGATCCATGCTGGTGATACCCCTAGTAGGTATATCTCCAACACTAGTGGTGTCTCTCCATAACAGATAACTAACATGCTGGTTGAACAAATTACAGCTGGGCAATTAACAAAATATTGAGCGCATAACAATGCATATATATGACATGATGATTACTATGATATTCATGTAGACATTACGACAAAATACATAGACCGTTATCCAACAAAGTCTATGACTAATAATCCACCGACAGGTTGTCATACCGAGTTCTCCATTGGTATTAAGTTGCAAGCAACGGATAATTGTATTAGGGGATTTCTATGTTTAGAACGGTCGGCAGTTAGCCAAACTCGGCAGTTCGCTCTTCACCGTCCGATCTCGTCGAAAGGGAACGGCCCAGATGAGCGCGACGTGCGTGTCCGAACCGTGCGTGTCCGACCCACGTGAGACGGTAAGGGCGTAGCGGGTCCCACCTGTAAGTCATTTCGGCCTCTCCTTCCTCCGCAGCGCGGGGAGAGAGCCGTTTCTTCCTGCTCCCTCTCCTGTGCCTCATCGCCGATTTGCGCCGTCGCCGCCGTCCTTCCATCTATTCCGGCGTAGATCGGCGGTTCCGAGCTCCTCGCGCAGGCCTTCCCCAGCAGCGCGCGGAGAGAAACGGCTCTCTCCTGCTCCCTCTCCTCTGCCCCGTCGCCGATTTGCGCCGTCGCCGCCGTCCTTCCATCGATTCCGGCGTAGATCGGCGGTTCCGAGCTCCTCGCGCAGGCCTTCCCGTACCCCTGCTCCCCAGGTAAAGCTCTAGAACTTGTGGATTTGTGTTTCCTCTACATTTTTCCATGCGTGAGTGCGTGAGATTTTTTCACGGTAGATTTTCCGGTGTGTTTTGGTTGTTGTTCTTCTCCACTGGTAGATCTGGTGTTTCCGTCCACATGCGCGTTCATCGTAGTATTAGAGCTCGTCAGATGAAGGACGGAACCAATTTTTTTTGCTTAGGGTATGCTCTATTTTGAATCCGCTCCAACCTGCTCCAGTAAACTAGTATGTTAATGCAGGTTAAATCGAAATAGGTGAGTTGCGCTACTTCAATCTCACACCGATTTCAGTTATCCCTTGTTTTTTCACTTGATTTTGTGCATTTATGTTCTGTCCGAAGTAGTTCACCATGGAAATGTTTGGTTTCAGTTAGATTTTGTAATTGCTATACCAGTGTTTTGTTGTAGATTGAACTGCTAAACTAGGGTTTTAGTGTGATTCAGATTTTCTTCGATTTTTTATGAGGTCAATTCATCATGTAATTGGTTTTGATTTCAGTGTTTTCTGAATTTTTGTGTTCATTTATTTTTTCTGATAGCTGTATTCTCATGTTTATTTTTCCGTAGTAGTACTACTGTACCACCATGTTGTACTGACTATTTTTTTTGTTCGCATATGTGCTTAATGTTGCTTACTAGATACCATGGTGAAGAAACGGAAGGGTGGCGATGGTGACATTGTTAAGGCACGGAAGCCTCCTGGTGCCTTGTCGAAGAAACGGAAGGCAGCTGATGCTCTTGGCGGTGACGTTGCGCCACGTGCTAACAATCGTGTGCGTAACAGGGCATCGCCAATTGCTATTGTCAAGTTATATGAGTTTATGAATGATAGTACGATTGGTGCAGTGGTAAAAATGGAGATGCAGAGCCTGCTTGACATCAAGTGTCACTTTCTGAATTATCATGTCATCAAGTGGTTTGCAGGGACATATGACAAACATTCCCGTGAATTTGTGATTCCAGGACGAGGAAGGATTCCTTTGAATTCAGATTCAGTTTATCGCACACTTGGTTTACCTCGAGGCAGTGAGCCTGTTGTCTATGCTATGGATGCGGAAATTGAGGCTAGCCTTGCTCCTGTTCTATTCCCTGCAGACTGCAGTGCCCCCTTAACATCTAGAGTATTTGAGATTCTGAAGGGAATGAAAGTAGGTGACAAGGCTTACAAACAAATCTTGATCATGTACATTGTTTCTACAGTTCTTGCTCCTTCCACTAGCACCCAGTGTAGCAATAGATGCTACCCTGTGATGGTGAGCTTTACACCCCCTCCATCTTTGTTTTTGCATAGTCAATTCTTTTCAGTTCACTGGGGTAATTTCAGTACTTTTTTGTGGGTAATTTTTATGTCCCCTAGTGGGCAACTTATGTGCTGTTATGTGGGTAAGCAGCATTGTTCTGTGGTGCTTTGTTTTTATACATTATTTGCTACTTGGTATGTATGCTCACAACCATATAACCTTTTTTCCACAGGCAAACATTGACAATGTGCACAAATTAAATTGGTGTCAATTTGTTGCTGACCGGCTACATCATTTGCTATCTTGTGGCAAATTTTCGCATGAATGCCTTTTCCACTTGCAGGTAATTTCAATTTGAATCCTGTATACCTGTTGTTTTGTTTTAGATGATTTGTTTTTCGTTACCTTATGTTGTTAACTTTGTATACCTGTTCATAACATCACAGTTGTCATACATCGACTCTCTTGATGTTACTGGTTTGGATCTTACCTTGCCTGATGGACATTTTGCTGTGAATGTTTGGTCTAAAGAGAATATTGATGCTGCTTTGTTAGCTGATTTGAAACCCGATGGTACTTATGGCAAGCTCGAGGTATTTATTATATCCTCATTTTTATGTGTGGTAACTTATATGTTTACGGATGGATAAATATTAGTACATATAGTGGGTAAATGTTGATGATGGTTTTCTTTTCTTTTGATCCGCAGCTTAAACGTGAGTTCGGACTCAATTTCTCCCTTTTTGGTGGTGCTGCTGGTTATGATAAGTGGTTTGCCACAGTCTCTGATCCGTCTTGCACAGAAGAGGTATTAAACCGTTAATTTCTTTTTTTACTTCTTTTTTATTCGTGCTTTATTTCATACTGTTCTCATTTTTGCATCTTTGTTGTTACAGGACAGGGAAGAGGTTTCTAACATTTTGGCCCCTTTTGCATCTGGCATGGTTGGTTTAATGGGATCTCTCGTTCAAAAGTGGACAAAGTTGCATAGGACAGCCAGAGCTGAAATGTCAAACCAGTTTAGTGAGGTTGCCAAACAATTTGTACCTGGAGGAGCTACCTCTAACGGC
Organism: Poa pratensis; assembly: GCA_947311845.1. Taxonomy (NCBI): domain Eukaryota; kingdom Viridiplantae; phylum Streptophyta; class Magnoliopsida; order Poales; family Poaceae; genus Poa; species Poa pratensis. The sequence goes on along the minus strand of CAMZMU010000081.1, from coordinate 22,728,774 downwards.
CTTGACCCTAGTGCCCCTTCTGCGAGGGCTACCCCTGGCCCTAGTGCTCATGCTGCGAGGGCTGCCCCTGGTCCTAGTGCTCCTGCTGTGAGGGTTGCACGTTCGTCCACTTCTGGACTGAAAGATGTGTGTGCTTCTCTTCCTGAGGATACTGATTTCCTTGATTCTGATACACACACCGACAATGGGAGCTCTGATGGTGACTCAAGCGACGAAGATTTCGTAGATAAATATATCCGTGCCCCCAGGGAAGGGAAAGAAATGGAAGGTGGCCAGTTTGTCTGCCGTGATGAAATTGAGCAGGATGTTTCTCTGGATGATAATCGCCATTCTATTGATGCTGACGAACCTGTCGCTGCTCACAATGATGATTCGCAGTTTGTTGATGGCCATGACCCTGTTGTTGCTCGAAATGATGTTGTTGGTCACACTGAAGTTTCCCAGTCTGGAGGAGTTGATGAGCCTGCGCCCGCGTCTGCGCCTGCACCTGCGGCTGGTGAAGCAGCATCTTCACATACAACATTGACTGCAGCTGGCAGTGTTGCCGGTGAAGGAACTGTTGGTTCAGAAGAGAGCAATCTTGCTGAAGTTCCTGTTGTTCGTGTATACAAGAAGAAGAAATTGAAGACTCTTCGGGAGAAGGAAAAGTTAATCAGGAATATTGTTGTAAAAGAGCTCAATATCACGTCTCAGATGATTCAATCAGATTTGAATAGAGTAGGTGTTGCAAAGAAATCGACTCCCAGGAGGTACATTTTTTACTGTTGGTATACATTTTTTTGTAATAGATTTTGTTTGGTCACCTTTGCGATAATCTTGTGGTTAAGTTCATTATTCCATTTAAGCACTGGGTCGTGGATAACTTATGTTCTTTCATGTTGGGTAACCAGTTCAATTTACTTTACGGGTGTACCTACTTTACTTTCTGGTGGTAACTACTTCAATTCTGTTGGGTAAATAATTCACTTTATGTTGGGTAACTACTTCAGTTATATAGTGTGTTTTTTGTCTTTTTTTTGGTAAATGTGCTCCTATTTTTTTATGGTTTGTTACTAAAATTCAAGCTATATTAGGTTAGCTTTTCATTTTTCTGGTTTTTGAACTACCTGCAATGCTTCAAAGTGTTTTTGTACTTATTTTGTCACAACTTTTGTTGTTACAGGAAGCTTGCTCCTACTAGGTCATCCCCGCGTCTGGCGAAACTGTATGCTGCAACTGGTGTCTCCAGTTTGGAAGTCACCCCAATTGTTGATTTGGAAGTATGTTCCCCAGTAGCGTCTCCTTCCCGTGAGCACGAAGTTCCAGCTAGCGCGACGGTTCATGTTGAGGGTGATGAAAGCGCCGATAATGCTGTTGCAAAGAAATCGACTCCCAGGAGGTACAAGCCTTTTTCTAAAAACATTAGGGTGTTTTGCATCTTTTTTACTGTTGGTATACATATTTTTGTAATAGATTTTGTTTGGTCACCTTTTGCGATAATCTTGTGGTTAAGTTCATTATTCCATGTGGATAAATTAAGCACTGGGTCGTGGATAACTTATGTTCTTTCATGTGGGGTAACCAGTTCAATTTATTTTACGGGTGTACCTACTTTACTTTCTGGTGGTAACTACTTCAAGTCTGTTGGGTAAATAATTCACTTTATGTTGGGTAACTACTTCAGTTATATAGTGTGTTTTTGTCTTTTTTTGGTAAATGTGCTCCTATTTTTTTAATGGTTTGTTACTAAAATTCAAGCTATATTAGGTTAGCTTTTCATTTTTCTGGTTTTGAACTACCTGCAATGCTTCAAAGTGTTTTTGTACTTATTTTGTCACAACTTTTTTGTTACAGGAAGCTTGCTCCTACTAGGTCATCCCCGCGTCTGGCGAAATTGTATGCTGCAACTGGTGTCTCCAGTTTGGAAGTCACCCCTACTGCAGCTTCTGAAATTGGAGGAATAGGTTCTCTGCCAGCTACTGGTAACACGGCAGTTATGTCGGGGTCCATGACGGATGGCGTGCCACTACCAGAAACTGTACCTGATGTTGATCCATTTCCAACAGCGCCTTTGTTTACTGCATCTGGTGTCTCAGAACCTGTACCTGCTGGTCATCATGTCGCACCTGTGTTTTCAGCTGTTCCTGCTGGTCTTGTGCCCGTTTCAACTGATGTTGTCCTTACCACTACCTCCAAGATTGATGACACCGTTCGTTCTGATGTTCGGCCAGATGGTTATGTTGATGCTAAGGGAAATGTTTTTGTAAATGGTTCAACATTGTTCAGAGAGCTGCTAGCAGGAACCAGTTCAAATGTGCAGGGTGTTAATGATGATCCAGCTGCTTTGGAAGATGAAGAGCCATCTGGGCAGGCAGTTCATGTTGAGGTAGATGCAAATATGAAGAGTAAAGAGGCAGTTCATGTTCCTGCACGGACGGTGGCATATGAAATAGATGAACCAATGTGGAATTTTTCAAGCCAGTCGCCTGAAACTGTTCCGGCAAATCCTCTACCTGCTACTGATCCTACTGCTTCTGGTATGGGCTATACCACAGCTATTACAATTGCAGTTCCTGCGGCAGCCGCATCTGGCACGGGCCATACCACAGCTATTCCAACTGCAGCTCCGGCGGCAGGCGTTTCATCCAATGTGCCTTCTTCTGCCGATTATTTGAATACCTTTGAAGCTGATGATCTGCTGCTGCCTTTGTCTTGGGCAGCCCCTGGTAATGTTCCAATTCTGTTCTATTTTAGTTTTTTTGTAACATCGCACGTTCGTCTATTTTTATGCAATCTTAGTTTGCATGAGCTGTTTCTAGAACTTTTGTATAGCATGGTAATTTTTTTTGCTTTCTGGTGGATCATTTTGTATGCTTACTTAATTTATATGCTTTATTTTTGTGGGTATCTGCCTTGAACATACATGCAAAAGTTTTATTCATATGTACGACCCCCTTTAAGTGAAGATCAAGTTATGTCATTTTTTTGTCTCGTAGGGGTAACTTATCTGCATTTTAGTGGATCATTTGTTGCTTAAATGGGGGGTAATTTGTGGGTAATATACTTTATCATAAATGCACAAGTTTTTTGTTTGCGAATGCCTTCATTGAACAAGCTCTGTGATTTTTTGTTTAGTGGGGGTAACCTATATGGTTTCTGTTGGATCATTTATCTGCTCACTGTAGGGTAATATTGTGTATTATTGTGGGTATCTGCCTCGAGCATGCGTGAACAAGTTTTGTGGGTAGCAATAGTTGCCATATCATTTAGTTTTGCAGTTGAAAAGTGTTCTTTCTGTAGATGTTTTTTATAAAAATTTATTTGCTGACAAATGTGTTTTTGTTTCCTCCCCTTCTCTTCTTTTTGTCTTTCTATCTGGGACACTTTCTTCTTCTGCAGATGTAAACGTTCCGATTGTTATATCGACCCCACCTTTATTTGGTGCGGCAACCATGGATGATGTGAACGAGGCTGACGATGCATCTAAATAAACTTATATGGACTATGAAGTTTCGTACATTATCGGAAGAAGATATTGTTGGTGGGGAGTCATGGGGTTGTGGGGGTCGGATGTTGGTTATCAGTCTGCGAATGAGTTCTCACTTTTGTTTGTGTCGGTAGCATTAGTTTTATGTAGGGGTTTAGTTTTATCGTGGTACATTAGCCTTTACCTTTTATGTGTAATAAGGTGTGTTTTGTACATTTTATGACATTATGTCCGTGTGACAGTTCTAAATTATCAGTACTGTTTTTGGTTTATATTCCCAATCCTACTTGTACCCGCTTTTTTGTTATTATTTTTCTGGATCATTTTTTTGTTTATTTTTTTCTGGTCATAAACATGTGGTACTTTTTCTCCACGTGGGGGTAGCCATTTTCATTTTTCTTTTTCGATATATTTTTGTAGCTGAAAAAGAAGTAGTTGATACTGATGAAGGCAAAATGCCGGTCAAAGATGCATGTGTAGTCATTACTCTTGATGATTTGTTGACTGAGAAGACAGAAGGTCAACCAATTCACATATCAAGTACTTCTACAGCCAAAGGTAATATGCAAATTCTTTTTCATGTACTACGTTTGTCTATATTTATATTACACATATGACAGGTTTCCTTTTTATCTCCCCTGGTTTTGTAGATAATTTTGTTTTCTTGACACCGGCAATTAACCCTCCTGCACCCATTGAGGATCCTGTTAGCTGTACACCGATTAGCCGTCTTCGCACGGTCAGAATTATCCAGCCCTCTAAGGCGCTTCTCCCTCCATTTTCATGTATTACGAGCTCAAAGCACCAAGACTCCATTTACGAAAAGGTTATCATACATCACCCAGATTCAGAGTTCTCGAAGCTTAAAAGGTATAGCATTTTTTCAGTCCTGTTATAAATTTTCACCCTCCTATCCATGCTGGGTAAATTTGTTCTTCCTGGGGGTAAATGTATGCATTAACATGGGGTAAATATACACTGCATTAACATAACTTGTTTACAATTTTCACCCTTCTATCCATGCTGGGTAAATTATGTTCTTCATGGTGGGTAAAAATATGCATTAACATGGGGTAAATATACACTGCATTAGCATAACTTGTTTTAAATTTTCACCCTCCTATCCATGCTGGGGTAAATTCTGTTCTTCCTGGTGGGTAAAAATATGCATTAACATGGGGTAAATATGCACAAAGACATGCATTAAAATGGGTAACTTATACACTTCACGGTGGGTAAATGCTTTTTCACAAATTATTGCTTGCGGGGGTGGGGCAAGTTGTATCATCTTCTGGGTAACTGTCCTGCCTTACTATGGCTAACTATTATGTGTTTTGTTTGTCCCAGCACTAGAATTTTGGACATTGACCAGATGTGGGTAACAGCGGGTGAACTTGCTGAGAGCATGATGCCAGGTGGTGAGATCTCAGGCACTGTTGCTGACATTGGTATATCCGTCCTGCGTGAAAATATGGGAGAAAAAAGGTCATATTCCCATTCATTGTGACGGCGTACTTGCTGGACCGCAAATTCGAATCAAATGTCCTCAAGAAGCACTTCAGGAAAGATAACTTATACAAGCTTAGTCACAAAGATATGGTATGTCGATCGTGTACATTTTTTTTTATTTCTTGCTGTTTTATAGCTTTTTCAGTTTCTGATCCATATGTCCCTATTGTTTTGTTCTTTTTTGCATTCACTTGGTGCAGCTTTCCTTCGCTGTGCTTCAGAATTTTGGGTCTTATATGAAGAGGAAGAAGAGGAAAACTGTGGGGCATTGGTATGTGCTAACGGTAAACTTCCCAGCTAAAAGGTTTGAAGTTCTCGACTCCCTTCGTGGCGATAGCGACCCTGGATTGATAGAACATGCCAACCGGTTAGTGGATGCAATCAAGACAATGTACAGGGTTAACTATTCAGATTCAAGAAGAAATATCGATACATATGAGTTGGTGTACATTCCTGTACCGAGCAGATTGGCATGTTAGTTCTTGACCCCTGTTTTCTAATATCCTTTTCTGTATTGATGACAGATAGATAAGTATTCTGACCTATCTTAATAATTGTTTTCAGCGTTGACTGTGGCTTTTTCATGCTAAAGTTCCTTGAACTGTGGAACGGCAGCGTGGTGCCTGCTATATCACAAAAGGAGATTCCAGCTCTCAGGAGAGTGCTAACGGCTTTGTGGCTGGAACATCCGGGTAATAAGCTTTCTGCTTGGAGGTATCTACTGGACAAACATTTCTTTTGAGGTAATGTTTATGATCTCCTATTTTTTGTGTAAATGGTTTTGAAATTGCGATGTGCATTTGCATTTTTTTTATTAAAATCAGTGCATGTTTTTTATGTGTTTCACCTTTTTTGTGGATGAATTATGTGTCCACTTTTTGTGTGATAACCTTATTTTGGTGCTGTGTGATGGGATAACTATGTCTAGGAAAGCCACGGTAACTTTTTTGTTTTACGTTCATGGGGTAACTTCATCAGTACTCCCTTGGTAAATTTAACTACAATCACATGGTAACTTCATGCCCCAATCATGGGTAACTTTCTGGTTTTTACCAGTGAGACATTTTATAACATGGTGAACAGATGTAAATAATTCTTGATAATCAACCATAAGCAAGGGATCATAGTACATTAAGGGATCATAAATAAGTCATCATAGTACTAGTCATTTTTATCACAGTGCATTACAATGATGTTTAATTTGGGGCTGCCTACAGCTTGTAGCCCAACATCTTAAGTCTCTCCTGGCATTTTCTTACGGTATGATCAGTCTCACCGCAGAAACTGCACTTCCTTGGTCTCTTCGTAGCAAGATCGAGAGGGTTTTTGTTTGCTATTTCCTGTGGTCTCCCCCTTGTAGTTGAGACTGGTGGGTTCTGCACATGCTGGGTTGATTGAATGTTGGATCCTGAGGTCTCAGTAGTAGGTACAAATATGTTGCTGCTTGTCCGTCGAATGCTTGAAGGGCCAGCTTTGACGGGTGGCACTGGTACGGTAGTAGCGCTGGATGAGGGCATAGTAATGGCTTCCTCTTCAGCTTCTCTTACTTTCTTCTCTTCCCTTTTTCTGATCACATCAAGTTCTTGTTTCATTTGCTTTAGGTGTGTCCTAATTACTTTTCTCCCATCGGCATACTTGACTCCTACCTTTGCTACTTTCCTGAACTCATCTCTATAAGAAGCCAATTCCATCATAGCCCTTGCATCTTCTGGCATGCCTTGTTGTGGAGGATTAGCATTGCCATCTGGTTCTCCTAGCATCTCTTCTGCATCCCAGCCCCACCTTTTTAGTATGTATGCCTGTGGGATTTCTTTGATTCCAATATGTGTCATCACCTTCATGACATGGCAACACAACATCCCGTCTCGTTCAAATTTGCAGCATTCACATGAGTAAACCCCATCTTCCCAGTTTGCAAACACAGTGTAGGTTCTGTACCCGTAGTGTGGAACTGGAGGACCTAGGACTCTTAGTTCAAACCTGTAGCCATTGAGGTGTACACAGTGGTATGATTCTTTTTCCCTCATTTCTTTCTGAAATCTGTTGAAAATTTTCCTTGTGTATGCTTTCGCCATCTTTACCTCCATAGGGTTGCGACACCAAAAATCAGGATCTGTCAAAGCTGTGTCTGCGTCTGCCTTTCGCTCTTCATTCAGAATCTTATCTTGTAGCGACGTGTACTGCTGTGCAAAGTCGTAGATCGAGTTCTTTGGGCTCGAGTACCGTTTCAGTACTGCATTGAAGCCTTCGCTTCTCGATGTGGTCTGCAGGAAGGGGAAGAAGTCGTGCATGAAGTATGCTGGAACCCAGCACTTCCTGTGCTCCCAAATTGTGAACAGATCCACGTTGTCACGCACTTGAAACGTTTCTAGCATTGCGTCCCAGTTTTCCTCAAATTCCTGTGGTGTCAGGCTGCTGTTCACACAGTCATTGAATGCGTTGAGCAGATCAGGGTTTCTGGCCATGAAAGTGCCAATTCTCTCTGTTAAGTTCTGCATCACATGCCATCTACAGTTTCTGTGGACTGCATTGGGGAACACCTCACTTATAGCTGATCGCATTGCAAAGTCTTGATCAGTGATTATATTTTTTGGGGCTATACCATGCATTGCCCGTAGAAACGCCTTGAACAGCCACACAAAGGAGTCGCTGAGCTCGCTACGCACAAATGCACAGCCGAACTGCACTGATATGCCATGATTGTTTATCCCGATGAATGGAGCACATGGCATTTTATAGCGGTTTGTGAGGTATGTTGTGTCAAAAGATATAATGTCGGAGTATGCTCTGTATGATCGACGTGATGGACCGTCAACCCAGTAGATCATCTCCAGCCTGTCCTCTTCATCAAGTTTCATGGCGTAGAAAAAATCCTTGTCTTCAGACCTAAGCCTTTCAAAGTATGCAATTGTGTCTTGCATGTCATGGTGATGGTGTTCACGGCGAAATGATGCCCTCAGGTTTGCCACATCTTTGGATATGTATGGCACATCTTCAAGCTTCCCATAAAACTTTGCCATTAGCTGCATCTGTCGGCATGTAGGAATGTTCACGGCGTGCAACATCCTTAGGAACACCTTCTCTTCTGCTGGTATGTGGCGGTGTGCACGCAAGAATTTTGTAAGCGATGGTTTTATGATCAGGGGGTGGTTATGTTCATCCGAGGAGGATGCAACACGCCACCAGGAGCCTTTTCTCTTAACATACACATGAGCTTTGCATCCAGTCCTTGGATGTGTGTTTCTTTTCCTCTTCTTCACAGCTGGGTTTGGATCCTGGGCGTCTTCTTTCTGAACATAGGGCTTCCCTGATTTTGTGCACACAAAGTAGACCCTAGCATTCTCACCATCAGCCCCTTTTCTTGACCAATCAATCCTAATACCAAACCCTTTAGTAAATGCATATGCTCTGTACTGTTCTTGTGCTGCTTCGAAACTGTCGAATCGCATTTCAGATGTTGGTATTTTTGGTGTGGAGATTGCATCAGCTGTACCATCATTCAAACCACCTTCATTTGATGCAGCTGTGTTCTCAGTTGGCTCTCCTATTGTTGCACCTGTAGCATCTTCCTCTCCATCCTTTTCTTGCATTTCTTCAATGCTTTCTGTACCAGTACGCATTTCAGTAGATGCACCACCTGATATGGAGTTAAAAATCAGCTATAATCTCATCATGGCACAAGTATAATGTTTTTAAATTTAAGTGGGTAACTATAGAGCTATCAGCCTGGTAAATATTGTCTAATAAGATGGGTAACTAATCATCACAACAATGCACAAGTTCAAAGTTAAAATGGGGGCGGATTAACCTACATGCTGACTGGTGGGTAACTATAGAGCTATCAGCCTGGTAAATATTGTCTAATAAGATGGGTAACTAATCATCACAACAATGCACAAGTTCAAAGTTTTTATGAGGTGGTGGGTGGGGGGTAACTATAGTGCTATCAGCCTGGTAACTATTGTATAATAAGATGAGTAACTAATCATCACAACATGGCACAAGTTCAAAGTTTTTACGAGGTGGTGGTGGGGGTGGGGGGTAACTACAGTGCTATCTGCCTGGTAACTATTGTATAATAAGATGGGTAACTAAGCATCACAACATGGCACAAGTTCAAAGTTAAAATGGGGGCGGATTAACCTACATGCTGACTGGTGGGTAACTTCTTTTCTTTTTATGGTAGCTGCTTTCAAAATTTGTGGATGACTTTTTAAACAAACATGCACATGATTCTACAGATGTTGTACCTGCATTGGAAACCTGCACATGACTTTGTGCTTGTGACACTTCATCATCATCTTGTTGCACTCCCTGTTCTTCTGGTTCCAAATTTAGATCTATATACATGCTTGCTCCACCTGTGAATCAAACCATGTTTTTCTCAGTGAAACAGGTTATCAATTTTATACATGAACATGCAAGTTCCATATATATAGATTTTGCCTTCTAATTTTGTTCTATATGCAGGAATTTAACAGCAGTTGAAAGGATAGATGCATCCGACATACACATGATCATTGGTTATTGAAAGGAATTTACCAGCAATTATTTTTGAGAGCAACTTATTGAAAGAACAGGCGGAACATAGACATGCTCATTTCTTACATCAATTACTACTACGCATAGGACCACAGATAAGGAGTTTATCCAGCACAGATGTATATGTTTTTAGTTGCTAGTTTATGCACCAGACATGTTGGTACCCCTTACACTTGTCTTTTTCCTGTCACCGTGTGTGTGCAAAAATTCAGAAATGCACTGATAGCAAACAACATCATATACCTCTTTTTTCAGTCCATGTGTTTTTTCCTACTGAAATTTTGCTGTTGTTCATCTATTCACATAAGTAATTCATGGTATTTTTTGTTATTTTTATTATCTCATCATGCTGGGTAAATCTTATACTGTATGGTGGGTACTTATTACGCATAATTGTGGGTAACTTGTATGCTAACCGCTGGATATTTTGTTCATGTCGACACCTGAAGATCATCTACCTTTTTTCCAGTTCATGCTGTTCATCCTATTTGAAGGTTCATATGTATTCCAGTCTAAAAAAACATGCTTTTTTGCATCTAGATTTTTCTGTTGCATATGGAATAGCAGGAAGGAGTGAGGGTTCTAGGAGGTGGATTATTGCTTTTGCATATGGAATCACAGCAAGGAGATAGGGGTTTTAGGAGGTTACCTGATCTTTGGGCTGGTTCCATGGTTGGCTCCCGTTTGTTTTTCTCAGATTTCTGGGCTGCAGAGCCACCTGTAGCTCCCCCGTAGATCTTGTGTTTTCTTGACAGGAGGATTCGAATGTTCTGCTGGTCAACTACTTGGATTTACGTGGGGAACTAGTGGGTAATGGAGGTGGGTAAGTTCATGGGCTTTTGTTCGATCCAGATCTTGCTTCAGCTCCCATGTCGATCTGCTTTGTGTTCCTGTGGGGAGGAGGACGATGGGGCAGGTAGGGGGATGTGTCTGATTTCAGAAGATGCCTTGGATCCCTATTCGGTGGGGTAGGTTTTCAGGTGCTTGTTTTCGTGTCGGAGATGGATTCGTTTGTTACCCAGGTGTGCGTATCTGGGCCCAGCACATTTTTTGGCATTATGTGGTTTGCGCGGGCTGAATTGGGGCGCGCGGGAAGGTGAGCACCTGGGCCAAAAACAAGTCGCGTTGAATCGGTCGTCCGTCGCGTTGAATCGGTCACGTTTAATTGGTCGCGTCGCACGTGGGCCTGTCGGGACCACGTTCTATGGTTGCGCTAACCATAGAACGATCGGTACGTAGTCGCCTCCATTGTATTAAGTAATGTGCGTAAAGTAAACAAATGCATTAGACCTAAGCGTACCCTTAAGCTAAGCATCGGTTATTTTATCCCTAGTGGCAACAGCACATCCACAATCTTAGAAGTTATTGTCACTCTCCCAGATTACCGGAGGCATGAACCCACTATCTAGCATAAATACTCACTCTTGGAGTTACAAGCATCTACTTGGCCAAAGCATCTACTAGTAACGGAAAGCATGCAAGATCATAAATAACATATAAGATAGATTGATAATCAACTTGACATAGTATTCAATATTCATCGGATCCCAGCAAACACAACATGTAGCATTACAATAAGATGATCTTGATCATGATAGGCAGCTCACAAGATCTAAACATGATAGCATAAAGTGGAGAGACAACCATCTAGCTACTGCCATGGACCCGTAGTCCAAGGATGAACTACTCACGCATCACTCCGGAGGCAGGCATGGTGATGTAGAGCCCTCCGGTGATGATTCCCCTCTCCGGCAGGGTGCCGGGAAGAGCTTCTGAACCCTCCCGAGCTAGGGTTGACGGCGGCGGCGTCTCTGGAACTTTTCGTGGATAATGGCTCGGGTATTTAGGGTTTTCGCGTCGGGAGGAATAAATAGGCGAAAGGGCGGCGGCTGCGGAGCCACGAGGGCCCCACACCACCCCACGGCGCGGCAGGGGGGCCGCGCGGCCCCATGGTGTGGGCGCCACGTGGCTCCCCTCCTGTCTCCTCTGGACTCCGTCTTCGTGTTGGAAAAATAGGAGGTTCTGTCCAAGTTTCGTCCAATTCCGAGAATATTTCCAGACTAGCTTTTCTGGAATACAAAAACAGCAGAAAACAGGAACTGGCACTGTGGCATCTTGTTAATAGGTTAGTCCCAGAAAATGCATAAAAATGCTATGAAGTGTATATAAAACATGTAACAATTGGTATAATATCAACATGGAACATCAGAAATTATAGATACGTTTGAGACGTATCAAGCATCCCCAAGCTTAGTTCTACTCGTCCTCGAGTAGGTAAAACGATAAAAACAAAATAATTTCTGAGGTGACATGCTACAATCATAATCTTGATCAAATAATATGTAAAGCACATGTTATGAATGAAGTGATCCAGGTCAATGGTCTATAGTTTGCTAGCAAGTAGATAATGAGCAAACAACTGAATCATATAAGCAAAAACTTTTCATGAATAGTACTTTCGAGACAAGCATCAAAGAGTTTTGCATAAGAGTTAACTCATAAAGCAATAGATTCTAAGTAAAAGGTATTTAACCAACACAAAGGAAGATTTAAGTTTCAGCAATTGCTTTCAACTTTCAACATATATATCTCATGGATATTTGTCAACACAAAGCATATAATAAGTGCAATATAGCATATAAAAATTGTTGCACCAAAGTTGACACTAGTGTTTGCTTCTAAGATAGAAAGAAGTAGGTAAACTGACTCAACATAAAAGTAAAAGAAAGGCCCTTCGCAGAGGGAAGCAGGGATTAAATCATGTGCTAGAGCTTTTTAAGTTTTTGAAATCATATAGAGAGTAAAAATAAGTTTTGAGAGGTGTTTGTTAATTGTCAACGAATCAGAAAATGGAAAGTACAATATGACCCCTGCCAACCAGACTTTTAAGAGCGGCTCCCATGAAGGACGTTATTTCTACCAGCAAGGCAGATCATCCCTCTTTTCTTTTGTTTACACATGCAGATATTTCACTGTTTGTCATTGCTTGACTGATAAATCAGGGCAAAAATGTGAAGAGAATTAAGCGGTTAAAGTTGTAATTAATTGGGACTGGGCACCCCATTTGCCAGCTCTTTTTGCAAAATTAATGGATAAGCGGATGTATATGCCGCTAGTCCGGTGGTAAAGTCTGTTTGACAGTTGACATAAAGACATCCACCCCGTCCTCATGAGCTTGGTAAACATTGACACAAAATAGGAGTAATAAAGTTTGAATAGTTTAAAGGTAGCACATGAAAAATTTACTTGGAATGGCAAGAAATACCACATATAGGTAGTTATGGTGGACACAGATGGCATGGATTTGGCTCAAGGTTTTGGATGCACGAGAAGCATTCCCTCTCAGTACAGAGTTTAGGCTAGCAAGGTTATTTGAAGCAAACACAGGATATCAACCGACACAGCAAGGCTTATATGAAAACATATTGCAAGCATTATAAGACTCTACACTGTCTTCCTTGTTAACCAAACCCTTTTACTAGAAAATATCTAGACCTTAGAGATACCAATCATGCAAACCAAATTTCAACGAGCTTTACGGTAGTTCTTCATTAATAGGTTTTAACTACATGATACAAAAGCTTAAACATGAACTACTTGATAACTCAAAACAATTGACAAGTATCAAATTATCCAATACATGATCTACAAGAATATGTAAGCTTTTTCCATTATACCATCTACCACATGCAACATTTTCTGTTCCAACCAAACACCAATCAATTTATTTCAACATAAACTCTCCAAACAATTATAAGTGAAGCAAGAGAGTACTTTCTTTAAAAGAACTAACAGCTCTGAATAAGAGATGCATGAAAAACAGGAGCTAAAAGCATAGCAATAGCTAGACAAGAATACTCAACAAGTATAAGTGAAGAATAGGAGTATTCATATGAAAAAGCGGAGCGTGTCTCTCTCCCAATCAAGAATGCTGGGGTCCAATCAAGTTGACCATAAGAAAAATAAAATACTGAAAATAAAAGCACACAGACGCTCCAAGTAAAGCACATATGATGTGAAAGAATTAAAATATAGTTTCACTAGAGATGACCTGATAAGTTGCTGATGAAGAAGGGGATGCCTTGGGCATCCCCAAGCTTAGACGCTTGAGTCTTCTTGAAATATGCTGGGGTGATCCATGGGAGCATCCCCAAGCTTAAGCTCTTCACTCTTCTTGATCACATTATATCATCCTTCTCTCTTGACCCTTGAAAACTTCCGCCACACCAAACTCAAAGTAATTCTCATTAGAGGGTTAGTGCACAATCAAAAACTCACATGTTCTATAAGGACACAAACATGACCGTTACTTTTAACATTAGCTACTGCCACTGATGTTATGTGAAGCTCTTCACCCTAAAAAAGAATTCCACTCAACACTAGTAAAAGAGAGAATGCGAAAAATAAAAGACAGAATCTGTCTAAACAGAACAGTCCGCAAAGACGAATTTTTTCGAGGCACTTACGTTGCTCAGATCGAAAAACTTTAAACTAACGAAAGATGCGTACATATCTGAGGATCACGCACAAAAATTTCAGATTTAAATAATTTTTCTGTGATTTTACAGAATTAAAACGGTGAACAGCAGAAATCTGTTCCTGCGCAGAAATCCAAATCTAGCATCATCTTCCTATTAGAGGCAATACTTGGCACAACAATGCGATAAAATAAAGATACAAAGGAATTGTTACAGAAGTAAACAACTCCTTGACTCAAAAAAAGAAAAATTGCAGAAATAAAATAATGGGTTGTCTCCCATAAGCGCTTTTCTTTAACGCCTTTCAGCTAGGCGCAGAAAGTAAGAATCAAGTGTTTCCAAGTGATGAAGCATCAACAGAATAATTTGCTCTAACAATAGAATCAAAAGGTAACTTCATCTTCTTTCTAGGGAAGTGTTCCATACCTTTCTTGAGTGGGAATTGTATTTAATATTCCCCTCTCTCATATCAATAATAGCACCAACAGTTCTAAGAAAAGGTCTTCCCAAAACAATAGGACAAGAAGCATTGCATTCAATATCCAAAACAACAAAATCAACGGGGACAAGGTTATTGTTAACCATTATAAAAACATCATCAACTCTCCCCAAAGGTTTCTTTATAGTATTATCAGCAAGGTGAACATCCAAATAACAGTGTTCCAAAGGTGCTAAATCAAGCATATCATAGAGTTTCTTAGGCATAACAGAAATACTAGCACCAAGATCACATAAAGCATTGCAATCAAAATCATTCACTTCATTTTAATGATGGGCTCCCAACCATCTTCTAACTTCCTAGGGATAGAAGCTTCATGTTTTAATTTCTCTTCCCTAACTTGCATGAGAGCATTAGTAATATGTTTAGTAAAAGCCATGTTTATAGCACTAGCATTAGGACTTCTAGCTAGCTTTTGCAAGAACTTAATTACTTCAGAAATATTGCAACCATCAAAATCAAAATCATTATTATCAAAAGTAATAGGACCATTGTCTCCCACATCTCGAAAAATTTCAGCACTTTTATCAGGAACAGTTTCAGTGTTTTCAGGCAATTTTAAACGTTTTGCAACAGAAGTAGAGACATTGCCAACACCAATTACTTTACCATTGATAGTAGGAGGTTTGTTAACACTTGAGTTTACAGCATTTTCAGTAGTAGTAATAGTATAAACTCTAGCAATACTATTCTTTTTAGCAATTTCATCCTCTCTTGCCCACCTAGCATGTAAATCAGCTAACATCCTCACATTATTATCAATTTTAACTTGTATAGCATTGAGAGTTTTGCTCTCTTTAACATCATGAGGCATAGTTTTAATTTTTAACAAATCAACATCAAGAGCAAGACTATCAACTTTAGAGGCAAGAACATCAATTTTCCCAAACTTTTCCTCAACAGATTTATTGAAAGCAGTTTGTGTACTAATAAAATCCTTAAGCATGACTTCAAGATCAGAGGGTACACTCTTATTATTGTTGTAGGAATTACCATAAGAATTAACATAACCATTGCCACTATTAAAAGGATAGGGCTTATAATTGTTATTACCAAAATTATTCCTATAAGCATTGTTGTTGAAGTTATTATTTTTAATGAAGTTCACATCAACATGCTCTTCTTGAGCAACCAAAGAAGCTAAAGGAACATTATTTGGATCAACATGCATCTTCCATTTGTAAGCATAGACATAATAGTATCAATCTTATCACTCAAGGAAGGGTTTCTTCAACAGAATTTACCTTCTTACCTTGTGGAGCTCTTTCGGTGTGCCATTCAGAATAATTTATCATCATATCATCAAGAAGCTTTGTTGCAGCACCCAAAGTGATGGACATAAAGGTACCTCCAGAGGCCGAATCCAATAGGTTTCTTGAAGAAAAATTTAGTCCTGCATAAAAGGTTTGGATGATCATCCAAGCAGTCAGTCCATGGGTGGGACAATTCTTTACCAATGATTTCATTCTCTCCCAAGCTTGAGCAACATGCTCATTATCAAATTGTTTGAAATTCATAATGCTACTTCTCAAAGATATAATCTTAGCAGGAGGATAGTATTTTCCTATGAAAGCATTTTTGCATTTAGTCCATGAATCAATACTATTTCTAGTCAAAGATAGCAACCATTCTTTAGCACGTCCTCTCAAAGAGAAAGGAAAAAGTTTCAGTTTAATAATATCACCATCTACATCCTTATACTTTTGCATCTCACAAAGTTCAACAAAATTATTAAGGTGAGCAGCAGCATCATCAGTACTAACACCAGAGAATTGCTCTTTCATAACAAGATTTAAAAGTGCAGGTTTAATTTCATAGAATTCTGCGTTAGAAGCAGGTGGAGCAATAGGTGTACTAATGAAATCATTGTTGTTCGTGCTAGTGAAATCACACAACTTAGTGTTCTCAGGGGTACTCATTTTAGCAAAATTAAAACAAAACAGAAAGATAACAACTTGAAAATAAAAGTAACTAATTTTTTTGTGTTTTTGATAAATAAAGCAAACAAGACTAAATAAAAATAAACTAAGCAAGACAATAACAAAGTAAAGAGATTGGAAGCGTGAAACTCCCCTTGCAGAAATCCTCTTGCTTCCCAATATGGCGTCAGAAAATATGGCGTGTGGAAGGAAGGCAAGGAGATTGCTGAACCGAAGTGCTTCTGCTCCCCGGCAACGGCGCCAGAAAATATGCTTGATTGCGTGGATCACACGTTCGCTGGGAGACCCCAAGAGGAAGGTATGATGCAGTGTAGCAGCAGTTTTCCCTCAGTATGAAACCAAGGTTTAATCGAACCAGTAGGAGCAAGAAATCGCTTCGGAAGGTTGTTGGTGGCGGAATATGGCACGGCGCAGCACCAGGGAATCGGCGCCAACGTGGAATCTGCACACAACACAATCAAACTACTTTGCCCCAACGAAACAGTGAGGTTGTCAATCTCACCGGCTTGCTGAAAACAAAGGATTAAACGTATGGTGTGGAAAACAGTAGTAAATTGCAGAGAATGAAAAGGAACAGTGTTTGCAGTTGGTTGTATTATCAGTGTAAAAGAATGGACCGGGGTCCACAGTTCACTAGTGGTGTCTCTCCATAACAGATAACTAACATGCTGGGTGAACAAATTACAGCTGGGCAATTGACAAAATATTGAGCGCATAACAATGCATATATATGACATGATGATTACTATGATATTCATGTGGGCATTACGACAAAATACATAGACCGTTATCCAACAAAGTCTATGACTAATAATCCACCGCCAGGTTGTCATACCGAGTTCCCCGTTGGTATTAAGTTGCAAGCAACGGATAATTGCATTAAGTAATGTGCGTAAAGTAAACAAATGCATTAGACCTAACGGCGTACCCTTAAGCTAAGCATCGGTTATTTTATCCCTAGTGGCAACAGCACATCCACAATCTTAGAAGTTATTGTCACTCTCCCAGATTACCGGAGGCATGAACCCACTATCTAGCATAAATACTCACTCTTGGAGTTACAAGCATCTACTTGGCCAAAGCATCTACTAGTAACGGAAAGCATGCAAGATCATAAATAACATATAAGATAGATTGATAATCAACTTGACATAGTATTCAATATTCATCGGATCCCAGCAAACACAACATGTAGCATTACAATAAGATGATCTTGATCATGATAGGCAGCTCACAAGATCTAAACATGATAGCATAAAGTGGAGAGACAACCATCTAGCTACTGCCATGGACCCGTAGTCCAAGGATGAACTACTCACGCATCACTCCGGAGGCAGGCATGGTGATGTAGAGCCCTCCGGTGATGATTCCCCTCTCCGGCAGGGTGCCGGGAAGAGCTTCTGAACCCCCCGAGCTAGGGTTGACGGCGGCGGCGTCTCTGGAACTTTTCGTGGATAATGGCTCGGGTATCTAGGGTTTTCGCGTCGGGAGGAATAAATAGGCGAAAGGCGGCGGCTGCGGAGCCACGAGGGCCCCACACCACCCCACGGGCGGCAGGGGGGCCCGCGCGGCCCCATGGTGTGGGCCCACGTGGCTCCCCTCCGTGTCTCCTCTGGACTCCGTCTTCGTGTTGGAAAAATAGGAGGTTCTGTCCAAGTTTCGTCCAATTCCGAGAATATTTCCAGACAGCTTTTCTGGAATACAAAAACAGCAGAAAACAGGAACTGCACTGTGGCATCTTGTTAATAGGTTAGTCCCAAAAATGCATAAAAATGCTATGAAGTGTATATAAAACATGTAACAATTGGTATAATATCAACATGGAACATCAAAATTATAGATACGTTTGAGACGTATCAAAGCTCTCTCGAGTCGATGACGGCGTAGTGGCTGATCGGGTCCGAGTTGGAGCCTGACCGACCCGAGCTAGGGTTGACCCTATGCGGACGATGGAGATGTGCCCAAGGACTCGTGCGGTTCAGATTAGACGCCATCGAAGGGTGGCCCACCAGCATGCTAGGCGAAATTTGAAAACCATCTGTTTCCAATTCTTCTGCCATCATCAGATTCGGCCCGTGCCATCGGCAGCGAGCTCTTCGCGGCCGCCGCCATGCCAGAGCAAGTTTCTCCTCTCGCCGGCGACCTCCGCACCACCTCGAGCGCCTTGTCGATGAAGGTCCCAAGGATGGGCACCGGAGAGGCGTGTTTTGGAGGTAGGGGTCCCCTCCATGGACCCATACGGGCGACGAGCGCGACAGCCTTAGCCCTGACGGCGAGGAAGAAGGTCCTCGGCGTGCTCAGTGCAGCGGGACGACCGGCTCCACCACCAACTGTTCAAGCACCGAAGAATCCCTGCACACAGACGAAACAAAACCCTCACCTGAGTTAGTCGTCGCTGTCGCCGTTCGTTCCCAAACCCTGCTCGCCGGCGAGGGGAATCCAGCAGCCGTCCAAAACTGCTGGACAAGTTCCGCGTCCGGACGAGGAAGGCGGTGAAGGTCCAGCAAACCCGAACATGGATCCTCCAACACGGCTGCCTGCTCGACCTGCACGGCAACATGCCCGACGTCGAGACCATCAAGCACGTGCGACACCGCTCCCAGATCCGCCTAAAGCTGCGGCTCCTCCGCCAACGAGTCATGGTGTTGTTCCCTCGGAGAGCTCGCCGTCAGAGCGCCGAGGCAGGAGAACCTGGATCCGGAGCATTCCTGCCCCCATGCCACCGGCGCAAGGGTGGCGCGGCGTCGCCCCGCCATCACTCGCGTTGCTTCGCTAATTTCGGATCAGACCGCCGCTGGATCTCCGGGAGATCTCAACATCGATCAGATCCACAGGATTTCAGATCAGACCGCTCGCCTCCGGCCGTCCGCCGCCTGCCCCCGTCAGCGCTGCCACCCTCCTCTGGCCGCTGCCTCCCGGCCGTCCGCGCCGCGTCTCCGGCCATCACCGGTCACCCGTCTCCGGCCGCCCCTGTCCCTACCGTCGTCCGCTTCTTCCGGGGCTGCAGTCGTCCTCGTCTCCTTGCCCGCGCTGGAAACTGCTCTCGATCCCATCTCGCGTGAGCATTGACCAGCGGTTCTATTCCTAAAAAAAGAAAGAAAGATGTCTGCATGGTCGGGCTATGTCGCGATTCCTCGGTGCTCGGTGATCTTTGATGGCACGAATTATCCTGATTTCGTTGCCTTTATGCGCATTCATATGCGTGGTCTTCGTCTCTTGGGTGTGCTTTCTGGCGAGGTCTCGTGTCCGCCGTGCCCCATTGCTCCCACTGCTCCTATTCCGCCGACGCCACTAGTCCTTGCTGCCAATGCTACTCAGGTTGCAAAGGATGCGACTAAGAGTGCGGATGTTGTCGCCATTGCTGCGTATGACCGCAAGGTCAAGGAGCATTCTGACGCCCTTGAGACCTACCGGCTGGATCTGACTGCTTACACCTAGTGGATTGATGATGATGCTCGTGCTGCGGCTGTTCTAACCGCCAGTGTTCTTCCGCAGTTTGCTTCTGAGTTTATGGGCCTTAGTATTGTCGCTGACATGTGGGCTCACCTTCATCAGCGTCATCAGCCATCCGGGGATGCTCTATATCTGTCTGTGGTTCATCAGGAGCATGATCTTCAGCAGGGAGACTCTACCATTGATCAGTTCTACATGCAGAGTGCTGCTATCTGGCATCAGCTCGACTCTCTTCGCACTGCAGTGTGTGGTGCCTGCCCGTGTTGCCACACTGTGCGTTCCGACTTGTAGTTTCAGCGCGTATATGAGTTCTTGTCTCAGCTCCGCAAGGAGTTCGAGCCCCGATGTGCTCAGCTGCTTGCTCATGGTCGTGTCGCTATCTCGGAGGTGATGTCTGAGCTTCGTGCTGAGGAGACTCGTCTTCGTGGTGTTGGGTTGCTTGAGGTTCCTTCTGTGCTTGCTGCCTGTGGTCCTCCTTCGTCGCCTACTTCATCGACTCCTTCGTGGTCAACTGCTCCACCACTTTTACCCACTCCTCAGGGTCAGGGCCTGGGTCGTGGCCAGGGTCATGGCGCTCGTCTGCGCTCTCACTACCTACTGTGATATGTATGGCCACATTGCGTCTCGTTGCTACAAGAGGGAGCGTGATCTGCATCAGCAGAAGGCGTCTGCTTCTCCCGGGACTCATGCTCCTTCTGGCTCGTCCGGGTCTTCTACAGCCGGCTTCACCGACCAGGACATTATGCGGCTCAAGCGGATGCTCGCCCCTTCAGGTTCTTCTTCGACGGGTACTGCTGGCTCTGTGACTGATTCTTCTGGCACTGTGCGACCACCACCTTCTACACAGTCAGGTACATCCTCGTGGGTTCTGGATTCTGGAGCTTCTTTTCATATGACTTCTGATTCGTCCACTCTGTCCTCTCTTCGACCTCTTGATTCTCCTCTTAGTGTTCTCACTGCTGATGGTACTCCTCTCTCTGTTTCTAGTCGGGCACTCTTTCTACTTCTTCCTTTTTTGTTCCTGATATTTCTCATGTTCCTCGTCTTACCATGAACCTGTTTTCTGCCGGCCAGCTTACTGACTCTGGTTGTCGCGTCATTCTTGATGCCGATTCTTGTTCTGTTCAGGATCGTCGTACACAGGCTCTGGTTGGAGCTAGCCCTCGCCGCCGTGATTCTCAGAGGCTTTGGGATATAGACTGGCTTCGTGTTCCTTCCGCTGCTACATCCTGCCAGTTCTTCTGCTGTCGTCGCCTCTGTCACCGGCTCTTTTCAATAGTGGCATCATCGTCTTGGTCATCTTTGTGGTTCTCATCTGTCGTCATTAGTTCATCGTGGTCTTCTGGGGCCTGTCTCAGGAGATGTTTCTTTACAGTTTCAGGGTTGTAGGCTAGGAAAACAGATTCAGTTACCCTATCCTACTAGTGCGTCTATATCTCAGCGTCCTTTCGACTTAGTTCACTCTGATGTTTGGGGTCCGGCTCCTTTCGCTTCGAAAGGGGGCCATCGATATTATATAATTTTATAGATGATTTTTCTCGTTACACTTGGCTGTATTTTATGTCTTCTCGTAGTGAGGTTCTCTCCATCTATAAGCGTTTTGCGCCATGGTTCTTACTCAGTTCTCTACGCCTATTCGTGTGTTTTGTGCTGACTCTGCTGGTGAGTATATCTCGAAGCATTTGCGTGGTGTCCTTACTGATTAGGGCACTCTCGCTCAGTTCTCTTGTCCCGGTGCGCATGCTCAGAATGACATGGCTGAGCGTAAGCATCGTCATCTTCTTGACACTGCTCGTGCGATGATGATCGCTTCTTCTCTTCCGCCTCATTTCTGGGCTGAGGCTGTCTCTACCTCGGCCTATCTCATTAATCTCCAGCCTTCTGCCACCCTTCAGGGTGCCATTCCTCTTGAGCGACTCTATGATCGTTCACCTGACTATTCTATGATTCGTTTGTTTGGTTGCGTTTGCTATGTTCTCCTGGCTCCTCGTGAACGCACCAAACTTACCGCTCAGTCTGTTGCGTGTGTTTTCGTCGGATATAGTGATGAACATAAGGGCTATCGTTGTTGGGACCCTGTGGCTCATCGGATGCGTATTTCTCGGGATGTGACGTTTGACGAGTCTCGTCCTTTCTACCCGCGCTCGACCTCCTCGACCCTACTGTGGAGGATCTCTCTTTTCTTACTTTTCCTGATTCTCCTCCCATGGTCCCTCATATTTCTCCTTTCTCCTGTTGATCCGGTGCCGTCTACTCTGACGCTTTCTTCTCCTCCTTCGTCGCCGCCTTTTTCACCCTCCTCCAGGTGTCTTCCTCGTCTTCGTCTTCTCCGGTTGTTCCTTCTCATCCTACTTTTCCTTTCCATTATACTCGCCATCCACGTGTTGCGACCGAGTCATCTGATGCACCCTCTACTTCTGGTGCACTGTCTCAGCCGACTTATTCTCTTCGTACTCGGCCTTGTCCTTCACCTGATTTCTATAATCCCGCTACCTACAGTGTTTCGGTTGTCTCGGGGCCGACTATGTATCGTGAGGCTGTTGTTCATCCTGAATGGCAGCTTGCCATGGCTGAGGAGATTGCTGCGCTTGAGCGCACCGGTACGTGGGAGATCGTTCCTCTTCCTCCTCGTGTTCGTCCTATCACCTGTAAGTGGGTCTATAAGGTTAAGACCCGCTCTGATGGGACCCTTGAGCGTTACAAAGCTCGTCTGGTCGCTCGTGGCTTTCAGCAGGAGCATGGCCGTGATTATGATGAGACTTTTGCTCCAGTGGCTCACATGACCACTGTTCGGACGCTTCTTGCCGTGGCATCTGTGCGCCATTGGTCTGTGTCTCAGCTTGATGTTAAGAATGCCTTTCTTAATGGTGAGTTGCGTGAGGAGGTCTATATGCAACCACCACCTGGGTATTCTGTTACAGATGGCATGGTCTGCCATCTTCGCCGCTATCTCTATGGCCTTAAGCAAGCCCCTCGTGCATGGTTTGAGCGTTTTGCTTCTGTGGTCACATCTGCTGGTTTCTCTCCCAGTGCTCATGATCCTGCGTTGTTTGTTCATTGTTCTCCTCGTAATCGCACTCTTCTTCTTCTATATGTTGATGACATGATCATCACTGGTGACGACCATGAGTATATTGCCTTTGTCAAGGCACGTCTGAGTGAGCAGTTTCTTATGTCGGATCTTGGTCCGCTTCGTTACTTTCTTGCGATTGAGGTCTTGTCCACCACTGATGGTTTCTTTATATCCCAAGAACGGTATATTCATGATCTTCTTGCTCGTGCCGCTCTTACTGATGAGCGTACTGTTGAGACTCCCATGGAGCTCAATATTTCTGTCCGTGCCTCTGACGGTGATCCTCTTTCTGATCCGTTATCGACATCTTGTCGGGAGTCTTGTCTATTTGGTTGTTACTCGCCCTGTTATTTCTTATTATGTCCATATTCTTAGTCAGTTTGTTTCTGCTCCCACTTCGGTTCACTATAGTCACCTTCTTCGTGTTCTACGCTATCTTTGTGGGACGATCTCTCTCTGTCTCTTCTTTCCTCGTTCCAGCTCGTTACAGCTCCAGTCCTACTCCGATGCTACGTGGGCTAGTGATCCTTTGGATCGCCGCTCACTTTCTGCTTACTGTGTTTTTCTTGGTGGTTCTCTCATTGCTTGGAAGACGAATAAACAGACCGCGATCTCCCATCATTGCTTGGCTGTTTCACTTAGTTATTTGCTAATTGCACATTTGACTTTGGATTAGATCAATTCTAACAGTTAAGATTATGAAGTGGGTGTCCATAGAAAAGAAAATGTTTGTTCGTTTAATAATTGTTGAGAATACGATGAGATATTCATAAGCCAATTTTTTATTCCGAGGGAAAAGCCAACAAAACGAGTTAATCACATATATCCCCACATATCTAAAATACGATGAGATATTCTCAAACCAACGTTTTCTTTTGGGGGAAAAGCCAACTAAACTAGTTAATCCACATATATGTACTCCTATCTAAAACTTAGTTGGCCAATTTGGCTCAACAATGTCCTAAGGATGTCTGCATAGTAGAGCCTGTAACCTACTCTGCCACATTAAACAATCTAAATAAAAATGCTATGGGAGTCATAAAGTTTGCGAAGTGGAGAGTGGCTCCTTAGCATTTTTTATTTTGTGAGTGCCATCAATTTAGTCCTAGCAAAGGTATGCAGGGTAATATTTTATAACTTTGGGAGTGAACCAAGAGTGAAGTAGTGAACTAAACGATGAACAATTTTGGATTCATTCGACTCAACTCTATCTTTTCTTAGAAATGACTAGACGACGTAATTGGGCCGATCACGTCGAAGTGGGTAGTCTTTTACATGGTTTATTTAATCGAGACTCGCCTCCGAATTTAATTTGTGCGCCATACGAGCGAGCGAGAAGCTCATATTCGACCGCCGGTCACGTTGGCCGCTACAACCAGGCGGGGTCGGTGAGCGGCGTGACGACGGCCTTGGTCTGGAGGTAGTTGCGGAGGCTGTAAGCGCCCTTCTCCCTTCCGATGCCGCTCATCTTGTATCCGCCGAAGGGGATGGCGGCGTCGAAGACGTCGTAGCAGTTGACCCACACCGTGCCCACCCTGAGCGCCCGCGCCAGCGTGTTGGCCGTGTCCAGGCTCCTCGTGAACACCCCCGCCGCCAGCCCGTAGTGCGTCGCATTCGCCCTCCTCACCACCTCCCCCACCTCCCTGCACCAAAACAAACCAATGGAGCAGTGTCAGTCAGTGCAGCGGTGGTCACAGATTTGGTTCCTACTTAGCAGATAGTGGTACCTGAACTTGAGGATGGACTGGATCGGCCCGAATATCTCCTCCTGAGCGATCTTCATCTCATCCTGCCAGAACGAGGTCGACGGGGGCACAGTTTGTCAGCAAGTTGGATGTGTATGCAATGGGTGGGGAGGGAGATGCGGTGCATCTGACAAACGTTCCTTTTACCTGAACGTCGGCGAAAACCGTGGGCTGGATGTAGAATCCCTTGTCGCCGAGCCTGTTGCCGCCGGTCACGAGGGTGGCGCCGCTGTCGACGCCCGACTGGACGTAGCCCAGGATCTTCTTGAACTGCTGCCCATCGATCTGATCCATGTACCAAAGAGACGGTTTCATCGGTGTCACAAACCTAGGATCAATGTGGCTAAAATGGGTATGTATATCCCCCAAACCAAAGTTTTATCATGAATCAAGTCTGTGCACCTGAGGTCCCTGCTCAACACCGTTCTTGAAGGGGTCGCCGACGACGCGCCTCTGAGCCCGAGCCTTGGACTTCTCCACGAACTCGTCGTACACGCGCTCCTGTACGAACGTCCGAGACCCAGCGCAGCAGCATTGGCCCTTTTATTTTACCGAGTGCAAAAACACGTTTCGGTCTAGATTTTAACCATTGATCCTACATTAGTCACGCTTAATTTCTTGCGATGCGGCTTGCCGAAACAGACCTGGTTGAAGAAGATCGCCCGGTGCGCGAGCTCCACGGCCTCGTCGACATCGGCATCGTCCATGACGATGAACGGAGACTTGCCCCCGAGTTCCAGCGTCACCGGCTTCAGGTTGCTCCTCGCCGACAGTTCAAGAATGATCTTGCCCGTGCCGGTCGATCCGGTGAACGCCAGCTATATATAAGCAAAAAAGACCCATTTATCATTTGTTAGTTCCCGCATCACGAAGAGGATCGACCTGTTTACAAACAAGCTCTACCTTGTCGACGTCCATGTGGCTGGACAGCGCGGCGCCGGCCGTGGGCCCAAAGCCGGAGACGACGTTCAGGACTCCCGCCGGGAGCCCGGCCTCGTGGAGGAGGCTGGCGGCGTAGAGCGCGGAGAGCGGCGTCTGCTCGGCTGTCTTGAGCACGACGGCGTTGCCGCAGGCCAGCGCCGGGCCGACCTTCCAGGCGAACATGAGAAGCGGGAAGTTCCAGGGGATGATCTGACCGGCGACGCCGATGGGCTCGTGCAGCACCTGGACGTGGTGCGGGCCGTCCGCCGGCACGACGAGGCCGTGGATCTTGTCCGCCCACCCTGCGTAGTACCGCATGCACCGCGTCGCCATCGGCACCTCGGCGCGCGCCGTCTGCTCTAGCGGCTTCCCGCCGTCCCACGACTCCAGCGCCGCGATCTCGTCGGTGTGCCGCTCCATCAGGTCCGCGAACCGCAGCAGCACCCGGCACCGCTCCTGCACATTCCAAGACATGAGCTAGCTAGCTACCTCTTCGCCGTGCACCGGCCATGACAATGTAGGTACGTACGTAGGCGGTCATCCTCGGCCAGGGGCCCTCGTCGAAGGCCCTGCGGGCGGCAGCGACGGAGCGGTTGACGTCCTCGGCGTCGCCCTCGGCCACGCGGGCGATGACCTCGCCGGTGCGGGGGTCCGCCGTCGGGAACGTCTTTCCTGGAGAGAAATGCCTGACAGTGAAAGTGAACACGACCGTGTCTGTTGTGAACTAGTGATTCAGTGCGGTTCAAGCGAATAACGAACCAGATGCTGCATCGACGAAGTTGCCGTTGATGAAGAGCTGCGTGTACTTGACCTCCACCGGGGGTTTGATCGGCTCCTCGTCGGCGGAGGCAGCCGGTGCCGTGCTGAACCAGCGTAGTGCTCCGGGCAACAAATGCTGTGCATTGTCTGTATGCACAAGTATGTTCAATTAGTGCGGCTAGCGATTTTTTTTTCCTGGTCAGCTATCGTGTATCGCAAAATGCAAAAAGCAGGGCACTCCATCTAATTATCCAAGTATTATTCCAGAAAATTAACAGATGTATTGGTGAATCCTGCACTAGTAAATATCTCGTGAGTAAACACTTCAGTCTAAGCAGCATGCATGCTTGATGCATCAAGAAACTGGTCAGTTGATGCACGACGGGGGTGGGATCTTCACACAGGAGAAGGAGAGCATGGAACTGATGGCACTGGAGTTGGAAACAAAACAGAAATGGGAGAACGTACTGTACGCGCGACCCAACTACTTTTGGCTAGTCCTAGTTTTGATAAGGATTGGGCACAGAGAGGCACGCCGGAACCTCATCTCAAACCAACCATGGGAGGAAAGCTCCAGCTAACTTTGGTGTCATATGTTACATCGTCGGTTACATTTCTAGAAAGTAGCTAGACAAACGAAACAGAGAAGGCGACGAAACTTGGGGGAAGAAAAGTAGAGGACGCCAAAGAACTTCACGGCGGCGCAGCTCTAGAGGTGCTGATCGTCATGTGGAAGAACATTGTTTCCCTAATCGCTCATTGAAAGATGAACACGTCGACGTCGGGGGAAAATTGGAAGTCATGAAACAGAAGAAAAATGCTGAACAGGTAAGAGGATGCAATACACTTGACGATTTGCCGGTAATCAGGAAGGTTAGGCTGCCCTGAGCCCCTGACCACACTCTAGCAACAAACTTAATCGACAGAACTACATGTTACCATTCAAGCATGTCTAGCCAGTTGCTTCAAAAATATGAGAAATGAAGATCAAACATTACAGGTAGAAAAAAGATAAACTAAAAACTTAAAGCAAGCGTGCAAAAATCCTGAAGATCCAAGCAGAGATCGTGGTCACCTGCTCTCAGAAGGGAGGTGGCAGGAGTCCTCGCGAGGATGCCGTGGCCTGAGAGGAAGGAGAGAGTAGCCCTCCTTGCCGCCATGGCCAACTCTGTCACAACAAGTAGAGTGATCAAGGGGTGTATATTGTCCTTGCACTCTGAAGCTAATGGAGTGGGGGAGTACTGAGATATCTCCTTCCACGGTTGCGGCCCTTGTGGGCCTATTCAAGAAGCAAGTGCACAAGTGCTCTTACTCTTGGCCTGCGAGCTTGGTGTGACTATGATTGCAGTTGCTGGCGCAACAGACAAGGGGAGTGAGAGTAAAATGAGAATTGTGAATTCTTACTAGTAAGCGCCCACGTGGAATGCACATATCTACTACTCTCTCCGTTCAAGATGTTTTAGATATTTTAATATGAACTAGATACGGACAAAAAGTGAATCTACACACTAAAATACAGCATGCATCTCGAAAAAAGTTAAACCATCTTAAAATAGTGAATAGAGGAGTAATATATATTTGTTCAAACATATCACAAACGCTAAATTCAAATTGTTAGATGTCGTCAAACAACATAGCTCGTGTCCATTCACGTATATAAATGTGACATGTATATATGTTGAAGCCTCGAGCATGAGAACCATGTTGCACTCTTGAAGAAGGGTGGGTGCATATTTGTGCAAAGATATGGTTAACTAGATAAAGGGCATTTACGCACAAGGATAGTTCCCAGGCTTGTAAAACTGAAGATTTTTTTTCTTAACATTCTTTATTAACCAGGAAGGATTTCACTCCACACATGTATGACACATGATCCATATAATGTCAATTCTTATTATTGCTCACGAAATGGCCATAACCAAATAATTAAGGCCTACGCCAGCCGTTTGTTGGTTGAAAATATCGACAACTGCCGCCTCCAAAGCCGTTGGTCTTTAGTCTGAGATCTGGAGCATGTCCCACTGAACATTCTATTTGAGGAAACTCGATCGCAACATATACAACATGAAACATCAACAAATGCAATAACACTACATAAACTTTGCAGCATGAAGACAACATCAAGGACAGATGCACAAAATCATTGCAACATATTTGCATGCAGCATGAAGATAACATCACCGACAGACGCCCAAAATCACTGCAACATACATGAAGACAACACAGACAAACGCCCAAAATCATTGCAGCATCAGAACTGGAATTCCCTTATCTGACTACCCACCCGGACTATGTTTGAGAGGCACGTGTGTATGTTGACACACGAGATTTCAGCAAATCGAAACATCTTTCCTAACATAAAAAAATTCTACAAAATCACTAACGTCCACCATCAGATAAGGGAGGCACCGAACTCACCACCCACTGGGCTTGAGGAACGAATCTGGCATGTCAGAGCCATGTTGGAAGTATATTGGGCTACCATCGATCCATCACCCTTAGCTCGTAGTCTTCACTGAGCTTGTATCCCTAAATAAGATCATTTTTATATCCATCCATGGCTACCGTTCGGGTGTGGGAGGAAAGGTGACGTGGGAGACACGGGTGTGGTGGCCAGCCATGGGTGGAAAGTGCCATCTACTGAAGGAGTGGCGAAGGAGAGAGTCGAGAGAAGTAGGGGACTTGTGGGCAGAGTAGTCGTGGGAATTCCCAATAATGAAGCACACAAACACAATAAACTACATCAAAAACCTTTCTGTGCTAACTATGGAATAGATCGTCACCTTCATAATCGGATGCCTATATATGATTTGAAAGCTTATAATGAGATCAAGTGGTATGTAAACTCCCGCGCACATAAGTGAAAAATCTGTCGGCGACGTAAATTGCCAAACTGTAGGGGCTTTCCCGGTTTGAGGTGTGAGCCCTAAGAGTATGGCTCACCATTCCCGTAAAGGCGCGACCCGCCATAAGGTGGAGTGAGGCGGCTCGCCGGAATGGCTGGGATCCGACTGTGTGTGTTGCGGTGTGGGTGGCTCAACCCGGGAGGGATCGGGGCATTGAGTGTGGTTCGGTCTGGAAGTGAGGAAAAACGGGAAAGAGGGTAGCCGTGACACCGTGCGGGGTGGAACAGCGGCGTGACGGTGTGACAAGGCGGCCGCGGCTTGCCAGCGGTGAGGCAGAGCGGGGGTCCAGCAGCAGTGGTTGGAGGAGTGTATCCTCTCTCTCTCTCTCTCTCTCTCTCTCTCTCTCTCTCTCTATCTATCTCTCTCTCTCTCACTCTCAAGGGGGAAACGAGAGTGGGGGTTGTATGTAGGGGGTGGTGCTCTTTATGTAGCTCCTCTTAGCATTACAAAAAAAATCATGTATATAAATTTGTGTTGACTTTAGGTCAATAAAATTTCGTGTCACCACAAATCGAAATCCATTCTCTAACTTATTTTCACCAAGGACATAAAATTTTCACCAATGGCACTTGTTTAATATTTGCAAATAAATAAAATCTCAATTGTACGAGAGGGACACATCACAGACCAATAATGTAATTAGTTAAATTTAGTAATGCTCTAGAGAATTCTATTAAGATATATTATCAAATAGTACGCTTTAAAGATTTTACCAAAATATATACACTATATAGTTTATTTGTTAGAAAAAATTAAGATTGTTTTGTTACAAAGTAAATTAAGCACAACACGCATATCATTTAAATATATAAATTATAATTATCTGGCAAAGAACAATACAACTAACATTTATCATAATTTTTATGAGGTTAATGTGCCAAATAAGTAACAAAAATTTATATTGGCTAATTCTACAGGATGCACAAACTTATATCTCAAATTAGAAAAGTGCAATATAAATTGTAATTAATTATGTTTGCATTATATCCTATGACCTGGCTTCTGTGCCTCTCCACCAAAGCAAAAAAACAAAAATCGTGGATTATACCATCCAATTCTAGATCTGTTTATAATGAATCCACTTATATGAAAACCGTAGAGATTCTTCTCTTCCATCCTAGCGTGGGCTCGGTAACTACAAATGATGATAAACACTGAGATCGCCAGTAGAAATGGCACATTTACCCCCAAGCTTTCCTCGCACACATTGGCAGAGCCACAACCCGGCAAGCCCAAGTGGTTGTCCATTCTCCGAAGGCAAATCCTCTTAAGGTTAGACCAGTTAATTTAGTAGGCTAAACACTAATATGTGTAGTTTTAGTTGCATTTTGCATGGACTAAAGAAAATTACTATATTCATCACTGCTTGCATCGCCTCCAATCCCGAATATGACGAGGGTGCGACCGCCACCACCGATCGAGGAGAACATCAACCGCTTGACTTGTCCTGATAATTTATTTGAGAGCAAACTCTTACTCGATACGCCTCACAATGTAGTTCTTAAAATTACATATCATATTGTAAATAATGTGTCGTAATATCGTTGCATCATGTTACCTTTTTTGTGTGTTCTTTTAGGTAAACCGTATCCTATCTCCTATAGTTGGCCATGATTACATACATGGAGATCCATTTTTCAACTTCACTTAGTTTTTTTAGTTGCACCAGTCACCCTTTCTTTGCATAAAAAAATATAATTGTGTAGTGCTATGAATCTAACA
This sequence comes from Poa pratensis, assembly GCA_947311845.1. Lineage (NCBI taxonomy): Eukaryota > Viridiplantae > Streptophyta > Magnoliopsida > Poales > Poaceae > Poa > Poa pratensis. Next base: position 22,697,761 of record CAMZMU010000081.1, on the reverse strand, counting down.
CAAGCTGTGCCTAGTAAAGCAATAGTATTCACTTGCTATTTCTACGAGTTTATCTTTGAAGGAGCATCATCTGGCCTATAGTGATGTATCCTATCATGATAATAACATGTTGAAGAATGGATTAATTACGTATAATGCTCACTTCATCTTCTAAACCAAGCGCCAACTCGTGTGATCAAGAAGTGTTTACTTTGTTGCGAGTCTTAGAGACTACGTCTAGACGAAAGTTCACCTAGTTCGTCTTCAGAATTTGAAGCTTATTATTGCCCGCGAAGAGGTCAGTCCAACTCGCCAGCTTCTTGGCCATTGCATTGAGCTTGGAAATGACGTCGAGCTATGGAGCGTGATGCCATTGACAAGGGAGAATGAAGCCTTCGGGAATGACATCATGAAAAGGGGTTAGTTTCGAACTTTCGATAGAGCTATTTGTGAAGAAGTTTCCAAAAACAGGTAAGTTTACTCAAAATCCACTCCAAACAGGGCCGAGATCAACGCTATGTTCTCGTGGTTAAAACCTGCTAGAACAGATCAATGTATGGCCCTAGGGCCTAGCTAGATGGTTGAGATAAACATTTTTTTATATAACCAGAACATAGCAAATTCGAACAAACGAAAGACATGACTAGTTAACAACTTATATTCATATACAAGACCCAACAACAAACGAAAATAAAATTATGTTATCATTATCAGGCTATCAGCCAAATGTTAATGTTAGACATAACTCTCGGGCCGGTTAACAATGCCGGCATGCCCGAGCAACGCCCACAACACGGTTATGAACTCTCCGCCACGGCGGAGTGACTTCGCATGCGCCGTGACATTCTCCGACGGCGCCAGGAAGAGGAGGAGCTCCGTCCAGAACTCGGCCAGAACCATCCACGCCCTCTCCTCGTCGCCCACCTCCTCCGCCAGCTGCCGGGTGAGCTTTGCAGCCTTCCTGAGCGTCTCATTCATGCTCCCTCCGAGGCACGTCGCTGCACGGTCGTACCGCACCAGCGGCCCCGCGCAGCGCGCGAGCACCCTCGTCACCTCCTCCACGACGCCCTCGTAGAGCTCCTCCGTCCACGCTGGGTGGTCCGGCAGCAGCTGTGGCTTCTGCGCCACAAGGTAGGCGCAGTACTGCGACAGGTGTGTCGCCACGACCACCGTGTCGCTGTCATGGTCGCTGATGCCATGAGCTCCTTCCGAGCGCTTGATCTCGAGTAGCCTTGTGGCGATATGCCACACAAGGATCTGCTCGGTGATGCTCTTCTCACCGACACCAACGCGGCATGCCCAGATCAGCTTATCGGCAACGCCATTACGTTGTAATGACAACACGCCGTTTCCGAGTGTTCCTTGGTTCGTCCTCAGCGTAGCCACGATGGCTGACTTCACCGACGCCGGGACGGCGACTGATGTCTTTGAGATCCGGTCGACCTGCCTGGAAACGCATCCGCAGTAGCACATCCGAGCCTGCAGGACGGACGTCTGACCGAACCGGTCATCCCATCGTTGGACGGCTTTGAACCGGAGAACGCGGCCAAGCTTGCCACGAGTCCATCGTGACTTGCGCCACGACGGCCGGCGCACGTACTCGCAGACGGTGGCCACCTTGATCCAGTCGGATCGAACGTAGTTGGCCATCTCCCACCCCTCGGTGAACACGATGGCGACGATGAAGGAGACGGTGACCAACAGGTCGAGGCCTACGATGGCGTGGAACACGGTGTCGTGGTGTTGAAGGTAATTCCTGAGCTGCTCGTAGTCCTCGGCGAGCACCGTGCCTTGGTTGGTCATGTCGTGCACGATGGCGCCGCCGGTGGCGAGGCAGCTGATCCACGTGGCGAGCACGAGGATGGAGTTGAGCACCGGGAACCACCACCCGCTCGCGTAGAAAGAGGTGAGCTTGGAGTAGAGGAAGTCGGCGAGGAAGGACAACTCGGTCTCGATCAACCCAAAAGCTCTCTCGGGGCTACCTCCGAGGATGCCGTCCTGCACGAATACCAAAGCTCGGCGAGAGCCCACCTCCGCGAGGGGGCACCCGAGGAACCGTCGGAGCTGCAGCTTGAACAGAGAAAATGAAAGGCAGAGATCCTTTACATGAGGATAAGACGCGAGGAGCGAGTCTCCGGCAGTAGAAAGCCGCCATATCCTGTCCATGGTGACAACATGCCCGGCATCGACGGAGAGTGACGGCGCCGGGCCAATTCGGTACCCCTGCGGCCTGGCCTCGATGTGAAGCTTCTCCTCGCCCATCACCAAGTACGGCGGCACGCCATCTTGCGCGCTGTCAGAGTCTTCTCCTTGCTCTTGGCAGTAGAGTTGCTTCATGTAATCCGAGATGAGATAAGCATTGAGGCCGACGGCGAAGGAGCTCTTTGCGAGCTCTGCAGCGATGAGCCGGTGGATGAGCTTGACGAGGCTCAGCACCCACAGCCAAAGAAGCATGCCGGTGAGCTCAGGGCTCCCTGCAGCTCCACCGCTGCTGATGATGAGGAACGCCACCCAGCCCATCCGCGCCAGCTGCTCGACGGAGGGGCGGAACTTGCTGCCACCGGAGCCGTTGCTGTCGATGGTCAAGGAGGAGGATCGGGCGGTGTCGATGGTGTTGCGCAGGATCTGGAGGAACACGGTCCAGGAGAGGAGGAGCGGCACGCGCGCCGCGTTCCATTTGGCGGCCGCGGAGACCGCGTAGGAGACGAGGGGGAGGAAGAGGGTGGACGCGGCCCACACGAAGAGTCGGAGTGCTGGGTGACCGGCGCGCCGGCGGTAGGAGGTGAGCACGACGAGGAGAGCGAGTAGGATGATGCTCACGATGGCCGCCACCTCCATAAGGAGAAGGTTCACTAGGCTGGTCGCCATGGCAACGATCGATCGTTACCCAGCTCACTCGATCTCTATTCCTGGCAAGCTAAAACATCTTGGGATTTGGTAAGGCAAGCATGCGTGTGCACGATGTATTTGTTTCATGTAGCACGTGCATGCAAAATCGGCCAGCCGGTGGCGAAGTTGCATGGCAGAAGAAGGCTGGACTACAAGTCAAGTAAAAGACAGAATCCAATTCTATGCTTAAGGTGCCAAATGAAACATCTGCTGGAAAGTAACCCATCACAAGTACTCGAGACAGTGGAATCCAGGTTGAGCAGCTGTCTTGTGCGTGCACAGCTAACAGCTTGACACATTCACACACGTCTACGTATAAATGTAGATTATACGTGGTTTTTTCTTCTAGAAATTAAAAATGGCATTTATAAGTTTCAAAACAATCAGAAAATAATTCTAAGTGTTGATATTTGATGAATTCTACTAGTGTGAAAAAAACCAATACGAAATCATTTATATTCTGACCTAAGAAAAAAATGATAAAAGTGTGGATCTGGGTTAGTCTCTCATCATCCAGAGACTTGGATGGCCTAAACTGTCGTGCCAGAGGCAAGAAAATGTTTGGAGCTTCTAAAAACAGCCTTAAGAGCGGGTGATGCTTCCATCTTCATGTACATCCATGTAGCAAATAAAGAAGCATTTTGATAACATGTTTACCATTTTCAGCGCACTTTTTCGATCTTAATATGAAAACCATTGGCACGAATATTTTTAAAATTTAAGAGAATACAAGTCGACTCCGGATACAAGAATGATTTATTAATGATCAAAGTTGTTTCCATGGAGAGTATAATAGTAGCTAGCCCGAAGCCAACTATATTTGGACGACAACCGGTGATCGACGTAATATTCCCATGTTTTGTATGATAGGACTCAAATTACTTTGTTTCTCCCAAGATGCTATCGGTGTTATCTCTATCTAAAGGGCATGTTTCTTCCATTCGGATGCCACAAATATTCTACTCCCTCCATTTCAATATATAAGACGTTTTAGCTATCCAACATGTTGTCTACATGCACACTAATATGAGTGTACATACACACTAAAATATGTCTACATACATCTTGATATATGTGAATGTGGACAAATGCTAAAACATCTTATATTTAGGAACGGATGGAGTACAATATAGCGTTTGAATAATTCAATAGAGCGAGCAAAATGTTACACTAATAAGTAAAAACAAAAATATTTCCAGCACATAGCACAACCATCTCTCATTAAATATTACTATAAATGAATGAAATAATGTCATCCAATCGTCGAAACAAATAAGTTTTTCTCTCGTAGAGATTATAGCCATATCAAAATAAATGTATCAATTTATTGTCATAAGCGCATCAAGAAGTCAATAAATGAACTGAATCTAGATGGATTACACTAAGAAATGCAATTGTCTAACTAGGGTAATGAAGGGCACCTTATGATGGACCTCCATGGGCTCGTTCGCGTTCGTGGAAACCGCCAAGGATGCTTCCACATGTGACTCAACTCGCGCCTCCACGTGCGCAGCGTTGGGCACGGGGATCATCATGGGCACCTCCACGAGCGCTGGTGAGGCCTAAACCTGGACAAGGTGCATCTCACGCGCTTTCTTGGCCTTATATGCGTCCACGATGTGCTTGGGGCGTGACACTGCACGGAGAAGCGAGTCTTGGAGCCGCAACATAAGCAATCCCTGGTGCCTTGCCTCCCCCTTACCTGCATGTTGTTGCTCGGCCGGCTGGTTGTTATGTCCTTTTTTTCCTTTTTGCCTTGCTTCTTCATTTTTGGTAGGCGCACCTTACGGGCGTTGGCATTAGCTTCCTGACATGGACACCCTCCAAAAGACTGTGAGATGAAATTATTTTTGAGAACCTCGTCCTACACATCACCCACCTGGAGGGCATCAATGACCTCTACAAATAGCTTGAAGTTCTCCTAGCGATAGTTCCATGAAGACTGTGAGAGTTGTCGGACGTAAAGTTGAGATGGTCTTGTCAGTCTTCTAGCTATCTATTTGTGATAGTCGTACCAAAAAGCAGAAGCGAGATACAAATACGGTGTAAACTAGTTGTACTCCGCCATCGCATTGAAGTCTGCAAAACTCGGATGGATTCATTCGGCCTCCACGTATATGGTTAAACATTGTACTTCAATCTCACGAATCGCTTTTTAGGGCGGCTCACAAGGATGAACATTTGGTTCGGCCATATACACCTTTTTGGGGTGGCACATATGCGGTGGTGGACAAAGTGCAGGGCTTGGGAATTTTCTGCCGGAGTAGTGTTGTTGGGGCCATTGGGGTCTCCGCACTCAGTGTCGCCTTGATGTTTCAGCTTTCTGGGACGATTTTTTCAACATGTGAGACCCATGTCAGGTAGTTCAGTCCGTACTAAGCTCATTTCATGAACTCACGGTTAATTATTCAAGTCATCTACAATTTATGCAAAAATTATAAGATTATAACGGTAATCGGTTGCATAAATGCAATGTTGATACAAAATTTCAATAGGACAACGTTCCAATATTTAAAATGACATGCTAACTATGCTATGCTAAGTATTAAAAGAATGCAACAAATAATTAATGTAGTAAAGCGTAATACGCAAGTTAGTACATAAAGAGGTTATGCTTTTATAGTTTTATATTATGTTTTACTATGGCAACAAATAGCGGCTCGGCCTTTATTTTAGGGTCAATTTTCACGTTTAGAACACGCTTAGCATATCTTCTGTATGTACATACTTTATAGTTTTATATTATGTTTTATGGTTTCATGCTTTTAATACTCACTATAGCATAGTTAGTATGTATTTTTTTTCAAATATTGGAACGTCGTCATATTGAATTTTTGTATCAAACTACCAACATCGCATTTATGAAACTAATTACCTATTGTAATCTTGTAAATTTTGAATAAACTGCAGATGACTGGAATCATGAACCATGAGTTCGTGGAGTTGGCTCAGAACGGGCTGAACTACCTCACATGGGCCTCAGACATTGGGATCGTCCTCGCTAAGTGCTGAGACTCCGAAGGCCCCAACACCACCACTCCGGTCGAAGAACGAGCAACTATTGCACTTCCTGCTTCACCACAAGTGTGAGATTCTAAAAAAATGAGTGCATGGCCAAACGGAGTGCTTCGTCCCTGTGGGCCACCCTGAAAGGGTGGTTAGCGAGGTTGAGGTACACTATTCAGCCACGGGCGGAGACGGAATGGATCCGTTTGAGGCTTGCAAACGTCAAGACAGTGGTAGGGTACAACTCCACTTTACATCGGATTTGTAACTCCCTTGGGCCTTGTTCGTCGGCTGGAGAGTTTTGTGGTGTTTTGGGGTGTATATTACCTAGTGTTTTGGGTGAAAACACTCCTCACACTCAAAACACTCCAACCCCTTCCAATCCCCTTCTCCACCAAAACTCTCCACCAGATCTAGTTGTTTGGTACAAGTGTTTTGCAGACAAGTGTTTCAGCAGCAATTAAAAATGTGATCTTTTTTCACAGAACCAGAGCAAATAAAAACTGATCTATTTTCACATGATTTGAACACACAAAAAACTGATCTTTTTAAACATCATGTGAGAACACAGTTCAGCACAACATAAAAAACAATACAGGCAGGTTTAAACACGCAAAAACCGATTTGTTCTCACGCAGCGTTACAGGAACAAAACGAGCAACATTGTCTCATGCAGATTTAACCATCGAGAGATGAAAATACATAAATAGTCTCAAACTGGAACCCAAAGTAACAGCCCTAGAATTTATCTTTGCATACAGTCCACAACAAATATATCCCAAGTTTATCCCAGGTTATTACAACAAAATTTGATCAAAATTCATCGAATGTTTCTCACGAACATAATTTTTTTTGCTTCCTAGGTTTATCCCAGATCATTTGACAAGATGGTCACATAAGCAAGAAGAAGCTTGCAGCAATAAGATCATCGCAGCAACAATGTAGACATATGATTGTAGCAAGAAGATCATCACCGCAAGAAGCTTGCTTCATGACAAGTTGTTTCTGCACACAATGTACACATATGTTATTAAAGCAATAAGATCATTGCAGCAACAATGTAAACATGGCTGGTTCTGAACATGAGAAGGATTACAATATGAAAAGAGGCACATTTTAGTTGCAGGAAACACTAAGCCAACCTCCAATATTCCATCAGCAAGAAAAGCGAGCCAACTAAAACTGATGTCACATAGTAATTATCATTCTGCGGTTTGGTGTCACATATATGGCCTTCGGTTTGTAGTTAAGAGCACCAGCAACCGAACATATTCAGAAGAAACAGGACCAAATCATACAAAACATTCACATTAAACTAGAGCACCCTTAACATGACAAGAACATAACCTTCTGTACCAAACTATTCTCAAGAACATAACCTTCTGTACCAAAGTATTCACTTCGACAAATAAATACTGCAGTCTAGGGTCAGTGCAGTAGTGCACGTGTCTTTTTAAAACACTGCCATCTTCGGTGAAGAAATCTATGTCAGGAGTCAGTCTAGGGTCAGTATTTTCAAGCAATTATCAAACATACGAGCATATGTAGCAGGTGACAACATACGAGCATATGTAGCAGATGCATCATTACAAGCTAGAAGATCTAAAGAAGTATATGAATTTCCTAAGTTGACAAGGGACATGAACAAATCAGCAAAATTGGACAGATAATTAGGAGGCTATCAAACATTATGGAGCAGCACTAATTGTTACTAAGTCCTAAAATTTGGAGGCTACTGGTTGGTACACGTACAGGCATGGACCCAAACAGGTGTGGCCAAGTTCAGATCGTGTCTACCATGATCTACCAGCCGTCGGAAAAATGCCCGAGACACATTGACACACCAATATAACTACCAGGGGATGCATACATCAACTAGTACAGACACCCACCAATAATTCCTAACTCCAGCAACAGTTCATTATCTTTTTTTTTAGGTATAAGGTGGTCGTATCCACCGCCCGAATAGATAGAAAGATGTGATCCAGTTTATAAGGAAAACCGGGTCAAAAACCATACAAGCTGTACAAAAGAATGACACAGACGAAGCGACCCGCCGCCCACACGACACAAGTCGAACAAACGCCACAAAACACACCACCCGCTCCGGGGCCGCCGCCCCGGCGTAACAACCAGATCACCAAGGCATTAGCAACTGAACCAATTTGACCAGCTAAGAGCAGCAACTCAACCGCATCAACTACCAACGACGACGACCCAGCTCTGCTCCTCCTCTGTCAATCAAGAACCCATGGACGGGATCAAGAACCTACAGACTGCATCTGACTCGAGGCATGGAAACACTCGAAACGCCCACAGACTGCGATACTTTGGACGGAATCGAGAGAGGACGGGACGAGGCGTAAGACATACCTTATAGAAGTCGGCGGCGGAGAAGGAGAGCTGCGGCGGCGGGAGCGTCGGCGGCGGCGAGGAAATCGCCCGCGTCGCGAGGGAGGGAGGCGCCAGGAGCGGTGGGAGGGACGCTTCGACGACGGCGACGCCGGAGGGACGAGCGACCACGGTCCCGGCGCTGCGCTGCGCCGCCAGAGACACGCCAAAACGCGAGTCGACCCTCGCGTCTCGATTACACTCGAACCCGACGGGTTTCCACGGGTTTCTCCGGGCTCAGCCCGACCAAACCCGGCCTGCCGAACGAGATTGAAGTGTTTTCTGGTGTATTAAGATGGGCCGGGAATTTACACCGGAAAACCGGCCCAAACTCGCCTGCCAAACAAGGCCTTCTGCGGTACCGTTTTCACATATAGCCCTAAGAAGGAAATACCCTCTCTACCTTCCATCTGAAGGCTCTCCAATCTGGGTGAAACTACCGTCGGACGAATTTCAAGCAATAGGCAATGCTCTATGCCCTCCAGGTGGCTGAGGCATAGAAAGAGGTTCTCAAAAAGAACTTCACTTCCCAAATTTTCGGACGGGGTCCACGTCAGGAAGCTAATGTTGGCGCATAGGGAAGAAAGGAAAGAAGGGGCCCGGCCAAGCAGCAACAGGCGAGTAAGCGGGAGGCAAGGCCCCAAGATTGTTTCCAATTCGGCTCCAAGACTCACTTCTCCAGGCAGTGCTAGGCCCTCAAGCACGCCATAGACACCTCAAGGGCAAGAAGGCACCTTGTCCACGTGGAAGAACAACATCGCTTGTGTAGGCTCCCATGATGATCCATGTGCCCAACGTCCCACCCGTGCAAGCATCGGTTGAGGCACCAATGGCGATTCCCTCTGAACGGCGCCGTGCCCATGAAGATCAAGTAGTGCCCCAGTTAGACATTGACGCTTAGCCAATGAAGAGAAGATCAACTAGATGGAGATCCCGACTAAGGAGAATGGGTTCTTCGCAGAATCCAACTAGATTTTCATTCATTTATTTAATACTTGTGTCAATAATTTGATACATGTCTTTTAATATGTTGTAACCTCTATGGTAGCAATATTTATTTATTCCGGCGATTGAATGACATATTTAGTTCATTCATTGCGTGTTTACTCAGAGACGGTTGTGTTATGTTCTAAAATATCTGTGTAGCATATTCCTCACTCCACTGTATTAATTAGACGCTAAATCTGGAACTAGTGCTCATACCACCAATACCATCACAAGAGAAACAAAGTACATTGAGTCCATTAATAAAAATCCAAAGAAAATGTCACTGACTACGATCCATCCAAATATAGTTAGCTCCAGACGAACTACTATTATACTCTCCATAGAACAACTTTAATCATTGTTGTAACCGGAGTTGACTCATAGTCTTTTAAGTTTTAAAGATATTTGTTCGAAACTTCAATGGTTTCATATTAAGACCAATGATTATGACAATGGTACTCATCACAAAGCAGAATGAAAATAGTAAAATATGTTATCAAAAGGCTTCCTTCATTTGCTACATGGCTGTAATACACTAAGATAATAGCACTGGCTGTGTACACTACCTTAACACTATTTTTAGAAGCTCTAAACTGATCTTGCCGATGACACAATAAGTTAGGTCATCCCGTCCTAAAATGATGAGAGACAAAGGTATTTTCGTCCAAAAGATATGAAAAATTCCACACTAAGTCGTGCTTCGGTATTCAAGCCAAACTATACACCTTAGATCAATGAACAGAGGGAGCACAAAATAATACTGTAAGTGTGAGTTTCATATCTCTACATTTGTGATTGACAATCATGGCCAAGAAGACCAAAAACCTACCTCAAACAGAAATGAATATTGCAAACCTGGTTTTCATATGACCAGGATTATCACCCCAAGAAATCTCGTAAGTGTATGAATGTGGTAATGGCTATACATAGGCTGAACAGACTTCTTTCAGATCCTTTTGATATTTGAAAATGCCCCGCCATGTGAAAAATAGGTGCTTCCACTTCCACTGAAAAGAAGGTTACCTTGGGGCAGCGGATTTGACAGTTCCATTCCCTAGACAAGAAAATAGCAGCATAAAAAGTTAGGGCTTTATGCAACACAAGACTTACAGAACACTAAATACTATCAATAAGTACATTGTTTGCAGTAACTTCAAGCTACAAAACTACCAAGATTCCAAAGGCAGGCCGCAACACTTCGATCAATCTCCAAACTATACACAGATCAACAAATACTTGTTTTAAATTAAATAGACATCCAAATATGCTGGTAGCCAGGTTCCAGAATTAAATGAAGAGAGGTTATGCCGCACATAATTAAGTTATTCATCTAGGAAAAGATTAATACACCTAAAGTTTACAGCAATAACTTACTTGAACTGGCGTAAATGCCAAACTTGATGTCAACCCGGACCTTGCCCCACTACTATCATAGTTATTCTCCTTGAATCTGATAAAACAAAGTAATATGGAACCAAATTAATGATGTTGTAGATAAAAATATTAGGAATACAAATAAACATACTGCGGAAAATACAAGTTCAATGGTGACAGCAAAGTAGAGGAAATTATAGTGTGAATCAAAGCAATCATATGAATGACATGCATACAAGGTACAAACTATCTGAAATCTGTGAGAAATGATTACGAAGATGCGAGGGTAACTGTTATGCAACTAGTGAAGTATCAGTCATGTCAAAACTCAAAAGAGAAAAAAGAGGTACCAATGAAACAAAAGAAGGGATAACTACTACTCCCTCTGTCCCTAAATACAAGACGTCCTAGCAGTGTAAATTTGAACTGCTAGAACGTCTTATATTTAGGGACAGATGGAGTACTTGATAACGCCTGTAGTATTTCCTATTTATTTTACTCTAAATAAATTAATTATGCACCTTTACTTTTGTAATAATATAGCTAACTCAGGACCAGCTTCGACATTTTTGGAGTTTTGAGCAGTGTTGGCACAGGCTTCATAACGGAAGGCACTTTACCCTCCACCATTAGCATCACGTGTTTTCCATCTGAGGATAAAATTAGAAGAAATGAAAACATTAAATTACGCACCTTTTAGCAACTTTAGCAGCAAGTTTGCTTTGACCAGCTGACAAACGTAATTTCCCACATCCTGATTGTCCAAGCAAGCCACAACCTTTCCCTAAGCCATCACCTAATAATAATAAAAAGATATACAATTATGTCCAAAGAAACTAATACATGGTTAAACTAAACGAAATGTCATTCTGATTCACATGTATATCTGTGGCAAACAAGAGATTCACATGTCTAGGGTAACTAACCTAATGAGCTCTTCTCTGGCACACCAAACTGCATCCTATTTGCAAGCTTCATCATGTCGGTCTGTGCATATCTGCAAAATCAAGTACACAGACATAAATTATAAAAGAGAAGTAGCAGATTAACATGCACCGGGCAGTTATTAATCAGAGAAATAAGCACAAATTGTTTAATATGTCCTATCACATTCCACAGTGCTTAAAAACTAACCTTTCTTTCATTTTACGGAGTCGACGACCCCCTCTCTTCTTTTTAGGAATAGAGTCAGGAACTGGAAGTGGCTTTGAGATCTTTGCTGGTGGCGGTTCTTGCAATTTTTCAATTCTCTTGTGAATTTCTTCCAACAAGTTTTGCCCAGCTTTTCCAGTTGGATCACCTCTTGTAGAATCAATTCTTGCTGCTAATGTTGATTTTGCAGCTATAAGTCTAAGGGAGCGAGTTCTTAAAGATGGAGGTGTGCTTTGAAATAATTCAGTCTGTTCAAGATAACCAACACGAAACTGGAACGCTGCACCAGAAAACCCACATGGATTTTTCTTCTTTGCCCCGAGAAGTTGCACATTACAAGCAGGCATTTTTGCAAGTGCTTCCAAACCACCAGCGTCTCCCATTAGTTTTGAGGCAACATTGCTGCCGACAATGGCAGCAAGATTTGGTGCAGCGTATCCCATTCGGCTTGCTAAAAAGTCAAGTATTTTCTTCTTTGCTGCATCAAGGGTAAGAGCTCTATCACATGCTTCAATGGTTTTTACTAAATTTCCTTCAGAAAGAGGTTCCCTACTAGTTGTTGATTCTGTCATTGTAATCCACATAATGTCTGCAGAAGGTAAAAGGTCCTTCAAGTCAATTTGGGTTAAATCCACTTCATTTCCGATCCTCTTGACAACACGGGCATAATCGATTGGATGTTGAACCCGGGATTCTAGTAGTGGAAGCTTAAGCTTATACTTATCACGTATGAAACTATGGACAATACTGATCTCACTATCAATATCAACTGATAAAGCATTGCAATCAACAATAAGCTGATACTCTGGGTCCTCCACAATGCTTTCTTGATTAGGAACAGTTACGTCTCTCTGGACAGCATCTTCAACTTTCTGTTGCAAACAAGTGAAAATGGTCAGTATGCTGACCTAATGAAATGAACAGCCATGCAACCTAGAGCATTTAAGACTAATCTTAAGTAGAATGGAGAGAAGCAATGGTTAGATATAGTGATGCTCACAAAATCGAATTTTCGCAGGATCAACTCTGATCATGATAAAGGAATGAACACAATTGTTCCAGAAGAGAAAAGGTAGTTTGTTTACTTACATTCTAAGATGCAGGCATTAGTGTTCGATGAAGAATGGCAAAGAGTAAATTTAGTATGAGAGGGACAGTTATAAGTTTATTCTGAATCAGTGGTCATAATTTACCTGCACATATGGAGGTTTTTTTGTTAAATTATTTAGCTTATCCACTGGTGAAAAACTCTTGGAAACCTCATTAAAAGTCTTAAGAATCAGGAACCAGGGTGCCTTCCATCATATACTGATATGATCATTCTGTTAACCCGAAATGCATCAGAAAAAATAAATCACGGCTGTCTTATTGCATGTAACAAATGTGGTTCTAAGAGTTAGGTCACTTACTTGCATGATGTCATTATAATATTGTGTCTTCTGAAGCTTTGAGATACTATTAAGATCATCATAATTAAGAGATCTGAGGTCAGACATGCTGCCATCAACCTCTTCCATATTCACAGCCTCTGCATTTTCCTCTTCCTGAAACTTGGTAAGTGCACATGTCTCAGTAGCGAAGAAAATGTTGTTATAGCAAATATTTTCTTTGCGGTAATAAAATTGAGCTCACTTGACAGGCTTCATTATCCGATAGCTCGTCAAGGTCTGACAAGAAAGACTCAGCAAGGCCAGCCTGAAAAGCACCATTAGTTAGCACCGTAGGACTTACTTTGTGTGGATAATTGAATGCGGACTTTGGATGTAATGAAGTAGCAATGTACAAAGGAATACGACTCTGAATAACTGAATGACCACGTTGAAATGAAGAAGTATCAATGTACTTTGATCAGGCAAAGGGCACACTAGAATAACTGTATGACCAAAGTGGTACTGAAATCCTACAGAAAAAGAAGGTTATGAGGCTATATTTATTCCCAGGCATAAAACCTGAGCAATATATAACCCTAACCCAAAAGTGAAGCAAAGAGTTACTCCTACATTCAGTGATCCATATTAAGGTAACAGAGTATCATAGCTAGGGCCAATATATCTAACTACTAGAGCTATGAATGACTTCGAATGAACTTCAAACCTTGTCCCTCTTCAAACCACTACCACAGACAATGATACAGCTAATATCCACCACAGAGCACGAAGTTTGCCATACATCACAGTAGATTAAATAGAGCAAACCACAGTACGCAACGAGGACCGCAGTAAACTAGAGTAAAGTTAGGATTTTCAACACTATGGGTTCATAGAACTCCAGATTTGTTGTACCCAAGCACCTCAAAATTTTGAATAACATACATCTTTGGAAGCCATGGTATAGTATCCAAGAACTCCAAAAACACTAGAAAGCCAAACTGGATTCAAATACTATCCTAGGTTAATCTTAGCTTATAATCCCACCTTAGAATAGAACTGTTTATCCATCTACCTAGCTTAATACTACCATACTTAAGTCAGGGAATTCGATCATTTGGTAAAAAAAACATAGCAAGCGTAGTGTCAATCGTGAACACATTATACATGTCTGACCCGTATCTGTCCACACAACAACTCTTACTGTGTAGTCATCAGAAGCCAATCAATATAGGAGCATAATCCATGCCACCACCCAATACTAGGATGGGCCAATCTGGAACGCTCCCGGCCAGACATACCTAAGAAACAGTTCCTCAAAGGAGAGAATCGTTCTTTCGTGCAATGTGGTTCTATGAAACCATGGCTCTAGTCAGAAAATAAACAGGAGTTCTGTGTCAAATAAGGCGTCCCCTCCTCTCTCGTTTGCTACAGTGCGGAGCGGCGAAAAAGAGGGCGACCCCGAGTTTTCCTCCTCCTCGCCGGAGCAGGGCTAGATCTCTGCCTCTCCCGTCGCTCCGGCGGCGGGGGAAGGTGGGGATCTGGTTCCTCGTCTCCTGGCTTTGTAGATAGGAGTAGTTTAGGCCCCGGCGGCGCCGAGAGGAAGGCTCGGTGGCCGTGTAGGGTAAATAAGCGGCGGCTCTTCCCTTCCCTTGGTGCGGTCCCTGGCGGCGCCGAGGTGAGAGCGGCTTCTGGCGGCGTCCGTCCTGCGGGCGGAGGCCTTGTGTGCTCCCTGGGTGCCCGCCGTTGCGGAGGTGGCGGCTCCCGCGTGGAGCTTTTGTACCCTCTTCCTCCTTCCGTCACAGCTCGGCTGTGGAGGGTCTGGGTTCTCTGTTCTTCGTTTCGTCGTGGATCCTTGCTCTGTTCTTCCTCTCCGGCCGGCCTCGGTGGCGAGGGGGGAGGGGTCTGGTTGTGGGGGTTCCGTTTTTGTTGCAGATGGGCTTGGTGGTTCCCTGTGGTGGTCTTGCATCGGCCGGCGTGGTGGCGGAGGGTGCAGGCGCTGGAGGTGGCTTGGTGTTCGTGCTGGTGGTTCTGGGCGCCGGTGCGGCGGCTGGATGTTGGGTGGAGGCTGGGAGTTGATGCGGTGGTCGTGCTCGTTCAGCGGGTTCAGATTCCGGTGCGGCGTGCCGGATGGATTATGCGACCTTCTTCACATGAGTGGCTGCTTCTTCTCTCTGCCGGGCGGTGGTACGGCGTCGTCGCCGGCGGCTAGGAGGCTTGGGTGTGGCTGAGGGTCTGATCGCGTTCTTTCACAGCGACTCAGGGGGCTCTGTGCAATTGTCTGGGTTCTTTTGCTGTTTTGTTTTTTCTTTGGACCTGGATGTATGTTGTACTGAGTTTCTGTTTTTGTATCAGATCCTTCCTCAAAAAAAAAAAAAAAAAAAAAACCATGGCTCTAGCGCCAACTGGAAGTAGTTAACCGGGAATTAGAGCGCCAGGCCCACGAATTAACCACCCCCGCCTGAAAACCTAGCTTAACGCTGGAAATAAAAACTATCGATATCACGCGCAATTCAGGCGCGATAAACATTTGGTACTCGCAATCGAACAATAAATCCCTCTCGCTAATCGGTGATTGGCCAGATCGAGACGAGGAAGATCAACAGCGTGACAGCGGAACGACTGAACAAGTGGTGTGATGAAGTACTACTCACCATGATCGACGCCGGGTCTCCCTGTCTTCGGCGGCGAGGGCACCCGCGCAGGGCAGCGGTGGGGGCGCCGGGGGATCGGATCACCGCGGCGACAGCAACCACGCATGGAATCTCTGCACGCGCGCACGGCGGTGGATTTGTTGTGTTTTCGTTTGCGGCGAGGAGGGTTGTTTGTTAAGGATTCGTGAATTTATTATCTGGCTCTGCTCCTCGCCGTATGGGGGCCGAATTGTTTTCCTTATCGGATTCAGACCGAGCAAACGTGCGGCAGAGCAGACGGCCCATGTACCATGTGCCTCCAACAAGGCCCATCAGCGACGGCGATAGCATCTGAAAAAAAAACCACGGCCCTGTATGGACTCTCCATTTTTCTCGCAAAAGAAAGGACATTCCATTTTGGTCAAAGAAAAAAGATAAAATTGCACATAACACCAGGGTTGACGCTATTGTTGCACAGAACAAAGAATCAAAACTCGTTTGGTTGCAAACCTCAGTTTTTGGTATAATATGTTGCAGCTAGACAAAAAGTTGATTTAGCCTCTTGACAGGTATCAAACATTTGGGCTCATGACACAATAACATAATGTATACCGTTTAACACTTTTATACGACATTTCTAAGAAAAATGCATATCAAAAAAATTGAAAATCAACATAGGCCTCTAGAAAATGGGCTCGATTGATGCCCGTGTGATTTTCACATTGTCGCTATGAATCCAATTGTCCTTCCTGTTGTGTGGAAAGTGATTGTGAAAAAAAATCACTTTTGTGCCCGAAAAAATTCTGCCAAAATATATGCAAATGCATATACTGATTTTTTACCGAGACTTTGCACAAATGTACATAACATGTACAACGTTCTTTTTTCGAACTCGAAAAATCAAAACCGGTTCACTGGGCACCAGATGCAACCAATACGCGTTGCGGATAAAGCTGCTAGTTTTCTTAAGCAACTACCAGATTTATAGCGAGAATGTGAAAATCATACGACCATTGACGAGTCCGTGTATAAAGGCCTATGTATACGACCATTAGCGAGTCCGTGTATAAAGGCCTATGTTTTTTATGCGAATATTTTATATATGCACTTTTTTCAAATAAAATGATGGTATACGATATACAAATACAGTGCATATCCTCATGAGCCCACATGTCAGGTACTTGTTAAGACTCTGACAAAACAGTTATTTGGGCTTGCTGCAGCATATTAGACAAAAAAAAGTATGGTTTGCCGCAAAACGGGTTTTGATCCTGTGTTGGTGCAACAATAACACCAAACACTGGTGTTATGTGTAATTTTCTCAAGAAAAAACATCTGGCCAGGAGGATGCGTGTGACGAAACAGAAGGCGGATTCGGCTTCTGCCTTTCCGTGCCGTGCGGCGGGCACACACGACGGCGGGAGGAAGTGCGAACCGGCCCGAGTCTCGACGGCGGTGGCGATGAGGATCGAGCGTCTGTCTCCTGCCGTCCCTCCCCGGCGTTGGCGAGAAAACGTCGCATCCATGGCGTGCCTCGTAGGTGGCGATGAGGAGCGTCCACCCTGCTGACTCGGCGGCATATCAAAGGTGGGAGGAACCGGAGAACTCGTCCGAGCATTTCGGTTTTCGTCGCGGGGTGGCTTGGACGCGAGGACGCGTGTCCGTCCACCAGACCACTCCGTCGCTTTCTCGAGGGTGCCGAGTCGATCGTCGCTACCTACGAGTCGGCAATCAATCATCAGTAGTGGTCGCCTCTACTACCTGTCAGCGTCGATGCAAGTGATGCGTTTGAACTCTCTCTCTCCACCCTCGCCGTTGCGTTGATCCTTGGTTGAACTCAGAGGACAAGCAACTCGATACTACACGGGCAAACGACAACTCCATCGCAACCTAGTCATACAGCAAGTTCATCCATGATCCATCGACCGATCTCCTAGCTTCAGATCGGCCAACCAAAAAAGATTATTTCCCGGACCCAGCACGGATGATTCAGTTTTCTTTTTTCGGGGAAGCGGATGCATGATTCAGTCGTTGTGGCCCTTGGGTTCTGTTCAGGGAGGCACGCACCGGCCTACACCCATCCTCTTCATTTCTTCAATGATTTTCGACGGGTTTGCGCCCCAGCGCCACGCAACCAGCTGCTGGCTCAGCCTGGTGCCTGATTGTTGAGATCAGATCATGCACGCATAAGGTCTCGATTCCCTGCTAGTAGTAGTAGGTTTCTTTTTCCATGTTGTGTTCCTTCTCGTGACAGCGATTTCGCCATAATTACTACAGCATGAACTAACACACTTACCCTCCGTCCTCAAATAAGTGGACGTTTAGCATTTAAATTTTTTCACAAAAGAATGTACTTCTACCTTCCCAATGCACTTAAAAGTAGATAATAATGCTTCTCTCTCATTGCACGGGAATCAAACCCAATAACATTCAACATTTTTTTTTACATGCACTTAGCTCATTGGAGATGGGGTAATTAAACAGAAAAGAGATGGTGCCTTGCATTTTCCCAATGCATTTTCTACTCCTCTGCATAATTTGTCTTAAAATTTCTAGATGTCTACTTATTTGAGTACGTGATTGTGAATCCAAGATCCTGATTGACGAGTGCACTATCGGCGACCATATCCTGAATATGTGGTGAGTACTGATGATTCATGGGTGTAGCTTAGTTGGATTCGAACCACGCCAAGTCGCATGCACCAATTAATTTGCCCAAAATGACAACGCTTCTATTTCCCTGTCCTCATTAATTGTTCCCCTCGCAAGACTGAGCATATCTTGGGATACAATGTAAGCACGATTAGAGCTAAATCTTGTATTCCCTACGTTTCTAACTATAAAACTTTTTAGTGCTAGATATATCCGTATTCGTGTTAGATACACCCGTATTCACGACACTTAATTTTCGGTCGGACGCACTATCTATCACGCATACATGGATGGATTATACAATGGAGAAACTCCAAACATGTGGGGGTTGGGGAGACTTAACAAAACCCAGAAACTAATTAAGAGCAACAACGGAGCACTCAAACACGCACATGTCCACATCATGATACGGAGTATAAAACAAATCTATTACATATTCAAATCACACGTGAATTTGACTTCGTTCTACGTACACGCGTCGGCGCGGACGCAAATTCGCACCGGCAGGACGGCCGGATCCACAAGTAAGCAACTCATACTACGTACACCGTTAGTCGTACGTACGATTGTGTGACTCCCATGCATGCACGCCCCATGCTTCTCGTTGCTGCCAACCCTGACTAACCACAAATCACTAGACACCTCAGACTTTTGTTTAAAATACACCACAGCTGAGAGGTACTCCATCCGTTCATAAAAATAAGATGTTTTAGCTTTTGTCCATATTCATATGTGTCAACATGTATGTAGACATGTTTTAGTATGTATGCACACTTATTTAGTTTTTTTTTAGAAATGGGGAGAAGCCCCAGCCTCTGCATCACGAGGATGCACACTTATTTAGATATGCACCTAGTCAACATATGAGCTAGCTAAAACATCTTATATTAAAAAATGAAGGGAGTACATCATATTTTATACGGAGTAAAGGAAAACCAAACGCCCTTACAATGTCTGTCAGTATAACAACACTAATTATGACGACAAAGAAACAAACTCAACTTTGTTAAACATCGATCTAGCCACATTGTTCACACATGGCATATGGGCGACGTCACGACAACATCGAGCACCTGCATAGAGTGACCCTGACCACAGAACAGTCCAGACCAATGTACCCCTCCACCCAGGTGCCGTAGGGGAGTGATGACAAGTCCGGTTGTATCCGAGGAAGGCATCGTCTATCTAGCATTGACGATGACGTACATTGCACCTGTAAGCCCACACCATGGGTAGTGGCCATATCTCAAAAGCAACTTCGAGAACATGCAATCTTTACACTGTCGGACCAAGGTTTTCACCCTGTTCCTAGGGAGGAAGCAATCATTAGATCCGTGACAACGCCCCCGAGGAGGAGATGGCGTCCCCAGGCGTCGTCGTTATCGCCGGCAATGTCGGTCCACATTTTCACCTCGACCCTAACTGCCCAATTTGAAGACAAGCAAAGTAGAGGACCCTGCACAAGAATGAGAATAGCAGCTTCCAACAACGTCGGCGAGGGGAACTTATCACTATAGCCAAATCCGTACGGTGAGACCAAGACCCACTTCATCCTATCTCCATAACCGACCACCGCGCAACCTCGTAGCCGCGGCAGCCCGGCTTGGTCCGAGGCCTGCGCGCATTGCCGCAACATGTCGTCGGTCGCGGTTTGG
Organism: Poa pratensis; assembly: GCA_947311845.1. Lineage (NCBI taxonomy): Eukaryota > Viridiplantae > Streptophyta > Magnoliopsida > Poales > Poaceae > Poa > Poa pratensis. The sequence continues at coordinate 22,677,676 of CAMZMU010000081.1, read as the reverse complement.
ATCTTCCGCCACGCCGATCGGCCACCACAGCTGTTGCCACCTCGTGCCACCACCACACGCCCAGTCCAAAGCCCCCCATGCCTCTACCATGTGCTGCAGATGTGCCCGCTCAAGCCTAGACCAGGCACAAACGCTACCACGCGCCGCCAACGAGAGTAGGAGCCTCCACCACAATTGCTCGCCACTGTCACTATAGGGCACCATCACGTCGCCAAGGACAACGGCTCGCCATGAAGGATCGCGGGCCGACAACCTCAATGTCGAGGAAGACTGGCACGTCGCAAGAAAAACCACGAGGAGAACCCCGACTCAGTAATCGGTACCAAGGGCTTCACCCGACCATTGCATCCGACAGATGTGAGGGGTGCGATGGTGGAGGAGGGCCGGCGGCGGTTGAACTAATGTTTCCAAGAAAGGGACGCGGGAGACAAGCGTGTCCTTTTCGACTCTTGAGACTTCTGAGCGAAGGTTAATGAGTCAAAAATTAACACCTACACGAATGTCTAGTCCAGATCAAAGACCAAGAGTAAGAGTGTGTGGTAAATCAAAAAATTGAAGATTCTTTATTCAAAAAATTAGAAGATTCTGGCACGGGCTCCCGTTTTAGCGTGTCAACGTCAAGCTTGCCCTTGCTGGGCAGCCCACGATGTGACCGGAGCCAAACTTTTGGCCACGTCGAGGTCTGCCGTTCCCGCCCGTTCATCGTCGCGTCGCAAGCAATTACGGTTTTACTTTGTTCTCACGATCGATATCGAACAAATCGAGCACACGTGCTGTCAAATTCAAAGTGTACTATATATACGCTTGGCTGTGTTCGTTGAAGGATACGAACAAACGCCCGGTCCATTAAAACGGTACGCGCCGACAACAACATCTCACCTTCCCCTCGCTTCTTCTCGACCAGACAGTGTCATGGTCACAGAAAGCACGTCCTAGCTAAGCTTACGCCAAATCAGGAAGCTCGTCCCAGCTTAGATCGATCTTGGGTTTGCACAGGATTTGTGGCCAGAGAAAAAGGCCAAAATGTTGCTCTTTTGTTTTTCTTCAGTTGCACTCAAGAAAAAATTGAATGGGACATGCTCTTGGAACTGCAGAATGGTTGGTTGGCCAAAAAAATATATAAGGTTAAGGACAATAATCCAAGACAAAGTTACTCAACCATAACTCCCTAAGTTAATTCGGTGCAGGTCAGGTGCTAAAATTTCTCAGCAAAACATCACCGGGTCCATAAAGTTCAGCACGCATTATAGGTCTCCAAATCGAACCAGAGAAACAAATTCAGGTTCTCGCTGCTAGCTCGACAAAAAAAAAATTAACAGGAACGGCCAGAAGAGCCGAAAGTCTGCATTAAAACGGCGGGGTGCACACAAATACAACTGAGACCTGAAAAGAAAAGAAATTACAACTTCGCCCAAGAATATGCAACAAGCACCCTGAGGAAAATGCAGAACACGATCAGGTCCATGCTTCGTCGCCGATGAGGAGGACCTCCAGGAACGGCGAGCCTTGCCTCCACCGGGAACACCACTTGTGGGAGGCGCACAACGCCGCTTGGCAGAAGAAGATCCTCGGAGACCGCAGATAGCACTGGTCAACTCGTACCACCGCATCGAACAACAGTCGAAGATGCAAACGCTTCCGACGCCCTCGCAGCCGCCACCATGACCCACCGCCACAGCGCCTCTCCAATCTCCCCCTCACCTCCACGGCCGGCCAACAGGAAGGAGAAACACACTAGGGCTGAAGATCAGGGGACGGAGGCGCTTATTGCAGGAGCCCGGTCCTAGCTTCTCAAATTCGGCCTCCCACCTTTGGAGCACGCTGAGAGAGCTAGGCACGACCATCCAGCGCCGCGCCGATACGCCAGACAGTAGAAGCTCAAGACGGCCTTATTGACGGAGATGCTTGGCGCAGCCTCGACCGCCGGCAGCAGCTCACCACCGGAGTTCCGCCGCAGCAAGAAGCAAAGCCAAGAAACGCCACATCTAGCCGATGGGATCTAGCAACTACTCCCAAACGCCACAGGGGACGTGCCTAGCACTACTATGTACAAACCCTAGACCGGCAGCTCCCCTCTGTTGGAAATAAGCACGTGTGGTGTGTACAAGTTGTATACCTACCTTGCTCCGAGTAGTATAGGGATTAGTTTCCTACTCCTACTAGGTTAGCTTGTTTGGAAAGTGTCCAAGTTGAGTTAGTTTGGTAAGTGTGTGCGTTAGCAGGTTAATAACGAGTAGTGCTAGTACTAGTCGGTATAGGAAAGTGCATGCCCGTGTGCTATTAGGTGTTGGTGTACGACTAGGTTTTGATCCTAGTCAGGTGCGTCCGTGTATATATACATGGACAAGGTCGTGTAATCCTTTGTACCGATTTGAGAGAAGAAATAAAGAAAGGAGAGAGAGATGCGATACACACCTCTAGCAATCAAATCGCGTATCCCAGCGTATTGTGTTTTCCTCGTGTACGTACGTGTGTTGTTTGCAAGTAGTACTAGGTTTGATCGATTGCACTGATCACCCTAGCAGCAATACGTGTGTGTGCCTCGGTGGAATTGGTTTGTACGTGAGCGTCTCGCCGGAAGCTCGTCGTCATCGTCACCGGAAAGTACTCGGCACGTGGGGCTAAATCTAACAATTGGTATCAGAGCCTAGGTCGAGCTTAAGGCGCTAGTCGAAGAAGAGAAGATGTCAAGCGACGACGAGGAAACGAAGAAGGAGAAGGCGGCAGCTGCGGCAAAGCAGGCGCTGATGGCATCCGATGGTAGCGGCAAGCCGCTCATGATGATGCCAAGGACAAGTTATGTGCTATTCAGTATCCAATGTTGATCGACACAAATTATGTGGTTTGGGCCACGAAGATGAAGTTCATCCTACGAAATCTCCGTGTTTGGAAGGCTATAGAAGGCAACGACGCGGTGAACGACGAGGTTGACGAGGGCGCCATGGCTGCTCTCTCACAGTCCGTACCAGATTCCATGGTGACGACTCTTGCCAATTATGAGAGGGCGAGGGAAGAGTGGGAAGCAATACGGGAAATGCGAGTCAGCGAAGATAAGGTAAAGCGTGCCCGTGCACAAGTGCTTAAGCGGCAACTTAATAAGTTGGAGATGTCCAAAGGAGAAACGGTCGCTGAGTATTCCGAGAAATTAACAAACTTGGCAAGTGAGATTAAATCTCTCGGAGGATCCGTCACGGATACAGATATCGTCGAGAAGCTGTTTTCATTGGTCACCGACGAATTCACGAATATTATCGGGACGATCGAGCAGTTCAGCGATGTCGCAAAGATGACGGTGCCTGAAGCGATCGGAAGATTGAGGACACACGAAGAGAATCAGAAGGGGAGGAAAGAGTCCAAGGACAATGGTGAGAAACTCCTGTATTCTCAAGCTGATCTTGAAGCTCGACTTGCTAAAGAGCGGAAGAAAAAGAAGGATAAGCAACGCCCAGCGAAAAAGTACATCGCTGAGCAGGACGATGATGAGCAAGAAGACGACGATGAAGAGAACGAGGAGGACGACACTCCGCCAAGGAGGAAGAAGTTTGACATAAAGAAAGTAAGGTGTCATAACTGTCGTGAACTCGGACACTTCAAGTCTGATTGCCGGAAACCATCGAAGCAGAGGGCTCTCTTGGCCCAGGAAGAAGACGATAGTCCGATGCACTTGATGTGCGAACTTGTGGACGAGGATGATCCAGTTCTTCAAGCGGTGGCTAAAGAAACTGACACGCTTGCGGAAGAGAAAGTTTGCTTTCAAGTTTCGAAAACTCGTGTCGATGCTACGGACACGGGAGGTGATTCGACAATTCATCCCGATGCAACTGGTATGAAGGCGTACATGGCACCAGAAGTCCATGATGTGCGGCATAGTGTCACGTCGCAGAAAAAAAGAAGTGAATGCGTACATGGCGTCAGAGGTCCATGAAGTGCGGCGCGTCGTGGCGTTGCAGGATAAAGTGAGGCGCATCATCGCGTCATGGGGCAAAGAAGTGTTTGCCGAAAGAAAAGGTAACGCTCCCAGCAGAAGAATTGGGCCAAATGCGTGGCCAGGAAGCAGGCCGCTCGGCCAGAAATAGAGTAAGGGGCTGGCAGCCCGGAAAGGCTATCAAGGCCAGAAGCATGTGGAGTTAAAGAAAGAAGCCCGCCAGGAGGAGGTCCAGCAAACGGAGACGGGCTAGAGAGCCTAGCAAGCAAGGCAGCATGGGGAGGCCCATCTGACGGGCCGCCTAGAAGGCAGGCCGCACCAGCACGAGGAGTGATGTCTACGTGTGCTTCTATTCTTGTAGACAGTGTTGGGCCTCCAAGAGCAGAGATTTGTAGAACAGCAGCAAGTTTCCCTTAAGTGAATCACCCAAGGTTTATCGAACTCAGGGAGGTAGAGGTCAAGGATATCCCTCTCAAGCAACCCTGCAATTAAGATACAAGAAGTCTCTTGTGTCCCCAACACACCCAATACACTTGTCAGATGTATAGGTGCACTAGTTCGGCGAAGAGATAGTGGAATACAAGTAATATGGATGATTATAAGTAGTAACTGCAATCTGAAATAAAGATGGCAGCAAGCAAACATGTAGCAGAACTTGTTGTAAACGGTGTTTCAATGCTTAGAAACAAGGCCTAGGGATCATACTTTCACTAGTGGCACCTCTCAACATGTTAGCACAACTGAATGCAGTAAATGATACTCGGGATTATTCTCCTTCTTGATAACACAAGAGTACTATGTGTAGGGCTGCAAAAGCACTCCTCAAAGTCTGAGTAAACAAACACCACAATTCCCAAGAACAAGCCATGATAAATATCTAAATTATTCATAGAGTCACACACAAGTACCCACACTGTCACCTTGATACCGTGTTGTCACAATGACTCCGAAACTAGATACAATCACTTGAGTAGCATAAACATTACATATGAATTCAGCGATACTAGCAATACTCATGATCACATAAAGATCACACCATGGGAGAGAGAGATGAACCACATAGCTACCGGTAGAGCCCTCAGCCTCGGGGGAGAACTACTCCCTCCTCATCATGGGAGTCAGCAGCGGCGATGAAGATGGCGGTGGTGTCGATGGAGATGACTCCGGGGGCAATTCCCCGTCCCGGCGGCGTGCCGGAACAGAGATTCTGTCCCCCGAAACTTGTCGTCGATGGCGGCGGCGCTGCGGAACTCTTCGTGGAAATTGGCTTGTTTTTAGGGTTTTCGCTCGGGGAATAAATAGGCGAAGGGGCAACGTCGGTGGAGCCCGAGGGGCCCCCACCAGCTGGCGCGGCAGAGGGGGGCCGCGCCGCCAGGTGGTTTGGCCACCTCGTGGCTCCCTTCGTCTCTCCTTCGGACTCCGTGTACGTGTTGGAAAAATAGGGACTTGGCCTTTTGTTTCGTGCAATTCCGAGAATATTCGCAGAAGTATTTTCTGGAACCAAAAACAGCAGAAAACAGGGAACTGGCACTTGGCATCTTGTTAATAGGTTAGTCCCAGAAAATGCATAAAAGTGATATGAAGTGTATATAAAACATGTAGCAATTGGTATAATATAAGCATGGAACATCAGAAATTATGGATACGTTGGAGACGTATCAAGCATCCCCAAGCTTAGTTCTACTCGTCCTCGAGTAGGTAAAACGATAACAACAAATAATTTCTGAGGAGACATGCTTTCACACAATCTTGATCAATATATTGCAAGGCTCATGTCATGAATGAAGTGACTCAAAGCAATGGTCTATAGTTTGCTAACAGATAGATAAAGAGTAAACAATGAATCATATAAGCAAAAACTTTTCATGAATAGTACTTTCAAGACAAGCATCAAAAAGTTTTGCATAAGAGGTAACTCATAAAGCAATAGATTCAAAGTAAAAGGCATTGAAGCAACACAAAGGATGATAAGTTTCAGCAATTGCTTTCAACTTGTAACATGTATATCTCATGGATAGTTGTCAACATAAAGCAATATAACAAGTGCAATAAGTAAACATGTAAGAATCAATGCACACAAAGTTGACACTAGTGTTTGCTTCTAAGATAGAAAGGAGTAGGTAAACTGACTCAACATAAAGTAAAAGATAGGCCCTTCGCAGAGGGAAGCAGGGATTAAATCATGTGCTAGAGCTTTTTAAGTTTTCGAAAGCATATAGAGAGCACAAAATAAGTATTTGAGAGGTGTTTGTTGTTGTCAACGAATGGTAGTGGGCACTCTAACCCCCTTGTCAACCAGACTTTCAAGAGCGGCTCCCATGAAGGACGTTATCTCTACCAGCAAGGTAGATCATCCCTCTTCTCTTTTGTTTACACATGTATTTTAGTTTCTTTATAGTTGACACTCCTCCCAACCTTTTGCTTACACAAGCCATGGCTAACCGAATCCTCGGGTGCCTTCCAACATTCACATACCATGGAGGAGTGTCTATTTGCAAATTAAGTTGCTTACTGATAAATCAGGGCAAAACATGTGAAGAGAATTATTAATGAAAGTTGTAATTAATTGGGGCTGGGCACCCCGTTGCCAGCTCTTTTTGCAAATTATTGGATAAGCGGATGTATATGCCACTAGTCCATTGGTGAAAGTCTGTCAGAAGTAAATGACAAGATTGAAAGATAAAACACCACATACTTCCTCATGAGCTATAAAACATTGACACAAATAAGGAGTAATAAAGTTTTGAATAGTTTAAAGGTAGCACATGAAGTATTTACTTGGAATGGCAGGAAATACCACATAGTAGGTAGGTATGGTGGACACAAATGGCATGGGTTTTGGCTCAAGTTTGGATGCACGAGAAGCATTCCCTCTCAGTACAGAGTTTAGGCTAGCAAGGTTGTTTGAAGCAAACACAAGTATAAACCGGTACAGCAAGAATCACATAAAAACATATTGCAAGTATTATAAGACTCTACACTGTCTTCCTTGTTGCTCAAACATTTTACCAGAAAATATCTAGACCTTAGAGAGAACAAATATGCATCCCAAGTCTCAACAAGCTCTACGGTAGTTCTCCACTACTAGGCTTTAACTACATGATGCAAGAGCTTAAACATGATCTACTTGAGAGCTCAAAACAATTGCAAAGTATCAAATCGAAACAAGACAATGATCTACAAGAATGCATATGTCTTTTCCAATACCAACTACTACATGTAGCATTTTCTTTCTTCCAAACAAACACCAATCAATTTATTTAAACATAAACTCTCCAAATGATAATATAATGCAGCAAGAGAGTATTTATAAACAAGTGCTAACAGCTCGAAGAGATGCATGAAAAACAGGAGCTAAAAGCACTGCAGTAGCTAGTTAAGAATACTCAACAAATATAAGTGAAGAACATGAGTATTCACATGAAAAAGCGGAGCGTGTCTCTCTCCCACACAAGGATTGCTAGGATCCGAATTTATTCAAACAAACAAACAAACAAAAATAAAAGCACACAGACGCTCCAAGTAAAGCGCATAAGATGTGAAAGAATTAAAATATAGTTTCACTAGAGATGACCTGATAAGTTGTTGATGAAGAAGGGGATGCCTTGGGCATCCCCAAGCTTAGACGCTTGAGTCTTCTTGAATATGGGGATGAACCACGGGGGCATCCCCAAGCTTAGGCTTTTCACTCTTCTTGATCATAATATCACCTTCTCTCTTGATCCTTGAAAACTTCCTTCACACCAAACTCGAAATAGTTCTCATTAGAGGGTTAGTGCATAATAAAAATTCTCATATTCTGTGATGATACAATCATTCCCAAAGCTTCTGGACATTAGCTACAGCCACCAATGCTTTGTGGAGCAAAGAAATCCACAAACATCGTAAAAGAGCGAATGCAAAACAAAAGGCAGAATCTGTCAAAAACAGAACAGTCTGTGAAGACGAATTTTTTCGAGGCACTTAAGTTGCTCAGATGGAACAGGTCCAGTTTAATGAAAGTTGCGTACATATCTGAGGAAGATGCGTGATTTTTTAGAATTTTTGAATTTTTCCAGGGAGAAAAGCTCAAATTCGTGACAGCTAAAAATCTGTTCTGCGCAGAAATCCAAATCTTGCATCAACTTTCAATAAAAGACTTTACTTGGCACAACAATGCAATAAAATAAAGATACAAAGGAGTTGCTACAGAAGTAACAACACCTTGACTCAAAAAAAAAAAAAAAAAAAACAGAAAAAAAAACAATGGGTTGTCTCCCATAAGCGCTTTTCTTTAAAGCCTTTTAGCTAGGCATGAAATTTTGATAATGCTCTCATATGTATAAGAGTTGAATATAAGAGAGCATCAAAAAGCAAATACCAAACACATTTAAGTCTAACCCACTTCCTATGCAAAGGAATCTTGTAAGAAAACAAATTATTGAAGCAAAGACTAGCATAGAAAGACAAAACAAGTGCAACTTCAAAAATTTCAACAAAAAGAGAGGACTTGATATTATTGAGATATATGAATCCATGTCTCCCTCTCTCATAAAAACTTTCAGTAGCATCATTGATAAAATCCACAATATAACCATCACATGAAACATTCTTACCATGATCCATATGCACAAAAGTATCTTTTTTCCACATAAGAAAACTTCTCATTATAATGGGGGCAGGATCATCATAAAGAACTTGAACATGATAGACAAGTTGTATATTAAAGGGATGGTTTTGGGTAATCCTCCATAACTATGACAAGTTTCATGAGGATGACTGTAATTATAACCTATGTCATAGTATTCTTTATAATAATTATCAAAGACTGGAGGCATAGTATCATCATAAGCAATAGAATAGTATCTTCCAAACTGTGTTCATCGTAAACATATCATATTTTTAATAGAAGGAGATGTATCAAGCATATAATCAATAGCAAAAGGATTTTCAAACACCTCATCCCCAAGCTTAGAGCTTTTCATATCATCATTGGAAGAAACATGGATAGTACTAATAGTATGGCAATCATTAATATCATCATTTTCAGAATTGGTACCCCAAAGATTTTCAATATCAAAAGTAGTTTCATTTTCCCAATCATGATCACTAATATAAGTAACAGGCATAGGTTCATCATCAAGTTCAGAATCATCGAATTCAGAATTATAAGTATCAATTGTAACAGGAGCAACAAGTTTGGGAGAAGATACCGTTTCCTCTCTCCTTTTACTCCTCTTCTTCTTCTTCTTTCCCTCTTCTTTTTATCTTTAGGAGGGAGAGGTTTGAAAGGAAGCTCCTCCACATAACCTGGTTTAGTATTAGAGACAATGGAAGAAACTTGGGGGGACTCCTCTCTTTCATTAATGAGAACAAAACACATATTAGTCCTGTCATACTTTGGTAAAGTCTCATCCTTTATAATATTTTGTATGTAGGTGTTAGCATGGCAATTATTAACACAATAGAGATAACATCCATGCAACACACTATTCATATCAAGATCACTCATATCTAACAAGGAAGTTTTTCTTGATAACTCTTCACACCCCAAAAATAATGTAAGTTCATCATGTTGATTAGGAGTGATCATGTTATCACAATACAAATTTGCAGTAATTGGATTCGAAAGGCTATTATCATGACCTGAACATTGAAAATTAAAATGACCCACTTCATAGCAAAGTTCACAAATAAAAGGATGGAGGTCACAAACTTTTTCACCAAGATCTCTTAGAGCCTTGTACCATGTTCTAGTTTTTTCATTCCTATGATGGATACAATATTCATCTTCGATTTGATTAATTCCACAAGGTCTATGCATTCCACAAAAATTAACATGCTTATAAGAAATAGTATTTTCAGAAGTTTGAGCATGTTTATTGCAATCATTAACAACAATTTCATTTTCCATGCAAGTGTCTTTGAAAGGTTCATGATACACGTCCCAATTTTCTTTAGGAACATTAATATGAGAAGCAAAGGTTCTAAAACAATCAACAATAATTTGAGAATCAAGACCATATTTAGCACTAAGCTCTTGAAAACTAGCAGTTTCAACGAAAGACTTAATGCAATCATATTCATAGTTTATACCTGATTCTTTACCTTTGTCATTCTCCCAATCCTCAGCATTGTTTTGAATTCTTTCAAGAAGATCCCATCTAGCTTCAACCTTCTTGCTTGTGAAAGAACCATGTGAACATGCATCTACATAATCCTTGTAATGACCTGAAAGCCTTGCATAAAAATTAGTAACAATTATTTCCTCAGAAAGCTCATGGTTAGGACATTTGAGTATTAATGTTTTCAGCCTTCCCCAAGCTTGAGCAATGCTTTCTCCATCATGAGGGTAAAAATTATAAATGTAATTCCTATCTAGATGCACTTCATGAAGAGGATAAAATTTAGAGTAAAAGAGAGATTCAAGCTGTTTCCAATTCGAAGGTTGTTCATCCAGCAGCCTATACCATTCCTTTGCTTTGTCCTTAAGTGACAATGGAAATAGTTTCCTCATGACATTTTCTCTTGATAAACCTGCAACCTTAAATAACTCACAAAGTTCTGTAAGTTTCGACAAGTGAGCACTTGGATGGATTGATCCATCCCCTGCATACTGATCATTCATAACCCTTTCAACAATTTTCATAGGTATTTTAAAAGAAATACTTTCAACAGGTGGATTTGGAATATCACAAACATCATTAGAATTATCACATATTGGAGACAAAGCATTATCAAGGCAAAATAATTCCTCCATAGCTGAGGAGCAAAAAAGATTATTTTCATATAAACTAGCTTCCCCAAGCTTAGGCTTTTCCACAGCCTTAGCAATAATGGTGTCCAAAGAATTTATACTAATAACATTACTACCACTATTATGCAAACAAGCCTCCATAGGTTTTTTAATTTTCTCTTCAAAAGCATCATGTCCTAATTCCATATAAAGTTCATAAGATCTCTAATTTTTTTGTTGTTTTCCATTAAGCCTAACTAGTGAAAATAAAAACAAGAAACAAAAAGAAATAATTGCAGAATCTAAAGGAGATACCTTCCAACACTTACCTCCCCGGCAACGGCGCCAGAAAATAGCTTGATGTCTACGTGCTTCTATTCTTGTAGACAGTGTTGGGCCTCCAAGAGCAGAGGTTTGTAGAACAGCAGCAAGTTTCCCTTAAGTGAATCACCCAAGGTTTATCGAACTCAGGGAGGTAGAGGTCAAAGATATCCCTCTCAAGCAACCCTGCAATTAAGATACAAGAAGTCTCTTGTGTCCCCAACACACCCAATACACTTGTCAGATGTATAGGTGCACTAGTTCGGCGAAGAGATAGTGAAATACAAGTAATATGGATGATTATAAGTAGTAACTGCAATCTGAAATAAAGATGGCAGCAAGCAAACATGTAGCAGAACTTGTTGTAAACGGTGTTTCAATGCTTAGAAACAAGGCCTAGGGATCATACTTTCACTAGTGGTACCTCTCAACATGTTAGCACAACTGAATGCAAGTAAATGATACTCGGGATTATTCTCCTTCTTGATAACACAAGAGTACTATGTGTAGGGCTGCAAAAGCACTCCTCAAAGTCTGAGTAAACAAACACCACAATTCCCAAGAACAAGCCATGATAAATATCTAAATTATTCATAGAGTACACACAAGTACCCACACTGTCACCTTGATACCGTGTTGTCACAATGACTCCGGAAACTAGATACAATCACTTGAGTAGCATAAACATTACATATGAATTCAGCGATACTAGCAATACTCATGATCACATAAAGATCACACCATGGGAGAGAGAGATGAACCACACAGCTACCGGTAGAGCCCTCAGCCTCGGGGAGAACTACTCCCTCCTCATCATGGGAGTCAGCAGCGGCGATGAAGATGGCGGTGGTGTCGATGGAGATGACTCCGGGGGCAATTCCCCGTCTCGGCGGCGTGCCGGAACAGAGATTTTGTCCCCCGAAACTTGTCGTCGATGGCGGCGGCACTGCGGAACTCTTCGTGGAAATTGGCTTCGTATTTTAGGGTTTACGCCTCGGGGGAATAAATAGGCGAAGGGGCAACGTCGGTGGAGCCCGAGGTGGGCCTCCTCACCAGCTGGCGCAGCAGAAGGGGGGTCGCGCCGCCAGGTGGTTTGGCCACCTCGTGGCTCCCCTTCGTCTCTCCTTCGGACTCCGTGTACGTGTTGGAAAAATAGGGACTTGGCCTTTTGTTTCGTGCAATTCCGAGAATATTCGCAGAAGTAGTTTTCTGGAATAAAAAACAGCAGAAAACAGAGAACTGGCACTTCGGCATCTTGTTAATAGGTTAGTCCCAGAAAATGCATAAAAGTGATATGAAGTGTATATAAAACATGTAGCAATTGGTATAATATAGGCATGGAACATCAGAAATTATGGATACGTATCAAGGAGCTCCATCTGGAGCACTTGGAAGCCCAGCTCGGGCTGTAGCATGTGGTGCATGGGCGGCAGGAAGCCCAACAGATCGTGGCCAAGGGGACATTGTCCTAGAGAGCAGCGTTGGAAGAGGTTTGCCTCCAGATCGGCCAAAAGACCAAGTGCACGAGCCAACTTTGTCAGGAGTATCGGGCGCAGAAGAAAAGATACTAGTACAGAATGACACATCGGATACCCCTCTATGGAAACGGCAGGAGTTAGGCGACGGAAGAAATGAGTTCCACGCACTTCCGCGGGAGTGCGCGCGAGAGAATCCGTCGATGGGCTCGACACAATGGTAACGTAGGGCAAAATAACTCCATTGCCAACATATTGCAAATGGAGGTGCACAGAAACTCCGTTGCCGATAAGCCCACAACAGATACGGAGATATGTAAATCTCCGTTTCCCATGTGAAGGCCCATTAAGCGGTGCCCATATAAATATCACCCACTCCAGTGCATCTCACTCCCACTCACTCTCCCCAAGTCCTAACCCTAGCCGCACACTCTCTCCACGAACTTCAGACCATCGATGGCGAACCCCTCCGGCGCCGAAGGAAGTCAGGATGGAGCATCTTCCTCCTCCCACCCTCCAAGGCGCAGCCCGGATCTCCCCTACAACTAGGACGAGATCCACGGTGACAGGTCTCGCGAGTTCATGCGAAGCCGTCAAATCCCCTCCGGATCCCCTCGCGAGACAAAGCATTGTCAAATCTCGTCCTCCTCGGACAATGAGGACTCGGATATGGAGGTCGGTCTCCTCCTCTCTCGCGCCGCCTATGAGCGCGAGTGCGCCGACAGCGTCATTGAGGCCTCTGCGATGCAGAGAGCAGTCCGCATCTCCACCGTCGAGCATGCGATACAAGTTGCCGAGGAGGGGTTGTTCCAGACGCAGCTCCGGGAGGCCATAAACCGGTCTCTTCTCCCTGGCCAGGGCCCTGGTCCAGAGGCGGCGGCGGCGGAGGAGGAGGAGGTAGAGGAGGAGGAGGATGCTCCAGTGTTCGAGGAGGATGAGGTCTCGTCTGACGTCTCCTCTGGCAGTGGCTCCGGCACCTGGGACGCAATCCGCGACGGAAAGCGACCCCGCCTCGTTTAAGGTAAGCAATCGCACTTTTTACTATGTATTTGCTTGGTTTTGCTTTGTTAGCTAGTTATTTAGCTAGGTTTTGCTCTGTTAGCTACTTATTTAGCATGGTTTTGCTCTGTTAGCTACTTATTTAGCTTGGTTTTGCTCTGTTAGCTACTTATTTAGCTTAGTTTTGCTCTATCGGCGAGTTATTTAGATTGGTTTGCTCTGTTTTGCTCTGTTAGCTACTTATTTAGCTTGGTTTGCTCTGTCGACAACTTATTTAGCTACTTTTAACAAAGATTATTTTTGTGTCAAGGGCTTGGTGGATGCTTGGTGACGATGCTGCTGCCGTGAAAACCTAGGAGCGGGGCTCCGTACACGGTGCCATCACCAAGAGCAGTATATTTTGTGCAGCAGGATGAAGACAGTCGATGATAATCTGGCGGCCGTGAAGACATAGGAGCAGAGCTCCAGCCACGTGCACCGATGAACTTTTGTAAAGCAGGGCGGACAGGAAGACGGTGACGACCGGGCGGCCGTCTAGTCGCATGGAGCGAGGCTCCATCGACGGCACAACACGTCACCGTGTTTTTTTGTTTTCCTGTAACCCTTATTAGAAACGGTGATTACCAAAACTCCGTGTCCAATGTGGAACATATCAGTAACGATCTAATATAACAACCGTTGCCCATGTTAGGGGCAACGGTTAATCACGTCCGTTGCCATTGAGCTCTTCACATCAGTGACAGGGGCGGGGACACGGACCCTTTCTCCGTTGCCGATGGGGTTTTTGGCCCCATTCCGATGTGTCAATCTGTACTAGTGAGAGCGCGTCGTCGGACGCAGACGAGTATGCCGCACCACCTCCGACGGCACTGGAGCTGCTGCAACTACGATCGACGCCATCACCCATGCAACACGTGTTGGATTGCTATCCGAAGATGGATGATCCGGTGAAGATGAAGCATTTGCTCACCGAGGAACCGGCGAAATTTGAAGACACAAATACGATGGAGTATTGGCGTCAAGCATTGTCGTTGGCAGAAGAGGGACAAGATGAAGGTGCGGTGCATCTTGCGTGGCTACATTTGTTCAAAGTAATAATTCCAGAAGTGAAGCAGATAAAGTACACAGAAGATTGCTTCAAAAGCGCCGAAGCAAAGATGATGTTTGAAGACATCGACAAAAAGGATTGTTGCCGTCCAAGTGAAGATGACTCGACAAAAGCAAAGTTGATGTCATGGATGACAGAAGGAGCGACGAAAGCAATGTCGGTGAAGAAGGCTGAAGCGACGAAAGAAATGCCGAGGGTCACAGCTACACGAAGCAACTGGCGTATTCGGGACACAGGTAAAAGTGAAGCTCACGTCGTACTTATGGGGTGAATGTTAGAAATAAGCACGTGTGGTGGTGTACGAGTTGTATACGTACCTGGCTGGCTCCGAGCAGTACAGGGGTTAGTTTCCTACTCCTACTAGGTTAGCTTGTTTGGAAAGTGTCCAAGTTGAGTTAGTTTGGCAAGTGTGTGCGTTAGCAGGTTAATAACTAGTAGTGCTATTACTAGTCAGTATAGGAAAGTGCATGCCCGTGTGCTATTAGGTGTTGGTGTATGACTAGGTTTTGATCCTAGTCAGGTGCGTCCGTGTATATATACATGGACAAGGTCGTGTAATCCCTTGTACCGATTTGAGAGAAGAAATAAAGAAAGGAGAGAGAGAGGTGCGATATGCACCTCTAGCAATCAAATCGCGTATCCCAGCGTATTGTGTTTTCCTCGTGTGCGTACGTGTCTTGTTTGCAAGTAGTACTAGCTTTGATCGATTGCACTGATCACGCTAGCAGCAATGCGTGCGTGTGCCTCGGCGGAATTGGGTTGTACGTGCGTGTCTCGCCGGAAGCTCATTGTCGTCGCCGCCGGAAAGTACTCGGCGCGTGGGGCTAAATCTAGGAGCATCTTTATCGGCGCGCCCAACTCCACTCTCAATCGACGTTTTGGGCGCGCCGGCACCAAATTCACCCCCAGCGGCGCGCCCAATGGGCCGAAAGTTGCCGGCACGTCCCAATAGAATGTCCGGCAACCCCGCTACGCGCCTAGGTTCTAGGGACGTTAGCGGGCGCGTCGGCAACTCGCGGCAACGCGCGGCAACGCAACCACGTCTGATACTGACGAACGGGTCCGACGCGTCAGCGACACGGCAAGAACATTATCAGTTTCCCCTCCTTCCCCGCCATTTTCAATCTGCCGCCATTTTCCTCCCCCGCCCACCCTTTCCCGCCTTTCCCACCTTGGGTGATCCATGTCCGGCCGGCGATGTCGCCTATCAAGCGCAACCATGGCGGTGCTCGCGGCGGCAGATCGGGCCGACGGGGCGCTGCAAGGGGTGGCGACACTGCCAAGGGTCGTGGTTCCGTCGCTGGTTTTGCCGCGCCGCAAAAAACCCGTGGCCGGCCGACTGATATCTCCGATGAAGCTTGGGAAAAGGAGATAGAACGTCGAGCGGCGGCCACCATCGACAGGAGGGGACGGCGCACGAGCGCGGCTGCCAGGAAACAGCATATCGATTCCTTGGGCGCGTCGATGGCGGCTGCTGGCGGCGCAAGTCAAGGGAGCACCACCGCGCCGGGGGCCGCATCGCCGTCGAACCCTGCGTTCTTCAATGGCGGAGCGACTCCACGATCCGGGATACACATCTCGCCGGGATTCGCTGAGAGCAGTCGCTCCGAGTGACCGAATGTTGGCCTCCGCGTCGACCTCAATCGGGCTTTCGTCGACTCGCCTATGCCGCAGAGGCGGCGCCCAGTCGTCGATCCCAGCGGCCGTCAACGCCTCTTTGGCGCGGACGGCGATGGTGGCGGCGCCGGCTACGGGAACGACGTCGACATGTTCGACGAAATGCCGTCCGGCGTGGACGACGAAATGGTATGAAATCTATGTCCTTTGCCTCATGCTCGTCGAGTTCACGACATGAAACCGACGTGCGTCTTTTTCTTTTTCCAATTGCTCGAAGGTTCGGAAATGTTGCGTGGCATGATCTGCGGGGGGACGACGATGCTCGGCGCCGGTGACCAGGAGGAAAATGACGAGTGGTACGAGGAGGAAGCGGTCGACGGCGTCGGGGAGGAGGAGGAGGTCGGTGATGAGGACGGTGACCAGGAAGACGGTTACGAGGAGGAGGGCGACGGCGAGGATGTGGCGACCGAGCTGCACGACGTCGAGACCGGGACGACTACATGCAAGAGGTGGAAGACCAAGGAGTACGAGTGCCTAGTCGACGCATGGAAGCTTGTAACCAACGACTCCATCGTCGGCTCGAACCAAACCTATGGCCGGTATTGGAAGCGGGTTGAAGAACAATTCCGCGAGACAATGATCTATGGCGACTATGCCAAGGTTCCAATGGATCGCAATTGGAACGCAATGTCCCATAGGTGGAGGACCATCCAAGCCAAATGCAACAAGTTCCACAGCGATCTTGAGCAAATCCGAAGGAGGAAGGCGAGTGGCAAGACCATGAAGGACGTGTGGAACGACGCTCTGTTGTTCTTCCGAGAGAACAACAAGCACCGGGACTTAAAGTTCATGCATTGCTTTGTGAAGCTAGAGAACAACAAGAAGTGGGAGAAGACGCGGATCGACCTCAACGGCCTCCACGGCACGAAGGGGCCGAGCGACCCGGCCATCCCGGTGTCCGATGGGCGCCCTGTTGGAAACAAGAAGGCCAAGGCAGAGAAGAGCGGCGCAGCGGCCGTGCAAGCGTCCATCGACAAGTGCCTTGCCGACGTCACAACCATGTCGAAGCAAAACGCAAGCACCTTCGCCGACAGTTGGTCGTCTTTGATGTCCAAGCATGACGAGAAGATGTCCGTCGAGAGGGAGAAGGTCGCCCTCGAGAAGGAAAGGCTCGCCGTCGAGAAGAACAAGGCACACGCCGCTCTGATGCAAGCCGACACGGTAAGAATCCAGGCGATGTCGGAGGCGTCGCAATCCGTCACTCGGAAGATGAAGAAGGACTCCAGGATTCTTGTAACAGCCCAAAGTTCGGAAACCTAAAAAAACCTGTGTAAAATTTCCGCTTTTGTGTTGCATTGCATCATGGCATCCAAATTTAACTTGCTAAACAACACATCAATGGTTTTTGGCACCATTTAAAAACAATTGCCAAACTGTTTCCGTTACAAATTCAAACCAATGAGAGAATTCAAACCTGCAAAACAAAATTACTTTGACAACTCATATTTGTCAAGGAAGTTCCAAGAGTTCTGAAAATATATTTTGCAATTGCTAAAAATTCCCAAAGGAGCAACCTATTTGAATTTAGCAAAATGCCCTATTTCTAACTCTATGAATGAATGTTGTCTAAAACATTTTATTTGGCAACCCCAATTTTTGTGGTGTTTCCACATGTTGTCAGGAGGCTACTCAAATTTTCTTATATTTTTATAAAAAGTTTTGGTACCCTAATAAAATTCAGGAACCAAGGAGAAGAAAAGACCCAGGCGGCGGTAGTACCGCTGGGTTAAGCGGTAGTACCGCCCGAGTGCTGCCACCACCGCTACCGCAGCCGCTACCGCCAGAATCGGCTTCTGACGCGCGTGCCGGTACCAACTGGTACCGCTGCCGGTACCGCCGCCGGTACCGCCGAGGTGGGAAGATCGACACCCGACCGCACCAGCGGTACCACCGCTGGGTTAAGTGGTAGTACCGCCGCTGCGGGATTTTTAGCACGGGCTAAAGGCCACTGCCCCTACCCTATCCACTCACTCTCTCTCTCTCCTTTCTTCCCCACAAGCTCCAAACCGAGCCGCCATGGCCGAGCTCGCCGCCGGAGTTTGAGCTAGGCCCGAGCAAATCGAAGACCATAGGAAGTTGCACCTCGACGTCCTCTACCATTCCACCGAAGGAATCAAGCCAAAGCGTTGTACATTGCCCGGATTCGCGTTCTTCGTCCGTGACGTGCGCCGCACTCCAAGCAAGTCGTCGTCGACCCCGACCTCCCCCTTCTTCGTCAAGCCTACCCAGGAGTTCAGGGTGAGCATGTGAACCTCCCCATGCTTTCTCTCTCGCTCCCTCTTGCTCTCTAGCTCAAATGCACCGAAGCTCGCCGTTGCACTGCTCGTGTGCGTACCCCGGATTTTTTTTCCGGTTATTGTTACCACCGGATAATCTGGTTCACCTATTGTCCACACTAATGTTTACTTCTCCCCCAATCTTTGTAAATTGGTTACAAGTATGTTGAATCACTCGAAACCATGCATCCTCACATGTCATGTCATTCATATGCAAGATAACCTTGGGTTCATCTATAGTAATCAACAAGTAAAGGTGATGCCTTACTTACCCTCACGGTGTACTCAAGATGTACCTTTTTGCATCCGAGCTCCGTTTAAATTGTGTAGCTGGAATCATCCTCCTCTCAAGGATTAAAAGGTCATGTCATCATGTGGTTGTGCATTGCATTGATAAACATGTGTGGTGATTGATTTTGTTTCTTGGCTTCGTTAGATCAAGCCGACGGGGTTACTCCACAATACCCCGAGGATCCGTATTACCACATGGATCAAGGCAAGCGTAATCCCCCCTCTGAGCATATGTTATCCTATTTTCCGCAATTATCTTCTCCACTATAATATTGCATGCTGTTCTAAATGTCTTTTATTTGGATTAGAGTATCCTATAGTTGCATTAAATTCCCTATGCCATTTACCTGTTCCCCTCCTTTTATCCATAGGATTGTGTTGTCGGCCGAGATATTTAACTGTGTTATGTTGATGCTTAGCCATGCTTAGCTACTTGCCTAGTTGTACTATGGAAGGTGCATGTGGGAAACAGGTGGTGAAATGAGAATGATGGTGGAAAATTGTGGCGATGGATAATAAAATGCTTAAAGGTGGGGATGAGAGGCCACATGGGATGTGGTGAGTTGTCTCGTTCTCGCCGCCTAAGTGCGAGTTCTCGCCTACGAGCCAAGTTGAGCGTGCAACCATGTGTGGGCATATGGAACCTTGTCGACCGACTAACTTGTGGCGGACTAGCCGAGGGTCCTCTAGTTTGGCTTTCCATTTGCGCGTGCGTTGAAGATGGTGGCCAAGACTGAGATGAGGATGGTTGTGTCAGGAAAATAAGTGGCCGCGGGACAGGGTGCGAGAAGGTACCTCTTGTCCTACCGCCACTGATGATCCTTGGATAGTCTTAAGCGAGGTAAAGGTTGTAGCCGTTTCACACTCAGCCGGCTTTCCCCGGAAGAGAGCTAATGTCTGGCAATGAGTCTGGCGGTACGCGTGGATAAGGAGCTGGGAGGTCCCTCGCGGAACCTGGCAACTTTCACATTGTACACCCCTGCAGGGATAAATCTTTTCGAAAAGCCGTGTTCGCGGTTATGGACGACTTGGTGACGGATTCAGAGATCATAGAATAACTTTAACGAAATGATTAAAAACTGGGTACTAGAGGTACCACTCACAAATGCAAGGTGAGCTTCCTCGAGGGTGATTCGGGGAGGTGCCTTTGATGAACAGGTACAATGAGATGATGGGGATGGATGTTGATGAATGGTGATGAAAGAAAGAGTTGCTTCTTACCCCTTTTGAAAAGTATTCTGATTAGTCGATGCCTTCGAGTATTGTTTTTCATAAATAAAATCAGCTTTATGCAAAACAGCCATAAAACCTTGAATGCCAATCATCGAGCATATATTAGCTCTTAATCTTGCGAGTTCGTCAAACTCAACGTCGTTTGCTTATTTTCAGGAGAGGACTTCACCGACCTTGAAGGTGGGTTCTTTGTGGACGTCGACGAGTAGTCTGGGGTTCCCAGGTGGCAGCTTGGGACATCCTGGAACAGCTGGCGCTGTGATGTTTATCTGTAGGCCTCTTAGGCCATATCTTGGTTCTTGTTGTTTAGAACAACACACTTCGCTTCCGCATGTTGTAATGTTGGGTCGGTGACCTCTGGTTGTCATTTGCTATCTTTCTCTATTATAAGAGTTGAACTATATGATTTGTGTCGTAGAGTCTGTGAGGTGCCAGTTGTTCCACAAGTCTTGATCTCTCTATTATGCAATGAGGGTTGTGCCTGTGTTAAGGCATCAATCGGGGTGTTGTGTTGCCGATGATCCATTCCGAGCAACACCTGCCAAAGGTTTTGGCCGGGGATTGGTAAACCCGTAACCTCCGGTTGTATCGCTTAAACGGTGACACACAGCATCACTGTATAGCAGTCGGGTCGGGGCGCCACAATTCTCACCGCCGACCTCTCCGGCTACACACCTGAGGTGAGGGCTTGGTTTCAGCTCTCACATCAGCGCATCCTGTGTGAGAATGGTCTTCTGCCGCCGGAGCCAACGGGAATGACCACGACGCCGATGGGGATGACAGTGACGCTGATGGACATGGCGGGGGAGCCAACGACGAGCTCGCCGTCCTCTGAAGCGGAGCCAACGCCGGGCTGGCAAGACGCCGAGACACAGGACAACACCGTCTTGACGATCGATTGATTTCCATTCGACGTGTTGTAATATGATGGCCGGACCTGGCGATGCTTTTGGGTGTGATTCTTTTGGGCGCGCGAACTTGACCGGCCGACGCCACTAGTAGGAATGTGCTTATAGCCACCACGCTACCGCTGGCGGACGGCCCTGGGCGCCCGCCAGCGCTATTATCGCTGTCGGGCGGTTTACAGCGCCCTACCGCTGGCGGACGACCATGCTCGCACGCTAGTGGTAGTATCAAGCAGAACCGAGCAGGCGGGGCTAAGTACCGCAGGCGGACGGTGACCTTGTTCGCTAGCGGTAACTAAAGTACCGCTGGCTAAAAGCAAGAAATTACCGCTGGCGGACACCATGCCGTCCGCCAGCGGTATCGGAAGTACGCCATTTTGACCATTTAAAAAAAAAATCAAATAAAGTAAAAAATACTCAAAAATGAAATTATGTGGCATAGTTTGTGATAATGTGCCCATATTTGGCACATAGGTATACCTTGGTATGGCAAACAATGTTGCAGAACTGAGTTTTTTCAAATTACTTTTATAAATATCATTTTTTATTTTTTAAATGTCAAAAATAACTTTTTCTGTGAAGCAAGTACAACAAATATGGTGCAAAATGGCACCCATCCAATATCCACACAAAGTAGACCATATTTGATGGATAATACAGAAATATTAGTAATTTTCTCAGTTTCTACCTAATTTCGCCTATTTAAACGACTTTATGCCGATTTTCCGAAAGTAATTCAAATTTGAACTACAAGTGTGTGATAGTTTGCTCTAGGAATTTTAGAAAAATCATTTTAAGGTACACAAGTAGTGGTTATATCACAAAACCGTCGATAGTTGAAAATTTTGACTCCTTTCGACGAATAGCCATGGTGGCTATTTTAACCATTTTATAAAAAAAATCAAATAAAGTGGAAAAATATTCAAAAAATGAAATCCTTTGGCATGGAGTCCTCTTATGTGTAGTAGTTGATAGAAAAAAAATGATAAATTTGAGTTTTTACAAATTTTCCAAAAAAACATTTTCACAAAAAGATCAATCATCTATAAACATGTATGAGTTTCGGTTCAAATGACGTAGATATGATCATTCATTGGCATCGTTTGTGATAATGTGACCATATTTGACACATAGGTGTATCTTGGTATGGCAAACAATGTTGTAGAACTGAGTTTTTTCAAATTATTTTTATAAATATCATTTTCTATTTTTTAAATGTCAAAACATAACTTTTTTTGTGAAGCAAGTACAACAAATATGGTGCAAAATGGCACCCATCCAATATACACACAAAGTAGATCATATTTGATGGATAATATAGAAATATTAGTAATTTTCTCAGTTTCTACCTAATTTCGCCTATTTAAACGACTTTATGCCGATTTTCCGAAAGTAATTCAAATTTGAACTACAAGTGTGTGATAGTTTGCTCTGGAGATTTTACAAAAATCATTTTAAGGTACACAACTAGTGGTTATATCACAAAACCGTCGATAGTTTCGAAAAATTCAACCCCTTTCGAAGAATAGCCGTGGTGGCCATTTTGACAATTTTACCAAAAAAATCAAATAAAGTGAAAAAATAGTCAAAAAATGAAATCCTTTGGCATGGAGTCCTCTTATGTGTAGTAGTTGATAGAAAAAAAAATGATAAACTTGAGTTTTTAAAAGTTTTCAAAAAACGTCTTCACAAAAAATCAATCATCTATTGGAAAGTCCACACGCCAGAGCTGAGCCAATCAGGAGCAAGTCCCACCATTGCCACGGATCGTGTGTTTTCTTGAAGAGGCGGTGAGCCATTGGATCGAGCGCGTGACCCACCTCTCTCTCTCCTGTGCCACACCCGCACGTCCCTCCTATTCCCTCGATCCCCTTTATCTCTCCGCGCCTCTCCTCCGATCCCCTCGATCCTCTGCTCCCGCGCCTCCCTCGCCGCCGTAGCTAGCCTATTCGCTCACCGCCGCCGACGCCCACCGGCGAAGAGCAAGGCCGCCACACGAAGGGCGTCGCGCTCGGGCACACAGAGCCCGGCCTCTTCCTCTTCCTCGTCGCCGCGTCCGTCCTGGGCGGCCTCGCCGGCGACCTCCCGACGTTGTGCCACGCGGTGGGCGTCGGCGCGCTGACGGTGCCGGCACGGTACGAGCGGTGGTCCGTGGCCGTGGAGCGGTACGCGAGGCTGGCGGCGCTCCATCCTCCACATCTCCTCCGGCTGCTGCTCTTCGGCGTCTACGACTGCCTCCCGTACTGCCCGGTTTCCCATCTCCATCGTCGTCGCGAGGACGCGGGCAGGACGCGGCGGAGCTGGCGCTGGGGCAGAGCCACCACGACTTCGGGCACCATCACCACGGCCTCGACCTCGGCCACCATGACCTCGGCCTTGGCCACCCGCACGACCACCACGACGACCTGGTGCTCGGCCAGTCGCACGACCTCGTCCTCCGGGGCCAGCTCGCCGGCGGCGCGTCTGAGATCGAGATGGGCGAAGGGGCAGCTTCGTCGGGGACCTAGATGCAATTTTCTTGTTTTATCGGGTGTTCGTAACTGCTAATAGATCTAGGGTCCTATTCGTAAAAGATAAATGAATTAATGGATTTCGTTTCTATTTTTTTAATTCCTAATAAGTTACCGCTGGCGGACGCCGTGCCCGCCAGCGGTAACAACCCTTACCGCTGGCGTGCGCAAATGTGGCCCGCCAGCGGTAATCACCCTTACCGCTGGCGGACGGCCCGCCCGCCAGCGGTAACTATTACCACTGGTGTATGTACCGCTGGGGGGCGCCTGTTCGCCAGCGGTAGGCGATTTCCGCCCGCCAGCGGTAGCCGTTTTCCTACTAGTGCGCAGGCCGACGCTATTCGAACTTGTCTTTAATTCCATTTGAATTTGTGGGACCATCTATTGGGGCCGTCTATTGGGAGCGACCGGTGGGGGGCGACGCTCTCAAAACGCGACAACGCTTGCCGGCGCGCCCAACAGCACCTGTCCGGCAACGTCGCCGGACGCTGTTTTGACCGCGCCGGTGGAGATGCTCTTAGCGGGGCACCTATGAATATGCCTAGAGACTTTCTTTTCGTGAAAGAATTACGCCTCTACAGTAACTCTCCTTTTCAATCTTTTTCTTCTAGCAGTGTCCGGCCGTGTGCTCACCAACCTCATGACTCGCGGAAGCAAAAAAAGTTTCATCTGCCGACTTCAGATTCTCCTTAGACACACGTCTTCTCCACATGTAAATCTGACGGTTATACGTAAACAATCTTCCAGTCCGCTTTGGGATCGAATTAATAGTACATTTTAGGTTTTTATTTGCCTCCCTCATGTGTCATCACATCTTGATCAGTATCTGGCCTGTAAATATTCTGTTTGATTTGACGATTTTGTTGGACTCTCGGTGACTATCTTATGCGGCTGTGTCGGAGTAGGTGACTTGTTTTTCGGTGTCATTTCGTGTGTTTCCTGAAAGACTACCAGTCAGTAGTTGAGATTTGAGAAGAACTTCCTTAACAGGTTACCTACTAAGTTTTTATTTTTTTGAACTGATTACCTACTTAGTTGAATATGTTTAAGTGGTTCATTTCGTGTGACTTCAAGAGTTCCACATTAACGCTAATCCGTATACAAGTCCACAAGTGCAATACGTTTGCCAACTTAACTGCATGAATTGAACGACACGTACCACTACCAGGTATGCAAAGCAGAGACGACAGACTTCATCAGTCTGTCAAAACGCGAGTCGTTTCTTCTTCAGTAAATAAAATAAAAAACCAGCACAATTATTAGTCCATGATCGACACTGGACTCAAATCTCTCGTGCGTGCAAATTGCAAAGTGTGGTGGCTAGGAAATAAACCAATACTATTAGCAAAGAGCAATTAACATCATTTTCAGTATGTAGATGCCTCTTTCTAGAGGGCGAATCTTTCCACATATGCTTGGGCCATCATACTCCCGTAGCTTTCGACCATTCTATTTTCTTTTCTTTTGCTGCCCGGATGTAGCTTTCCACCACGAAGTACACATCCGTGCTTATCCTCCACATTTATTTATTTTACATGTGTCCCATACAATCGGCAGACAAGTTATCATAAGACATAAGCAGTATAAACACTGGGCATACCTAATGTTTCCTTCTCATAGAATAGAAAAGAAAAGGGAAAATATGTTCCCCTGTGAAAAGGATATATAATCAAGGGAAATTATATGAAAATTGTCTACCATGCTTTTAGAGGGTTGAAAATTAGCCCATCCAATAGTAAAAGAAGTCAAAGCACGTAGAAAAGTATCTCTTGTGCTTGGATGTATACAAAATTATGTCTCTTAGAAAATTTGACGGTACACAGTTGGTATTTCATGAAAAATTATGGACAATAGTCTTAAGATTTAAAAGGCCATGAAAAAATTCCAAATTTACGACAAATATTGTCCTATTTGATTCCTGATGTGTAGACCAAATTTAGAACTGAAACTCCATGATGGTAGATGTGTCTTGAATTATAAGAAAAACAAATACAATTTCTTGACTTGTGTTTTATAGCTTTCTCCAGATGCCGAATGTCGATTACACGTTTTGTATATGAACTTTAGGAAATTTGAATCTTGAGGATTTTTTCCTACAAGGGAATTTTGTATAAGACTATGGTTCTTAAATTTTCATGGAATTTATTTATATGCCATCAGTTTCATTGGAAAGCCAACAACTAGTAACAAATAATTATTTTTTGAACTAAGTAGTTATACTTTGTAACATTTTGTAACCTTTTTTTATAAGCGAATATATTAATATGAAGAACTAAGGATCCCCAAAGCCAAAAACACACAAAAAAAGGCAACAAAAAAATAACATACCCCTGCCAGAGTGATCATCGACTCAAAGCAGCAAAAAAAAGCACCGCCATTGGCAACACCCGGACTACGAAAGTGGTTCTCCAACGACACCTCTAGTAATGGAACAACGCACAAGCGCCATCACCGTCTGGTCTAACCACAAAGTCATATCATGAATTTTTGCCACGGAGGAAATCCAATCGAAGTACGGACAAAAGCCTTCAATAAGAGAACGGCTAGAAGGGCACATTGGTAGGTACAACCAATAAAGGTTAGATCTAGAGTTTTTACTTTGGAAATCGAGATTTGGTACTCAAAAGGCACCACCAAAATATAAGTCACCATGTGTTGTCATCCCCACTTACTGAGACCATCGCTGCAAAATACCGATCGCCAAGCTCACAATTATCACACACATGGTTTTGACATGGGCTTTGCCATGAAAACAAAATCCATATTCGCACAACGAGTTGTGAAGCATATCCTATCCCCTCCCATTACGTCGATGTCGTCCAACATCACTTAGGGAAGTCAAGCTCGACCCGAGCCATAAAGCCACTAACCCTCCTCGGACAACTGCCTTGCAAAACCATGCATTCGTTTGCACCATTGTAATCGTAGTCGGCGTGCACGATGGTACCGACAGGTGACAGTGATGCACCTACGACCTGTTTGGATGCCAATCTGGAGTCACACTGCACGCACATGGGAGCTAGACCATATCGAACTTGAGCTACCACCACAGTCGTCGTGTCGTGACCACGCTGATCATGACTCCAGCATCTTCGACAACGTCTCCACTCACACGCGACATGGTAGTCCGTGGGTAAGGAGCAGAGGCCCACACCACGCATCATCATTGCGCGCTTTACTCTGCTTTCATGTTCCTACGACCGTGTGCTACAGATCCACGACTCAAGCCACACAAAATGGGGAAAACTTTCGGACCTTGCATGGCAAGGGAATACTGGTAGGGCAAAAAGAGGCTGGGCAGGACCCCCATCCACCGTCGAGTGGCCTCCTCTAGTGATAGCGAGGTGGCTGGTGCGGCTGAGAGGAGGTTTTCTTGGTGATGGAGGGAGGGGGGCTTCTGGAGTCGCCCGTGAGGCCTCGTGTGCGCCCTGTTATTTCTCTAACTTTTAAAAACACAACCAGAGTTATATATTGCATTTCCTCTTAAAATTTTGTAATCCATACTTTGTTACATTTGTAAAAATAATTTATATGTATTTTGTAGGCTTGTATTCCTTTGAAACATCATGTATGTTGGCGGTCCCGCTTTGTAAGATTTTTCAATCCATACTTGAGCGGGTGTATTTTCTTACATTTGTACGTGTTACATCAATGGGATGTCGAGCTTACAAATAGAACTTTCCTTATTAGCATCTCGTTTATGCAGAGGCTGGTGTAATAATGATTAAACTGTTAAAAGTAATAAAACACATTTTATTGAAAAAATAGAACTTTCCTTCCGTGACGTTGGACAGCGTCATAGTAGTAGATTCCTACTCCATCTATCTAACAAGTGTAATTCGCTGTTCACTCACTAAGTTAAGCTCAGCCAACAAAAGGTACGTAACAGGCCCGGGCCCACAGTGGTGCCGTATGTGCCGGCCGCACAGGGCCCAAAAATTTTGGGGCCCAAAATCTGAATTTTAAGCACTCATATATGTAGGCAAAAATTGAATTATTAACATGAAAGGAATATCATTTCAGTGGTCTGTACGATATATGTGTTCCATC
This sequence comes from Poa pratensis, assembly GCA_947311845.1. Lineage (NCBI taxonomy): Eukaryota > Viridiplantae > Streptophyta > Magnoliopsida > Poales > Poaceae > Poa > Poa pratensis. The sequence goes on along the minus strand of CAMZMU010000081.1, from coordinate 22,650,191 downwards.
AGATGTATGGTTCGAATCTTGCTACTCATATTATTTTTGTCTGCCTTGGGGCCGCACCTATAGATTTAAGGTAAATGGAATAATTTCCTTGCCGTTTATTATCTGTATACATGGTTTTAACCGTGAAAAACAAAAACAGAGTTTAGTCTCACCGTGCAGAGTTTAGGTAAATGTGTTTGAACCTTCATTGTCACGTAGTATTATTTATGTCCATTGTATTAAATGCGGAAAACAAAAATGAGTTTAGCCACCCGTGTACAATTTTCTCCGAGGGGGAAATCGATGCACTAACATTGCACGCTAAAGAGTGATGCCTTGGGGCTACACCACACAGTGACCGGTGAAAACAGGCATATACATTATCTATTTGAGCTACTAATAAATATTTAAATTTAAATGTATCCATCTTCATAGACCGTATTTTTTTCAAAGAGGAACAACATTAATAGTTAAGATGGGTTTAGAAAATCCGTAGGCCCTAATCGGGCCACCTTGACGCGAGGTATCGGACTCATACGAGAGGCGAATTTATCGATCGATCAAGCTAGCAAAATGAGAAAACCGACAAGAAGCGTCGAGCTCTCGCTCGTGTTCTGTTCCTTCCCGATGTACTCTGCCCTTGCGATGGGACCACTCACCCCAATCCTGATCGGCACTTCGGTAGGGGCTCCCGCTCGTGTTCTGTTCCTTCCCGACGTACTCTGCCCTTGCGATGGGACCACTCACCCCAATCCGCACTTCGGTAGAGGTTGATCGCCAAACTTTGCAAAAAAGAGGGCCCCATTTTATAGTTTGGCACAGGGTCCTGGAATTTACCGGCCCGGCCGGGTACGTAATCAAACATGACTGAAAAGCACATGATCCGGCGTGAAAAGGCACAATAGATAGACCATAGACAGGGCAGGGCAGCACAAAAGGCGCAACCACGTATCAAAGCCGTCGACGCGATAAACCCACCCCACCCCACGCGTCCCGTTCCGCCCACCGGCACAAGCTCTCCGGCTCCAGCTCCAGCTCCAGCTCCAGCTCCCAGTCCAAATCCACCATCGATCCGCCTCAGTTTTGCTTCGCTCTCCTCCCCCGCTTCCTGCCACCTTCCGCGGCTACAAACCCACCGGCTCCGCTCTGGTCTCGAAAGAATCGGGCTTTGCTCTCCACACATCCATTTTCTTTGTTGCGAAAACCAAATTCCTCAAGCGGGAGGAGGAGCCCACCGCCGGGGCACCACATCTCTACTTCTTCTTGCTTCGCTTGCTTGCGCTTGGTTGGCTGGTTGGCTGCTCTCTCTCACACACTCTCGAGTCTCTCCGCCGGAAATTGTTCACTAGTTTTCTTTGACTTGCTGCGGCGTTCTTGGAGAGGAAAACCAAAAGCGCCCACTCCTACTGCTTCTACTAGTACTACTACTAATCTGTCTCGTGCCAGTACGAGCTAATCAGAGAGAGGCGGGCGGAGGAGAGAGAGAGAGAGAGTAGCTGCTAGCTTGAGCTAGGGTGGGGGGAGTGTGAGTTGGAGGAAGCTACTGGAAGTGGGGGCGGAGGAAGAGTGTCTGCCTTTCTTCTCCGGGCTGTCTCGCAACCGTCCAAGCCCATAAATCTTGGCACACGATTTGCCGGGTCCCTTGCGAGTTCTTTCTTGCAGCAAATTTGGACCTGCCGATGGGTGCCGCGGCGCATTGAGGAGGCGAGGCGAGCCGCGGCATGGATCTGGAGCTCGCGCAAGGCGCGGGGGCGCCACGGAAGGTGAGCTCATGTTTCTTGGTTTCGGCGCCAGAGCTTCGGGCTCTCTGTTGTTTGGTTTCTCAGGTTTCCTGACGCCCCAGTTCTTGGTTTCCTCCGCAGAGGCAGCAGCAGCGCGGGGAGTCGTGGGGCGCGGTGCTGCTGCTCGCGTACCAGAGCCTCGGGGTGGTGTACGGCGACGTGGCCACCTCGCCACTCTACGTCTTCAAGAGCGCCTTCGCCGGCGACGACATCACGCACTCGGCCGGCAACGAGGAGATCTACGGCGTCCTCTCCTTCGTCTTCTGGACGCTCACCCTCATCTCCCTCCTCAAGTACGTCCTCATCGTGCTCCGCGCCAACGACGGCGGGGAGGGAGGCACCTTCGCGCTCTACTCCCTCATCTGCCGCCACGTCCGCGCCGGGCTCCTGCCGGGCGGCGGCACCAGCGAGGACCTCGCGGCGGACGACAACCGCCGGGGCGACCTCGCCGTGTCCAGGGCCAAGACGCTGCTGGAGAGGTACAGGGTGCTGCAGAGGCTGCTGCTCTTCTTCGCGCTGCTCGGGACCTGTATGGTCATCGGCGACGGCGTGCTCACCCCTGCGGTCTCCGGTTTGACCCCTCTCCCATCACAGTCTTCTTGGCATTGTCCATCTTGGTTCTCTTCTTTATGTCCATCCTTTTTCAGTGTTCTCTGCCGTCTCGGGCCTCGAGCTTTCATTGGGGAAGGAGACGCACAAATGTAGGCTCACTCTCTTGCTTCTTTCAGCTGTTTCTATTGCTAGCTAGATTGGCAGCACAATTGCATCCATGCCAGTGTTTGATTTTACTTGCTGATTCCAATTGAGCTGGTTTTATCTACAGCTCTAGTGTCAACAACAGTTAGTATTTGACTTGTGTTGGTTATATGAGATGCTTACGATTACAAGTCAATGTGCAGATGTAGGACTTCCGGTGACGTGTGCCATACTTATATGCTTGTTTGCTCTGCAACACTACGGTACGCACAGAGTTGGGTGTATCTTTGCGCCAATCATCTGTGTTTGGCTCCTCTGCATAAGCTCGATAGGACTCTATAATATCATCTACTGGAACCACCATGTGTATCGAGCCCTTTCGCCATACTACATGTATCAGTTTCTCAAGAAGACTCAAACAGGTGGCTGGAAGTCACTGGGTGGAATCCTTCTCTGTGTGACAGGTATGGATAATCTCGTTTATTGTCTTTTGCTTACCTTTGCTTGACGGATTACTACAAAAAACGACTCACTTGAAATGATATTATTTGTAGGCTCGGAAGCTATGTATGCAGATCTTGGACATTTCTCACAAAGATCAATTCAGGTATAATGTACACATGATTTTCAGTGATGCCCCGTCTGTTTACCCCTTCTCCTCAACCTCCCATTGCCGCGCTTTGTTTAGTACGACCCTTCCAATTTCATCTCACCTATAATTTGTTTGTTCCCTGTTTAGTGACAAACAATTCTAGGTAGCTGGTCAGGTGTTTGTTAGGTGAACATCTTTAAAAGCAGCGTTTCTCGAGTATATATTTTTTCTGTATAGGTGTGATTGAAGATTACATGTGAATGACAATACTAATGAACTGATCTCTTCAAAAGGTCAATCGTTGTTTCAGTTTTGTCCAGATGCACCTCTTTCCTTGATACTTGGTGATCTTCGCGTTTCCCTCCGATTTAGGAGATACAAAACTAATCAGTTGTTTATTTTGAGAAATACATCAGTTTTGACCCAGAATATGGGACAATTCTATGTATATTCAGTCCTTGTCACCCAGTCCTATATTTGGAGCTGCCTTCTACAACATTCACCTTGTATCTCCATGATCTTTGTATCTTTGACATGTGCTACTCACCATTCTAAAACTAAAACTGGATTGTCATCAACTACTTATTGTCATGTTTCTGCTTCGAACAGATTGCGTTCATATCTGTGGTTTATCCAGCTCTTATTCTGGCGTATATGGGACAGGCTGCTTATATCTCACAACACCACAGCTTTGAGAATAACTATCATATTGGGTTCTATGTGTCCGTACCAGGTACACTTTTGGGTTTGCCTTTTTTTCCATTTTTAATATTTCTTGTAAAGCAATTGATAAGTATAAGAATTGCTTATTTTTAGCATTGATGTATACAACTGTGTTTTTAGAAAAACTCAGATGGCCTGTCCTAGTGATTGCTATACTAGCAGCTGTAGTCGGAAGTCAAGCGATTATTACTGGCACCTTTTCAATTATCAAGCAGTGTTCGGCACTAAGTTGCTTCCCTGGTGTAAAGATTGTGCACACATCCTCTACGAAGCACGGTCAGATATACATCCCTGAAATTAATTGGATCCTGATGATACTCTGCCTGGCTGTTACTATTGGCTTCAATAACGCAAAGCACTTGGCGAACGCGCAAGGTGAGACAAGTTAATATGCAGATAGTTCTTCTATGGACACCACGTGTTGCACATGCGACATCTAGTTCTTGTTCTCGTTGTATTTTCATGCACGGATGTGAATTTCCGTATATAACTGTGGTGGTTTTTCCCCAACTACAGGTCTCGCAGTCATAACTGTTATGCTTGTCACCACTTGTTTAATGTCATTGGTTATCGTCCTTTGCTGGAACAAGAGTATCTTCCTTGCCCTTGGTTTCCTTCTTCTCTTTGGGTCAATTGAAGTACTCTACTTCTCAGCTGCCCTTGTCAAGGTTCATGAAGGTGCTTGGGTCCCTATTACCCTTTCCGTCGTATTTATGATAGTCATGTCTGTCTGGCACTATGGCACAATAAAGAAGTACGAGTTTGATGTTCAAAACAAGGTTTCCGTAAACTGGCTATTGAACCTCGGTCCTTCGCTGGGAATTGTTCGTGTTCGAGGCATTGGGCTGATACATACAGAGCTTATGTCTGGGATTCCAGCCATTTTTTCCCACTTCGTAACAAATTTGCCAGCATTTCACCAGGTAGGCACAATACCATATTTTTCCTATTCAGCTTGCATCCCTCTATGTTCATTAGCATATTTGTTGACCAATTTCTGCCAGTTTGTCTGAACTGTACCCTTCAGAAATTTAGATAAATTAGGCCATTCCACCAATCGATTCACGCATCAATCTTCTAGAGTGCTTATAATTATATTTTTGATCAGGTACTGGTCTTTCTGTGTGTTAAATCAGTTCCAGTGCCACATGTGGAGCCCGAAGAAAGATTTTTGGTGGGTCGCATTGGTCCGAAAGAGTACAGGCTATACAGGGTCATTGCCAGATATGGATACCGTGATGTGCAGCAGGATGACCTAGAATTTGAGAAGGATCTAATTAACAGCATTGCGGAGTTCATCCGCAGCGGTGGTATTGACCAGAACGGCTCTGTGGAAGGTGCAGACAAACTCTCTTCCATTAGGAGCGGCACCATTCCGTTGTGGGAAGAGGACGGTGAAATTGATGGATCGGCATCCCCTAATAAGGAGATAAACCAACAAACTGTAGCACAACAGAGAAAGAAAGCCAGGTTCGTGCTACCGAAGAGCGCCACGTTGGACGGTGAGGTACGGACCGAGCTGCAGGACCTCATGGATGCAAGGGAGGCCGGGATGTCCTTCATCCTGGGGCACTCCCACATGAAGGCGAAGAGCGGGTCTAGTTTCGTAAAGCGAATCGTGATAAACTTCGTCTACGAGTTCTTGAGGAGGAACAGCCGCGGTCCATCCTATGCCGCTAACATACCTCATGCATCCACGCTGGAGGTAGGGATGGTGTACCAAATCTGATAGTAGCAGCTGTATGAAAGGTAGAGAGATCAGATGAGGTGTTGTTTCTCCATCTGTATATATATCCCCTCTCATCGCCGGCACTGCTAACACGACACACGGCGGTGGCAGTAGATGCTGGAGCACACCATGGGCTAACAACACAGGCAGCTCAGGTCTTTGGAGAGCCCTACAGTAAGTGTGCATTTTTGTCCATCAAGTGTCGAGCTTTTTGTTGAGTTGGCCCTTAGTTTTCGGTTTTCCTGGATCTGTTTGCTGCTCTTGTTGCTTTGCTGGTGGAAATGTAAGTCTGTAAGACTGACTAGAGAGATAGAAATTTTTATGTTTAGAAACTTTTATTTCTTATTACCTGTGACTAAAACCACAATGCATCGGCAGCATACTCATGAGAATTAGCAGTTGGGCTGGGCCTCTAGTTGAGCTGGCCCTTGTTCTGGTTTTGCTTGATCTACCTGTTCGGTTGGTAGGATTTTCAAAACTTGTGAACATGAAAAGCATTCGAATAGGATGTCATGACATGTAGAACACTATAGGAAATAAAACACAGGAATTAGCAATACATGTTGTTTGGTTACATCGCAGGAAAAAACCAGGATTTTTTCTGAAAGATTGTGTATATGTCATAGAAACAAAGGAAAATTTCTACTATGAGGTTGGACCGAAGGAAAAAATGGCTATGGAATTGCATGCGAATAGACCTTTGAAAAAGTTCCTTTAGTTTCAAACCATAGAAACAAAACCCGAACAAGGCCTGGATAAGTTTTTTTTTTGAGAGTACGCGACTGCGTACCATATGGTCTGGATGAGTTTCTAAGCAATAGGGTACTCTGAAATTCTAATAAAAATCATTTGAACCAACGAGACCCTTATTATTGTTGTTGCTTTACCGGTGGAACTGCAAGTCTGCAAAGGTTAACTTGAAAGGTGGATCTATTTTTGTTCAGGTAACTATTATGCTTGTGTCCGGAATTGCAATGCACCGAATCACAAAAATTGAAATCCTCTGTAAGACGCATATGGTCTTCCGTTCGGCAGCAAACTTTTAGTCCATACCTGAAAACAGAAGTAGTCGTTCCAAGTGGGAGATCTGTCGTTGCCTACGGGGCTATGATCGATATTTGCTGGAGCAACGTCTGAAAATTTCCACTGCCTTCTCAATCTCCTCCGATCAAAACAACCCATCCTCCTTCTCCGGCGGCGCAGAAGAAATCAATGAGGCGATGGCCGCCGCGTAGCGCCACATCACCCGTGCCTCCGTCGTGGTCCTTCGACAGCGAGGGCTACCTCATCTTCAAGGTGAACCTTAAGCATATCTTCTCGGACGAACCCGACGACGACGATGAATCCCGGCACCTGCGCTGCCGCGGCGCCGCCCAGCCCCGTCGCCCGCTTCCAACGCAAAGTGCCTTACGAGCACATGGCTATGGCCATGCCGGCACCAACGTCATCTTCGCCGTCACGAGCTGTGGCTCCAATCGTCCCACAAATTTATCCGTGAATTGTACACTAGTAGGGAAAAGCCTATGTTTTGGCTACCGCTGGCGAACGCGCGTTCGCCAGTACAGTCTGGCCAGTGGTAAGTTGTACCACTGGCGAAACCGGTGCCCGCCAGGGGTAGCGGAATTTACAGCTGGCGAACAAGGCTCCGCCCCCAGGAGTAGCGGAATTTACCGAGCTGCGCTGCCCCCAGCGGTGAGTTTCCGGCGTAGCACGTCCTTCGCCACAGTACATAATCAGTTCGCCAGCGGTAGATTTTCTGAAATTTTATTTTTTTCCTAAAAATTCGTATTTAATCAGTATATAAAGGTATACGCAGCAGAAACAGTACAAATACATGATTCAGAAATACAAACCGAGAAGTTATACAAGTGATCGACCTGTATCATACAAGTACAAATACATCTGGAGAGTCGGTAGTTCAAATCACAAGGTTTCGAAAGGAAGTTGTCATCTAAATTACAATCACGTAGGAGCTAGTGAACCGCGCAATGACGAGGAGAAAGGATCACAATAAAGTATCGGTCGTTCTTTCTCTCTTCCGGTCGCTAGCTAGCACGTGGTTGATCTCGAGTAGCCATTTATATCTTCCGATCCGTCTCCTAGCTCCTTACTCCATCTCTGTACAACACAAATAAAAAAGATTCAAAAAAAATTAATGCCTCATACTTAGAACCATCAGCATTCTAAAAATGAAGTAGGGTCAACTCAAAAGCATGACTCATACTTAGATTGGACACACAAATTCAGGGATGGAGTAAGTGAAGCCAGTAGGATGCAGAAGATTTGTATTCTTGCATATTACAAGTCTCACTTACCCCACCCCTGAATCACATAGTGCCACATCATTTTAATCATCGGCATTGTAAGAAGAAGACAAAACAAAAAAGATTAATGCCTCATTCTAAGAAGACGGTAAAAAGGAGTTCACATGTCACACAACTAAGTTCAACGACTTTGAAACTAGAGCTATATGCATGCAAGTTAAATAGCCAGACAACACACCGTCGTCATTTCTTGGGCGGCTTCGACGCCTTCGACTTCGGCGGGAAATCGAGAGAACCATCTAACGTGTTGAATGGCCTGCGATCGGCCTGATGTCCTATGCGTCTTTCTATCTCGTTCTTTGTTGGTGGTGAAAGGAAGAACAACCCCTTGGAGTGGCAGAGATCTTCGTTGATTGTTAGTGAAATCGTCATCTGGATGCGAACGAACTCTTTCCTGAGTGCAGCATCAGTGGTCGCCGCATTTTCCTTGGCCCATTGCTCAACAGCAGATGGATATTGTACTCGTTGTTTCTCGCGTATGAACTCCCGTATTTGAAAGATGAGGTACCAGGCTTCACACATACCGCCTGGCGACTGCTTGATGCCGGCGAAATCTATCGTGTGGCTGAATACCTTCTTGCCTCGCTTTTCGACTACTCTTCTGATGATGCCTTCATTTAACCAGTAGTTGTGAGAGCCTCATCTAGAACATCCTTGATGCCGTTGTAGTCTTTCGTCTTCTCTTTACTCCCCGAGTCGAGATACAGGGCATACGAGTCTCTCAGGAAGAGAACAATGAGGGTGCCGTATTGGTTACTACAGGAAACAGTTCAAATAGAGACCATCATCTTCAAATTAACGAAGGAAATGTACGAAAGAATGTTATGACGGCTAGCAAGAAATGACTTACTCGGGAAAGTAAGGCAGAAGAAAGATTTGTTTGGTATAATACTTTCTCATGAAATCTTCGAGGTACTTTGCCGTGCGTGTCCTACCCGAAGGGGTGTTCACGAAGCACTCTTGCATGTAGTAGGGGTCGACTATCATGATGTTCGAGGTATTGTCTGTAATGAGTTTGTGCGCCAAACTGAGCGCAAGCAGCCGGACCATGGACGGGTGGAGCGCTTTCATGTGGAACATGTCGAAGATGTCACTATATCTCACGAAGAAAACGTCCCCGGGATATGTATCGACAAAGCCCATGCCCTTTGGTACCTTTCTCGCGAAAAGCAGATATGTATAGACAAATCCCATGTTGCTTCTTGGTTTCGAGGGGCCGTAGTAATATTCATGTTTATAACCGATTCCGGCGCCGACCACACGGCCACGATGCGGCGGACGTGACACCGGCAAATCCTTTACCATGTTCAACGCCCTGTTAAAAGGGGTGTCCCACGCGGCCTTCGTCCCCGACCCTTGGGTTGAGGAGCCTTCTTGAGACGACTGACCAGCAATTTTGCATTTTCTCCAGAATAAGCTTCACCTTCGCGTTATTGAGAAGTTCGCCCGGGGTTTTGGGATTTTCCTTGTAATGCGCCCTGATAAATTTTCTTGCCTGCGGGTCGGTGATCTTGTCGTAGATAGAAGGCTCCGTATTATCTCCATCCTCCTTGTCCCAAATGTTTTCCTTTCCGGGGTAACCACCGCTTCCGAGAGTGGGGGGATCTACGTTCTTGTCATGCATTTCTTTCCCCCCACACCCTTAGCGCCTTCTTTTCAGGCTTGGCTTCGTTGGCCTCGAAACGCGCAAAGTCATCTTCCGAAATGTTGGGATATGTCTTGTAGATCTCAGCGTAGTCAGCACCATTTGCAATCATCTCCCTCACAGTTGTTCTCCAAGTACTCAAGGCTTTGCTGAACTTGCCGAGGGCATATTTGTTTACCAGATTTTTCGTGAAACTCGGTCATTGTAGTCCCCCGGGAACAGTATCGTGCGTGTAGCTTGCCAATGAGTAAATCGGCCACAAGTCGATTCCTTTTTCTTCTAATGTGCTCGTCATTGATATTGGCAAAGTCTCGGACGATGCATCCCAAGTTGTTGCCGTACCCCGCCGCTATCTTTTCCGGCTTTGTAGGACGACCGCTGGTGGGGTCCACCTCCGTGAATTCTGCTCGCCCGGAGGGGAGCCTGTTTGGGCGCCTATCCTTACGTTGACGTTTGGCCTCGCTACCAGATGTCTCGATGCCTGTTTGGCCGCCACTAGTAGTGGTCTCGCCATCAGATGTGCTCTCCTGACTGGGTGCCTCTGTCTCATTGTAGGCATCCTCCATTGTCATATCATCGCATAACGGCTGCCCAAGAAATGACAGGTAGGCATCCGCTACCTCTTCATTGTCGCCTCGAGAATCCGAACCCCCTGTCTCGTTGTTGTGGGACATCTTCGCACTAATTAACAAGAAAAGTTGAACTTAATTAGTACAACAAATATAAGAAAAATTCACTTAACTATTAAAAATTCACTAATCTATTTCAAATTCATAGAAAATATGTCCTATTTTTAGCCAAAGTCATGCCAAAATTCACGGAAAATTTTGGCATGACCTTTGCTAAAAATAGGACATATGGAGTACCCGAATTTGCCGGAATGGAAGTTAATCAACATTCCGGCAATCTCAAGGGCCTCTCGGGTACCTGCAGACATTCACATTCATCGACAATTTGTCGATCGCATTGCGACATTCACATCACAGAAAAATATCCATCACCACCACATTCACAGAAAAAAAAACTCATCCACCACCACCACATCCACCACCACCACATCCACATTCACCACATCCACATTCACGACCACCACCACATTCACCACCACCACCACATCCACCACCACCACCACATTCCACCACCAGAAAAACATCATCGAGACATCATCTAACCTGAAACTGATCGAGCGCAACAACGTCGAGGTATAAACTTCCTGCATACGGCAAAACAATTTGAATTAAGAACTATAATCATAACAATTTGAATTTTGGTCAGAAAATTACAATGAACTATCAAAATGCTCACAAAACTATAATCTATCTCTTTTTATCAAATTCATGTTCAACTAAATATTTATGTTGTTGTTTATCTAAAATAACTAAAATGGCAGAACTAATATGAACTAATATAACCCTATTTTGACCTATTTTAAACCTAATTTGACCCTAATTTGAACAAACATGACCTAATATAAAATGGCAGAACTAATCTACACTAATTTGACCTAATTCTTGGTCTGGACATTTGCACAAACACCTTTGGTGCTAAAAAGGAGAGGAGGGGCTCGGGGCCGAACCAGGGAGAGGAGGGGCTCAGGCCCGTGGACGTCGGCGTGCTCTCGCCGGCGCTCGGGGTAGAGGGGCAAGTGGCGAGCTCCCGGCGGTGCGCTTGGGGCAGAGGGCGGGGCCGCGGCGGCGTGGTCTCGGCGCTCGGGGGAGAATGGGAGCGCGGCGGCGGCGGCAATCTCGGGTAGGAAGAGGGGGAGCGCATAGCCGACGCGGGCGGTGGCGTGGTGTCGCGGTGGACAGGTCGAGAGAAGGAGGAGAGCGGCTCGGGGCGGCGGCGGCTCGTGCGTGGGCGGCGGCGGGGTTGAGTTTGGGGGAAAGAGAGGCACGGGCCAGCGCGCGACGCTTAAGGTACTAGCCCAGGTACCACTGGCGAACTGACCTAGTTCGCCCGTGCAAGCCCACATACCGCTAGCGAACATGCCTTGTTTGCCAGCCCTAGCTATGTACGCTGGCGAACAGGGACTGTTTGCCAGCCCAAGCCCACGTACCACTGGCGAACAGGGACTGTTCGCCAGCCCTAGCCCACGTACCGCTGGCTGGCAGGGATTGTCTTTCGCCAGCGGTAGCTTGCCCCGCCGATTTGCCCGAGCCCGCATGTAGCCCTGGCGGTACGTTTCTGCTGTTCACTAGCGGTGGTAGGTGTACTGCTGGCGAACCCTGTTTTGTGCTCGCCAGTGGTACCAGCGCTGGCGGGTTCCTTTTTTTATTCGCCAGCGGTAGGCTTGCGGCTGTAGCCATTCTCCTACTAGTGGTGGCGCCAGTCATCACGAGTAGACTCTAAGAGCATCTACAACCACAATTGCCAAATCTGGCCCCCAAACTGTCCGTGGACACCCCCGGGCGTGTCCGCGGACAGCGACCGGACAACCCCCAAAAAAGTGTCACTCCAGCCGTCCTCCTCAAAACAAACCCCCAAATCCATACACAACCATGCAACCTAGATCATTGATTCATCCTACTCATAGTTTGATAGATAGTTTCATCCATTCATCCGACAGAAGGTGCGGATTGACATACATAGAACAAAAGTAAAATATAAACATAAAAAATGGACAAATCTCACATCGGAGACTTTCCATTTCCCTTGCCGGAGCCGCCGGCGGCGTTGTCCTTGAAGTGCTTGCGGAAGGCGAAGTATGGATCTTCGTCTTCCTCGTCGACTTGGCCGGCGAGGATCCGCACGGTGCGGGCCTGCTCCTCCGCGTGGCGGCTCGCATTGGCCGCCACCATCTTCTTCGTATCCACCTCCTTCTTCGACAGCGCGATGGCCGCCTCCAGAGCTTCTTGGTCTTTGCGGCGGCGGCGACGGGCGTCCGATTCAGTGGACGTGAAGGACTGTGCCACCACCTGGAGGGGGATGCCTTCGTCAGCTCCCGCGACGGCAGCCACAACAGTGAGGGTTTCGCCCGCCCGCCTCGCCTGGCGGAACGCGCGTCCCACCGTCTCCGGCGCCCGCTGCGGCGGAACCTCCACCAGCCTCCAGCTGTCCCCATCCGGAAGGATCCTCCACCTGGCAGTGCCTGGACCGGTGGGGGCCGAGCCCGCCGCGGCGGGGCAGAGGACGAATACGATCTATGGCTCGAGGGGGAAACCCTCCCGTGGAGGTGGGGCGGCGCAGATCTACGCGCTGGAGCTGACCAGCGGATGTAGTCGCCACTGGCCGCTCGAGCCTCCCGTGACCTCCAGCGACCGAGGATGTCGAGGTGGAGGGTAAGCTCTTCCTCGTTGTCGACTTCCTCTACCGCCTTCTTCACCGTCGGCGCCTTGCTCTTTGCATCCTTCCAGTTCACGCTCCCGGCGCTAAAAGTGCATGTGCCCTCATGTGTGGTTTTGCTAATTAATGACAATCTCTATGGACTAATATTTGCATTAAGATATCTTTATAGATCTTGTCCATGGGAAAAGATTGGAGTTCATGAGGTTGACTCTAGAAGATTATATGATGACCAAGGTTCTATCTAAGGGTTTATATGAAGAATGGTCATATAGAGTTGAGCTTATTGCAAGCATGACTTGGAAAAGAAGATTGAGTGAACATTCATGTTTATCTCCAAGTCACCATATATTTTAAGAGAAGAAGATGAAGTGCAAGTTTAAGAGAAGCATTTCAAATAAAATGCTTGACGCTTGTCACCCATTTGGAGTTAATGGCCAAATGAAGATGTGTCTAAGAGAGGCTCTCCCATAGTGGTGTATGGGGGAGCGATATGTGAGTCTTCACCAAGCAAAGCGCAATCAAAAAGGTGGTCCACTTGAAGAGATCAAGATTGTCATCATCTAGCTCAAGTGGAAAGCGCAAGGCAAAGATATGATCTTGATAGGTTTCTACTTACCGGTCTTATGTTGTTAGTGGGAGATCGGGTTATAGGATAGACGGCGTACTATCAAGAGGGCTCTCAAGTGAGTAACTTGATCGCATCTTTGTGGAGATCTTAAACCTTTGCATACTTGTCATCATCATCTTTCTTGGTTCTTATTTGGTTTTTCTCCTAGTTGGGTCTTGGTGCTTGTCGTGATCTTCAGGACAAGCCCAAGTTTTTCGAAAACGGACTTTGTTTTGAAAACTGTTGCGTTTTCATGTTGGAAATATTATCGGTTTATCCGTGAGGAAAATTCCACACCTTCCGGAAGTGGGTCGGAGGTGCCCCGGAGACTTCGTTGTCTCTGGTCTGGCCGGAGTCTCCGCCCTCCGGCCTCCCTAGACCGGAGTCTCCGGGGTTAATTTTCCTCCAACGGCTCTTTTTTCGTGGGACCTATAAAAGGCCCCCTTCTTCCTCCAAAGCCACCAGCTCTTCCAAGAACGAAATTTCCCCCTCTCTCACCTCCATTGTTGACCTTGGAAAGCTTGCCCCCTCCCAATTCCTCCCATAATTCTAGTGATCTTGGAGTTCCATTTGTCGAGTTCTTCTTTGTTCTTCCTCTCTTCTCCCCCCCCCCCCCACAAGCATTAGTTGCTTTTGGTGAGATTTGAGAGTGAAGGACTGAGCACCTCTTGTGTTCTTGCCATTGCTTTTGTGCATTGGTTTGTGCTCTCCACGAGGATTCGTGGAAGTAAAAGTTCGTGAGATTGTTACTCTTGGGTCTTTGGACCCTAGACGCCATTTGTGACCACTTGGGAGCTCCCAATCCTTTTGTGGGTTGTGCCTCAAGATTGTTGTAAGGGACTCAATTTTCGCCCAAAAGGAAATCAATAGTGGAACGTGAACCGAACTTTTGGTCAAGATTCATCGGAGAATAGGGTGAGGCCATTTATGGCGTCTTGAGTTTGAAACTCACACCCCTCCAACGAGACGTACTACCCTAAAAAAGGAACTCGGGAATACATCGTCTCTCTGCCTCGGTTATTTCTATACACGAGCTCTTTACTTATGCACTTTACATTGTGATACCCTTCGTGCTTGAAGTTTTACATCTTGCTATCACCTTGTTACTTGTCTTGCTTAGCATAAGTTGTTGGTGCACATAAGTGAGCCTAGTATATTTAGGTTGTTGGTTTGTTAATTTAAACATCAAGTTTTATTCCGCAATTATCAAACCTAAACCGGAAAAGTTTTTAAATCGCCTATTCACGCCCATTTAGGCGACATCCTTGTCCTTTCAGGCGCTGTCCGACATTGTGGATGAGAGGAGAGGAGGAGGTGGAGAGGAGAGGAGGCGAAGCGGAGCGGAGCGAAATGAATCTAGACTTCGGAGGGGGTAGAGGATGCATCATTGTAACGCCGGCGAGTCGACCGACGAGTGGAGCCGCCGGTCAGCCTTCTCTTTGGCTGGCCCCGAGTTGTCAGCGACAGCCGGCCGGCGCGTCCGGGCGGCCCCAAACCCACCCCAGATATGGGCTGAGTTTGGGGGTAGCCGGACCGTCCGGTCGTTTGGGATGGCTTTGGGGAACTCGCTTGGGTGACCTTTTTTTGGCCCTAACGCTGTCCAAGCGGACCGCCCTGGCGTTTGGGCTTGCTTTGGGGCCTCGCTTGGAGATGCTCTAAACCAGCGCATGGCGTGGGCTCTATCAGTAGTGCGCTGGCGTTGCGGGTTCTAGAAGCACCAAGCGTTCCTGTTCTTCCAGAGGCTATGACATACCAAGCAAACCAGCGCATCAAAGCCCTTCCTCTCCTTATCTCTGAACTTCTGTCTCTCACTCATCCACCAGCCTTGTAGTGTGCAGAATTGTGTTGGCGCCTGAAAATGCGCACCCAACTTGAGCTTGCATCCCTCCCAGACCTCTCTCGCAAAAACGCACTGAACTTGCAGGTTCTGGAGGAGCTCAGTGCGGGCATTGCAGCTAGGAGAAGAGTGCCTCTGACTGGTGCTGGAGTAGGAGTTCAAACAATAGCGCGAGAGTAGCCTTTAGTGAGTGGAGTTCTAGGACCTTGCGAGTGTGCTTGAGTCCTATCTTGTAAATACTCTTTTCTGCCTTCTATAAAATTACGGTACGCAGTCGCGTACTCTCTAAAAAAGACGTGGGCTCTATACGGCCCACTTCTACCTGGCCCTTATAGCTGCATCTAGGTACGTTCCGTTCACTGCTAGCCCGTCCTCGGATACAGTATCATGTTCAACTGCTCATCCAGCTCACATGGTCTCTTTGATAATTCTCAAAAAAAGGTCTCTTTGATCATCATTGTCTTTTTTTTGCGGGGATCTTGATCATCACTGTTAAAAAAAGGTATCTGTGATGATCCAAATAAACGAGTTATTTTCATCATAATCCGTCGCTTCCATATGATTGCAAACGTAAATCGTGTCACTGCGCTTGCACAGGGGCATACCAGCTTTGTTTAGGTACTCGCACACAGGTTAGTTTTCATCCCTAGATATTTCAACGAAAATTAATACAGTACGTACATATGTACCCACAGTTTTTTTTCTGATTTTTTTAATTTTGAATTAAAAAAACCCAAGCTCTCTAGAGATGAGGACCCAACAAGATTTTTCGATCAATCATCCGGAAATTATCCCTGGATGGTGGCGCCAGTCATCTCTACTCTACACTACCTCCATGGGGCACTACACGGCCCTCCTGGGCTCCTGGCCTTTGCATATAGCCGTCCTGCATCTCTAAGCACATTCTTTTCATCCAGCCAATGAGTCTCTCGTTCTCAACAACAAAAAGCCTCTTTGATCATCGCAGTTTTATTCTTTTTTTTTTTGAACAAGGGGTGGGGCCCAGAGGACCCGATGCTGCATTCATATTAATCCACGTGGCAGGTACAATTTTGCACTAATACCCTTTACAACTCTTGCCCTGGGAAGCCTAATATTTGAAGATAAGGCCAGTGCAATTATAGAAAACACCCTAGGACTAAAAAACAAAATGCAATCAAGCCCTAGGGTAGCTCCGCCACACGCCGCCGGCAACCTCCAGGTGCGTAGAGCACCGAGATCAGAGCCCATTGAGCCACTCGGTCTCTCCCTTCCGGCGGAGGATTGCAGACGCCGGCTATCACACCGCAGCCGGGGACGAACCACTTGGCTTCACCGCAACGCCGAGCTCCAGCGCCGAATCCAGCAGGCCTCCAGTTCGGAGATTGAAGATAGGCCACCATCTTGGCCGAAGATCACGACAGCAATCAAGGCTGCCGCGTGTGGTGCTCGAAAATGCAGCAGCGACCACTCCACCGAGGTTGAGGAAGACGAGCAGCTCCTCCTTCTCCCCTCGCCTCCACGGCCGGCCAGAGGAAGAAGATGCATCGCCCCGCATCCTGCAGAGTAGTCAGAGAGCTCAGCGAGATTATTGAAACGGCCTCAGCCATCTCCATCCTTGCAAAGGGTCCACCATGGACCGGAGCTGCAGAAGAGGAGAGGCCCGAATCCAGCGCCGCCGAGAGTCGCCAGAGTCCAGCCAACCACAAAAGCCAGAATTTGCAGATCCATCAACTCACTTCTCCTCCCACCACGGCAGCAAGAAGAGGATCGAGGAAACCGCAAGATCCGCACCCGATTCGGCCAAAACACGAGCTTATTAGAAAGTCGCCCTCCAGATCCATCCTCCTCCTCCTTCCTCCACCACGGAAAACAAGAAAAGAAGGACTTCTCTGAACCACAGCCGCTGCTCGCCGGCGACCGCGGAAGGCGACTAGAAGAGGAGATAGACAGCATAAAGCCAAGACGCCATAGCGGCAAACACAAGGAAGAACCTAAACTACTATATACAGAGAAGGCCAGACCACCTATTCCATCTCCTCGCCGGCCGGCAGTGCCTCCGGTGAGAAGGGAGGAAAGGGGCGGCGACGGAACTCTCGAGGCGACTCTCAAGGAGGAGAGCGGTGGGGAGCAGAGGAAAAGTCTGGTCTCCAAACGTGACAGTGAGACTTTTTACAGTCTTATTCTTTCGTGTGGATCTTTGGTGATCACCGTCCGTAGAAAAGGAGTCTTTGATCTTCCATGAAGGGAAACCTTTCCGCTTTCCAGTGCCGCCGACTGACCGGCGGAGCGATGTGCGATCCAACTTGCATCGAACTGCCGGCGCGACGTAACGTCAGGAGCGAGTGAATACCCTTTGGATCGGAAAAAGTTCATTTTAAACCCTGAAGTCTTAAAGGTCAGGCGGTTTCAACCCTGAACTTTAAATCCCGGTCATTTGAACGCTAAACTATTGAATCCCGGTCTAAAATGAACATTAGACATGTTTATCAGAGAAAATAAATAAATTATAAAATAGCCACTCTCACTGACAACATTGGGCCACATGTCATATTCGTCTTCATCCCTAATCCACTGCTTTGGAGGCTGGCAGCGCAAGAGAAAGAACGTCCTTGCGTAGGAGGAGGGCCGGTGGCTGCCTGGCTGGTTTGCCAGTGAGTGGCCGACCCAGTGAGTGGCTTGAGGCAAAGGAAAAAAGAGAGACAGAACTAGCTAGCTAGGGAGACGGAGAACTAGCAAGTTGCCGAGCAAGTGTGCGTAGTGCACCGCAATCCCATCGATCACCCCACCTCTAGCTAGCTTCCCAGTTGCTCCCTCCTCCCGCCGTACGTGTCTGCAGGTACCAAGAGCCGGATGGGCTGGTCTCTGGCGCAGAGGAAGCTCGGATGCGACGACATGGACGCAGGCTGCGGCGGCCGAAGCACGTCGACGTGGATCAGAGGCTCCAGAACGCGAGGCACCTCGGGCTGCGCCTGCAGCTTCCTGGAGTCGTGGGAGAGCTCCAGCAACCAACGAGGAAGGTTGATGCGACACCGTTGAAGAGATCGATGCGGCGGCGGCCGGAGCCGGAGTCGGGGAAGATGACCTCTACGCCGGCGATTGGAGAAGAACTGGCTCGATTATTTCTCTGGGAAGTATCATAACGACGAGGCGGAGCTAATGGACATGAAGTAGGAGCTCAGAGAGGCCCACGACGAGGAGGAGGAGCATGATGCCAACGAGGACGTGCTCTGGAACGCCGCCCGCGTTCTCTGCCGACCTCCAGGCGTCCTTTTTACAGCGCTGCACCGCGTTGCGTCGTAGGCCGCGTTCGCGACGCCCTGAGCCACGTATCTACCTCCCCGCAGCCTGGCCGGCTGCCTTCGACCGTGTCCGCGCGCGCTCTCTATGGCCGGACCTTGGAGGCCCCTGGGCGTCGCTACCGCGCTGCCTTTTTCGTCGCAAACTGGCGTGCTGGGCGAGTTCTGGGCGGGCGACACAGAGACTCACTGGAGGAGAGGGAGCCAGTTGAGGTGGGTAGGCCGGCCATGGAGAGGAGAGAGACTTTGGATGGACAGATTGAGGAAGAAATTAGGGGAGAAGATAGACATGACACATGGGTCTCACTGTCAGTGAGACTGGCTTGTTATCCCGGCCGGGTGCTTTTTTTTCTCGGTGCGCCAAACATGTCCAAGGTTTAATTTAGACCGAGATTGCTAAGTTCAGGGTTCAAATCACCGGGATTTAAAATTTAGGGTTCAAACCGTCCGACCTATACGAGTTGAGGATTTAAAATAGACTTTTTCCCTTTGGATCCGATCTTTCTTTACCCTTTCGGAAGCCCAGCGCATCTCTCGTTGCTAATGGGTGCGGTGGCCATGGAAAGGCAACTTTTTCCGCCCACGCACGCCCAAACAAGCACCCTCTCACATCACATGGACCGCACGGTGGCCAGAGGAAGGAGCTCGAAAGGGCGGCGAAAGAAAGCGCGGAGTAAAGTGTACTGCGTAGTTAGGGATGTAAATGGTTAGATATGTGCCGCCGTATAGTACCATTTATTCCGGTCTACAGTTCAAAACTTTTTTGTTTCTTAAAAAAATGAAGTGTTATATAGGATTAAGTGGCGCCATTAACATGTTCATTTACATCCCTATGCGTAGTAGACTTGCCAAAAGGATTTTCTTGTCTAGAGATGGGACAGATCGGGGATCGACACGAGGTAGTACTACGACTAATAAAATGCAGATAATTTGACCACCCGCGGTGGGTGTCATCGCGAACATGGCCGGCGCCTTGGACCGTGTGCGACGGTCGGCCAAGCGTGGACAGCTAGGCACGCATCCATGCATGCGGGGAAAAACATCTCCGGCTTTGGCTTGGACCTTCTTTTCCCGCCACTTGTTTCTTGGAAACATTCGGAAAACGGCTACTGAATGCGGATGTGCTGTGGACAAATACTCCTACTACGCATGTGAACAACTCGTGTTTGATCATGCTCTAGGTGATACTGTAACCGAGATCCAGTGGACGTACGGCCAGTGGCGGAGCTTCAATCAAATAGTTGGGCGGGCCAACTAAAACGTTGTAGCGATTTTTTTTCCTTGACTTGGAATTTAGGAGAGAAATGGAGTGAAAAATACATGCTATCAAATCGCGAACTATAATTTGAATAAATAATAATATGTTCAAAGATACATGATCTTGTAAATTGACTAAACATAGCTAGCTAGCGGCAGTTTTTTCGTCGCCTAGGAAAAGCAATGAAGCCAGCGTGTGTTCTCTTCTTTTTTTTTCAGCAAAAGAAGCCAGCGTGTTTTTTTCCCCTAGAATCCAGCTCCAGCGTGCTGGTTGTGTCCTTTTTGCTATTTTCGTATTGGGCTTTGGTATCACTACCGAGGAACTCTCAGCGCTTGTTGCCTGGCACGCGACCTTGATTCGTTCGGCCTCCCATGGTAAGCTAGTGCTAGCAGATTGGGCCATCGATGCATATGTATATATACCCTTTTCCCTGAAATCCTGGGCGGGCCACGGCCCAGGTCGGCCCTCAAGTAGCTCTGCCAGTGCGTACGGCTATTCCGACATGAATTGACAGTAAGATGTAAATGGTCGGGTATATGGCGCTTATAGTCCCATTTATCTCGGTCGTAAGATCAATTTTTTTTGTTTACTGGAAAAGTAAACTAGGAAGTCAATTAAGTGCGATTATATGGCGCCATATACCTGACCATTTACATCCCTATTGACAGTAGTTTTTGCCGGAGAAACGCAGCTCTTGAACTGGTGAACTTTAGATGCAGTTAACTCACGAATTGTCGAAATAAGAAGAGTTAATTGCACTAGCGATCACACAATTTGTCACGTATGTGCACTTAAGTCACACAATTGGAAAACTGGATTTTTTTATCACACAACTGAACATGTGGGTGCATTTTAGTCAAAACCGGGACACGTCATCCGGTTTTGGCCGGGAACTTTTCAGAAAACCCCTCTGTAATACTAGGAGGGTTGTATTGCAAAAAAGGCTGCCATGCGTGCGCCATGCAGGTGTTCGACGAAATGCTCGGGAAGAAGCAGCGGCGAGGAGGGGCGCTCCGACGCGGCTCGGTCGCGAGCAAGGACGCGACGGCGAGCAGGGGCAGTCAGGCGCGGCGGCGCCCGCCCAGAGCAGGGGCACGGCGGCCGGAGCAGGGCGCTCGGGCGCGGCGGCGCTTGGCCGCGAGCAAGGCGAGTAGGGGCGCGCCCGCCCGGAGCAAGGAAGCGACGGCGGCTCTGGATGGCACTCAGCGCGAGCAGGGGCGCGGCGGCGGCGCCCGCCGGTGCTCAGTCACGCGCGGCATTTCGTCGAACACCTTCATGGCGCTCCCACCAGCGATTTTTGCAAAACAGCCCTCCTAATATCCAAAACCGGAAGTCTCCATCCAAAACCGGATGACGTGTCCGGTTTTTTGACCAAAATGTACCCACGTGTTCAGTTGTGTGACCAAAAAATCCAGTTTTCCAGATATGTGACTTAAGTGCATACACGCGACGAGATGTGTGACCGTTAGTGCAATTATCTCGAAAGAAGAATTGAGAGAAGGGAGAGGGCGGGAGGCGGAAAGGCGCGATCGAGCTGGAGCACTAGCTTGGGACGCGTGAGTGTGTCGTGAGCCCAGGCGATGATGTGTTAAGGGGGTGTTGTTATAAATAAACCCTGAAGTATGTGTATGATTGGATCATCGAATAATTGAACGAAATCTGAATTCCCATATAGCTCCTTTGTCTCTCACCTCACGTTCGTTTGCTACTCACCCTCTTATCTCTCGTTGATCCCCACCAACCTGATCTGGGGACATAACACATGGTAACGGTAGTACTCAGAGAGAAGCTGATCTGGGGAGATGTCAAATTCGGTCTCTGCGTTTGGTTGATTCAGAGAGAAGCTGCCACGACGCCGTTCAAACCTAGCTAGCATAAAGTTGTTTTTGACAAACTACTTATGATGTAATTTATGAAGTTGTTTTTTGACAGAAAGAAGAAGCGGGCAGACAAATCCAGTATCCAGGAGACCTTGGACTCGTCCCCTCTCCGCTACAGTACGCGAGGGCGATTTCTTGAAACCACCCAGTCAAACCACCTCGCCGGCGGCGATTCGCTGGTTCCCCTCCCCTCCGCCGGCCGCTTCGGCGGCGGGAGGGTGGAGGACCCCGGATCTCGTCGTGTATATAGCGTAGGTTTGAGTAGGTTGCTCATCGGCGGCGTCTTGGAGGCGGAGGCGTCGGTGGTTGGCGTTTTGGGGTCATCTTCTTCCTCTCCTGTCGTCGTTCTTCGGAGCTTCGTCATCAAGCAGCGACTTCGCGCCGTGCTCGCGGTCCTGGGTGACCGCCGTGCACGCTCGTTCCCCGGCTGGATTCCGGTGCGGCGGATCCAGATCTTGAAATCGAAGCTTTTGATGTTGAAGGCCCTTGGTGCTGCTGCCTTGGCGATGGATGGAGGCTCTCTGGAGTTCGAGGCTCGTCAACTTCCCGTCCGCAGGGGATCATCTTCGTTCCAAGGTTTGGAAGATGCAGCGGGCGGCGCGTCATCGGCACGTCCGGATCCTCGTCGGCGTCACTGTGTTGCAGAAGGACCTGTGTGTAATTTCTATCTTTGTGGGGTGTCTTTTTGTAAATTCTGGTCTTCAATGTAATCAGGGGTTTCCCGCAAAAAAAAAAAAAAGAAGCGGGCAGTGAAAGGTCCTGTTTAGTCAAACCAATTTTTTGTTGCTCATAGAAAGTACAACAAAACCGTAAATTCTTCTAGGGTCTATGGAAGGCATTACGATTAAGGCCTTCTTGGATTCGTCAGATTTCAAAATGCAGGAATGAGAATAGGGAAACGAATTAGATAGGAATGCAAGTGCAAAACTAAGACCACAAGAATGTTTCCCTTAGCTGCCACGTTCCTGCAAAGGAATGAAAAAAAGAGCCAACTGAATTGTTTCTTTCATGTGTTTGACATAGGAATCTGATTGCAAAGGAAAAATTCCTTCAACTTTGCTTTGCTATTCCTGTGAATCAAACGATGCTACAGTACAAATTCCTATAGGAAAACGAATCCTATACATTTTTTTCTATACAAATCATGTGAATCAAAGGAGACCTAAAGGAATATCGGAGGACAAATGGGTTGTGCTTTAAATGTGGGGACAAGTTTGCCTCTACCCATCATTATTGTGTTGCTCAACCCGTCGCTTAGTAAAGGGCAATGAAAATCATTGAAGATTCTTAGTGTTAACTGAAGTTGTGTTGGATGCAATCATTGAATTAGAGCAATTCTTGATGTCTCATAGTATGTTTAAGTCCACTCTTGCTATGTCAGAAACAGTTCATGACAATGCCCTTGAGTTAAAAACCTTGATCGGTATGTTAATCTTGTCATGTTATCTTATTGATTCGGTGAGTTATCAGAGTTTCCTCCACAGAGATATGGTAGATCGCTGAATTTACCACGAAACTACGTATAGT
This sequence comes from Poa pratensis, assembly GCA_947311845.1. Taxonomy (NCBI): domain Eukaryota; kingdom Viridiplantae; phylum Streptophyta; class Magnoliopsida; order Poales; family Poaceae; genus Poa; species Poa pratensis. The sequence continues at coordinate 22,627,050 of CAMZMU010000081.1, read as the reverse complement.
AGGACCCATGAGTGAGGTGTGATAAAGAGTTATGTTTGCAGCTTGGTAGTGCCTTAAGATGTTGGAGGTTGGTGGCTATGATGGAGTTATGGGCATGGATTGGTTAGTTAATAATCTCATGGTTTGTGACTTTGTGGAAAAAAATTATTTGAACACAACAATTTTATGGTCACTTTAGAAGGAATTCAACATGGGTGTCCTTCTGAAATATTGCTAGTGGTGTCTGCCCTTTTGCAGTTCAACAACTTGGATATTTGGGTCATGTAATCTCTGAGCAAAGGTGTAGAAACGGATCCAACAAAGACTACAGTGGTGCTCCGCTGGCCCATTCCAAATAATGTCACGGAATTAAGAGGGTTAATTCTTGGGACCTACAGAGTATTACAGGAAATTTGTAAAAGTCTATGGCATACTAGTAAACCTTTGACAATGGCACTACAAAAACAACCTAAGCTCAGTTGGACAACTGAAGGTCGGACTAGCTTTAAACAGTTGAAACAGGAAATGAGTACGACTCATGTTCTCGCTCTTCCAAATTTTTAACAACATGTTTAATTGAAACCGATGCATATGGCACTGGAGTTGGAGACGTCCTCAAGAAAATCGCCATGTAGCTACTAGAGTAAAGATCTAAGTCCAATGCATGCAAAAACCGGCATTAATGAGGAAGAGCTCTTGGCAATTCTCATGGCAATTTATAAACGGAGACAATACGTGCTTAGGGGGCCTTTTGTCATTAGGACTGATCACACAAACTTATGTCACTCAAAACACCAGCCTTTAAAAAATTGACTTAGACATGAAAATATATCAAGCGGGCTTCGAATTAGCAAAATTATCTCAAAACAATATTGGAGGTCCTTCCATAAGGACATGCGAATTTCTATTTTTGTGGTACTACTTAAACAACATTTATTTTATGATCTTGCATAACTAAGATCTATATTACACCCGACACATCCACACAACGAGTGTTTAATGGTGATAACTAAACTAGGAAATATTTTGATTAGCTACTAAGAACAACATATTTTTATTGTTCCTTCCACGTGTAGATATATTTAGATATGTCATAAAGATGCATCTAGATTTTTCATAAAATGTTTGCATTTTTTGTAATATTACGGACCTTGTCTTGTTAGGCTCATAAATGACAACTCATAGTAGGGGTGAAAACACAAGACTAGAATTTGTTGTCGTATTTAGTTAAGTGTTGTTTTATTTTATCAAAAGCAGAACAAATATAAAATACAAAGAATGCACACAGAAGCGAAAAAGTGATGGAAACAAATATGAAACGCAGATACATAAGCAATTGATTATACAGCAAAAAAAACTTTCTTAAACGGCAAAAAATACATAAAGTCAGTAGATGAAAACGGTTTTGCCTAGATGACAGACAAACTTAGGATGGACAACCAGTAGGGCATGTCACCGAGATGTCGCACCAGCAGTGGCGAGCTTGGGCTGAACTAATGGGTGTGTGTGTGTGTGGGTGGGGGGGGGGGGGGGGGGGGGGCGGCCTCCCTTACTTATGCATAGCTCCGCCTCTACACACCAGGTCAAACCAGTCGTTAAGTCGTGGCAGACAACGGGTGATATGCATGACTATTCTAAGAAAGAAGGAAATAGGAAGATAATTTTTTTCCCTTAGCAAACGAGGCTCGGAAAAGATGTCTATGCTTCTGACAGATTTCAGATTCATTTCATACTCCTTCATTATGTTTCAAAACACACTATGTTTCTGATTTTTCGTCCGAGCGGAAAACGTTATTCCATTTCTCTCCGCTCCGGGTTTTAAGACCGAGCTATAAAAAGGTTTGACCCTTACTTGATCAACATAAAATAATTTATATGCCACAAATAGTTATATCACACGATTCACAACCAAAAGATAGTTTTCAGTGGGTATAATTTGTGTGGAATTTAGGTGATTAAAATAGGATAAATTGATTCCGTGACAGTATGCATCTCAGCATGATTAAACACTCGAGTTACTAAAAAAAAGCCATGATTTAGCGCTTCATGTTCGCTACCTTTACTAAACACCAAAAAAAGCTGCTTTCTTCCCAGATTCCTCTAATGAAAAGGCGGCGATGGATTTAAAGTAGACGCCGGAATGACGGATGAACACCACCTACATCACTCTCTCTGCACGTGAACCTCTCCACTCTCTCCTTCTCTCTCCACCTTCGCATCTCTCTCTCTCTCTAAACCCCAGGCAAAAATTGCGTAGAGCGAAGCGCAGGGCAAGAAGGCCAGTGGAGTGGCGATAGCAGGCAGGCGAACAGCGCCTCTCTTGTCTCTTTCTCCTCCGCCTCCTTTTTAATCTCTCTCTTCCCGCAAGAAAAGCTCGGATTCTTGGTGGTTTCCCCCCATTCCCCTCCTCGATCTGAGACTCTGCCTTTCTTTTGTCCTCCCCAAGTGGCCGCCGCCCGCTCCCACTGAACTGAATCCCCCCGCCGGTACAACCTTCGCAGCTTCTTGGCTGCGCGCTGTCGGGGGCTCGGGGACTGGGGGTCTGCTGTATAGCCAATGGGCGCCGGTGGAGGCAGGGCGAGGGCCGTCTCGGCGCTGCTGGTGGCCGCGCTCCTCCTCGCCGCCTTCGCCCCTCCCGCCGACGCATCGTCGTACCCACAAAGTGAGCCCCGTTCTTGCTCCTCTCTTCCGCGTTTCTTGATTTGGTTCAATCCTGCATTTCTGACCAGTGTTTCTTTGTCGTCGCAGAGGTGGTGACCGGGTTCCTCACCAATACGGCGTCGGCGGTGATGAAGCGGCTGTGGTCGCTCAAATCGACGACCAAGACAGGTGATTGCGGAAATCTCTCTTGTACTGTTGCGCGTTCGCCAGATTTCTTCTTTCGGCTTTTCCTGAAACAATGTTGCTCTCTCTGGGTGGAAGCAGCGAGCGGAGCCAAGTCGATGGTGAAGTACGAGGGCGGGTACACAGTGGAGACGGTCTTCGACGGCAGCAAGCTCGGGATCGAGCCCTACGCCGTGGAGGTCACCCAGGGCGGCGAGCTGCTCGTCATGGACTCCATGAACAGCAACATACAGGATCGCGCTGCCGCTGTCCCGATGTGAGCCCTTTCTCTGTCTAGTCCTCCCTAGATTTGGCGTGTGCTAGTGTTAGTGCCAACTGGGATTCTGCTAATCAGATGTCCGCGAACTGATTGGTGGGAGTAGGTGCTGAACTGCTGATGCTGTGGGTTGGTTGGAGTCATGAATTCCGGTCTGGCCTATCTCTTGATTGCGATGTATTTGTTAGTTAGCAGTCTCTAATTGCGATGTTTTTTATCTATTCTGGTAACCTGGTTAGTTCCACTTGAAAAGAACTGGTTACACAATCAACATCGGTAACTTGCCATCTAAAAGAACATTAGTAATTTACACCTTGTGAAAGTGGCAATTGGGTAAAACATTGTTAAGCCGTTTGATCCACTATGCGTTATTTAAAAAGCTCAAGTTGATGATATAATTTATATCATTGGCAAGGACAACTTGGCATGATGGTATCCTGACTTCGATATGATAATTGTCCTATACCTTTACCCTGTTGCCCTGTGATCTACCTTTTAGATCTGTACATTTTCTGTAAGGTGATGATGACATGGCTATCCATGTTCAGCAACAAATGATTTTGAGTTATTCTGAACCTGGTTTCATCTTGCGGTGCTGGGCTGAACAATGCAGATAGCAGACCGAAGCTTATTGCTGGTTCACCAGAAGGAATTCCTGGTCATATTGATGGAGGCTGCGAGAGGCGAAGATGAACCATCCAAAGGGATTCACCGTGGACGGCAGGGGTAACATTTACGTGGCTGATGCTATGAACATGGCTGTAAGAAAGATCAGTGATACAGGTAAGCTAAAATGTCTCGTGGGGTATATGCACATGGTTTTGTCTGTTCCTTGAGCATCCTATGTTTGCCTTTTGGCATTTGTTGGGTTTCTGCAGCATGCATTAAGCACCTGGCACGTGCATAAAAATTGCATTTGGAAGGATGAAAAGTGTAAACCAATATCAAACGTTATGTACCCAGCTTGTGTAAATCTGATTAGAGTGATCTCTGGAAGTCATTGTGATGACCAAACTGTGCTTTCTAAAAACTTCTTGAAAGCTTTTCGTATACACACCACTTGATTTGCAGAAATGGAAGAGAACAATGCTTTTGCTTAATTGTTAGCACAGAAGAGCACAACTGTGAGGCAAGAAATGATAGAGTCACCGCAAGTCACCAAGCTATTCTTGGAAGTTGAAACATTATAATGTTCTATAGCGCATAGGAAAATTATTATGCAAAACTCATCTGCTTTTATAACTTGATTAAGTTGCTAGCTCATCTATTTCATAACAACAAATGATCCCCTCATAACACTTTTACTTGGCATTGTTGATACAATATTTTTGTCTTGCATTGTAACCGCGTGCCTAAATGAGCCCATTCATCTAACTTATAATCCACCATTTTATATAGGGTGGTGGTAGTTCAATACAGCTGAATTCTTGTACAATGCATAATTATATTACAGTCTTCAAATGAGTTCCGTTGCAGTAAAATTCAACCCATCCTTAAGCATACCTTTTCTTATCTATCACTCAGTTCCATACTATAAAATGTTTTAGCTTTTTTGGAATCGGATGTATATAGAGGTATTTTAGAGTGTAGATTCACTCATTTTGCTCCTTATGTAGTCTGTATTGGAATCTCTAAAAAGGTTTATATTTAGTAACGGAAGGAGTATTTTTCTTGTACAAGAAGTGCTTGACATGTTTCGTTCTGGCATTTAGGCGTTACAACTATTGCTGGTGGGAAATCAAGCAGAGGAGGTCATGTTGATGGACCAAGTGATGATGCAAAATTTTCTACTGATTTTGAAGTCCGTTACATTGCCAGTAGCTGCTCCCTTTTGGTGATTGACAGAGGAAACCAAGCTATTCGGGAGATTCAACTCAACTTTGATGACTGTGTGTACCAGTATGAAGCTGGTTTTCCTCTAGGTATAGTCATGCTATAATGTGCAATTGTTACGTGACCTGAATACTATAACTGCATTGGTAAATTTTTAACCTTTGTACAATGTAGCTAATTACATAAAGTTGTATCCTTACAGGTGTAGCACTGCTTCTTGCTGCTGCTTTCTTCGGCTACATGCTTGCATTGCTCCAACGCCGGGTTTTAGGGATGGTATCAACAGAAATGTAAGTTCTTACTGTTTCTTTTTTGTGAGTAAAAAACATTACGTGCCATCCCTGCCAGCTTGGCTGAGTTAGCAAATAAGGCAAGGGCAACACTGGACCATGGGCCTGCTGTACCCCAGCAGGCCAGCACATGAATATGTTGCCATCAGTGTTTTGTCACTCCTAGTACTGATTTTCATCATTCATTGGCCCCAGCTTGCCTCCTTACTATGCCCACAGCAGCCCACAGTTACCATCTTGTGGTATAGCTAGTGCACTAGTACATCATTCTAGTTGAAATTGGTTGGTAAAATAACTTATTCTTGGGAAGTTCACAGTACTAGTTATCGATCCAGTTAAGATAAATCGGAACGGAAGCCTGTACATATCTACCGTAGTGTAAGTTGCTTCTGATTAACTAGGCGGGACATGTGAAGGTTGCATAAAAGTCCCAGTTTGTGTATTCTGGAAGGATCATTCAGTATGAAATATCTTGTAAACATAAGTACATGGCTAACAGCATAATTTTGTTGGTTTATTCTATCCTTCTCCCATGGCTAACTTTAAAGTCATGTTTTTTGCCAATTGCATTCTTGTCGCAGTAATTGGGTTTTGACATGGGATCTCGTTGTACCAGTAAATTCGTTCACAACATTGTTCTGAATGAAAATTTCACCTTGCAGGAACCGCAGATTCCAGCAAAAGCCAGCATCGCGAGCATTCCTCCGTACCAGATTCAGAAGCCACTGAAGCCTTCCCTTCGACCCCCACTAATCCCAAACGAGGAGGAATCCGAGAAACAAGAAGTTGAAGAGGGGTTCTTCACCTCAATCGGCAAACTAATCGGAGGAGCAAAATCATCTGTTGTGGAGATCATTGGTGCGGCATTTTCCAGGAAGAAGCGCGCAAACATCCACCATTACCAGCAGGGAAGAGCAAACCCCTGGCCAGCACAAGAGAGCTACGCCATCCCGCGCGACGAAACGCCTCCAGCGCTGGACTCGAGAACGCCAACCCCTCGCAAGAACTACGCTTTCATGTCGAAGGAGCCGGAGAAGATCCACCACATCCGGCAGGGCCGGGCGCAGTACAGCGGCTGGAACGGAGAATCGCCTCAGCAGCAGCAGCAAACAACAACAGCAACAGGTGCACCACCAGCAGTACCTGCAGCACAACAGGCAGTACTCGCTGGGACCGCAGACTTTCTACGAGCCGAGCTGCGAGGCGACGAACGAGGAGATCGTCTTTGGGGCCGTGCAGGAGGGGGACAACACTCGCCGCGCCAGCTACAGCGACGCGGTCTATGAGCAGAACGGGCTGCGGTACCGCAGCGGTTACATGGGCTAAGAACACAGCGCCATCCAGTATAGGACCAGCTGTTCCTTTTTGCCAGCTATTACATGATTAGATTTCCGTATTTTGCCGCCTCTGTTGTAGTACTACCTGTAAGGCTGTGACAAGGAGTGGAGGAGAAATGTAGCAAGCACCCGTTCTCCGGGTTGAACCGTCGATGGAAATGCCGGGTTTTTGCTAGAAGAATGTCGTGATCTTGGACTAATATATATACTAAGAGATAGATATGTATGTACTTGAATTGTGGCTTGATCTGAATTCGTTGCGCAGATGATTTGTCGCACCGACCGACATCGTTGGAGGCACTGTGCTAGAACATGTGCCGTGAGGTGCTCATGGGTGGCATGACAGACATGCAACGGTGATTTGCTCATAGGGGGCAGGTCAGGGTATGATTTGGTGAGATGGACGGCCACGCTGCCCCGGCTCGTTTGCTTCGTGTCCTTCAGGCTTCAGCATGCGCCACTATGGCGCCGGGCAAGTGGACAAGGCGGTCCATACCCGCACCCAGGCAACACAGATTGACACACACACATACGCCGTCGCCCTACATCCACACTTCTGTCTCCGTTTGTTTCCATCATTTCATACACTACCGATCCCAGCGATCATCTCTAGCATGAGGGGGCTGCAAACTATTCTGGAATCAGTATTGTATCCATATAGCAGTTCTGATGCTATTCAGATGAATTCAGAAGATGTTACCTCACGGTGGTTTTATCGAGTCGAAGCATCTGTGCCAGATTAGCATCTGTTCCAGATTTGCATACGACGATGAGAAATACAGTTGGCTCGTGGCATGCAAGGCAGATATGATTTGGATGATCTCTCAAGCTCTGATCTCATCATTACTAGAAAGTGCGGGAAGAGACGGTTTCTCCAGTAAGGTTACACTTACACATGCTTACATCTAGGGCTGGAAATGTTGTCGTCGTATTACACGAGTTCACCACATTACACTGGAGTCACAATCAATAGTGCACAAATAACGAAAGTACTAGGGGCTGCAATATCAACGTGCTCAGGTACTTCTGTTTGGCTCCATTTCTCACTTCTTCCTCTCCTTGGTGCAAAAACAGGGACAACAGACCACATGGCTCTTATTTCCGCCTATCCTTGGCCCTTTTAAATGTCTGCCTGCCCCTGTTCTTCCACTTCTGGTTGCCTCCTGGCGTCCGTATCTCCTGGATTTCCCTTACCTTACGCATCCTGCATTTTCACGGAGAGTCATGGCATTCAGTTTCAGGAATGGTCTAGTTAAATGGAAAAGATACATTGTCTACCGAGTTCTTCAGTAATTTACATCGAAGTAAATAAGTTCAGTTTTGTTCTTTTCTCAGACTGGAGCTACGTCTGATGTGTTAAGAGACAGAATCGGACAGTGATTCATGCTCTGGAACACTGCGTCTGAATCAGTCTGTACTCTATTTTTAGAATATAGTTCTGTTGTTGTATAACTACCCCTGAACTCCCAGTATCCAAAGGGCCATCCAAACATATGCAATATATACACAAATACTTGCACCGACAGGTGAACAATACGAACAAAGACAGTGAGCATTCCAGTATCAGTGCATGTGCATAGAAAAGTGTGATGAGCTTACCTGTAATTCTTGAGTTTTTGGTCTGATAAAAACTCATCAACCAAGGTCGTTTTGCGTTCCTTCTTCGTCAGCCTACTTGAGTGGAACTCAGATGCGGGCTCAATAACCGTTCCGACCTAAACCCATTATCGAGATATTCAGCACACTAACTACTGATGAGCATTCACAAGTTTCCAACGGTGAGAGATCTAAAATATTTAATAAAGCTTGTGATCTGATCACTTACTTGGAAATACTTGGGAAGGGCCTTGGATTTACCAGACCTCTTGAAATGCCTTTTGGGGTCCATCACATGCCTCAGCTGCAAAATATACGCCGAGCATATTAAGCTTGTGGCACAAAAGAATAAAAACTCAAGAAAAAAGTAGAGCCTCATCCAACATCATGCTTTATAACATTCAAATTTACATTGTATCAGACGGTGCATGCCACCAAGCAAATAATGATGTAACACCAAGTGTTCATTAAACCATGCATGCTTGCTTCATGGTTACTTCTCTCCACACAAAAGGAAAACGCTTAACTTTTGTTGCTGGAGACATCTACTGTCCTAAGTGTAAGCGTATAACGCAAGCAAAAGTCAAATCCATTAGTAGGCATAATCTACAATTCTACATTTTCTGTAGCCTACTACACAATTATCAAATGGGTTGTGCTTGCCCATCAGGAATTCAGGATCACCTTCCTAAATGCTAAACTAAACAGGTAGCTCTCCGTTCCATGATTCAACAGTTACATAGTGCAGCCAAACTAAATTACTACGTCTGATAACAATACAAGGAAGTGTGACACCATC